>OX031022.1:2522828-3257828 GCA_943736025.1 Tenthredo mesomela
CACACTATAAGGGTTACATTACAGTTTACAACAGCGTGACACCGTGCCCAGGACAAAAGCTGAGAGAATTAGACGTGCGAGAAAACATTTATCGCTACCATTGCACTGCAGCAGAAAATCGTTACGGTGAATCTAAATGTTCACCGTTATGCAAGAATTTCTATTCGCTATTATACAATTCTGTGGAACTTTTGCTGCGGCACGATATGCGGGCTAAAACTACCCCTGCGATTATATCAGTTTTCACTGCAAATGCTACCTACCCTTAGCAATGCGCTTTGTTTCTGACGTTAATGCACCTGCGATAAAATTAATTTCTATCTCATTTGCGGAATCTGAGTTTCTTACGTAATCACAATTAGATCGCGATCTATATACACACCTGACTGTCGATGTAATCTTGATGGGCATCGTGTCCGCTGGTCAATGGTGCGCCGTAGCTGTTTGTCACCGTTCCTGAAGAGGAGCCGGAATTTCCTCCGTTATTAACATCCACGTGATTACCATTACCGCCAAAATTACCTGGCACACCGTACTGGTTGCTTAAGGGTGCCTCGCAATATACGAGACCAGCTCCTATAGCGAGGGTTAAGATTACCTGAAAATGATGATTAGGTATTATGAAATGTCTAAAAAATCGACAGATTTATTTCCCAGCTTGATTTCTCGACCGGATAGACTCGGTGTAACAAGGTATAATATTTTGTAATCCATTGCTGCGGTTGGGTTTATATTCGTTTCGTAAGAATCTGGTTATTATAATACGGGATTAATTTCGGTTCTGAATGTTAGGTTTGGAATATGAATCCTGTGATGCCAGTCGACACGCGAATATAACCGAAGAATTTATCCTGTAGGTATTATTATACGGTAATAATAATCGATGCTTTATAGTTATTATTATTGCTATCGTGATTGATATAGTATTAGTTGAAATTGACACGGTCAGAATTTACGTTATATGATATTACAATATAGGTTCGCTATGTTGACGTATTATTAACGAAACTGACTCTCCTTCAGCTTTCGGATTAATGTCAGCTGTCAAATGTGACTAAAACAACGCAACGGGGTCCTCGTTAATTCGTTAATATATAACATCCGTCCATTATGCACACATACCTACATATTATATATCTCTGCATGTATAACATATATTTAAACAATATTACCACGTATAGTAGGGTAAAATCGATGAGCTTTTAATATTCGAAAATGAGTGAAAATTCATGTTTGTGACAGAATGGTTAATTAATCAAGTCAATAATTGTGACGATAGACTGCAGGGCTTACCATATCCTGTCATATGATATTTAATGAAATATATTTTTCAAAAATTTAACTTTAATAAAATTTACAAAAAATTATTTAATTATATAAATGTTATCGGAGTTATATGTATAGTATATATATATGCCTGAACACGATTATACCATCCTGATCGAAGTATGAGAAGGTGCGGCGGTGTGTGCAGGTGGTTATATCAGCTGCATAATCCCTACAACGGTTACCACGTGTATCCCTAATTACCTATTACAAAGTCCATAATAATCTGAGGGATTTCGTAGCTACATTGTGCCTCGCCGTACAATTGACTCGGTCTATCTATACTATATGGGAATCTATAGAAGGGATGATAAGGGAAGGGAAGGGAAAGGGAAAGGGAAGGGAAGAGGAGGTTGGCTTCCACCTCGTAACTCCTGCTAAACCTCAATAGAACCCTATATGTATACCCGATTCGTCATTAATCTCAAATCTGTAATGCTCATACCCCTGCTATAACAGGGATTCCTGAATATTTCATAATGAATCGATTTTATCTATACCCTTAATTAATTTTGTTATTCGACACACCCGTATAAAAAACTAGATTACATTATTTCAAAACTTTATGTCGACGTTGTAATTGAAAAACTATCGGAAATATCGACTTGGAATTAATACCGAAGTTTCGGATTTAGCGGTGATGAAATATCTAGTATGATAATAATGCGATAATTTCGGGTCAATTATAAGACAAAAGTGTTATACAAATCGATTTCAAGTTATTTGAACAACAACAAAATCACTGAAATTTCTTTCATCCCCTAAAATCCCGAGACAAAAAAAAAAAAATCCAGATCTTATACGGATATACAGCCGAAATTTCTTAAAATCTCATTCTTCAACACTCACTCGAAGACCAAGTCTTGTTTTATAAAAAAAAAAAAAAAAAAAAAATAGTAGATCGTTGTAGACATGAATTGTTTGAATTGAATGAAAATAATTGATAAAAAAAAATAATCGATACACCGTGATATGTATACGTTTTGTATTTTATAATAAATATATACGATTCACTTCCGTTCACTATATTATCACCCTCGTATATATATATATATATATATATGTGTGTGTGTGTGTAAATTTACCTGAAGCACAGTTAATTCCATGATAAATAAAATGCGAGTGTAAAAAAAAAATAGTAATGAAATAATCGTTGTTTTCTATATACGACACGATGCAAAAGCTCGAATGTGACTAGTAAAAAAGTTTCTCAACTATATATACTCTCAGGTTGGGGGTTACTTAAACGATACCTCCCTACGATCTTCCTCGTCCTCATACCAGGCTTGGCTACTCGTTTAGCTAGCTTACCTTAGATTGGGCGAAATAGTTGGGGAGATGGGAGAATCGGAAAGAAGTAGGAGAATAATATAGTTAGGTGGAGGGTTCTAGTTCGCACGGAGAACGTCGCGCGGAAAACTCTATCTTTATTTCCTATTGTTCTACAACGATTTTGGAGGAAACGAACATACGCTCTGCACCCGCGCTCTTCTTAGTATATATATACATATACATATATAACTTTATGTGTATAAATCACACGTATCTTTGTGTGAATAACAGAGAAAGCTGAGCTAGTACGAGACTAGAGGCTCACCGGTTCTCTTGATCGTTGCTTATGTTTATTGTTACATCATTTTTCAACCAGGTAGATCGCGTATACGTCGCTATTCTTATGCTTATATATCGCGTCACTAATGCCATAAGGGCGTAAGCGCCAAAAAAAAATTTTCGTGTTTTTGGTGGCAAAATCTTTTTCGTGCCATATAACATCGTTTGGGCATATCCGCAAAAAAAATAATTTTTTGGCGCTTACGACCTTATGGCATTAGTGACGCGATATATATATATTTATATTATATGAATATATAGATATACATATATATACCTGCAACGAAGAGATGCGTGGGATAATATTATCCCGTCGCGAATAAATATTTTAAAAGATGCGTGCGAGCTAATTTCTCGGCTATAATTACCAATTAATTAACGCACGCTCATCTATATTGCGAAATTTATGTACTACCTACACAGAAAGAAAGGGTAACTTGATTCAAGAAAATTTTGCGGTCCAAAAATGGAGACCGAAATTTTCTCGGATCAAATCAAAAATTTTCTCGAACCAAGAAAATTGTGCCAATTTTCTTGGTTCGAGAAAATTTTTGATTTGATCCGAGAAAATTTCGGTCTCCATTTTTGGACCGCAAAATTTTCTTGAATCAAGTTACCCTTTCTTTCTGTGTATAGGTGTAGTGTCATATAGTGCGAGGCGTGTCTCACCTAGTCTTTAAACTCTAGTAAGATAAGAAAATTCTATTTTTCTGTAATAAAATTGATTTCAACGCTTTAACTATACATGTAGTCACCCAAAGTGTCAAGGCTTATTAACACAACTCAATTCGTACCTACATCATCTTGCTATGCTATCGCGTGACAAAATATATTTTTTTTTCGGTCATTGGAGTTTTTTCATACGGTCCTTCAAACCGCAATTATATGAACATATAGGTGTGTAAATGTATTTAGAGGCACATCGTAGGTCCGAGGTTAATTACAGTTTCAATGGCTGTCGTTAATTAATAAAAATTTTATTCTAACACGGAACTAAAAAAATGTTGTTTTTCTTTATTTTATTTTATTTTATTTTATTTTATTTTATTTTTTGCCATGATGTGAGAAATGGGCGCGAGAGGTTTAATTCGCGTTGCTAAATCCAAACCGTAAACTGGGCTAATCGTGCGCGGCGGTCAACCTCTGTGAACATCCTTTTCGAATCGTGGTGGGCCAAGGTAAATCTAACTGGGAAACCGCGGAGGCAAATATTTGGCATATAACCGAAAACCTTATAACATATTAAGTCTTTTTGCTCATACTCGTTATGGTTTATTACCTGTAGGTAGATATATATATATATATACTATATGCCTGAGTATACCTACACGCTTTCACCAAATTCAAAAAGGAATTATTCCGAACGCCTTTGTTCAAGGTAGATTATCATCTGAATCTCGCGGCACGAGTCTCGGCTCGCCACATTATTATGCTGTACACCAGTGAAATTCTAACTAAGATGTTACGTGTAATCATTTACGTTATTTGCTTCTTCATCAAGTAACAAGAATTTGCATTTTCCCACTATGTTAGGTATAGGTATAGGTATAGGTATAGGTAGGTATTATATATGTATATATGTGAGTCTAGATAAAATAAGATATAAAAATCAAACGAACAAACAAACTATTGCTTTAAATTTATTTCTTTTTTATGCTAATATGCGTTGAAACAATTTAAATCTTTACCAGATTTTTTAATCTTTCAACGTTCGCCCGCGCTAATTAACTAGACTTTCAAAACTAGAAATTAGCAATCCTAAAGTTATTTTCATTCAAACAATTCAGACGAGATTTGTCAAATTATCAAATTTCGCATGGCATATTACATAATTCATAATCATTTCAAATTTTCAGACATTTTTAGTTTTTTTTTTTATCTCGCCGATTATCACTCGATCCTTCTTTCGATATATTTTTCTGATACTATATTCTCGAAGACCTAAAAGTCTCGTTGACATTAGCAGAAGTAATTCTTCTTTACTCCAATACCAATGATTTTTTTTTTTTTTTCAATCATCCATTAAAATTGCAGAATCATAAATTGTGTTTCTATTATATATTCGCCGAAGAGGATTTCGTCCATAGCGCTTAAGGTTCCGGTCTATATTCATCAAATCTGAGTAAATCGTATGTGTTATATTAATTATAGATTAGTATGGGAGATATCGAGCAACTATTGGCTATCGGCGTATCAAACGTGCTTTTCGATCAAAAGCTCGCATTAACTAGAATTACGGGCTCACTGTATCTATCGCAGAACTAACACTGCACGTATAATATGAAAAAGGAAAAACCGCGCAAGAATATATATTTCACCGCATTTTGTAGTTTCTTCTCCCGCTTTTCCCCGACGTGATTACAAAAAAAAAAAAAAAAAAATCTTTAATTAATTAAAACTGAATTAGCTGATGTCAAATGAAAGTTAAAAAATTTGATTTTCCAGCCCGAAATTCATGTGGGAAATTATGAACGGTCGTTTACACAAATAGATACACGTATATTATACGATTAGATTAATTCCATTGTGTATACGTATAGTTTGTCCGCATAGTATGAGCATCTGCGATTTGATCGAGCAACGAGAACGGTAGCAGCATTCAGCTACGCTAATAACTAGATTCTATAGTGAACAGCGTGCAGTGAGGGTAGTAGTCGGAGCTAGAACAGTGGGAAATTTTGCCTGGTCAACCACAATGACCGAATGGTATTGCACCGATTGTTGACCGAACTGTGTACACTGTACATGCATTGTTCGCCACTAATCTGTTGGACATGTCTGTTATGTTATAGTATCGTGGCTTCTCTCTGAACCGACACTTTGATATACGAGGCGTTAATTAACGCTGGTATTTCAGGAATTACTAAAGATATCGTCTTACTTCTTGTCGGTCACGTTCAACAACCGAAGGATCAATTATATCGTTCCTCAATTAATTTGTAACACTCGTATAATATAAAAAGATGAATAAAATCGACTATCAATAAAATTCTATATTTAAGAAGAAGAAAAAAAAAAATGGTATTTCTAATCTATAGATGCGGTACAATCCATACCTATACTATAGTCGTCGATCATTTTCAACTAAGAGCTTTTGTCTAAAGTGATAAAGAGAGAAAGAGAATTTGGCTTATAGTGATTAATTTTCGCGCCCCATAAATGTGGTAATAAAATATAACGATTTATCGGCAGACTTGAATGATATATTTTTTTCACAAGGGTAGGTAGGTACAATGTGATCGGTGGAATATTTATATAAGCAATATATTAATATCGTAAATTTGATTTCCTTCCGTGTTAAGATCCATATTCCGGATGTTAGATCTGCGGATCTGTTACACGATCATCTTGAGAAATCGCGTAGGTAGGTATAAACGCAGATATACTTATATACGTACATATGTATATAATTAATCCTGAGATAAAGTCCCTAAAAATTTATTATCTAGGTATATAATCTACTTTCTCGTAATTATTATTGCACCACTATTATATTATAATATAGGTACATACATACCTCTGTGTTCAACTTGATCCACACATTATATCTTATGTATTATATATATATATATATATATATATATGTATGTATTATACGTACAGGCGTGTATAGTATAACTAACTATTACGCGGGAGAGCAGGTAATTAACCGACTTTCGTACACGTAATAAATTAAGCCGTTCAAGTTAAGCCGGAACCATCTCCTTTACACCTCGAAAAGTTCATTGCGTCTATACGTATAGTAACGACGCCGCGAACTATATATATATGGGGAGTAAACCGCAAGAGCTAGAAAATTATACTTACGCTGCATCGTTGATTTCGGTTTTGTTAAACTTTATATTCGAATAATTATATTTATATTGTCTTGAAATCCGTGAAAAAAAAAAAAAAAAAAAAAAAAAAGAATAAAAAATAAAAATACCTATTTTTATCGCGGTTCTCGTCACACCTGATCCTTTGGCTTTCGTGCGCCTACCTAACTCGCAGGAAATTTAATCCTTCTGGAAGCTGAAACCCAGGGTATTAGTACTGCCGGAAGCAGTGACATTTCTGATTTCAAATCCCTTGCGTGAGGCTAATCCATTATCAATTCAAACCTACGAGGAAACGAAAACCAAGTTCCGTTTCCATTACTTATATACGAACTGAGAGGGTTGAAAAAAACGAATTCTATATACCTTATACCTCGTGTTCTTATAGCTGTCGTATAATCTTCAAGTTTTAGTCTCTGATTTGATTTCTCGAAATTTGGGCTCCAGAAAAAAAATGTTCAAGCTACGTCTAAGCCGAATTTTATTATTAGAATAAAGCAATTTTTTACCATCCATGAAGGAAACCTGGGAATAAAATGAAAGAGAAAAAAAAGAAACGTTAAGGGAAAAATTCTGAGCTCCAAAAATGTTTTATTTCATATTTCTTTCGTTTGAAGTCCCGTTTCACTAACCAAGGATAAATTTTGCTATTCTATGTTCCACGATGAAGGATGTACGGTGATTACTGATAGCAGAAATTTATCGATCGCGTGGTAGGTAGCTGTGAGACATGAGCTGTCTAATTTTTGGTAGCTGATTCGTAGAGGGTTGTAGCAGTGATTCGGATTACCTACCTTACCGTAGAAACCTATACGTTTCGTAGCAAACTTCAACTAAACATGAAACAGCCAACAGCCAACAACCAACTATCAATTAATTAGGGTAAGGACGTTTTGAGTACAAGGTGGATACAGTCAGCAGCCAATTATAAGACACGATGTTGAATTATTACCCCCTAATCCGAACCTACGAAAATTGTTACGTAAAAGTTTCACGAGGCAGAGAGAAGACAGAAAAAAAAAAAAAAAAAAAAAAAAGAACAAAAAGGGAAATGAGACAATCTTTTCATCCCAGTTAAAAGTTCACCGACAACAAAATATATATACTAAACACGAACTAAAGTTTGTAATCAATTGTTTTTTAGTCCTCGTATATATGTATATATTTACGACTTCTTTACCTCGAAAAGTGTCATTCCCTCGAGTTACTCCTCACAGAAGTTATTTAATTTCGAAAATTCTCTTACTATACATATATCGTTTCTCGTTAATCCTGCACATCAGTTTTTTCATAACATATAAATTCTCGCAATTAACTTCCTCGACAATAATTCTACTTGATATTATTTATCGTAGAATGTTCTATTTCTGGCTTTGATAACGTAGCTCTCTGAGTCTTTCAAAGAAATTGAATCGATACTGCGGTTGAATATCCGTGAAATGGTGTAGCCACCCATTTGTTATTGCGTGCTCTGAGTTGAATTATTAAAGTCACCACGAAGTGGTTTTCAGTATCTACCTTCTCGTACAAAACTGCATATAAGTTACGAAAAATACTATAAAAATGTATTTCACAATTTTTATTATAGGTACCTAGCTATACTACCTAGACGACATGACAGAGCTATAGATACGTATAATACTCCAATGAACAATAAACAAGGGTTGAAACTTATTTCTCACCAATATTGAACGACAATTTTATCTCGAATTATTCAGGGGTTGATTTCTCTTAGATAAGGTTAAAGCAACAATTCCAAGATTAATTCTTATACGGTGGTGAAAAAAAGGAAAAAAAAAGTTAGGTCAGAGAAACAGACGAGGTAACCTGCCTCCAGGTCGGATATATAGGTATATATGTGGGATGAAAAATTCAGAGAAATCCAATCTTGATGAATTATTTCTTACGTTGTTTGAGCGAAGAGAAGAGGTTCCCCAACTCGTACGTCCAATCCATTGGTCAATTCAGGGTAGTATCGTTTTTCCCGGAAACAGCTATAGTATAAAGTATATATACACATTGTGTAGGTATTTATTATTGGTATGATGTCCACGACGAGGATATATAGAGAGACGTTTTTCGGTATCCAGCGATGTGATTTTCGACGTTTTGAAAGATTCAGTAGTATTTCAGTGGATGTAATACATTTGATGGAATCGATCCGGGGTCGTAGGGGCCGCCGAGGCGATTCGACGCGATGTATGTACCTACGTGACCTAAGCTGAGACCTTAATTAGGATGAAATGACTCGGGTGAATTTGACGAGCAGGAAACATTGCGCGTACGCATTTTTTTCTTTTTTTTTTTTTACATTTCTCTCTCTCTCTCTATCTATCTCTCTCCCTCTTTCTACCGGAGCAATACCCATATCCGGATAATTGATCCCTTGGGTGATAAAATTTTACCCGCGTTCGCCGTTTCAAACACGGGGCGCCTACCCATGTTATGAGAATTTTTCTGTTTTTTTTTTTTTCTTTTTTTTTTTCTTCTTTTTATTCCATTTTATTCGATATCGTTGACGTCCTGTTCTAATAAAGGTGCGTTATGCCGCGTGTACATTTAATTTCTTTTTTTTTTTTTTATTTTTTTTTATTTTTTTTCGTTCGTTTTTCTTTATCAATAATTGAACCTCGAATTTAAGTGAGTCGTTATAGAACGTAAATGTGATATATGACACAGCCAATTACCTGTATTATTAAAATTGTCAATAAATAATGTTGAATTTAAATATTTATTGATAACACGTGTGCGGTTTATTAAATCGTTTAAAATTAAATAAACAAATTTTTCTTAATTAAGGCTGAATAAATCTACGTTCAAATATGAATCAATATTAATTGTATAAATAAATTTTTATTAATTATAATAATATATATATATGTAATGTAGGCAGTATAAAGGTACAGTAGCATTTGAATATAAATAAATTTATCCATACACGCTAAGCTCGACGATATTTTTCTTTCGTATGGTGTAAAAACATCCTATATAGTATAGTAGTAGTTCGAATTCGAAGAAAATGAAAGATCTCAAAAGGGTTGCGAATCCCGGTAAGGCCGAGGAGAATTCATTCTCGTTTCTACGTAATGGTTAAGGGTGGGTGGTGGGTGCAGGTATGGGTAAGGTATAGTATAGCTGGTAAGATCAGCCTCACGAATTATATGCCGTGCAATTAAAACTTTTGAATGCCAGTCCACAGTTTACAAATTGAATAACTTCGAGCCAGCTTAGACAAACTGGGAAACCTACTTAACTAATAATAATTAACGAACAAAGTTGAGCTTTAATTAATATACTGGGAGTAATTGTTGCACTTCGTTGCATTGTTACTAAGTATATATCCCTTTTGTAAACCGAACGATATAGCTGTGTTAATATCTGCGCCAATTACCATATCACAAGTTAATTGGCCAATTATCGCGTACATTATTTACACGCGTCAAAGATTAATAATTCAATTAGAAATATATACTTTGCGATTAGAAATTTCCCATTCGTAAATTACTTTTGTAAACTTTTTTTTTTCATCCATAATGGAAACTCATCAATATCCATCGTGGAACTTTAACTTTGAATAATACTTTATACGCAACATCTGCTCAGTGCTCCAATAGATATTTATATATATATATATATATATATATATATATATATATATATATATATAAACTTATTCTAATTACTCATAATTATAAAGCTATGAAATTAATCGATATTTACATCGACGTGATATTTCAATAATAATTGCATCTTTCCCTCTGACAGCCTGGCGAAAATATTATGAATCAATAATTTGAAACTTAAATTATTGTGAAATTTTTAGTCAAGTTACTAAAAATCCTCACTTTCTCATCTTCAAGTGATAAGATCTGATATGGCGATCTGATTTCTCTTAGATAACCAATTCAAGCTATGTGATTGTCGTTAATGAAGGTAATTAATTAGAAATCAATATCTTAGGTCGAATAATTCGTTTGGTAAGACACCTTGGCATGGTATCCCCCTTCGTCTACGTGATATTTGACATTCTGTAGTCTTCCGTCAGGCAGAAGAACGTGATATCGTCCCTGGGTTATTATACCATCGCGAGTTTCTTGGTGTCCAAAGTTATTCTGGCTGGCATAGTCCTTTACGTGATATCCGAAGCTGTATTTAGCTGCGTAAGCGTCCTGGGAAAAAATAAATAAATGAACAAATAAATAAATAAGGAAGAAAATAAATTTCATATTTGCAAACAATTATCGCATCCGGTATTCGATCAAGAGTTCCGGCTTAATCGAATATATATAAACAGCGAGTAGTCAAACAGCAAAGGGAAACCACATTAGTTTCTCATTACAGAGTTACCGGAACCATCAGATATCGTCAAAGGTGAAAGCGACCATAACCTTGCGTCTAGTTCGAATACTAATATCTATACCCGAGCTTGAGCGTTCTTCGAAAGTCCTGAAGACTTTGAACAAGCTGCTAAACTTCTCTATAAATACGTTTTTGAAACTCCTGTCAAAGTTTGACTAAACTTTATCGAGCTTAGATGACCGCTATACGAAAGCAACTGAATCCTAACTTGAATTTATATAGCTACGTTCTCGTTAGCCAAAGTTAATATTGAATGGTCAGTTTTCAGTTGGACGATGAATAATAATGGAGTTACACAACATGTAGCCACATTTCATGAGCAACGTTTTGAAACTTCTTATGATTGACATGTCAAAGCTTATCGCCTGTAGTTCATTGACTGACATAAAACATTGGCGAATAATTAATACATCCAACGTCTTATAATAATTTGATTAATATCATAATTATCATCGTTGAGGTCTTTTTTTTTTTTTTTTCAAATTAACGAAAGGTATCTCGGTTAAGAGAAAAAAATGCGGCTGTCAACCCTCATCGGAGTAATGGCTAGGAAATTTACTCACCCCATGGTCTTCTCCTTCTTCGTTGTGCTGGTGGGAATATCGACCTTCATTTTCCCCGTGTGTTGTGTCCAGGATTTCCACTCCCCCGAGTACAGGGTGCAGTTCTTTTTCGCTTTCTTCACCCTGCTGTGTTCCTTCTGGTTCTTCAACGATCGGTATAGTCTTGAAGGGGTCTTCCAGATGGCCGATATTAGATGGCAAAGAATACTGTGGCGTTATCTGATCAAAAGGCGACTCGATTTCTTCCCGTCCTTCCCTACCGTCATGAGAAAATCTAAAGGGACCGTCAGCAAGTCCAGAATTAATATCTATCGACGGAATTGGCGTAACAAAAGACTGTCTCAGTGCCACCGAGTCGCGAATACCACCCTGACGGGATATTCCCACCGAAGGAATAGTCGGAGAATATTCAGGCTTGTTTTTTTCCGGAGCATCTTTTCTCAGGATCAAATTAAATCCTTGAAGTTGCTGAGCGGGGTCTTGACCCAAAAGGGCGGAAAGAGCTTCGACGGTTTTTTGCTCAGTTCTAAACGGCATGAACGCAGTCGGGACTATCTTGGTATCGTAGATGATCCTAGGCGGCACGTAAGCTACCTGTTTCGGAGCTATTGGCTTGAAGTTTTGCGTTGATGGTGGAACTTTGTCAAAAACTCCTTTCAAAGCGTGGAGTTGGGCAGGACCAAATTGGTACAAGGCACGCGATAAGTCGATGTTTAAAGCCTGTGCCGGTGGCTGACGCTTACTGTAAGCCATTGCAGCGTTTATTTGGACAGGAGTTAGTCCTGAAAATCGACGCCGGTTTTCAACCAAAGAAGATGAACCGTCGACAGTAAATTGTCTACGATTTTGACCGGGGTTTACCGCCTCAATACCCGATGGAATTTTCGCCACTGATCTCCGTCCGCCATATCCTGGAAGTTTTAGGTGAGTTCCTTCGCCAGGACTTCTCTTATTCTGCACCAAATGCTGGGTTCTGGTTGGCCGCATGTTGGTGGACTGCTGATGCCACGTGGTAACGTCACCTACGCTTTTTCGCTGACGATTTTCAGGCGAAAAATCGTCCACACCGATCATTGAAGATCCTGCTTCTTCTCCCGGTGCTGGGATCTGTATTTTTCGAGATAATAAATTCCCTGCAGCTTCCTTGCCAGAATTATTCGACGCGTTCGGAGCCTGGGCTTTTTCCTCGGCTTCCGAATTACCGATTTTTAATTCCGGTTCAGACTTTTTAGCAGTTATCGGAGATTTGGCATCTCGTCGGCGAGATACGTTGACGGCGCTGTCGGCGAGATACGTTGACAAATTATTTTTAAATTCCTCCTTATTTTTGTTTACTTTTTTGTCCAATTCTGCCTCAGCGTAGACGCTAGAGAATCTCTGCCCATCGTTTTCCCCATGGGATGCGACAGGGAACTCGGAGGACGTCGCCTCTTCGTTTCTTGATTTGGATTTATCGACGAATTGATCCACAGTGGAAGAACCTTCTCGCAAACCATCCCTGAGGATGTTCTCATTCTCATGTCCTGCGTCCAGTCGAAATTTTAACAGTTGATGATCGGCCCCCTTTTCCCTTGTGGATAAAATACGGGGTGAAAATTCCTCCTCAAATTTAGCCCCGGGGATTTTCGAGGACAAAATTCTTCCCGAATTCATTCTTATCATTTTTATTTCCGGATTAACTTTACGCTGAAATTCTTCTTCATGCCGTTCTGCGTAATCGAGAAGCTCCCTCGAACGGCTACCAGGTTCGTTAGTGATTCCCTGATTAGAAGCAGACTTCGCGCTTTGGCCGGCCTGATGGTTGTCTGGAGAGTCCTGAATTGTGGGCAAACCGCCAACGCAGTCTTCGCTGGTGAATACTGCCAGGAAACACACCATTACCTGCAACAACAATCATTATCCTTAATTGATTGGGCATAGGCAACCAACCGCTCAATGCCAGCACTCCAATTGCACTGTGGCCATAGTGTGGGAATGATGCTCACTAAAGTCAATTAAATCGTCAGAATATTTCAGTGATTCGAGTACGTACTCGTCGACACTCGTCGATATAGTTCGAGGATTTATATACATAGAAAGCCTTGGCGATTTCATATTTTATTCTTCTCTTTAAATTTTCATCAAAATTAGACTCACAGTAAAGATAAATCGTTAGATATGAAAAATTGTTTTTCGAGCTTTATTTATCACGTTTCCGAGTATACGAGTGATTATTTTAAAGTAATTTACAGCAAGGTTGATTAGGTGGGTGTGGGAATGGGAATGGTAGAAGTATAGAGGTTAATAAGCTCAATCAGTTAGAATCACGACGACTCGAGTCTCGTTCTTGAGGGTGATTCGTTATCCGTGCGGTTATTTTTCCCGATTTTCTATCTTAATTATAAGACAGGCTTTATATCTCCGCGATACCTACTTCAGGGACGTTTTGTCGGTTTCTGTGGGTTTCACGGGGGTTTGGTGAGTCGAGGGGATGATTAAATGACTCGGATCAAGCTTAGAGCTGCGAAGGGTTATTAAAGATTAATTGAAACAGCACACCAGGTCACGGGACGAGCGGATAGAGTATAAGGTATAAGGGGTTAAACCGAGGGAAAGGAAAAAAAATAAGAAAAATGTGATTAAACGCGCTAATAACTTTCTAAAGAATAACGACGACGTTCGTGTATACATATAGGACTAGGTATATGTGTGTGTAGATGGTATACGCACAGTCCACCAAAAGGTTTTGAAAATTTTTCAACCCAACGAAAGTGGAGTATATATAGCGGTGGTGAGAAGTGATGAATTTTCTCCCTTAAAAATCGTGGGTGCCACGCGATATCAAAGAGTCTAATTATTCACTCGGTATCTCGAGTCAACCACCGGTTTACCGTTTCAGGGGAGAGAAACACGACTACCGAGGGGATAGAATCTCCTGTAAGACAGAGGGCGAGAGAAAGAGATAGATAAATAATGGGGGAAATGAGAAAACGAAAGAGAAAGTTTGGGGAGGTGAAGGAATATTGCAAAAACGAACGGTGTACCCGTATATATATATATATATATATATACCTAAGCGAACTTCATTATAATTTATAACTAATTGTATTCTCTACACCATCTCTGTTAAATAATTTAATTACTTCGGTAGCTCGCACCCGTGATAAGCTATTGTTTTTCAAGTTATTAGAGTACAATATCCTCTAATTATCGTTTCAACGTGCAGTACCATACACCGATATATAGATATATAACTCTTTTGTTCACCACAAAGTCCTATCATATCCGACATTCGTATCATTTTTATGAGAAGTTATATACACTGCAGAGGAAGAAACTTTTATACGAGATAGAATTTTCAGGTAAAACATATCCCAGTTCATATCTGACCGCATGCACACAGTAATCCTCTTCATGCTTAATTGAAATTTAAACTGACACTCGCCTCTGTAGATCCGTCCATCCGTCACCCCGCATTGAAAAGCCAATTTTAGCACTTATATTGATGGAAGTTAGAAGAAAAAAAAATACGTATAAAAATATAAAAAATTTGACAGAGAGAGAGAGAGAGAGAGAGAGAGAGATACAGAGAGAAATGGGAATGACAGTTTTGAACAACATCGGTCAATCAGAAGCTTCGCCACTTTCCATAATGGGGCGATCAAACTTTTCGGTGCATCTTGTCGAGTTGAAAAATGTTTTGAAGAAAAAAAAATTGTTCCGTGTCAAACAGAGACGAGGGTTCTATATATATACACCTACGCATTTCCGAAAACTTTTTGACCACGTAATCGACGAGACAAACGATTTTCTAATCGAATTTTAATCGCATTACACACAGAAAAGGGAATTCATTGAATCCGTAAACTATAACGACGTATATTCTACCCCTAAATAATAAGGGAATGATTACTTATCGATTTTGCTAATCGATTATTCCGACTGTGGAAAATATACGCGACCGATATACGACAGCGTTACGTCGTTGCTAGTCGAAATTCTGTTTCCAATGACCGTATTGGGGTTTTAAAAATTGATGGGATACAAAAGTTCGGTAATGTTTGCCTATCGGTCTGTAGGACTATAGTCGACGTAGGATATCTAACTCGAGTAAATTTCCCCGGACTTCTTCACACTTAACTATTTACTGGTTCTACTATTTTTCATTCCTTTCCACTACCTACTTCTGATAACTTGTATCTTCTGCCTCGCGTCTTTCTTGCCTTGGTCCTTTATTTGCAGTCCAGTTCCTCGCTTGCGAGTAAAACTCCCAAGAGAAGAAAGAGATATTTGCTATTCGCACCCAGACTCTATGAGAGAGAAAATAGCGAGACTTTTGTGCTCTAGCTGGCTTCATTACTTTTTATTTTATTCTTTGAATTGTTGCAATCCCAGCGCATTTGTTAAGAATAAATCTGAGCGCAGCACGGTCCTGCATTTATACAATAGCTTACATAGTTTCGTCAGTCTGAATACTGGCGGGAAAATTTTCGTTTAACTCAGGGGTCGAAACCGCCGGGGTAGTGGTGGCTGAAACAACGGTCCAATTTGCGCTCGGGTGCAGGAGAGAACTGCTCCGTGAAAACCACGACTTTAGCCATGACAACGGGGTCAGCATATTCATTCCGAAACCCTGTCGAGTCTAGGTTACGTCCTAGGAAATCGTACCTAGGTTGAAGGAATTTAATTATTTCTACAGTCAGATACTCGCGCCCGTAGACTCTGCAAGGTAGACCGGAGAATGTAAATTTACTAGTTCGCGAATAAATTGCCATTTTAATTCTTCAAATTATCGTTTGAATAGATTCCACGCTGATACATATATATATAGTATAATATATATTCATATTCATATTCATATTACATCTGGGGTCGTATATACCCAATCTTCCCTTCTCTCATAATATATTTATTATTTTCCTTGAACTGTTTCTTTAATTACGAACATTAAATGAGAATTTCAAAATTAGGTTCCAGCATAATATTCTTTTCAAGTAGGTACCTTATCATAAAATTTTATCGTCCATTTACCGCTGCAACTACCTCAGAACAAAGGTATTTTTTCATGTTCTAAGTGATAAACACGCGTTCAATACTCGCCTTAAAATTTTGTTTAATTGTGCATTGGGACATTTTTTATTAAAGATTGTTAGAAGATACAATTGCGCTACTTGAGTAATTAAACGAAATTTTATCACCGTCCCAATTTCTGAGGACATAAACGAGTGTCGTAATATCGATGCTTCGGAATCGCAAAATTCGTGGATTTCACAGTATTTTCAATCTCGATTCAATGCGATCACAGAAATCGGATATTTTCCGAATAATAATTCACGTCGGATCTTCATTCCTCGAAATTTCATATCTCACCTTAAAAATCAGCATCCTGATGCTGGTTATTCCAGTGATGAGAAAATCCTCGGATTGTGGCACAATGGAGGAAAAGTTAATTCGACAGTTTCAATAAAAATTCGTAAACTTAAGAAAAACTTTCAGACGACACGGATAGTCCAGTCCACTTTTGAAGACTATCGTTTTTCGCACTGAACGGACTCGTTAGAGATATGTTTCTCCTCTTTAACGAGTGTTTTTGATCGAACTGAAGAGGAAACTGTCCGTGTTCGCAAAGAGATTCGCCTCAGCCAGCATCCCATCTGTTTTTACTTTCATCCCGTCCCGGGTATGAGGCTTTCGATTTGCCAATTCAAACAATACCGATATTTCTACTGGCTGAGAATCTCCCGCTTTCACGTCACGTGATGCCAAAAAATAAACGGGATTGGTAGGACGGTGAAAGAAGATGGTATAAGGTCACGGTGAGAGAGATTTCTCTTTCCTCGCACAACGAATTCAAAAGGTTGAAGACCTTCGAGGAAGCACCACCACGTCCATTACCACCACTACCACCACCACCAGCTAGTCTTCGTTAATATTTATGACCGTGTTACTTACGCTATTTGCAATTGTAATAACCGGTAATGGATGCGAGTATGCTTATAAGGCTGCTGACTTTGGAGATACCAGCGTCGTTCCGTTTCTTGGCTTCACAGCCCTTAAAATACTCCTACCTTAATTCTGCGTTATACACATTTCTGGCATTCATTCTTAGTTTCGATAATAATTAGTCAATTTTACCCCACTTTAACATTAAATAATGAAATTATTTCTCGTTATTATTTGAAAATTATAATTTATGCTGAAATTATGAATCTAGCGATACGGAACTAACGACAAACTCGGATCGATCAATCCGAGCGAGTTACTTTCAATAAAGTTCTTGTTATATCGCAATTATCAATATTGCATGTATATTTATTCATTTATTTATTTACTTACTTATTATTTATCATTTCTTTATTTCATCGTTAAAAATATTTTAAAGTGTTCTTATAACTCTGATCCTAGTGCTTCGGGTCGCTGATTTAATCAACGCTTGTTCGACGCTGATTATCTGGAGTCCTGTTGACGTATTTTAAGGGTGGAAAATTTTATTAGAGGAAAAGAGGAAAGGATTGAGAACTCCGCGATCCCATCGTGATTTTAAACAACGCTCGAGAGAAGAATTGAAGAAATTCAAGTGTTAATAATTAGGTATAATTAGATTGAAATTAAATTTCAATTTCAGCTGATTTATTATCGATGCAATCGAGCGTTTGAAATCTATTAATTACTCCTTTCGTGTTATACCTCGCGAGTCCGTGCTTTTTTTTTTTTGCTCTCCTCTTTTCTTCTTTTCATACCTACCTCCTCCCCCGCCTTCCGCATTCGAGTATTAACGTTAAATTATATTAAAGGTGAAAATTTTATTTTTACATGTAAAATTTATAAGTTCTAATTAATTAAAATTCTTCGGCAGTTTGAACATTTCCTTGATGGTTTTCTTCCTTTTTTTTTTTCTTTTTTTCTACCCCTTTACCACGTTAATAACAGTCGATTAAATCCGATCCTGAAACTAGAATTTTTATTGTTTAAGTAGCTTGAAGCAATTACCTACCTGCACTGAAATTTAACTAGTAATTCACCCCTAATTAACACCACTCTCCGCCACCATACTCCATAATAAAATATAATCTACGCAGAGGTAATTCGCTTATTTCGTGTCAAATTATAATATTGAAAAAAAAAAAAACAGAAAACGTCATTATAGAATTACGTATAAATTTTCAGGTCGAGTATCAAATCAGGAAGTATCGGAGATCCTTTCACTAATCAGATATTCTCGGATTAATATCGTAATTATTTCATCCAACGTTTATGTTAATAATTCGTTGGATATTTATCGGTCCTGAGTATCAAATGAGTATTATAGTCTATTGTCAATGGAGTACAAAAGTCCATTAAAGGGAATCAATACACCTATATATAATAATCGATAAGTAATATTTTTGAAAGTTAGGTTTTTCTTGCGTAAATACATTATTACATATACCGTATACTAGCTATACTCCTATTTTATATGTCATTTTTTTTCTTTTTTTTTTTTTTTTTTTGGGCAATTGCAAACTCAAATATAAGAGAAGGTCCAATATCCTTATCCTCGTTCTCTTTCTGCCTCGCTATTTCCCTCTCTTTTACTCGCCATACTTGATATACATTATATCCGTTTTATTCAATTGCTCATATTCTATGGTTCGGTTTTATACGCTACACTAATGTATTCCGCAATATGGTTGGTCACCGTCATGAATATCTTATCCATCCTCATCTGTATCATTTATTTTTATCCTGTTTCCTATTTTTATCCTCTTTTTATTTTCTCATTTATTTTTGTTGTACTGTGAAAAATTACACCCACATCCATGTAGGTATATTTCAACCGCGTGGGCGTCATAGGGTGGGGGGGTAAGGTACTCCGTCTTGCTTTTAGGGTTTTAGATCAAAGATTCTAATGAACATCATTTCTCCACGTCCCCCTTTCTACTTGTTTCGTTTATCTGTAGTATATCGATGTCAACATCGCGAAATAACCCACACCCCTACACACAGCCTGCAGAAAGTGCGTGTCGACTGTATAAACGTCGCGACGCCGCAGCGGGTGACTTGACAAAGTGAAAGAGAGAAAGGAAAAAGTGGAGCAGAAAACAAAGAGGAAAAAAAAAAAGGACAAGAAAGAATTGAAACGAGAAAATCCTACGTACATATTTATTATATAAATTCATTTAATAATTGCGCGTATATAGGAAAGAAAAAAGCAATAGATAAAGCAAAAATCGATCAAAAAACAGGATTGATAGTATGGCCAATATTTTCAGATTTGAGAAAAAAAAAAAAGCGAGTAGAATTGAAATTGATAAAATTATTTTAATACACGTTGAGAAGATTGTAAATAAAATTCTGATAATTTCACTTTTATTTTCTTCCGAATAAAAATGAAATTTTCATAATGTGGTCCGGACAGCTCTGGTATCCGGATGTTGGAGCGCGTTAAGTCCGGCGAGGTGTTGAAAACGGTGCATAAAGTAAATCTCTCTAAAATTTGCAAACTGATTCTCGAAAGGTAGGATGATACATGAGATTCGAGATTCGAGGTGTGAGATACGGATATTACATTATAAGTCTTCTTTTAATTGGATATCGGAGAGAGTAGTCGCTCATGAATCTCCTATATCTTCGAATAAAACTATGCAACACGTCCGCATCGCGTTAACGAATCATTAGAAGATATTTTTGAGCTATTAAGATAACTTCGAAACAGAAATTCAAACTCGTTTGATCGTAATGCAAAATTAAATGCAGGATCAGCGCGCAGGAAAGAAATTGATACTGGCTCTTGATATAACTGTATAAAACACTTTTTATTGAATATTAGAAACCATGGAATTGACAGCGAAAGTTTACGTTACACAAAAAATGGTGAAAATAATTTGAAAATGTTTTGAGTCTGTTTCATTAGAAACTCGATTTTTCCATCCCCTATTTTCTCATATAATTTAATGTACTTACAACTGCAGGTTGAAATGATTGAAAATATATATCCTTGGAGCAAACTGGGTACTTGGTGCTTCACAGCTCTATAGAAGCGGTATAAATTTCATTGGACTTTGATTGCAGTCTCTTTGCTCCGCAGCTCATCTTTCAGTTGGTTCTTTTTGGTCTGGGGTAGGGTAGGGTAGATGGTAGAATAGGGTAGGGTAGGGTAGGAGGACGAAAAGGTAGCTGGAGCGTGGCTCTTCATAAAGAGGGTAAGACTGCTGCAGAGACGGTTGGATAGTGGAAATGTTAAATTCGATAAGAATTGCTAATGCTCGGGAATCAGTAAGTCAGCCAAAGAACGAACGAACGAACGAACGAACGAACGAAAGGAATAAAGATAGAAAAAAGTGAAAAGGAAGGAATAAAAATCCGTTTCTTAATACCAGAGTTTCTCTCCGGGACTTTGCGGCTAACAATATTAAAAATATTTTTCTTAGCTGTATCAGCAATATCTTACCATAATTATTATACATATTCAATTGCGAACGCAAATATCGATTATTCAGCTCAACTATTATAACGAATACATCTCTATATCTAGCGATTGTTAGTCAAAATGTATCCCTCACTTTACCTGGTATTGCCGCAATAATATGATAATCAATAATCATTAATGATCGCCGTGTGTTGTACGAGGGAAGTAACGTTTATTAAAATAATAAAAATCACACCCCGGTTCGATGAGCCATTTTAAATGGTATACGAATCAAATTGGATCTCATTACTACATTTAATGAATGCCTGTTTGATTTTATTTAATTGATCCTTATGCGAGGATTGGTTGATCGTCTGTAAAGGCACTCGTAAAATTTTCTGTCATAAAAAGTTCGTTTGATTTAAATCATTGACTCGAAAACTGAAGAAGAAAATTAACGTCCAGTTCAATTCAGGCCCAATTACGTATATCATGCAAAGAATGATTTTTTTTTTTTTTTTGAAATACAAAAATCACAAGGGATGTTGAGATTGAAAAAAAAAAAAAAAAAAAACTATGTTATCAGTTACCTCGTGGATCCTGCACAGATACAATTATACTATAACACGGGTCGCTACAATCTGCAGTGATGAAAATTGATGGATACACTCGGTCTTTTTTTCTTCTCTTTTTCTCTTTTTTCCCGTTTTCTCTTTCTCCTCATCTCTCGCTCTCTTTGGCTCTTTTGACAGTTCACGGGATGCAAATTTGAAGCGCTTCACTGAGCGCTTGGTCTAGAGCTGCTTTTAAAAAATGCAGACGCACGAAATTCGATTAACGGGTAGGCAAAGTGACGCTCGTCAATATTCACATCGGTGATGGATTATTTTATTAACGCATCTTCTCGCGATTTCGGTGTAATCTATTCCGAGGGATGGGATAAAAAAGAAAAACAAAAATGAAAAAAAAAAAAAAAAAAAAAACGGTATGGGGTATTACATGGGGGAAATGAAAGAAGCTATATTAAAAAATGATTTCAACCCTCTTTTTTCCCCGCTTTTGAATTTCGAATAATATTTGACTGGCTAATGAAATTGAAATAACCGTTGAAAATATCGAAAAATTGACTCGATTGAGTGTTTGATATATAGTAGAAGGTATGGGTATGGGTAGATGTGTCTCTTGATCGAGAGGTACCAGAGTTTTATATAGCCTGCGAAATTTACAAGTGCCGTTATAATATGGCATGGTTGATTCGAGGACAGGTTTTAACCATTAATGAAGTTTCAAGCTTCATCGTGAAATATTATTCGGTACTTGATATTCTCTCGAGTACCTGAATACATTATACTTTTATCTTTTTGAAATGTAGCACGAGTGTATAGTAGGTACAAAAGGACTTATCATACACATTAACGTACGTGTAGATCTACTTTCTGTAACACTAAACAGCGCTCACACGAGAATTGATTAATATGAGTGAAATTCATGAACACGTATAGAAAATTGCACATGCGAGGATAAAATTAGTCATGAAGAAAACAAGAAGAAAAAAAAAAATAAAAAAAAAAATAAGAAAAAAATGGAATTTATCACTTGGGATAAACGAATCGTTAAAATGAAATTAACGAATAATATCTCATATACGATATTTAGAAATTTAATTCAATCCTCTAGACGAGTGATCTTCATCATTATTCACCTTGTTTTAATTTTATGAGATTATGAAAAGTGCGATTGACGATTAATCCGCAGTTTCTGTTTCCTTTTTTTTTTTTCCTGTATCGTCAAAGATTCTCAAATTGATTTGCTACATTTCGAAAGTTTTCTAGTATATTAGTCCAGCAGTCGGCGACGTAGAATTAAATCATCTGTAAGAATATATAGATGTATATACCATTATAAGTATATAGTACCAGCTATATTCGCGAGGGACACAGTTGGGTTTGACCAAAGAGTTATTAACGATTCTTTGGTAGCTCTGTACAGAGAGGGAAAAATTTCCTGTATGTATATGTATCTACGACGAAGATTAATTCCTGTATCATAATTCATACTCCCGAACGTATAAAAAAAAAGAGAATTAAGAATTTGAAACTACCTAATATTTCGTAGGAAAAAAGAAACAATTAACTTTTCTATTTTCGAAAGAAATTTTTCTAGAATCATAAAAAAAAAAAAAGAAAAAAAATTAGAATAAAAAAGAAAGAGCAACAAATTTGCGAATATTTTGTTGTAAATTTATCTCAAATAGATTGGAACTAATAATTATCACCGAAATATCATCCGGAGAAACTTGCAGCCCGCTTTGCGTACTAACTGTCATACTATGCTGTTCACTTTTACGAAAGCCATATCCTGCGCTAGAAAGCCTTCTGTCATTTTATCTTCAAACACATTTGCCTTGACTTTGATATACGAACATCCTCTCTTTCTCTCTCTCTCTCTCTCTCTCTCTCTGGTGTATGCGTATCCTCCAACTCTGGGTAACTCATTTCTCATCATACCGTACCTTCCTTCTCGTATATAATTTCAAGTTCATTGCCATCGCGCATTGACCGTTATTAAAAGTAAAACCTTTCCGCCAATTCGTGTATCCGTATGATACGCATATATCTTCATATATGTATGTGTGAGATGAATATAAGTGTGTATAGATA
Source organism: Tenthredo mesomela (assembly GCA_943736025.1). Lineage (NCBI taxonomy): Eukaryota > Metazoa > Arthropoda > Insecta > Hymenoptera > Tenthredinidae > Tenthredo > Tenthredo mesomela. The sequence goes on from OX031022.1 coordinate 2,546,530, forward strand.
TATGTATTTCTTGTCAATATATACAGAATGATATGTCATTACGTGGTATGAAAACAAGTTTCGACTCTCGAATCTCTCATCTCGCACCTCGCACCTGACATGAAGTTATTTTTCTTCTTTAACCGACTTTCTTTGCCATATTTGGCCGAAATTATACCTACGTACGTTTCGGATGTGAAAAAAAATTTCACTTATCGTTTACTGCAGCAGCAGCGCGGGCGCGAATGCGAACGCTGGACCACTCGACATTCGCCAAGATCTCTGAGATCTTTATACCTGACCGTACGCGCTAGGGTCGAGCCCAAAATCTTTTGTCGTAAAGTCATGAGCCGGAAAATTACTAGGCGAGTCACGTAGCGACGCCAGGAAGGACGCCGATGCTAAAGGATAAAAATAAAAAGCCCGGGATACAGGAAGGAAGGAAGGAAGGAAGGAAGGAAGGAAGGAAGTAAGGATACGAAAAGTCTATATGCTCGGTAGTATCGATAGATTTTTTTCATTTTTAATCCTACAGTTCAAGAAAAAAGGAAAAAATAAAAATAAAAAATTTATCGCAAGTGAAATACCAGACAGAAATATATTTCAATTTTAGTTTCCTCACTAATACCTACGTAATTATATTATATTATACATAATCATAACGGTGATGCAACAAATCGCTTAAAGTGTTCAAGGAGCTTTCATCTCGCTATAAGTTAAATAGGGATAATAAAAAGCGGACTAGATATTAATTTCAGATGCGTGTGGCTCGGATATACTTTTTATATCCCATCGAGGGGATTCCTTAAGAGGTCTGTTTTTTTTTCTTTCGCGATACGACAGAACACGGATTCTGACATTTTTTCCGGTTTTTCCTCAAATAAAAGTTGCGAACAATTCCTTAGTAACGTACCCCAGTTTTCGTTCTTAATTTAGCGAGGACACGTATAGGTATATATATAAGTAGATCATAATATATACACGTGATCTCTGTTCGCCTTCGTACTTTCGGACCGAAAATTGTCTCGGATTGCTTTCTCTTCTTGAATAAGCGAAGCAACAATGAATAAGGAACCTCTTCCCTTTGCAGTTGCAATTCAATGCAAAAAAAGAAAGAGGTGAAAAAAAGTAACTACATCGAATATAATTCAGTACGCCGAGCAGTTACTCTGAAATACGCGAGTAGATGGTACATGTAGGTATGATAATTAATAACCCAGGTTGCACACGGTCTGAAAGTGAACGAAAGGCAGACTTTCAATTTTTCCGTTCACCGATTGGTGGGCCACCAATGAATCAGTGATTTATCCCATTTCACAGCTTATATACATAGACATATACTATTTCGTTTATGATTGCGTTTCTAAAATATCTGGGGACATAGTTTGTCAGATTTCGACTTTGTTCTTAATTCCTCATTACACTATACGCTCATATCATTTCCGTTGGTCTATAGGCTATCAAGGAAGTTGTATAACTTTTTCGCTTAATTATTTTGCCTTTAATACCGAAACTGCAGACTCTTGATATACGACATCAATAAAAGTTTTACTCACTACCTCGACGACGTGACTCTGGTTATTATATTCAATAAATTACATTCTGAATTAGGTGGAAAAAAATTTCACTGCAAATTCGTTCGTATCAAATCGTCAGAGATAATTACCTATTAATACGTGTACAGGTACACTCAGAAAAAGGTCTTGTTGACACAACCAAAATTTGGTTATTATATGCACAATCACATTTTTTGTTCAGTCAATCGAATTTTTTGTTCAGTCAATCAAAAATTTCGTTCGGACAACCAAAATTTTGTTGGAAAAATCAAATTTTGTTGGAACAACCAAAATTTTGGCTATTCCAACAAAATTTTTATTATTGCGCCGCATAGATTTAAAATGCACCATCAAATTTTTCCACAAATACGTAATTTTTATTTTATTCTACGAAATTTTAACCGTTTAAAAAACCATGACGAATTTCCTCGAGTACCTACGTGAGGCGTTCCGTAAAATTGACATTGAAACGTCGAGGGTCTACCGCATTGAGGGTCCTTTAGTTTTCACTCGCGTTTATCGCTCACGTGCGAATGATAACTGATGGGGTTAGAATATTGATTGAAGTAAGAGTGACTCGGGAGTCTCGAGTCTTTCACAGAGATTCACTTCGGTAGTAGGTAGGATATATAAGGTATAGTCAGTTATGGGATAAAAGGAAGGAAGGAAGGAAGGAAGGAAGGAAGGAAGGAAGGATGGAAGGAAGGAAGGAATGAAGGCGAGCTGCAAGCATGGGTGAAGCTTAGGTTTGCCATAAGATTTTCTAGCTTACCTTAACCAACCTTGACACCCACAACCTTCTAGCAGACCCCCTGCCCTACGTGTGGTGCATTAATTATATCGGATCAAGGGGTGGTTTCATGGCTTCGCTTGGCTTGGCTCGATTCTACAGGCTCCGGTGAAGCTGCGGTGAATATTAAAAGAGAGAAGTAAATTCAAAGGAAATTTACAGAGTCTTGATGGTGCGGCTTTTTCCCGCAGTAGCCAACCCCCGTCTTTTTAACAAGTCCTGGATTTGACGTCGACGATGGTATTCATCAAACGACGAGCTAACAAAAGCCTCTTCTTTGTCATTCACTTTTGCATGACTATGGCTTTAGGGAAATTAAAAATCAGATCTTCTGATCGCACCATAATTTCATTGCAAGCTTCAGCGATCAGGGAACAGAGTCTTTACCGGGTTTTAAACTCCTGTGAAGAGCTTTTGCACGGGCAGACAATATCGTAGTTTGATGTTACTGTTTGAATAATAAATTCCCGTAAAGATCGGATGGTTCTGAACCCAACACAAATACATTTACAGAATTGTTGTATAATTCAATGATAGAGCAATTCGTACGTGGCGTCAATCTATGAAGCAGAGCTTAAATTTTGGAGGGTCTTGCGGTTCAAGACGTCCTTGTGAAATAGGGCTTTGCTAGCGGAGGCTGTTCCGGCGACCAAGACCGACCGAATTGCATAATTTAAGCAACGCGTTGTCCCAAGACGAGTCTGCTTCCCATCGAGCTACACACTCCGGGTTAAGGTATACCCTTGGCTGTCCGCACGAATGACCGAAATGTTCGACGTGGGGAATCTCCCCCTGCAGCCAGGACGGTCTTGATCGAGCCTACGTGGCTATTAGCTTCTCTCTGGCTTTCCTATGGATACTTTTACAAAACTTACCCCTTCTTAGTAATTTATTAAGGTAATCAAAGGTGGGTCTTGGACACTGTTTCCAGGGGGGGGGGGGGGGGGGGGGGGGGCGATACAACGCTTGTCCATCCTGGATTAGTGGCGTAAGGGATGGTCCGAAGGAAAACGACAGGGACCGTAAATAAAATAAAAATTGATAGCAAAAAACTTTCAAATCAATATTTGAAACGATTTTCTTTCAAAGTTTGAAAGTTTTTTTTTTTTTTGAAAGAGGGACACTGCCGTGCGTTAAAAGTTTATACTCTTAGCACTTTGCTGGGTTGGTATACGGGTTTACCTATAAGAGGGTTGATTTTTATTTTATAAATATATTTTTCGTTTATGGTTTCTTTCTTTTTTCCTGTTTTTCTTGTTTTTCTTTCTTTTTTTTTCTTTATCGTGACCCACCTTGAGCCTCAATTTGTTATTAATAATTCCAGTGGATGAAAATTCGAGCCTCTATACGTACCATGAGCCTCAGGAGAATTGACGAGCTCACTTGCCGAAACTTTTCTTAATACCCATTTTCAGGGAAATTTCCGGATCCCGGATAAGTTGAATTTACATCGTGCCCTTTTCGCGCTTCGTGTCCTCGTCAAAGTGCAAAGTTTAAAGTGCCCCTTGCTCTAAACGGTCGACGATTTCATTTACAGACTTTTGGGACCCGATTCCTTTCCCACCTCGTCTCCCATTCACCGAATTACTTGAGTCAACTTACGTCGCCAATCTCGTCTTTAACTCACCCTAAACTAAACCAAAGATTGACCCAGAGAAGAGCCCGCCGTTTATATATATCTACAATATAAAAGAGGAAGGAAAAAAAAAAAAAAAACGAAATGAACATAAAATGAAACTTTTTTACTGTTAATTTTGTTTTCTCTCGTTTTTGATCCTCTAGTACAAAACGCTGCTAAAAATATATGAGATTCGTAATAAGTATATGAAGCATCAAAAAGCGAGGGAGAGATAGAGAGAGAGAGAGAGAGAGAGAGAGAGAAAAAATACATCAGATATAAGATAAGGCCGAGATATGAACCATGGAAAAGTGTGATGGGAGGCGGAAGATTTAAGGTTAAAAAGATGGCCAGAACTTCCGTTGGGTGCAGGAAAGCAAAGAGGCAGGAATCCCGGTTTCAGGAAGGGTAAACTGCGAGTAAAACCACTGCGAGAGAGCCTGCAGAATCGAACGGACAAGCCTGAACAATGGGGTCCGTTTTTACAGCAACCCATAAAAGTTATGTTCTTTTTTTAAGCTCGGTTCATTACAGAAGGGCTTTGTCGTCCCCCGATGATCCTGCTTCCAGAAACTCGTTCTCTAGCTACCACCTTACATCATACGTAAAAGAAAAAAAAAAAAAAAACAAAATGAATAAATGGAAACGAAAACGGAGAATATTTTTCACGAGGACTTCATACGTTCAAAAATTATATAAAAAATGATTTGGGTATACGAGAATTGGTGGAATCTAAATAGTGAAAGATTATTTTTTGTATTTTTATACATCAGAAAACAGAACTTTTGTCCTTGTTTATTCATGTATTGGGTAAAGCTACCTCATATTGGTATATTTACAAGGGTGGTGTACCTACCCTTCTCTATACCTACAATCGTACAGTTGATCGCTCCCCTGTACCACTCTATACGGAAAATAAGCCACCGGCCAATATCCTTGCTCGTTTCCTAAACGAATCATTCGTGTCGCCAAATCGGTTTACGCTAGCGCCTTCGCTGGCATTTGGGGTTCCCCGTTCTTCTTTCTTCGTCTTTCGTATTACGGATTTCGTGTTTCGTCTTGTAAACTTCCTGGTTGCCCAGATCTGAGAGTTTCTCTCAAACTCACGATCAGTCAATCCTTCGGCTGAAGCAGGTCCTTAAGAACCCTCAACCGTCTAGGATCCGAGATCCTGTACCGGAAGTGGTAGTATCCGCATAAGTCACGGGAAATTTGTTTTGACGATTTTCAACCTCGTTGCAATTTCCGTACAACGAAAACGGATTCAACAAAACTTGGGAAACTCAAACTTAAGAGACGCGGGAACTTCGAGGATCGAAGTTCGGAAAATCAGTCGCAGAAAAATTTATACAAATTTAAGTTTCTGAATAATTGAAGAAAACCGCAGGTTTTTTTTTTTTTTTTTCTTTCTTTTTTTCTTTTCAAGGATTCTGCTTTTTCATACGTCGAGGTGTTTAGCTACATTGTCAAAATCCCGCGACATCCGCCGTCGTTCTGTCGCTCTGAATAAGCTCGAAAGTCATTTGAAATTGCGGTTTAACGAAAGCTTTCTTACGCTTCTCTTAACCGAGATTTAGGAATTTTTTTTTCGAAGCAATTTCTCTGCTTCTTTTATTCTTATATTATTTTTCAGGTCCTTTCAGCTCCTCCCTGAAATCTTGGATGAAGTTATATCTGTTTTTCTTAGAGTGCAGCTACACTCTTAGCTGTTTTACAATCGCATATAGGTTGAACGACTGCAGCCTGCCATTTCGAACTTGCGTAATCGAATTTGGGAACATTAATCTCAGAGTACCTAACTCGATGACGTTTGCCAGGATAATTTATTTCATTAATTTAATTGGCTCCACAATTATTTCATTCGCAGCTAGATCTCAGTCGTAAAATTGAGAATTTAGTATTTTACTGATACAGGGAGGAAATCGGCGAATCAAACCATCAACCGCTGGGCTTTCGAAAGGTTGGCGAACCAGGTGTCGGTTAGTGAGAAAACCAATAAATAATTAAATCATTTCGAAACAAGGATTTCAAGCTGCAGTTTATATCGCGGAGATAGTTATTCCCGAAAGAGCCCAGAGTCGGAGTAGTCGGTTACCATTACCTCGAGAGTCGAGGTTTGTTTGTGCGACTTGAAAATTCATGAGAAAACTGTCAGACTGAATAATGCAATATCTCTTCTCTGTTGTCGCCTCTCTCTCTCTCTCTCTCTCTCTCTCTCTCTCTCACTCACATTTCTCTCTTTATTTTTCTCCGCCTTTTTCTTACGCCAAGTTATAATAGAGAGACATTCGCCATTCTAGCCTTTCTCCGAGCAGAGCTGAAGGGTTAATTATACTTTATGCAATAGCGCTCGGCGAGTGAGATATCTACGAATAAAAAAACCCACTCGCAATACTTTGAGATCATTTTCGCAATGAAAAAACACATTTTCAATTATCCTGCGGTTTAATTTTTCAACCTGTTTCACATGTCCTTCAAAAATTGTGCGAAACTTTTGGCTCACAATATTTTACTTATACGGTAATGAAAACATTTAATTTTGTTAAAATTTTTAGTCATTTATTTCTGACGTCAATTAGTGTCGTATCCTGCATACATCCCAACTAAAATCCACCTGTAGCGTCACAGCTGAGAGGACCTACTTACAGTTTGTAGCGTCGAGTTAATTATTAAGCTGTAATCCCTGGATTAGCTGGCTCTCAGAGAGACTCTGTTAGTAAACTTATTTTCCTTTTTTTTTTTTTTCTCTCCAGGCTTTTAGAAATGCTATGTACGCGCGGGTATAGAAGGTAGTTTGAACATTTTTTTCACCCGAAACAATTTCACAAATTAAAAGCCCCGTGAATAATTATTTCCAATTTTTTATTCCCCCGTTTTTTATAAGGGCTTTAATAGCTCCGGGAGATACACAATCGAACCTTTTTGCGTGTGGAAGTTGTCAGGGTGGCGGGAAGTCGTCCATTTGTTTTTGGGGACGACAGCTGTAGTCTGTCACGTTTACGATTAATAAAATGGATGTTTGTGGGAGTCACAGCAATCGCGTGTCTCGACTTATTCCCGGTGACGAATTAAACGTCTAGTACATTGTGAATCGTAAAGCTTGATTTTCGTAGTTTGAATAAATTCGTTGCTTTCGCATCGCAGCATATTATATTGCCGCATATTATGCAGGACTCTGTGTATAATTAATTTTGTTAATTAAATAAATGATATTATGGCTGAAATGAAATTGTTGCTTTAATATTAAATTCACTGTGCATACGTAGGCCTCTATGTAATATACATCCCTTTTTTTTTATATATTTTCATTTTCGAAAACGAACACGGTGTATATGGGAAAATTTTACTCTTCATTTCCGACCAATTTTTTACGCGGTATCTCCACCCTCCCTTCTGCTGTATCACCATTTTATGAATCATCCCTTATTGCAGTGTGTATATACGATAGTATATTATGTCTGAAACATATCCTGGTTTAATAAACACGCCATAAAAGGTTTTATTAAACGTAAAATGTGGCCTTTTACCCCGAGGGCTACTACTAACACACATATTGAGAATCGAAATATCGTTTATACGTAGAAATCTGCGTATAGGTATATCTATACGAGCCAGAAAAAGATGATAATACATTTTTTTTCGTTATTTTCCAACCAGTGAAAATTGCGTATAAATATTTCGCCACGATTAGGGATTTAAAATGAAGAGCATTCCATCTCTTTTAGAATAATATTATACGAGGGTGAATCTACGTACGCGGTGACATGTATAAAGTGAGACTTTATGGCGTTAATATTCGTTGCCTTGCGGCAAAATGAAACTCGTTTAGAACCACGTACCGACATTTCTATCACTTCGTTCAGCAATTTTCTACCATACACATGATACACTTTAGGAAACTAACATTTACATTGCCTATTCACATGTCCGATATATCTTAGATTTTTACAAGCCTCATTCACTTTAATGTTCACCCAGATTATGGGAAAAAGTACGAAACGTACTGTGGCTTAGGAGAGAATAGGAAAGGAGAAGGAAAAACAGAAAATAAAGATTTTCCGTTCCGGGAAAAATCAACGAAAGTATTTACACCGATGCTCAAATATAGATCGCGAAGGTACGGTGCGAACGCGCGTCCAATTTGTCCCTTTCCATAAAATATATCGGAATATATGTCGGGTGGATACAAATCTTGGTCCGGGTTCGTTCGTCGGGGTTTTCGGATACGAGATACATAAAAATGTTGAACCTGGCCAGAGTCGACAGGCCAGTTTTATGTCGTTCCTATCCTTTACATCCGCTAAATTGACGATTTTGTTTTTTTATACTTTCGTTCGTTTTTCCCTTTACCTTACTACATAGCTCTTTCGCATTCCGGATTCAACGGATCGATATACCCGCACACACGTCCCTCGACTACGTGGGCGTAGTATTTCATTATAACACCACTTTCTAAGTTTTGGGAAAACTTCTTCACTTCGTTGTTCAAATATTCATAAGATCGTCACATGGTGAAGTGTGAATTACTCTGTTCCGCTTCAATATTTCAAATTTTCCTTTCAACTTCCAGGTCCTCTGGCGTACCCACGCCACGGTAGGACCAAGTTTCTGTAGCGTACTCAAATTTAATAGCATAAGCTTTATAATAATCTCGAAGCACTCAGAATAACCGTGAAAGTACAAATGAGGTATTAAACATAACGCCGTAACATATATACCTATATTATCAAATATGACGAATCACACGGTGGCGATATAGAAAGAAAATTTAACTACGAATTGCCACTTTATAAGTTCTGATTATTGGCGAAAATTTTTTTTCCCAAATTTTACCTCTCAAACTCGATTTACCCTTCCGGGCTTTCTACGCATCTATTTACAGCGTGGTAGCTGCTGGTATAAGTATATAGTTGTTTGTTCGAGGATACTTTGCCCACAAACAGGGAACCAGATACTGAACAAGGATAGGAAAAGGTGGTTTTGAAAGGGAAGGACGGATGCTAGCCGCTTCTGAAACTACGTCACATCCCTGAGCTAGAAAGTTCAGGACTTGGACTCCTATAGCTCTTGTCTTGAGTAGCTGTCGTTTACCTCATTACCTCGTACACCGGTGAAACTAACCCTTGTTACGCACAGGGTAGTTAGGTATACGTGTCAGCCCTCTGTTGTCCTTCAGACACCATATCCACCCATCTACCAAGAGTAAGGTTTAATATTCCGGGCAAGATCTTGGTAACTACGTCATAGGCACCCGGGTCCGCGTACAGACCCTTAATTCTACAGTCTAGACCCCTGGTCGTATAGTAGGCATCCCTAGTTTTTGGGGATTGTTTTTTTAGGACGTTTGCGTTGTCGAATCGATTTTCAGTTTGTTTATTTATTCAACTTGCCCGCTCCGGTACCTACTATACCTCGAGTGGAAAAGTTAATCTATCAAATAACGGCACCAACTATAGGCAACTGCTTGCAGATACTGAACGACGGAGATAGAGAGAAAATGAGAGGGAAAACTCGGACCAGGTTCTCCAATAGTCGCGCAAACAACCACCAGGCTACCACCACCTTACTTCAACACAATCCTCACTCAATTAGCACCGGTCTCTAGAAATCTAGTTAAACTCAAGCTAATTGATTTATGTCTGTGCTGAATTAATTATAGAGACAGTGGTAAGTACTAGCCTATATACACATACTCGAAACCGAGTCCCTAATGCCTGTCATTTCCTCCCTTAGCTGTCAACTCTAAACACGTACCTACGTATTAGACCCTTGAAACTATGATAGTTATGGTATATCAGAGTACTATCATCCAGCTGAGATATCTTCTTTTTCAAGTTATATATGAAAAGTTCGGAAGTGATGAAAGAATCTTAATAAAGAAGTGGTTGGAAGCTGTGCTGTGCCCAGGGTATATATACCTAACAGGGAGAATGGGGTGGTAAACGAGAAAAATATAAAGCGTAGTTATTTGCTCCGTGGGTCTGCAGTAGCTTTATAATAAACAGTCCATGGCGAAGACGTTGGCGAAGGCTCGCATCCATCACGAGACGGTGGATCTCTGCTACCTCGGTTCTGTTTACACGCAGCTTAACTTTGTAAGATGGAAATATGGGTCGCTGCCTCCTACCGCTTCACGTCACTCCGCGAGGATTGAGAGCTTTCCGGATGATACAAAGGTCTTTCCGAGCCTACTCTAGTTTCCGTTTATTTCTTACCTATCATATATTAGATGTATGTATATATGTATGTATGTATACCTACATCCGAATATGACGCGTAGTTTTCTCCAATTTTTACATACGAATGACCGAAGAATTGCTCATAGTTTACTGAATTATTTGAAAATCTAAGTATAGCTATAAGTACGTAGGTATATATGGGGAAAGAAAAATAATGAGACATTTGAAGGTAAAATGAGAAAAGGAAAGGAATTGAATTGAATTCGTTTGATATGTTATACCTTATGATATCCATCGAATGTATAAAGATTATGAAGTAGATATGCGTAAAGTTTACGATTGAAGAACAGGCGAGTGTCCGTACTCTGTTATTCCTGACCGTATAGTAATGGCAGTGGTATCGACACACGCCAGTCCATGCATGGCACCGAGTGGAATAGGGTATCGTAAAAGATGGAATGGAATGGAATGGAACGGAATGAAATGGAATGAAATGTAATGGAAAAAGACAGAATGATGTGGAGAGGATAAAGAGAGAAAAAAATAAGAGCTTCGATATATGACATGCGAGCAAACTTCCTATAAGCTGGGAGATATATTGCTGCCTCTACCTTGTACCTGTCTTCTCTGTTCTTTTATAGACCATTCGTTTTGCTAGCTATCCTTCGACCTCGTGTCTACGGGTCGAAGTCGTTCGTGACATTTTCTCCTCTTCGCTCCCTTCACACCCTCGCCATATATCGAAGCCGCAAGAGTACGTCAAGATCGATCAACTGTTTGTCTCATTTTCTTTTCTTTTCTTTTCTTTTTTTTTTTCTTTCCAGAAATTCAGAGAGGAAAATTGACATGACGAAGGGTTACTTTCAACTAGAAATATTTGTCTTCTTATTTTCGTAAAAAAAAAAAAAAAAAAAAAAATATACTAGCTGCATAGGTATATTGTACAAAAATATGATCATGCGACATGGTGCAGCCGATGAAAATCTTAATTCTGATTCGCACCATCCAATTGTCACATATGGCTCGACGTTGTCTAACATTAATTAATACAATCTTACGACTAAGGAAAATCTTATGATACATATATACGGAGTTGCGATAATTTGACATACGTGCTAGTGTGAATGTGGGATAATAACTTAATGGCTCTTGCTGTGTGCGTGTGTGATTGTGTATGTCGACCTTAATTAGCTCTCTACTTTAGACGCCGTCTTCTCGTCGTACTGAACCGAGGGAATCATGGGGGGTTTGAACCCATACTCGACTCGGGACTGTCTGAAATTTCCGGCACTCGATTGCGGTTTAGTTTCCGGTTCCCTTGCCCTTCTCAAGGTCGTTGTCGAGGTAGGAGATCTAGTCGCGGCTGTTGAAGATTGCGGTGATCTGCCCTGTACCGCATGTTGGTTTTGAAGAGAATGTTGATGGTGCCTTAACAGCAATGATCTCTGGGGTGGTACTGGACCAATGTACTCTTCGCTCCTCGGTTTATCCTTGCCAGATGTTCTGAGGCTGTACCTCCTCGGAGAATAATGCTGATAACCGATATGAGAGTTCAATTTTCCCGAATGCTTGAACTGTATCTGTTGATTTCCAGCGGTAATTTGGTCGTTGGAATTTCCATTATCTAAGAAATTATTGGCTGGTTTGTCGTAGTTGTAGCCTGAGTTTTCTTGGTGACGGAATTCCTGGTGTCTAGTAACTATCGGAATTCCGTAGAAGGGGGGACGAGCCTTTCCATGATTACTGTACAAGTTGTGAGAGTGCGGTCTCATGATTTGTTGATAACTAACACCGTAATGAACACCGTAAGGGATATTTCTGACCACTTCAACTGCATATGGAACTCGAACCTGCACTGGTTTCTCGACGATTCTTTCGACGATTTTCTCAACCGGATATGGATGGGGGACGTGGATCGGTACCGGCTTGTCAATGTACTTTGTCACCTCGACAGGATAGGGTACTTTCTTTTCGACAATTTTCTCAACTTCGACTGGATACGGTTGAGGAACCGGAACCTTCTTCTCGATTATCTTTTCGACCGGTACGTGTATGCGGACGGGTTTTTCGACGATCGTTTCAACAGGGAATAGTTTTTCGACTATTTTCTCGACCGGATATGGCTGAGGTACTCTAATGTGTACAGGATACGGCTGGAGGATCGGTATGCGTTTTTCGACTATCCTATCGACAGGATAAGGAACCTTTTTTTCGATAATTTTCTCAACCGAATAGGGCTGCGGAACGTGAACGGTTTTTTCTATAACTTTTTCGACCGGATATGGGTGTGGAGCTGGAATCTGTTTCTGGACGATTCTGGACGATTCAATGGAGTAGTTTTCTCCACCATTTGTTACCTCAATTGGATAATGTTCGGCAACTGACAACGAAGCATGCTTTTGAAAAACTGGATTATTTATTATCTGTGCCGAGGTAGTCTGAATCCCAGGAAGGACTAATTCTTTGGAAGCTTCTAGGGTGTACGGTAGACCAACGACCACTTGTTGCTGCCCACGATTGCTTTCGTACGAATGAGAATGAGAATGGGAATTAGACTGAGCCTGGCCTCGTTGTTTCAGCTGATAAGCGCCGTTGGCTATGTTGGATCCGAATGTCACCGTATGTGGATTGGGTTGTAGATCGATTTCGTGCCCTCCTATACCGTTCTCTCGGTGCTGATCAATCTGGTAATTTTGTCGTCCGCCAAATTCGTGGTTAACTCTGAAACCGAGTAGAACTGCACCGTTGCTTGTCGAGGATTGTTGTGACAGAGAATTAGACGGAGTCAAATCGTACGCTTGATGTAGGTTCGCCTGATTCTCGGCGACTAAGACTTGTTGCGCTTGACTCCCAGCTCCCAAAGAGAATTGGTCTTTCTGACCGAGTTGATAGCCTTGCTCACCTGGCACGTGATTAATTTTAAAGGAAACCCCACCCCCGGATTGAACCTGCCCTCGATAAGCTTGTTGCGTATTCTCGGTGCTCTGCAGCTCGATGTATTGCTGCTGTCTCTGAGACTGATCGATTTCTGAAGATTCAACCTGGGCAGGTACTTGGGTTTGATAATGTATTTCCTGCACGGGTTCGTTGTGATATATTTCGATCGACTTCTGAATCTCAATTCCCGAATTATGTGCCGATTTTGAAGACTTTACAAAGCTGTTTACCCCTTGATTACGCTGTTGCTTTTGCTGATATTCAAGCAGCTGTTTTTCAAGCTCGTACTGCAATTGCTGCTGCAATAATTGTTGTGCTTTCTGGTTTTCTATCACCTCCTGTATCTTCTGTGCCTCGTGTTGCTGCACTTGCAATTCTTCTTTCTCTAGAATTTCTCGGACTTTTAATTCCTCTTGCTGCTGTTGCTCCAGATGTACGTCTTGATTCTGATCCAATTGCGATTCATCGACTTGTTCGGTGACTTCCTTCTGTACCTCTTGGTGCTCTAGTTGTTCACTCTGCTGAGATTCTTCGACTTGTTGAAGTTCCACTTCTTGTTGAAGAGGCACATCATTGCCGAGCTGCTGGTAATCATATTTTTGTTCTTCTTGTGGTCGTATTCTTCCCTTTTGTTGGAATTTCTGGTGCTGCTGAAGCCCTCCGAGTTGAAGTTGCTGTTTCAGGTAAAGTTCTTCAATATCGTATTGATTCTGTTGCAGTTGTAGTCCCTTCTGGAATTGCTGGACCTGCTGGAGCTGTATTTCTTCCTGAAGCTGTTTCACCCTCTTATGCTGTTCCTCCTGGTGTATTCGGTTCTCGGTTTCCCTCTGCTGTTCCTCCTGGTGTATTCGGTTCTCGGTTTCCCTCTGCTGTTCCACCTGGTGTATTCGGTTCTCGGTTTCCCTCTGCTGTTCCAGGATTTGACGAATTCTTTCTTCCAACTGCAGTCTATTATGCTCATGAGATTCAGATTGTCCAATCGTCGACGCAGAATTCACAGACACGTCCTCTTTCAACAGGATAGAAGATTCCAATGCTCCTCCTTGACTTATCAGATGAGTTTCTCCAGCGTTTACCAAAGCCACACCGGCCTGTATCGGGTTCAAAACGACTGCCGAAGTCGTAATTTGGCTTTGGCTTTCATATTTCGGTGTCACAGCAATCGTTTCTGTTGAAACAATCGGCTGAGCTGTCGTTGAGAAGACTGGAGCCGGTGTGGTGTGTCCAACAAAATCGTCAATGTACTTTGGAGTCGAGCTCAACTCGGATTGACCATATCCGGACGTGAACTCAGCAACAACGATTGGTTTCGCGAAATAGGATGACACGGACGAAGACGATGAAACGGATGAAGGAGTAACTGAAAATGCGTTCAGGGTCGAGCTTTGCACCTCGTTTTCGTTTTGCAAGCTATTCCCCGTACCATAAGCCGAAAGTCCAGGAGTTTCAAGCCTCTGTTCGTGTCTATTAGGTCCCTCGTTACCAAGAGGTAGTCCGTAGTTGACCAGGCGAGGATCTGCAGGACCAAATTCACTGAATTCTTGAGATGGCTTAGCGCCGAGTGAGACATACTCGTATTTCTCTTGCTTCTCACTGGCTAAATCGTTGCTCGTAAATTCTCTGGTCACAGTAGCTGGTGCCAGGGTTGTAGAAGTGACGATGACCGAGCTCAGACCATTGTCAGAATAATTTGGAATCGCCGTGGTAGAGGTTGACAAAAATTTCTCCCGATATTGGAAGCTGTTGTGAAGTATCTGGGCGTTTTGGCTCTTCCCTGCAGACGTTAGATACGCAGTATTCACATTAGACCCTGAATGTACCGTGTAAGTAACGTCTCCGTTTTGTTTGGTCAGTGAAGTTGATTCAGAGCTTGCGGTTGTAGTTGAAAATGTGAAATCCTTGATACCAGATTCTCCCACGGAGGCTGTGTGCACTTTTTGCCCAAAATTCCCCGCCGCACTTTGCTGGTACAATTGTTCATCGATTAACGCAGCGTGTTGGTAATCGTTTTTCGCGTAAATATCTCTGACCTCTTGAAGAGGCGGGTAAGTAAAAGGTATTGACGGTGTGCTAGCTATATAACCGATTTCCTCCGACGTTGCCGAGTTGTTTGAAGAGGGAATTAATTTAGTCAAGAGCCCTTCCGACTCTTTTGCGAAAATGTCGAGTTCGGTTTTCGAAGATCCCCCCCAGCTCTCCATAGGCACACCATATGAATATCCTTCTGAGTTCTCCATAGGTTTAGTTTCGGTGTCCGCCACTGCATCCGTGCTCTGTATAGCCTCACCTTCCATATCTCCTCCCGAGTTCTCCATAGGTTTAGTTTCGGTGTCCGCAACAGCATCCGTGCTCTGTATAGCCTCACCTTCCATATCTCCTTCCGATTTCTCAATAGGTTTAGGTTCGCTTGTCGAATTAGCCATAGAGTTCTCCATAATTTTCTCGACGTCCGAGCTGCTCATAGTGTCAACAAGAATGTCGGTTGGAGAAACATCCGAAGAACCGTTATGTTTGACGACATAAGGCTGAATTATTTGTACCGATTGACCTTTACTCGATACCACAGGAAGTTCGAATTTTGGTCCCTAAAAAAAAAAAAGAAAAGAGAAAACGAAAATAACGTTATTGAACCAAAAATTTACTGTAATACTCTAAAAATGTCTCACTTCTGCCATTAATAGGTATAGTGATAATTTAATGCAACGAATCGACTGATCGTTATATGGATTATATTGAAGTTTTACTAACAACGTCACCACCGGTGCGAAGCGCCTCGACAGCATGTTTCCCTAGGGCCAAATGCGTCGTTGTAGAGCCGTCCTTGCCAGTCAAGCGGTACTTGACTAGTGGATGGTATCCCCAGTCATCGACAAAGTACTTGACATCGGTAGTTGCTTGGCCCGTGTTAACGTGGTAGCTTCCTCTAGCGAATTCTCCGGCTCTAGTTTCCTCTTTGCTTTGTCCTTTGCCGGCATCATCTCTGATTTCGTACTTGTACTCGTAAGCTGGAGGGTTCTGAAACAAGTTTAAATTAACTATTACCGACGATACTTATGGCTCCTCGACTTCGCCTTCACCTTCTAAGTCGTTAACGATTTTTCAGGCGAATTTTAACGGCTTCAGGGCCGAAGGGTGATGAAAAATTGAAAATTATTCGAAATTGGAAATTAAATTTAGCCACCCTACGAAAGACAAAAATGGATTTTTGATGCCTTTGAACAGTGCGTGTCTCCCCGAAGGGCCAACGATGTTCGTGAGCGGACTGTCGGGCGGGTTGATCACTCGTCCGAAGGGACAGTGCCAAGTCACGTCTCGATATCTCACCGGACGTGTAAACGCATAAATACATTTTCTCTAAACCGTTTTACTTCCAATTTAGGAAATTATTTGCTCAAAGACCCGAAAGGTTCATTCGATTACATTCTGTACGATATTCACGAAGTCAAGATACTCTATTACACAATTTTGTCATTCACTTTCATCAATTATTTAATTAACTTATAATCGAGCAGGAGTTCCAGCTTTCCGAACCCAATGAGAAACAAATTTTTCTACATTTCTGGAATCTCTTAAGCCATTTTGAAGGACAGGTTAAGCAGTGGCAAGAATTATCGACAGAATCGACCCAACAGACCCTTGTCCGATTGATATCTCTGGAATGGTAGTTCCGATCGGTCTGAAAATTACAGGAGTTGTCCAGAACACGAGTACATTCAGCTATCCGCAAATTGCGGATTATCAGATGGACGAATTGAATCCTTAGATGATTTTCTCGCAGTGTTAGAATAACTTTAACATCCTCGCGATTCGTGTCATTACTAATTATTGAATACGCGTTTATAATTGGCAAATAAAAAAAAGTGAATTCTGTTTTTAATTTTTAATTTTTTTTTTTTTTTGACTTCATTTTCAACATTTCCCAGGGAAACGCCTAGTGTCATCAGCCAGCTCGTTGAACTGGTGATTAAAAACAAGATTCCGACTCTTGAGGGAGCTTCCGTACCGGGTGGAGAGCGACGTCGCATCCGGCATGGAAACTTCGGAAACTTTTCCAACTATTATAATCCTTGAACAACCTTGTTTGCTCTTAATGGCTCCTGGCTATTCGCGTATAACTATAATATAATAAGATAGAGTGAGGGAGAGACGCTTGAGTCTTTTGTTTCTTCAAGCGCAAATCTTGTAAAAGTTACCTTATATAAATTTATCGGTGTATGTCTTTTTTTTTTTTTTTTTTGCCTCTCTCTCTCTCTCTCTCTCTCTCTTTTCTTCAACCCGAATGAAAGCCGTGCGCAAATGGTATATAGAAGATATCCAAGATCTCCGCTTTGACAAGTGAACTACTTTCGCGATAGGATGTATCCTATGTGCACTGGTTTAGTAGGTATACAGCTATGAATTGGATATCTTGTTTACTCGCGACTAGCCGCTGGTGCAGCTCATAGATTCTGTAAAATGGTGATCGCCAGGCGAAAGGTTTGCAGAATGGACTATAAAGAGAAATGAAAATAGACCAACTACCTACCTACTTCATCTAACAAAATCTAACGACTTTACGAAAACAACAGCTAAATAAATAATTTCAATCTCTCCCATATATATATACCTACACTGCATTTTCAATCATGCTGCATAATTCAAACTATACGTAGATTTAGCCACACGATCTGACAATGCTCTCAGTCATTCATCATGTCGATGTGTTACGTATTATGCTAACAGATTACGTCGTATTTTCATCACAAATTTGACGATGCATGTAAATTCCATCGCACGTTTCTCCTGATCAGAGTGTAAGCGTTTTATTTTTTCACCGGTCAGGTACCTACTACGTACGCTACTAATTACCAGTTAACAAATTTCAACAAATCACCACTGCAGACTCCGGGCTCTGCACCAAACGATCCAGAATTCGTTACTGACGATGAAACCAGCGTACAGTGATAAAGTTAATTAAATTTCTGCCGAGTAAATTTTATCGTTCGTCGAAAATATAAAATCAATCAATCAGCCCCAATTTTAGTACTCGTCAATTTTTCACACGATACCTTACGTTTTTTTTTTTTTTTCAATATTCCGTGACCGGATCAGAGGATGCTTATGGGGTCAACTATTATTTTCAAAGTACGTATATGTCAGGCACCTTGACAAGACAGGGTCAAAGTTCAACCAGCGTTAATTACAGCCCGTTCTTCACCTGCTATATCAAAGCGGTTAACCTCACAGCTTCAGGCCTAGAAATCTGTAACCTAGATCTACTTGGAAGACGAGAGTCAAGTCCGTAAGTCCGCCCGCCTGGATGGCATGCCGTTCGATTCGACGGTCTTACAATTAGTTTTATGCTTGATCTTAGTGGCATGAAAAATAGGTGAAGTAATTGAATGCGGTCTAAGGACACTGGATAAAACCAACGATATTAGCTTGCAGTATACGAATTTCATATTGTAATAATGGATCGTAATGAATGTTATAGAGCGTTGCAGAGCCACACCCGGAACAGAAATTTCACTCGATCGACCGCTCAGGGCGCGGCTTCAATCGCTTTTAGCTTCGGGCAAGAAGAACCTGTATTCACGTCGATTCCCTCCAAGGGAAAGTCTCGGTTGTGATGCTGAAACAGCTAGCAAATACAATCCGTTGGAATGTCAAGGCCGCAAAAGTTTAACCGAGAGCTATAAGACATTGGCTTTGAAATAGATCGAAAATTCACTATATAGGAGATGTTATTTTTCTAACAAAAATCTAATTCATTTTAACGCGCCTCGAACCTTTTTCCGAAACGACAATACGACACCTCGAGTCGTTCGATTCTATTTTCCTCATATCTTGAACCAGCCAATATCGTATCAATTTCAGAACCCTTCGCCCACTTGTTACCACCGATAGAAATGTCCGAGGACTCAATGAAACACTCGATAATTGATAGTTCCGTGGGCTATAACCGCAGCTCCATTATTTTTTTTTTTTCATGCGTCGATAAAATTTTGTTATGGAATCATTATAGTATATAAGTGCACTATAATACACGCGATTAGGTGTGTTCATTTTTCAACTGATTAATATACGAATCTGATTTTTATTTTCTATATATTAAAGGTATAAAAATAAAAATCCATTAGAAGTCTGGGCCACGGCTCAAATACATATATTTCTCAGCGAACTTTCATCAAACGATTTTAATTCGTGTTTAGAAACTTTAATAACACTTGATTCGACAGCTTGGACTCTAAACACGAGCGATAGAAAATAGAAAGTATTTCGATCTCTTACCAATTTTTCTTTCGATATTAGGTGTATCGTCTTACCGTGTCGTTGTCTGGCTTTTTCACGTATCCTGGAGGCGGTGTGGCCAAAGAGGTCGCAGCCAACGCGATAAGGACAATCTGTGGGCGGAAAAAAATAGGGTGATAAAAAAAAAAAAAAATTTGTCAATCTTATTATCCGGGAAGGGAGAATACATAAAAACGCTTTTTATTATCTAGATTATTGCCGTTATTATACCGCGAATTAATAGACTGCGCAATTTGTTAGTCGGTTTTTATTTTCCTCGTGCCTCCGCTGGCGAAGAAAGTCCAATGTACCTAATTTAACGGTTTATGTATTTTAATCCAGCTTTGCGATGAGTAAGGAGTTTGTGGCTCCCAGCCTAGCTATAACCCACGTGTATAAACAACTTGTATCTTCATCCGGCCATTACTGTGGCTAAGCCAGTCGAGTAACTTGAACTTACTTTCGCGCACGCACCCCTATAGCCTCTCATTCTCACACCCTGAGATAACCACCACCACACGTTTTCAACAATTTTACCTTAGTACGCCACCGCAAGAAGCTGAACCTAATTCGCAGAGAAGTTTGAACGTAACTCTTTATAATACCGAGGGAATACGTCGAGGCGAAACCTAGACGTAGTACTCATACCTACACATATCCTGCACAGGAAAAGGGAGAAGAAAAAGAAGCTTGAATATGAAATTTTTGACACTTCCAGACGCACAAATTTCAGGATTGAGTATAACTCTGGAAGCCATTTTTCGCTGTTATATTTTCGCCATGAAACTCCTCGTGTATAAGGTAATAAAGAAAAAAAGAAAATATGTTCAACACTGATGATGATTAATGAATTTGTTCCTAATCTGCGAAAGGGGATCTGAAGGTGTTAAGTGCGACGAAGCGATCAGTCAGGGACTAAAGCATCATTCACAATAATAAACTATTTGTGTATGTACAACGATTTTTCTGTATCGGTTTAAGCATTTTGATTACAATTTCTTTTTTTTTCCAATTTTTATTGTATCGGGTAAAACCCCAGACGCAAGGGTGGGCGTGTCGGTATATATCTATAGGTGAACAATATAATCTCTGCACGGATGTAATTTAATGTTAAAACTCTTTTTACATCCTAGGTTGGTAAAGATGCAAATGACGCCGTCGTATTTCATGTTATACATGATCGATCGGGTTATTTTTCTTCCCTCGTTGTGGACGAGGCCTACGGAATTTAATGGCGTCACGCAACCTGTCACCTGTCGAGTTCAACTACCGCGACATAATGTAAAGACGAGTTTTGTTAGCGCGCTCATAACGCGGGGGCGAGTATTTTTCCCTTTTTTAAAAACGCGATAAGCCTTGACTTCTAGACGCACATGAAACGGAACAATAATAATTCTAGGCAAGTGTATATATCGTGCGGGGTTCAGAAAACTCGATTCTAAGTCCTTCGTGGGAAAACTGAAAATCTAGCGAACGGGGAAACTTAAGATGCAAGACGTCCCACGGATCTTCTGATATCTACATGATCGTACGATATAACATCAAGGTACGAACCCCCGCTCGCCCCCCTCCCCCCAAGTCTTTGAAAGATAATTAATTCCATGCTAATCTTTAAGCTCATCCCGCGATGACCGTAACCAGCACTTTGAACTTCGCCTGGTTTGATTGAAGTCTGAAAACCACAGGGTAGGCTTCCTCCCTGTTGCCCTGTTGCCCTTTAGCCCCTAGGGCTTCTTACTCGAAACCCAACCGCGTCTTACGTTAGATCCTCGTTTTGCTCTTGGTTTCCTATCCAGAACGGAATGCTACACGTATTATGTATATATAACTGATTGTCAGTTATACTCACTGACGTTCAGAGTCCTCCTCAACCTATAACGGACGCTCGTGCCAAAGCGAGGACTCAAGGAGCTAGACTCTCTGTGTTACGGAAATTGGGATTTGCTGGGTATTTTGGGTTCACCGCGATTTGCATAGCTCCTCTATACACTATATTCTATCTCCTATACCAATCCACCCTCTGATAACCCCCGAGCAATAATCCCATTGTGGCTGCGCTCTGTCTACTTGAATTTTAGCTGCTGTTAAATATTATAGTTGCTTTGGCATTATCCATTTGAGAGATTCATCAACAAAATATATCCACTCGCTATCTGGGGGTAGAAAAATGTCTATCCGGGTTAAATAATGGGTTGAAAATATACGTGGGGTGATTTGTTTTCATATTATCTCGCGTCGTCGAATAAAATAAAATAAAATAAAATTAAATGAAATATAAATATAAATATTCTTATACGATCCTTGTAGGAAAGTAACAGGGAAAGAAGGGAGTATTTATCTTCAAAGCCTTGGCAATAAATAGAAGTGTTGTGAACGGGGATAAGCAGAGAGAAACCTTCTTACTCTTGCTTAGAATCAGCAGTCCACGGAATGGTCATGGCGCCAAGATATTTTTACTTCTGTCTGATATATATATATATATATACATAGGTATACGTATATACGTATAACACCCCCAGACAACAATAACAACAATAGAATAGCAATAATAACCACGGCGACAGCAGCAAGAATAATAATGATGAAGATAGGATTGATGGTCGTAATGTGAATCAGCAATTTTGGAATTGCTGAACGAATGAGTCGCGTGTCTCGAAGGTAAAGGCGGAAACGAAGAAAGTTGAATATTCGTTAACTTATTATGTATGGGTTTTATGTAGAAGCTAGTTACGTATATGCATATTACACATATATACGTATACAATATAAATATACATATACACATATGCGTTTGATGTACATACGTATGTGATATAATATACCCTGAGGAATGCACAGGAGAGTGTTGCCCTGGCATTTCATTCTAAGAATGACAAATTGCTTTTGGTGATCACTGTTTGACGTGACGTGTTTATTAAGCCCGTGATATTTACGCTTATCCACCAAGATTCTAGGGCATCGATCTGTTTTCAATTTTTACCAATACACAGAAAGCCGAGTACCGTATAAGTGAAAAGAAGGGCGCCATCCACTGCGACAGAGCTTCGAAATGTGAATCTTCTTCAATTTAGTACGAGGGTGAACTATGACGTTAGAGATTTTCTCGCCGATACTAATCACTGGAAAATTACCGTCAAGTAAGAAGAGCAGAAGAAATGGATAATTGGATTTGGAAAACGGTACTCGTTATTTTTAGCTCCTTTAGTTCGGCACGCCAAGTACCGGATGGCTTGTACGAAAAAGAGATGATGAGACAATGCGCCGCTCAAGGTACAGTGCAAAAACAGTACCGTTTACACTTTGCTTCATATATAGGTATATATGTATGTAAAGAGAAGTGAAGAAAAAGACAGTATAACATTATACTCTCGAGTCCCACACTTGGCAAGGACCGAGAACTGAGCTGAGGCGGTTCTTAATTAGAATGCGAGCTCTGAAAAACAAGAGTGGTTGGGCGTAGAGAAAGTAACTTAACGACCCCGAAGTAGGTACCGGATGACTCAGTTATTGGACTCTCGAAGTTGGTCCAGCCCGATGCGATGTACCCATACCACTAATTAAGTAGCTCGAGTCTAACTCGACTTTGGTACTTTTTCGCTTTATGACATACTTAGCTGAGAATTGCATGGGATGAACCTAACGTCTAGATCTTGTAATTTTTTCCATGCTCATATTCATCGGGGTCAATTATTGTGGCAGGATTTTTCCTTAGGGATGAAAATGATCGATTTTTTTTTTTTTTTTTTTTTATATATATCGGTGGATGTGAAATATATCGTGCTTTGATCATGAATGCAGCAATTGTTACCCTAGGGTTGAAACGACGTTATTATTGTCGACAGGTATATGATTACAGTCAGCAAGGATATAGGATCTGCCTTGGGGTCATGAATTGCCCTTAGAAATTTCTGATTAGTTGTATTTCTGCTGCTTCCGCAGCTACTGGTATCACGCCTCAATTTCTACCCTGAGGCAAAAAGGTGAAGAAAAATAAAATAAGAAAGAAATGAAGGAATAAAGGAAGGAAGGACGAAAGAGAGACGGTGGTAAAAAAGAAAAAAAAAAAAGAAAAAAAGAAGGAAAAAAATAATAAATATACGGACTATGGGCTAGGGTAGAAAAGTTTCACTTGTTAGCCAATAATGAGCTTCGGTATACGAAGTACAAAAACTATATTTTATTGGTTAGTAATAATGGAGAATAAAAAATTGATACGAGATGTAAAAAAATTATTATTCAACAACTTAATCCCATACTAGTGTTGCATAGGGTTTATTGGACTGCAACATGCAGGCAGTGTCGTTTAAAATTAAATTCTCTAGTTTCTGCACCACGTGCAGTCGATAATTGCGTTGTTAAAATTATAAAATTCCTTTCTACGAAGATACCTCTGTGTATATTATAGCTGTTATAAAATATATTTAAATTAATACATTAATAAAAAATTCTAGTAAAAGTAACTTTCTAGAAAGAAATATGTGTAGAAAATTTAATATTAGATGGTGTCTATAGATTTAAGGTCACGATATTCGAATATTACACATGTGCCCGCAAAACGTTCACCCGCATTTAGGTAATTCATGTCTTTTAGATCGGAAGTGCGAAAACGTGGGCGGTAGGCACTCAATTTATATCGTTGAATACCTACTTGAACATTATACGGACATTAATTGTTTATCGATGTTAGTGACACATTGTGAAAGTGACGCGTGGGATGATACGAGATTTATTCACGTTCATTACGCAGGTATGATATGTAGTATGCGGTATACATCAGCTACAACATCGACATCAAAGTTGTGGACGAGCAGTGAGCGTGAGGGAGACCATGTTTAACATAAATTAACAGAGAGATACACTTAAACGTATCTGCATTAAATTATCATTTCCCGTTTGTTAATTTTTAATAAATATATAAACCACGATTCGATTTTCCTCTGTTTTTTATTTTTTTTATTTTTATTTTCACATTTTGACGCTTTCCTGACTTTCAATATGTAAATTTATTCACCATGTCACAATTTTTTCGTTCATTTTTTTTTTTTTTTTTTTACTCTTCTTTTTATTCTACGAATACTGATTTCTGCCCGAAAAGGGGTCGAAGAATAAGAATGGAGTTAGATAAGGGTGAGAAAATTTCTACACCGTAAACCCCAACTTATGATGTTACGCTCGGTATAATATCTCGTCGTTCTATGAGTAGGTATCTTATCTGTATACGTTTTACCAAAGATTTCAAAGAATCGGTAAAAAAAATATTTTTCAATCGTTTATATATACCCAGAAATGTTTTCAAATGCAAATATTACTCCGAATTTAACACTTTGCATATATATTTTTATTACAGGTCTTCCTTTCCCTAAATTAAAATAATCATTTTTTACTATCGGCTCACTTTCGTTTCGCAGATTATGGATTAATAACGATCTGTACAGAAATTATACCGATTAATACGATCGTAGATATTAATATTTATCAAATAGTTAAAAGGCATATCGGTTAATGTTCATCTCTCACGTATCCCCAGGCGAATTACAAAACCGATCAGAAATCGCTGGTTCAGAGACTTCTCATTAACATAATTCGCCGACCACCTATGTGCCATTGAACTCTAGTATATATGACCCTGAAAAGTGGGCCAAGAGGTTTTTTTTTTTTAGCACTATCGCAAAACAATTACAACAGCAGTGATTCGATTACCTCGTGATTCCACAATGATATAGCATTGAAATTATTATTATTTTTTTTTTTTTATCAAAATTAGAAAAAGATAATTTTTGGGCTTCTTTATAGGTTCGAAATTTCCTCCTTATTCCAATCAGCAAAATTTCAACAGAGTTTCAATTTCGGCTTTATGATAATGAATTGCATGGTCTGGTTTTTGTGAAAGATTTGTCTTTCGATTATAGTATACAGCCTCTTCCAGATACTAAATTAGTGATTTACAAATTAGTTGCCGAACGAGAGTTTCGAATAGAGTCGGAATATTTTATAGCCGACGATAAAGCTTTGTCGAGAATTATTTATCTAAGCCGTTTTTTTTTTTTTTTTTTTTTTTTTTTTTTGTTTTCATCTCATTTTTCCACTTCGTTATATTTCGATTAGCCGAAGCGCGAAAGAGGATTAGTAATTTCTGTTTAAACGATCGCAATGAAAAATGAAAAAAAAAAATAAAAAAAAAACAGGAATATTGTAGGAAAGCGAGGAGTTTAGGTAAGGCATAGTATATACACACTCCGAAGTAATAAATTCAAAAAAATGGACTTTGTACCGCGTAATATATTCCCAGCTGAAACAGATGCTCCTCGGTGGATGGCGTGGTGGGTATAAGGAGCTCGCGAGGTTCGAGAATCTGGATCGTGAAATATCTCATCGCGTTAAGGGGGCAAAGGAGTCAGGCAGGAAACCACGGAAGAAGAAGAAGAAGAAGAAGAAGAAGAAGTATATATAATCAAATGCAAAACAGTGCATAAAACTAAACGATTTGACTTACCGAATAAAACAGCATATCTCCAAGCGTTAACACATGAATGGTTCTTTACTCCGAAGAATAATGCTCAGCTCGTGACTAAGATCCAAAGATTTTCTTTCCACTTGTTCCACTCGTTTCCTTTTCTTTTTTTTTTTTTTTTTTTACCTACGTCCTAATATTATATATATATTTTATGTTATTTATATTTATCTATACTCTTTTCTTCGGCCTATTCTTTATTTTTTTTTTTTCAAAATCTTTTTTTCTTTGGTTTCGTTATTTCTTTTATTCTTAGAACTGATCTCTGTCCTACGCACTCTGGGTTTAACCAGCACACTGCTACGCCCTGAGACGATCCACTTGACTTAACTCAGGCTCCAGTTATCCCCACACACGTTGTGAGAGAAGAGAGCAAAGGCACCCCTCCAGCATCCAGAACGGCTCTCGTATATCTGATCTTCTGTACCAACACCGGAAAGACGGCATCTTGTGGCCGCATCAGGTCGGCGTAACATACATACGTGTAAATCTGTTTTTTGCTACCTTAACTCGCGAGATGGGGAAAGAAAGAGAAAGACTGACCATCGCGCAAGGAATGGATACGGTCGTAAAGTGAGAGCCTTTCTTTCCAACGAGGTAGGGTCAAGCCGATGACCAATCACCCATCGGATACTATCACCAAATACCAAATGCCATGGTGTCACACCTAACGAAATGGAATTTTTTTTTTTTTTTTTTTTTTATACTCCAACTCGCGATATACTAACTGAAGACGAAAGTGGCTACAAGTTACTAATTTCTTCTATATTTCATAATTTTTTTTTTCTCTTTACAACTTTTTTTTTTTTTATGAAAGTTCAACATTCTAATTTTCCCGTATGAACACGTATAGATATTATTATTATTATTATTATTTCTAAAACCTGATCCTAGAACCTGATCATCTTAACGAATTTAATTGAATGGTCGAAGATAATCTGCGATTTTATGAACGGTATAATAATTAACTAGATGAAACCTATTGGCTGAAGCGATGAGTCTCGTTGAGACTACCGAATAATCCAGATTTCACATAATCTAAATTGATCATTCAGTCGCATATATTATATAAGATGGTGACGGTGAAGATTTTACGAGAAGTTAACAGGCAGAATTCGAAGAGCTAAAATCAAGGTCGCGAATATGTCTTACACTTTAAAAGCTATAGGAAGTGAAAGAGAGAGAGAGAGAGACGGGGAAAAGGACCTTTGATTGCACTCTCGCTAACCTAGAATCTCGTCGAGTCTGTTGCTCGAATTATTGGTAAAAGTTTGCCAAGATATCACGTTTCCTCAGAGCTGTCCTTGGTCCTACTCTCGAGCTCTTTGCTAACACGTGGTATCGTAGGTCAGTGTCATTTATTGATGGCTGTATCAGCTACTTCGCGGTTTCTCTGAAGCGTATATCAATCATAATTTCTGCCAATCATTAATTATAATCTAGGATCCTTTAGGAGTAGAATCAAGAAAATGAGACTTTTGCCAATTTTTGTTCCTAAGTTTTGATTCGACATGAAAAATTTCTGAGTGCTTGCAGCTTGGTCTTTCTAAAAAAAAAAAAAAAAAAATAATGTTAAAGAGCGAAGTGTGCTAGAAGGGTTGTAGAACACTTTCGTTACCCCGATAACACACTAGCTCGTAGAAATCGTTTCAAAGGGAAATAAATTGGAAGTAACGACAATGGAAGAGACTCTAGACGTCTTTTGTAAATTGATACGAGGATGTGGCGTTAAAATTTAATTAACCGTAGACGAGATGGGCCCCGCGAAGTGTCATCAAGGAACTCGATTTACGAGCCAAAGGTGTCGAGTCGCAAATTCTAACGTTGAAAATTTGCCTATAGGTGATGTTCCAGTAATTTTTTGAGTGTCACATCACATCATATTTTGAAATCAATTTCGAGATGATTTTAGATTTACAAAAATTGTTGTCATGTCATTTTTATCGCATAATGAACAAAAAAAAAAGAAAGAAAAATTTCACCGCATCTGCATTTCAAGCCAAATAATTAATCTACAGCGTTTCGCAGTCTACTGTGGTAACACGCGTGAATCGTGATAGTAACAACAGATTTGATCTACGATTTGAGAAACGTATAGGTACCGCGGCTATAGGTGTAGATAAGATCATCGACACGCCCTTTTCAAATGAAATGAGCATTGCTCTAAGCAACTCAGAGGCGTTAAATCAATTCGTTAATTTACGTATGAGATAGTTACTGATATACATGTAAAGTTACACTTTACATTTACATGTAGTATGTACTATATACGTCGTCGTAATACCTGAGTATCTTAAATCGCGAGTCTGTAATAGCTAATATTAACTAACAGTAATGTAAGTAATAACCAAAGACTGTAAGGTATCTACATGTGTAATATACGTATAAGCGTATAGCCATACGTACTATATATAACCGTAGCTAACTGGTAGGTACGATTAGCATATAATTTCAGGGAGTCTGACGTCCTCTTATACCCCCTACTGTCACATCTTCTCTGCTAATTGCAAATTGCTGTTACGTCATGCCTAGGAGGGCTGGAGAAACTAAGGCAAACGTGTTACACCTACCGCCTTTTCAGTCTGCAATAGTATAATTTCACCAAAGTTTGCGGTTGTTATAGGTACTTTGCTGATGATCTTCTGTATATGTACATTTGAATAAGATTGCAAAATTTGAAAGGAAAATTTGTCTTTTTTTGTTGTTTTTTTTTTTTTTTTGATTGGGTACACTTCTGGTCCAGATTTTTTAACACATTATATCCCACAAGTGTTTTTACCATGTATTATAATCGTGTGCTTTAATTGGTTTATAATTTTTTTCATTATTAGTTCTTCACCGTATAAACTGTGATAAAATATTTATGGAAATTTCAAAGTTATTGGAAATACCTCAGGGAAATCTAGAGTGGCGATCATCAAAGTAATTTGGAACTATATACTCGCCTGGGGTTCCAACTCGATAATCAATAAAAGAGAAAAGAGAAGAAAGAAGAAGAAGAAGAAGAAAAAAATGCTCAAGGATATTTCTGAGGACATATTCACATATTTTTGAAGTAAATTATTATAGAGCATGATTGCACATTGCGGTGAAGCATAAAATCATTTATGCCACTGAACCAGGTTGTAAGAAAACTTGCGTGGAAACTTGTGTCTGGAAGTGCAGTTCGTAGAAAGACGTTAATTAACTGTAGAAACTTAGAGGAGTAGTGCACTGAGCTTGGTTTTTATTCCGATGCGTTTTTCGCTGGAATTTCCGTTTGGGGTGGGTTGGCTTTAGTATATCGGATGGGAAATGAACCTGGAGTTAGCAGCTAGCCAGGGTTCCAATTTGTGCAAAGCGTTGCCTGGCGACGTGGATTAAAGTGAAGATGAGAACGAAAGTGCGACGTGCGAAATGAACTGTCTAAAAAAGTAAAAAATTGCATTTCCACTCGCAGAATTAGCCTGGAACAATTATCTTTATTTGAGCTTACCTCTTCGCGCCAGTGCGAGCGGCACTTCATACTTCACAGTCGTGTCAAAAATTAATCTCTCTCTCTTTCTCGCTCTCCTTTTCTCTTTCTAATTTTTTTTTTTTTTTTTTTTTTCAACAACTTTATTTTTCATTGTAAGACATTATATTTCGTGTGTAAGAAAATGTTCTATAATTGAAAAGAAAAAAAAAAACAAAAAAATCGCAAGGAAAATAAGAAGAGGGAAGCGAAGAAGAAGAAGAAGCAGAAGGAGAAGAAACACAAAGCGAAAAAATGTGATGAAAAATTAGGATTACGATTCAAAAGGCTAGGAGGAAAATAAATTTGGTAATGGCTAAACACGTGAGCAGCAAGAATTTTTTACCCTTAAAACGAGGGTTGGAGAATCATTGGTTTTTAGCTTGTCGAGGGAATAGGTATACCGGTTGAAGGTAAAAGTGATCCAGAAAGGAATGGAGATCAAACGAAAACGACCATGTTACGCAAGTAGGTTGTATGTACGTACATGTGGTGTGCACATATATGTTTGTGTGTCAGGGGGAAGGAAGTCTCGAGGCAATTGCGTTTTATTGGCTACACACGGTACGATAACAGCACAAATTTATATCAGCCGAATTTTATATTCATATAAATATAAAAATATATTCAAAATTCGAGAATTAAGAAAATACAGAAAATACAACGATAGGCATAGAAAACGAAATTAGAAAATTCGCAAACCTCTCTTCTCAGAAAATCGTTTTAATCAGTCAAAAACACGATCGCAGGCCTACGAGGGATTGACCAAAAAAAGTAAATTGATCATCAAGTACGACCAGTATGTGGACTCACATTCAAAAATCAAAAGTCTAATTTTTTTCGCCTACAACCAATCGTTCAAATTTGACAGGACATGGCAAAGTTCCATGCCCGTTATTTAAATGTCTTATAAATTTGAGATCGTTCCATCGATCTGTTCTAGAGATCATTTGGCGCTCTTGTCGGACAGACTGACCAATAGATCGAGATTTGTCTAAGAGCCTGTTTCTTGGATGATAAAACGTCATTTTCGAATGAATCAATGATGAAAAGTCATTTTCGGATGAATCAATGATATGAAAAGTAAGAAGTGGTGAAAAACGAGAAACGAATTTGACGTATCGTCAAATTTCTTGCGGACTGTGAAGCAAGTATGTTAAAAGACTTGTCGGTCATGCATGCTCCCTATCGACGAGGAGGTCCATTGAATTTTACTTTCAAAAATTTCTCCCGAAAGTCTATACGCCTGTTATGTAGATAAAATTGAATGTTGTAAATCGTCGATCAATATGTCTGAAAGTGTAATTAATAATTTAGATTATGAATCTGTCGATCAATGAGATACTCCTAAGTGACATGAATCATTTATTAAACGTATTGAATAATGGATATATAGTGATTATCATCTGAGTTTGCCTCGTTCTTCATTACGAAGAACATAAGACGTTCAAATCTCACTCTCGTCTTATGAATTTCACACCACCCTTAGAAAATCTAAGTTCTAGATTCCTTCGATCAACTAGTGCATTAATAACTCACTCAGATTCCAAAGAACACCTGTAATGGATCCGGGAACATTTCAACTCCTACTCACGTGTCAGCTGGTTAATTAAGCGCACGTAATCATGGAGGATTAAACATCCCAGGTTTCGCTATATCTATTCGTAAAAGCCCCATAATTTTGTAAGAAAAAAAATAATATCTCCGAGCTTTAAACCACTCGTTGAAAATAATCTGATTATCACATGCATATAATACATAGCCATGGGTTCAGTGCAAATAGGGTAATACTGAATATACCTTTTCTACAGAGTATCATTTTCGGAGTACATAAACATACAGTGAAAGTGTAAGTTGGGAAGCAGTTTGGAATTTTGCCCGAGGATAATTTCCGAGGGTTCATTGAGTCTTTATATACATGATATAATATAGAGTTTTGAAATTTTGCTAGATCGTGGGAACATACGTGTTTCACAATTCTGTTAATTTCGTTTTCTAATCGGAAGCCAACTTCTGTTTTTTTTTTTTTTTTTACCTGACTCATAATTTTTTTTTGATTATCATCAATCGTGTGGGGAGTTCACAAATCACTAGACCAATACATCGTGTTTAGTTAGTGTATAATCAGAAAGTGATGCTGATTTATGCTATCGCCCTGACCCCGATTCGAAACGGTAATAAAAAAATACGATTTTTGGAATCGATTTTCTTGAATAACAATTCTTCTCTCGTCTCTCTTTATACATAATCATCTACCATATAATATAGACGATAGCAGGAAATATCGGTTATTGATCGAGAATTTTTTTACGTTGTTATTTTAAGGAAAAAAAAAAGAAGCTTATCGAAGCAGTTTTCACATTTTCCTTTTCTCTCTCTTTGCTCTGAACCCTTTCCAATTTAACTTTTCAACCCCGTACGTCTCTCAACTGTTACGAATTTATACACTTGTCAATTGTCAGCGTAAACAGCACGGGCTAAATCCGAACAGTTTCGTGACCGCATTTAACGATCGAACCGCAGGTGTCAATCGGTGGAAATGTCAACCACAAGTTCGGGCCGATATTCTGATCGTTGATGAATCATGGATTGTCTGGACATGCTTATCCCCATTTCTGAAATTCAGCCCCAAATGGTTAGAATATTCAATGAAATAGGATCTTATCCGTAAAAAATAATGCGTATAATAGTTCGGGACTTTATTTTTGAATATTTTATCACACCGGATGAAGAAAAGAGAAATAAATTCTTTGATGTAGGTGTCTAAGATTTATTTTTGTCAAAACCGAGCAGCGTAGTCTGCCCGGTGTACATATATTAGCGCAATCAATCCTAGCGTCGCAGGCGTCGCGACGGGTTCCATGCGGTTTGCATGCAAATCGCAACTCGTCTTGGTCTAATCCTAGGCCAGATCTTGCGGGGGTCTAAGGAATACGTGATAATAATATTATATTAGCGAAGGTATGGTTCTTGCGCGCAAAGCAATGGGTGCGAGCTGTCGACCAAACTACGTCTTGCCCAAAAGCTCTGTGAACATATTTGATGTAGGAGCTAGTATAAGGAGCCGAGTTCTCTAGAATAGAGACTCGCTCGTTTCCGAGAAGCAAAATTACACTCGCCGTATTAAGACGAGGGCAGACAATCCCATTTTCAGAAGGAAATTAAAACAGTAAACTCTAGCTGCAGATGTTACAACTGTTTTATCATCGAGCCAAAGTAGCGAGCGCGAGAAGTTTTGAATAGAAGAAATCTTAAAGTGAAAATATTAAATAGAAATCAATCTGGTTATTGGAGATCTGATTAAAAATGAAATCGCACGAATCAATATATCATATCGAAGAGATATTTTTCAAATCGTTAGAAATCTTTTCATCTTTTCATCTTTTTTATTTGTCAAATAAAATTCTGTCATATAAGAAGCATATTTCGAGCTTCGAGTCTCAATCGTTAGTTACGCTCATCATTTCGCTTTGAAAAAGTATCTTCTTTCGTGATATTTCCCATACCTCGTGTATATATCCCAGAGTAGTTGATAAAGAAAAGGACTTTTGAGACCCTGGAAGGAGTACTCTTTCTTATTCTTTATCCTTACCTCGTATAACGACGTGTCTTTTGACACGTGACAGGTAACTCGTGACACGTGACACGCCAGTTGCTCTCCCACGTATATTCAAGCTACTCAAAAGATTTCGAAGGATCAAAGTACTGCCAAACACAAAAGAAAGGGAAAAAAAAAAGAAGAAAAAGAAAAAAAAAAGAATCTGAAGAAATTTATTATATACCGACCTAGAATATGCATATTTCTAACTCTCCAGTTGTTTTTTTTTTCTACTCATTTTTATTCCTCGTGAATTTGAATAAAGTCGGTGAAATTCACCTGTCGCATATTATTTTGATCACCAATCTTCGCCCCGATCTTGACCGCAGAAAAACTTTCTTATTTTCGTCCACGTGTCTGTAGTACCTACATACCTAGTATGTATGGTTTTGAACATACTTTGAATTTTTAAAATGCAATTTTTCACCGCAACGTGTAGTATGAATTTATCAATGAATCAAAAATCGCAGGTTACGATGTTCTTATGCACGTAAATGAAATCGTTTTATCCAGTTTAATAATTCGCGATATTGGTAGCGCGTCAGTATCGATTACTGCTTTGGAACATGGTTTAATGATACCTCTCCGCAGTAGATATATATTGTTCGACGAATTGCCTAATCAACAATCATTGTTCCCCAACATGAATGGAACCATACCATACACAGAGTATGAATGCCTTTTTACGTTTGAGATCTATAGATGCGGGGGGGGACAACGATCGGGATTAAATGAAGTGCTTCTAGATTATCGGTAAAATTCACATTTCATAATCCGTATATATATATATATATATATATATGTGACGAAATTTTTTATTCATCTCACAGTAGATATTTCAAGGAGTATAAAAAGCTGCAGATAGCAGGAATAGAATAGTTATAGGAATCCTTCAGAGTCGTATATATAAAATTTTGCGAAATGATATTCTACGTCGAGTCTCTCGATAAGGAGAGTCGTATTCCCTGTCGTATTAGGCAGACCTGAAACGCGATATCTACCCTCTTAGTATTTGGTGATACTAAAAGCTGCAGAAGCTTTGAGGGATAGAAAAGCACGAAAAGCTTACCACTTCGGTTTCATTATTGGCTCATATACCTACCTGGCTATTATATTTGAGGAAGTAAATTTTTAACGAGCTAAACTAACAACCCCAGTACCTGATACTTCTACATTCTACGGAAGGAAGGAAGAAAAAGAAAAAAAAAAAAAAGATAAAAATCGTCGTTGAAGACCACAATGCGAACGGTTAGCTTTGATTAATCGATTCTCGGTGTTGTTATTAGCTCAATTCACTCGGACCATTTTGTTTGCTCTACTTTTGATTGTCGGAAGAGGATATACACCCGGGGGCAAAGCCTCTGGCCAAACGTTTCACCACTCGTTTCGCCTTCTTTCGTACAGCATAGGCAAAAGCAGAGCAACGAGTAAAATTATACACATCCTAGGTCCGTAACAAATTTCACTTTTTAGTCAGCCAAATTGCTCGGAGATTTTTTTTTTCTTATTATTTTATTCTATTTTGTTCTTCATTTTTATTTTTATTTTTTATACACCGCATGTCTAGATGATCTATTTCACTTTTCGTACCACCGCCGATACTTAGGCAGACGTTATGTAAAGTTGCGTGTGCGAAGTGTATGGGTCAATTAATTAATGTGCGAATTGAAGAGTAACATAGCGTTTGAAGACGCAATACAGGAAGTGAATTTCAGCCTTTAATTTTAATCCATGGATAGCAGAGCTGTTCATACTTTCATAGATTTGCAAATTAATTATCAGCTCTTTATAGTCGGAGAACCACCGACGCCTGCGACATCCTCCGTAGGGAATTTTCATAGCGTGTTTTCCTTTAATTATCAGCTTTTGCTCATCTTCGATTATATTAAGATAGTTATTAATTGAGATGATCCCTCGACGTGGAGGGTAATTTTTTTTTTTTTTTTTTTTTTATTATTGTCTTTTCATCGATATTATAATTATTCAATATTTTATATGAGCTGCGGGATGATTACGGAATTGATAAAATTGAAAGAAAAAACAAATGCGAGGGAATTGATTCTACAGGAAATTTCTTCATCGTTATTAAATATAAGAGGGATTTAAAATGCGGTGAAATACAATTTTTCTACTGATGTATTATACATATATATATATATATATATATTTTTTTTTTATCCTCAAGATTCATCCTTTTCTTAACTTTGA
The DNA here is from genome assembly GCA_943736025.1 of Tenthredo mesomela. Lineage (NCBI taxonomy): Eukaryota > Metazoa > Arthropoda > Insecta > Hymenoptera > Tenthredinidae > Tenthredo > Tenthredo mesomela. The sequence goes on from OX031022.1 coordinate 2,581,669, forward strand.
TAAGTTGCCTTCTTTCGCCCCTTCGCTTCGTCCGCTCACCTTCCTACCTCTACCTACCTACCTACCTACCTACCTACTTCCAAAGTCGTGGAAGGATGAGGAAGTTGTGTCTGCCTTTACTTCGCTAGCTGAAAACTTTTCTTTTATCTACTCGCCAAATAATAATTCAACCCGAGTACAGGAGCCCCGAATCCGTCATAAAGAGTCTAGGAGTTTGAGCGATTTATTATTACGATTCAAAAACCTTTTCCCTCCTGTGAATATCTATTTCTTGAATGAAGTAAAAAAAAAAAAAAAAAAAAAAAAAAAAAAATAGGAAGAAGAAGAAGAAGATGAAGAATAATGACAAAATAAAAAATAAATTAAAATAATCTAGACCATTATTTTCATCAGAGAAATTAATTAATAATAATTTCATCCCCCTTTCAAGAATGGGTTGAGAAATTGTCTCGTTTCAACGCCTCGTCATCGTTAGTCAAAAAGACAAGTGTCCGCGGGCCCGCTTTATACTACATATGTAACCCACGTGCTACACCGATTCGTTACCGTGGCTCTCGAAAGCTGACGAAGACTTGGCAAACTAGAGAACCCTGGAGCTTGTGCGAGTTTGAAAAGCGCAAAAGTCCTCGTAGTCAAGAGGAAACGGCCGTTCATTATACGAAGAGAGAAAATCAGAGTATCTATTCTGGATGTAGGAGGTAGTAGGTATACGTTTGACTTTTGATCGTCATTAATTCTATGCGTATAGACTATTTCAATATGATAATATAATCGTGATAAATTTCGTCATTTAAGTGTTAAACTGTGTTAAATGAACTGAATTTAACACCTTACGTTTATACTTTGGTATCCGTAAACGTCTCGTACAATTGGCCCAACCCCACGATATCACGAGCTCCCTGTCATCCAGAGAATTCGCGAATTCCCAGGGGATGTCCATCTCGAATTCCTTCCGGAGGTTGACGAGCTACCAACCTACCAAGGTATGTGTCGACTCCTGTAATACTCGACTGCGATATTGGTCCCGGGTCAACTTCCCAGCAAATATTGAGGATAATTCCGCTCCCCAAATCTTGATAATCATGATAATAAATTTGTTGTTGTTCTTTTTCCTTTACCTTTTCCTTTTCATTTCATTTTTCATCAAATTCGCCAGAGTCAACGATGCCTTAAAGGATCTGAAGCGATATACTATAATAGATGAACCTGTGCATTTCACAATTTTGCTTTACTTTTTTTAATTCCATGTTCTTGGACGTGAGTAGATTTCTCTGCAAGTTGTTTTATTCCTTTTGCAAGCTAGGTAGGTAGGTAGGTAGGTAGGTAGGTAGGTATAGTATAATGGCGGATAACTTGGGGCAGCAATTTTCTTGGAACTCGGTGATAAACGATTCCCTGCTATCCGCACAGAGTTGTGATAAAAAGCACCGAGTAAACTGGAAAATAAAACAGTTATTATTTCGGACCAGTGCTTTTAATATGCACTGTGGGTGGTTCTATTCAAGATTTTTATAAAAGGTATGGATATCCACCGAGTTCAAGAAAATTGAAGACGAAATGTGGAACGCGAAAAACCCCGAGCCAAACTTGTTTATTAGTCTCATACCCGGCGTCGTCCTATCGTTAAAATCAGAACTGCTTTTATAGGAAATTCCAACACAGAAAAATTGCTCTTCGCTATCCTTGCAGTATTAATATTACCTACTTCAAAAAGTCTCATTTTTCTTGAATATCCATTAAAAAAATTGACCAAAGAAACTAAACAGAACAAAAGTCGAACAGCTCTCTCGTCTGTTATATAAAACTTTGTTAAAAATTGGCCAATCGAATATTATAGCCTTATACGCTATTTATGTTCGTAATAAATTTATCACCTTTTTTATTTTGAGATATATACGGTCGATGAATCAGTCCTAGATTCATCATTTTTTCATAACGCGTCATCCTATACTTTACCATAACTTTATAACAGTTTTACCAGCAAGACTGATATCCTACAATTTCCTAATCGTAAATCAGACTCATCACTTATTCGAGTGCCTTATAATTTGGTTAAACTGTTCGCCGAGGAAAATTGGAAGTAGAAAACTCGGATAAAAAATTGTCAATAATTTACTTGTACTATAATTGTGTCTAACATGATATCATGACTTGAGTTTATAGTATAACAGACTACGCATGTGACCTTAAACTATTATTGAATCAATTTTCTGCAATCAATTATCGATATTCTTTTCATTTTTTCATTCATTTATTTCCTTACTTTCTTATTTTCTCATTTTCTCCAATAAATTTTTACATAATATGTACAGATATTTTTTTACATATTTGATATTGCTCATTGCTAACTCGCGACTTAACACTGTGAAACTGTACCCTTGGCTATAAACAGCTTAGCAAAATTGCCAATATGAAAGCCAACGTTTCCTTCGGCACGCTTTTCCTTGGGCAGCTCATTAATTCGAAGTAGTCGACTTGGAAAACAAAGGGGCTGCCTTCACAATGGAGTAGCTATTAGGAAGATATCGACTTACCCTTATCCGAACTAAGGCAAGGCATGTAGGATAAAAGCCAGTGTCTAACCTCGACGAGAGAGTCTCGTATATCTAATACACAAATAATTTATTAAATAATTTCAACCACCGTCTAATTAATAATTAGTTAAAACACAATAAATACAAATTTTCGAACTTTATAAGGTATTGACGATTCAATTATTTGTTCAAATTTTAAGTATGACGGAAAAAAAAAAAAAAATTAAAAAAATAGTATAATAGAGAAAGAGCAAAGGCAAAGAGCATAGAGATGATGTAGGATAATCGAGTATGTCTCGTCGTGGAAAGACTATAGCTGGTACGATCCCGAAAATTTCTTCACCGCAAAACGTTGCATGTAGGATTCACATAAAGCTCTGACAATGGGTGTATAGAAAAGCCAAGGCCTGAGTCGAAATGGAGTTCTAAAATCTGCGTACAAATTAAGTAGAACTCTTTGTCGGACTAAACATATTATAAACTGTTTTTTTACGTACTCAGACTGCAGATTATTTCTCTATAGAATTTTTGCTGTTTTTTTTTTTTTTCTTTTTTCTGTTTTCGTAGCGTTTGAAAAATTTATCCAAACAACAACCCTCTGATAAAACTACAAAATACCTCGCTGATGCGGACTATGCAGTTTTTTTTTTTTTTTTTTTTTTTTATCGGATTGTTGATGCAATATAATGATTTTATAATATTTTTTTTAATTTTATTTCATTTTATTTGTTTCATGCGGAATACCTAGATACCACGTCTGGTTGTTCCCTTTTTGTTTCAGCATCGTTATGTGAGTATACAGGAAGAAAGAAATCCGCATTTTATTTAGTTTTGTTCGTTTTTTTTTTGTTTTTTTTCTTTTCGTTTTCCTTATTTTCTCTTTTTTTTTTTTTTTCATCTTTTCTTTTTTCGTTGGTCTGAGAGTTATTTCTAGAAAATATGCTGCAGGATCCTGCAGCAAGCGTTGAGGTTGACAGATTTGGCTAATTTACATTTTCTTTTGTGCGAGATATATAGGTAGGCCAGGTATACTATTTCAAATAGTGAGTGTGAAAAAACTGAGCGAAATACCGGCTTTTCTTTTGGTCACATCGTTTGCTCAACGAACAAAGCGTCGTTATATATTTGTTTGTTTATTTATTTTATTTTATTTTATTTTCTTACTCTCCTCCTTCTTACTTCTATAGTTCATTTTATTTTTAGCATATATATATATATATATATTATAGTATATGTAATCCGCAAACCCGTCATTAAAAAAAATTCGAATTTGATACGAGCCAAAATAGTTACGAGTAGAAAAAAAATTCTTAAGTCCACGAGAAAATTCACGCGATGGACAAAGCTCCTGGATCCCGATGGCGCAGACCTTACGACAGTCTATTCACTTATAATGATCAATTATCCAGGATATTCTTGTTCTCCGTATATATATATATACCGAACCATTGTATCAATATTTCATCCTAGGTTCGTATATTTATAAGCTATTTAATTCAAATTGAAATAATCTTTGTGGGTATTGTAGAGAATATAAAATAATTTATACCATGATTATGGTCGTATTATACAGACGTCTTCTCTTGGTCCTGATAATATAGTATTTATGATGTGATAATATATGATATAGTTTTTGAAATTTCAATTACGATTTAGGACTTCTAATTCTAATTTTCCATCAGTATAATTCTATCTATTGAATTTGAACCTGAATTTTGATTAATTTTTTTCGTTTTATAAAAATTTATGCAGTACGTATATGTATACAGCTGTAAATCGTTTTTGTATTTCAGATTATTTCCATATCGTCCTTCATGCGGTTATAATATATTTGGATTCATTAACGTATAGAGATTGTCTCTATTATTCTTTCGTTATTTTTATTTCTTTTTTTTTTTTTTTTTGGGTTTCCCCATTAGGATGACGATAAACGTATAAAGTTTTGTGTATAAAAACCTTCAGTGAGGGTGAACTAGAGATGTGTGTATAAAATCGGTATATACCTATAGCGATTCGCAATTGACCTTCCGAATGAATAATTACATTTTGCGATAACCGTTTGAATAAACGTCCCGCAATTAACTGGGCAATTGTTTCGTGAAATTGACAAATTGTTGCTTCCCGTGGTAATATTTGCAGTTCTTGCGTTATTAGGTTCCATTACATGTATTTTCACGATATATATAAACAAATACATATATATATATATATATGCGATACGAACGATACGATATACGGAGTTTGCTTACGCGCTACTATCTGAGTTATTGACGCCGCAAAAAAAAAAAAAAAAAAAAAAAAAGACAATGGTTGCAGAGTATATGCCTATACATATACTAGGTATATGGCGTACTATACCTTTGGTGCAGGATACTTTTTTTTTTTTTCTCAGGTGAATAAGTTACGCTACGCTGCCACTGACAACCGGAAAAGAAATAGACTTTTATTACATGCGTTAAATTTCATACTTTACAACAATTTAGACCTTCGTTTCATGTTTCTTTTCTTTTTTTTTTTTTTTTTTTTTTTTTCCTCTAAATCGCTGCGGTATTCTGCGAATGTAAGTTATGTTAAGATACGTCTTAGAATAAGATAGTACCTACCTACCTACCTACCTATCCGGGTAACATTTTACATGGCTATAGCCCACATGCCACATCAATTTCACATCGTGATAGTATCGGAAGACCATATTAAAGATCGAGGTGCAATGAAAATGTAGTAGCAGGCATTGCTGCAGTAAATTTTTGCGTTGGTTGGCAAAAATTTCGTAGAAAAATAGAAAAACGAATTTCAAAAATTGTTGGGGCAGAAATTTCAAGGAATTCGAATTTTTGAAAGTTTTGGTGAAAAAATCAAAATTTCAAAATAGGTTAGCAGATTTTTGAATTCGAGTTTCTGTGAGTTGAGTTGCAGTCGAGAGTCAGCGATTTTTTAAAATTGACGAGTTAGCGGCTTTATATGACTGCAAATTGGAATAAATAATAGTTTTTGGTTCAAATAATAATAATTACACAGGTTCAAAAAAATGATCGACAATAATTTATAGGAAAATTTCTTTCATTTATTATAATCATATTTTTACAGGATATAGTGTCGAACTCCCTGCACCACATGTTTCTTTAATCTCTATATAGTTATTATAATTAATCATTGACATAAACACAACGAAGAATATGACAATATAATATATATATATATATACGTAATATTATAATATATGTGTGTAGGAGAGACAACTAATAACGCAGGGTAATATTTTGAATATAAAATATATATTAATTTTTAAAGACCAATAAGTTATATAATTTTCTTATTATTTTTCTTATTATATTTAATTATATCAATATATATATATATATATATTTATATATATATATATAGATATATGCATTTACCTACCGAAGACTTATTCATTTAACAATTGTTATTATTTAATCTGGAAATATAGAAAAATGAATAAAATTTCTATTCACTCGCGTTTATCGTATATTATATATTATTTCATTAATTTTACCTATGTTATATCATGAGGTGTTTTCTTTTCGCTTTTTTTTTTCAGTTTTTAATATATAGTATTATGAAAATTTCAGATTTTCTTACAGGATGTTTAAGTCGCTCATATATTCCCAAGTGCGTATAATAATCATTATTATAATATGGTTTTTTTTCGAATCAGATTTTTTAAAACCTTCTCGTGACAGACCTATAGATTCCAACGTGACTTGAAAGTCATTTTTTTTTTTCTTTCTTGCGAAACAGTGAACATCGCCGATGTATTAGCATTATTTTTATTTAAAACGCATGCTGGGCGGTCGATTAATCGATATGATATAAAAATGAAAAAATTATTACGCGAATAGAATAATTTAAAAACAAAATATATATATTATATGTATATCAAGCGAATTATTTACAGCAAATATTACTAATTTATTGATACAACGACTTGATTTCCATTTTTTATTTATTACTTTTTTTTGTTTTTATATTAAACATTTATATTTCCTATAAACGACAGGGATGTTAAATATATAGGTAGGTATATGTTAATGAGAAATTATAAATTCGTACGTGTACAAAAAAAAAAAAAAAAAAAAATTGGAGGTAAAATAAAAATGTCTAAATAAATGTATGAATAAATGAACAAATAAATAAATCCACAATCTGGAGATTTCGTTTTTGATTTTTGTTCTTGAATTTATAAATGAGCCCAGCGCAGATGATAAATTTATTTTTAAAAATGTCATTTAAATTACAGAAATAAATATCGTACCCTGTATTCGATACATATACATTATACATACATTTATATTCCTTAATTAAATTTATAAACCCTTAAATATTATTTTAATAATTCGTTATTTTCATCATTGTCCAAGCAAGCCAATTAGTCAATATATATAATATTATATTTTATACCATTTTATAATCTTCCAAGCACTTTAGTTTTATTTTTACATATACATATATTGGCGTAATATATTATATCGTAAAGCCATACCAGTTAAATTATTTTAATTATTACCAGACACAGAATTATCATTATCATTATTATTATTATCATTATCAATATTTATTATTTATTATTTATTATTCTTTTGTATTTTTTTTTTTTTTTTTTTTTTTTTAGAAATATACGGCCTCGCTTTAATTCCACGTATAACACATACAAGCACATATTATTTTTTTTTTTTTTTTATACATATAAATACATAAACTTCAGAATTTTCAGCTCTGGCTCTCGTGACTATATAAGTTGACAATTTTGGTCGGCGATTCAACAATAGATATCGTTCAATTACATCGGTATAATATTAATACATATTATAATATACCTGTCATAAATCTGGGTTCAACTGATCTGAGGATTCTCCGTACAATTATGATGACAGAAAATTCTGTTTCCTTTTTTTTTTTTTTTTTGTCGAACGAATGAAATCATCTCATTGTCAGACAAAAAATTTTTCGGTCGTTAAAATATTACGAGACCTAAGATCAGCTGTTGATAAATATATAACTTTCGCTTTCATCTCATATTTAATATTGTCGTATTCAGGGTTATCTGTGTTGGCTAAAACGTATAGCGCAATGAATCAATGGCTGTCACTCTAAAGCAGAGATATTGAATATGAAAAATTTTCAATCATCCAAAAGTCGCGTTTCACCGTTGGGAAAACATGGTAAAAAAATTTTGTAAATAGCAATATCGATGGCAATTAATTTCGTGTAGTCGATTGCTTTCCCGATATTTAGGCCATTCAAAGAGCGACGAATACACCGAAAAGCTTAATATACTTTTCTTCGTTTTCATTTTTGGTTATTTCTCGATTAACTCAATTTCTCTTCGTATCAATTTCGGGTTTAGAGCAAAATATAAATACGTACAAGCTATAGGAACAAATTTTTTAACAATTTCTAATCCTAGCAGACCTTTGATTTGTTAATTGTTATAAATATATTTATTTTTATTTTTTTTCTCTCTAAACGGCGGTAAACGCACGCGGAATTTTTCCTCGTCTATGAAACGTGGAAGGAAACTTCCCACCATTGCGTTGCGTTGGCTTAAATCCAACAAAGTTTGCTTCACACGACTGATCGGTGAACAGCTGTACAAAATTTGTCTCTTTTTTTTCTTCTTCTTCTTCTTCTTCTTCTTCTTCTCCTTTTTTTTCATACATCGATCTGGTTGATTGAAAACAAGCTTAAATTCAGGCATAGGGTAGAGGGTAGAGGTATATATATGCTCGCCGCCTGAGGCTGCGGAAGGACCGTGGTTTTTTAATCAAAAAATATGTGATTATACATTTTCCGATAATGCGGAAGATTGAAAATATTCATTAACCAAATGTATTTTCGAAATTTCCATTATAATCACGTACATCATGATGGAAATTGGCAAACCTCACATCCCCACATTTCCACGCCTTTATAGACATCATAAATATAGTGTCGTTTAATTAATTTTCGCAACAGGCGAAGAGAACCACTAGGATGCTTGCCATCGTAGACAGTCGGGGCAGTCGACTCGATCCTGAAACATAGAAAGGGGAGAAAATTGCATTTGGTCTTTTTCGTATGATTAGATTTTGAAAAATGTATTTTATCCCATTTTTACAATTTTTCTTCTTACAAATTTGTTCGACAACTTTTTAGAAAATTGATGATGGGCCTATATCGCAATTTTGATTTTTTATATCAGACGCATTTCGGATGATAAAAATCGCCCCCTGATATAGAGAAACGTTTCGTAGTTTTTTCTTTTTTTTTTTTTTTTTTTCTTTGACTTTTTGCCGATATCTTTTATCTCCTCAACCCCCTCTGCGCAGCCTCTTCTTGAACCCCTCAACCCTCTCAGGGCTGTGAGCGAAGCCGAGAGTAAACAGAGACTCGCGCGAAATCGCCGTCCAACCATGAACGAGATATGATAACAACCCCTCTTCTCCGCACCCCTTGCCGCTCCCATTATTGCTGATAACACCGAGACACAGGGCGAGGCAGAGGGATGAGGTTAAAGGTTCGTTTGACCGACTTTGTCTTTGAGCTTCGCAATAGAGTTTCCTGCAAGCTTTTTAAGTGCTGGTAAAGTTGGATCAAGGCTTAAAAATGATGAAGCTTCAAGTGCCACTAAACAAAATTAAAAAAAAAAAAAGAAGAAGAAGAAGAAGAAAAAATGGTATAAAAGTAAGGGTAGGTATATTTCTTCGTAAACGATTTCGATCTGTTTGCAAATTTTCTCCGTTTCAAGAGAAGATCCCGTTATTTTTTTTATTTATTTATTTTTTTTTTTTCTTCAAGATTCCACAATTTTTCCACAATTTTATCAAGAGCTGGTAAAGTTGGATCAAGGCTTAGAAATGATGGAGCTTCGAGTGCCACTTAACAAAATTAGAAAAAATAAAAAAGAAAATTGTATAAAAGTAAGGGTAGGCATTTCTTTGTAAACGATTTCGATCTGTTTGTAAATTTGCCCCGTTTGAACAGAAATTTTCTCTATATTTTAATGGATTTTGAAATTTAAGATTTTCAATAGGATCTCGATGATAAATATATTTCTTCGTAGAAGATGAACAAATTTGAAATTCTAATAATAGATTAAGTGCGGTTTTTGAAAAGAATTTTTCTTACCTTAATGGTATGAATTGATATGTAAATTCAAAGTAGATTAATAAACGTCAACGTGTGGCCTTTATTCGTTGAAATAAGAAGTGGACAAATTTCCTCGAGTTGAAACTCGGTTCTTTTCACTGAATTTACAAATCGACTATAATAAATCGAGGCGCGACGGTTCTCGGGGCAGAAGCTAGCTGGCGTCGAATAAAACGGATCTCCGTTTCGCTTATTTAGTTCCGGACGGATGAGGGCTGGTGGTTATCGAATCCTCTAAATCTTTCTCGAAAGCTTTTCGACGATCCGGGACTAAAATCCTTCCATTAATCCGCAAGTATACGTATCTTCGTTCGAATATCGCACCAGCGCATACATATATACATACATACATATATATAGGTATAGGTATACACATTGTATCGGTAATTTGGTAGAAAATAACCAGAGATGTAATCAGAAATGCGAATCCATCGGACCATCAGACCTTCACCAGGTGGAGCGGATAAATCGGAGGTACTCTACGAAAATCGTACCCAAAAAAGGATAGAATAAGAAGTAAAAGCGAAAACCGAGAAAATCCCTTCTCTAATTCCTAAATCACGCCAACTCAACCAGCGTCATTTTCCCCGCTCGTACCTACAGCTAGCTTTATTTTATCCTATTTACTCCCTCGATTTTTTGTTCTTCTTTTTCTTTTTTCTTTTTCTTTTCATTTTTCCTCTCTTCCCTTTTCTCCACTTCCATTCCTTTCTGCCTGCCACTTCGTATAGGTATAATAACTTTCCGTCGTTGCTGGTGACGTCGATCTTCTATAACCCCAGCTACTATATACTTATGGGGAGAATTACGCCGCTCCTGGGAGCCGGGAATGGCTGTTAAGGTGGCTATTAAGTCATTTCCGGCTTTCGGACGCAACCTAGCTTCCTTCCGCGTTACCATTTTTTATTATGTCACCAAACACCCCGACGTGACGCGACGTAGCAAAGTGTCAATTTAAAAAAAAAAAAAAAAAAAAAAAAAAAAACTACACAAGGCAAATTTCAACTCTCCGTTCATCATTTAGCTGGACAAAAATCACCGTTTCTTTTTTTTTTTTTAATTAAAGCAATTGGCCCTTTTTTTTTACACCAAAAATTTGTCATTTTATTTTTTATAGTCTGGTTCGGCAATATCGGAGCAATAACGATTGACCCAGTATTTTCGACGCAGTGCAGTAGCAGCTGCCAAGTTTATTCTCGAAATCGTTTTTATGGCTTTTAGTCACTTTTCGTTCTTCCTTTTTTCAATTCTTTTATTTTTTTTTTTTTTTTCGTATTTTTTCGCATTTTCTCTATTTTTTTTTTTTCTCTTCTTTTTTTCTTGTATAAAATATTTTGACTTATGGTGTTAGCAAGCAACGTCGAAGATTAGCAGTCGAGGCGTAGTAGCTGGTAGGTACTTTGAGAGCGGTCCATCAGGAAGATTACAAACGAGCAAATTTTAATCCCCACCAACCCCCGCCTACCTTCTAGCGGCGTAACTCCGATTTCCCTGTTACTTTTGGGGTGATATTTGCGTAAGTCATCGTTCCCGTTTAATCCCTTATGAATAATGGAACGATCGAATCAGCTCGCTCCATTATTTATTTCTCCGCTTTGTATTTTATTTATTTATGCGTATCCTCGCCGCGAGATATAGAAAAAGAAAAAAAGAAAAAAAAAAAATGCAATAAAGAAAAAATGAAAAATAAAAGATGATACGAAAAATGGTGGATGAAGAACCAATGGAAGAAAAAAAAAAGAAAAAAAAAAAACGTACGTAAAAAATTAACAAATACTAGAATCCCAACGAAAGAGCGAAATATATTGCGAATATATGTATAGTGATCACGGAACAACAGCTGTGCGAATTCCCAAAAATGAAACCCAGGTTATAACCGATTTTTTTTTTTTCATTAATAATTTATTCAATAACATAGCGGAGGCGTCCCTCGCTTCACTTCGCCCTGAGGGTTTCACCGAACGGACGAGTAGTGAAAAAAAGATGAGTGTAAAAAAAAAAAAAAAAAAAAAAAATTGAAAAAAAATTGAAAATTTTAAATTTTATTCAAATATATATCAGGAGCGAGCGGACAGTAACATGCCCACAGCGACCCGACGTCATGCTAATCTAGATATGAAATTTCAAAAGTATTATAATTAAAAACCATGCCTTTCTGCACAGCGCGCAGTAGGTACGTAGGTACGTATTATTATACCTACTCGCGTGATATTAAAAATGATAATTTCTTTTTCTGTTCGTAAAATTTTTTTTAAAGCCGAACCTCCCGATCCTCGATAATAAATTTATACCCGTAGAATAATTTTCTCGAACTATTATGGCTCAACCAATTTCTATTTATCGCTCATCTGCGAAAGGATTGAAAATCGAATGAACATTTTTTACCTCTCGGGTTCTTTGGATTTCGATTAAAACCTTCCCTCTCGATTAACCGCTAATAAATTACACCTATTACTCAACGGCTCATTAATCGATAATCGGTCCCGAACCTGAATACCCGAGTAGCAGAAAAAAAAAATATATATTTATGTACACAATTATATTCAACCCCCTATTTTTTTTTTTTTTTTTTTTTTTTTTTTTGTTACGCATCTTTTATAAAGGCTTGTAATAAAATATTGGATACTATCCGATCGAATTGGATCGCGTGAGTTTTTGTCGAGACCGAAGTAATTAGGAATCGATTTTCTTTACTTTTTGTCTGATAAATCGACATTTTCGAAATAACCCATGGGATGGGTTCGGTCGAGGAATACCCCGTGCTGTTTTAGGTATTGTAGATCCTTGCGGGCGGCCTCGATTTCCCTTGGGATCCCATTTCGTCATTGGCCAGGACGTCATTGACGTTTATCCTATGGCCAGCGAGGAAAGGGGGCTGCAAAGAACGAGGAGGCTAGATTGCAGGGGCAAAAAGGCTAAACAACCAAATGGCCAACCTTAATTTAGTTGGACGTTAGTCAGACCACGTCGAGGGAGGGAAAGACGGAGAGCCACATAGACAGGCGATGCCGTCGATGCGACGTTGCAGACCGCTGGCCAGATCGACAGATTAAATTCAACCCGTACCCCAGAGGTAAGCTCCAAACAATTTCTCATCCGGAATTGAAACGACAAAATTTACCTCTCGATTCTGAAAGTCCGAAATCGTTCCAACATTTTTTTCTTATTATTTTTCGTCATTCTTTTACTCTCGAAAAAAAAAAGAAAGAAAGAAAAAAAAAAAAAAAAATCAACCCCCTGCGAACAGTTTTGTGTACCACTTAAGTTTTCGGGGGTTCGAGAATCGCGATTGACGATCTCGCAAGCCGGCGCAGTATCTGAACGTAGGAGAAACTTGTAATGGGAGAAAGTTTGACAGTTCTAAGCCCTCAGCAGACTGGGATCACAGATCGGGTAGGGCAGACGTGTTCGATTTCATTTGGGTTAAAGATCAGCTTGTATATCTAGCCTGCAGGGGTAGTTGGACACGCGAAACTGTCCGAAAGATAATGCCAGATTGGTTATCTGAGACAAATCGATTTTTTTTCTTTACAGATTTGAACTACTAATGATAATTATCTTATAGTACAGTCGTAGAATCGTTGTACCGATCATTATAATGGCCCCGGTAAATTTTATTGAATTTATTTATTTTCTCGTTTTCGTTTATCGATGCAATTATACGCAGATTCTGCAGATGTTTCTAATTATTGGTTAATTGGCCTGACGCCCTAATTAACGTTTGCGCCTCGAGTCCCTCGCGATGTTCGTTTACCGGAATCCGAGGCTTTTGGAGCGCAATCGTTAACTTTGAGAGTCGTCCGTTTACTCCGTCGAGGAATCGGCGCGATTTAAATTGATATAAACAAACGTTTGGGTTTCGGAATTAAAGGATTTGAATTCGAAAGGTTCCGGGTATACGGTACCACAAGCGTACGTAAAATCTGAGCGCATGATAAACTCTGGAAATAATTATTACGAGCCGTATAGTTTCTTTTATTTTTCCTCTAATTACTTTACCCTTTTTTTTTTTTTTCTTTTTCTGCAATCAGTCTGATACATTAATTAATGATTCAAAAATTAATTAATACATCTACCTATACGTCCGGTATACCGGATGATGGAAGGCGAGATTGGAATGATAAAATAATAATTATAAATCGATCATGCCTGCGCGGATATAAAATTGCTACAGATTTTTCAACCAGCTGGACCAATTCCAATTCCGAGGACAATAATTTTACCTCGACATATATATATATATATATAGCAGTATACCTACAGGTATAAAGTTCCGTTCTGGACCTGGAGGGGTAGAAAAAAAACTCGGTTGGTGTCCCTCATTTTATTGGGTGGTACAGAATTCGACGATGGAATATCTGCATTTATTTATATATTTTATTTTTATTTTTATTTTTATTTTTTTCACCATTTTTACGATCTGGATATACCTTCGCCCGCCTTCGCCGCCTCCGCACCAACGGCACGGCAGTTTTGCGGTAACAGTTAATGGTTTTTTTTTTTTCTATTTTATTTTATTTTTTATTTTTTATTTTCCACTCATATTATTTTATTTTTACTTCTCTTCTTTCCTTTTCTTTTAACGGCGATCGATTATTTATTCTTCCACTCCACGACTATAGTATAGTATAACCGCGTCGTAGTTTTACTATTGGGGTCATATTTATAGATACCCCACTCTATTCGCGCTACGAATTTTTAACAATAGGGGATAGCGTATATAAGGTGCTGCATCTTTACACTTATAAGCCCAGAATTTTCATATAAGAATAAAATTTCGTTGAAAAAACAACATTTTCTTTCTTTTTTTTTTTTTTTTTTTTTTTACAAAAAACTATGAATATTTACTCCAGCGAGAAAATGTCACATGGCTGAACTTTATCTAATAGCTATATACATGTAATAGATGTAAGTCTCTTCTATACGGTTGTGAAAATGGTTATAAAAAAACGACATGTGAAGGGTGAAATTTTCACTTCTTCCTCTTATTTTTTTTTTTGTTTTTTTGTTTTTTTCTTTCTCAGAATTTTGGTCTCAAAGAAAATATGAAATTTGATGGCAATGTGGCGAGGAGCCCGCTTTCGTCAAGCCACGTAAAAAGATCTTCCGGGTGTTTTCCCGCGGCAAGTTTATCCTCTGCTATTCATTTGATATTCGTCGTGCACATTTCAAACGCGTATAACTTTACGCATATTATGTAAAACAAATTGGTACTAGGTATATACCGCATGGTAATATGTCTGACGTTCTTTTCATTGTTTGCCTTCTTTATATATAGTACCACCAAATATTACAGAATTCACGATCTACTATATTCTATACCTATATATATGCATCTCTACCTTCTTGCATGAACTCTTTTCTTTTCTTTTTTTTTTCACGCCTTTGGCAAATTTCATACGACTTTCCACAGCTTATTTATTAGTGGCGATAACATGGAATGAGCTTCGCTATTATACCTATATGGATTTATTTTTTTCTTTCGTTTTTTTAGGTACAAATTCTTTCTTATCGTGTTCATTCATTGATTTATCCAGTTCATATATTATTCAAGTGGCTTTCATCTGATTCGCGGATCTTCTTGCCTGTATATATATACATATATACATAAGCTGCGATAATATTTGATATAATATTACTGTGCCAAAAATTCTGAAATTCTTTTCGCGAATAAGATATTGGAAATAAAAAAATTTCAAGTTCCCTGATCGAGCCTTTGTTGGAAAGAGGGAATTTTTTTTTTCTCGAGGAATCGATCTTTCCGATTGTTAATAAATTCCGGGATCATTGAACGTATTGGTTTTTTTTTTTTTTTTTTTTTTTTTTTTTAATTCTATTTTTCGTCTACTTAATTCATCTTATATTCAATTTTTTTTATTTTCACAATGAAATAGAAAGCGAAAAGAAAAAAAAAACGGTAAGGGATGGATATAAGGGTCGCGTGCGTTCCGCGTTGCCTGAGAATTTGTCACTCTGTTAGTTTGTGGTTTATTGATTTAACTATAAAAAGCTGGATAGTCGAGTGCCCCGGGAAGTACACTGGGAGTATAGAATTTCTAAGAAAGTGAAAAAAGAAGAGGAAGAAGATAAAATAAAAAAAAGAAAAGAAATAGGAAGCGGAAGAGGAAAAGGAAAAGGAATAGTACAGCGTGTATATTGGGGTTGGAATATCCTACGAATTAGATGATATTTGGCTACGTTATCCCGAGGCGCCTTGCCTCAGTTCCCAACCACCCCAGCTGGAGCGGGATAAAATATACGAAGCGCTACTTTAGTAGGCACCATCTTTACACAACCACGAGGGACCCGAAAACGCTGCTTCTACCACCCTTGCGTTATCCATACCTATAGGTATATATATTTGGCGACAAAGTGCTACCAAATGATCTCAGTTCTTTTCCTCTTTCTTATTTTTATCAATTTTTGTTGTTGTTATTTCCTATAATTTGTCTACAAATTTCTTTAATACCAATAATAAAGATTTATCCCCTAACTGCAAAGACGAGTAATGAAATTTTCCGTGTAATCTACCCCGCTTGGAATTCCAGTGGTTAATTTTAATAACTGGCCGCGCAAGTATAACGAAAAGACAGAATTCATCTAAAAGTTACGGTGGGGCACCCTTTCGCAAGGACCCTTACGCTATACAAATGCAAACGATTGTTTCGCAAATTAAACGCGAGCGGGTAGTGGTTTTCGACGTAGATTATTTTCAAGCCACGTTTTCTCTTCGCTGCTGCAAGGGATGGTATAGGGTGGGAAAATTCCATCCCAAGAGAACTACTGCAGAGTGAGAGCTATGGTTGTGGTCGTTGGACATATTTTCATTTCTTCACCCCTCTCTAGTTTTGGACGAGGGTTATAAGGGCGGATGGCGAAGTGCGAAGGGCGAAGGGCAACGGGACACAAGACACGTCAGCTTCTAGTTTAAGTTTCTCTGTAATAAACTGTCGAATATTCGAGGTGCGTGTTGCTCTCCCTTATTGCGTGGCTTTATTGGTTAAGTTTTGTCGTTTGGTGAAACAGGCGCCCTCTCTCGTTGTCGTGTGGCTACCCTCGTCTCCTTGGTCCTTACTGCCTGGCTACCTACTACCTACCTACCTACTTACCCCATACTAGCTTTATTCCTCTACTACGATCAATGGCGCCGCCGCACCGGTTTGAACACTCAATTAACTTGATTTGACGTAAATTTGGACGCTTTTACCTCCGTCTGGGCAACACACCCGACAAAATTGCTTCTAAACGTAATCGTTGCAAGCAGTTTCACCATTATCGACATTGCAAGACGTTACACCCTTCGAGCACAATTGAAGCAATTTTCAGAATTACGGAGTCTATCTTTTATTTTTCTCGTCAATTTTCTCATCCCTAAAATTCTATCCCTTAAATAACTAACCATTCTTTTACTCATCGTGCATTAAACCATCCCAGAAAAGCTTTGCTCTAATTCTTTTCACTTTTTTACTTTTTTTTCTTCTTCTTCTTCTTCTTCTTCTTCTTCTTCTTTTCTTTCAAACGGACGTAGGTACTGGGCACGTAGTTGGTTTTAGACCTGCGATATCTTCCTCTAGTTTTCCCAAGGTAATAATCAGATCTGAGTAACTTTTATACTCGAAAACTTTAGACGTTTTCTTATTTGGAAAAACTCTTTCTATATAATATATACCTATCTACCTCAAATAAGGATATATATGGGCTTGTGCGCTACCCTATCATCTATAATCACTACTTTTGCCTTAACTCATTAATTTCACATTCATTCTGGTGTTCATTAATAATGAATACACAGCTATACCACTCGTTGTCAGAAAATATATACCGACCGCAATAATCTGCATCTATAACCCCGAACGACCCAGTTATTTGTTACACCCCAATACTCGAAAACAACAATTCATCGAAATGGCTTAGCTCTAGCTAGTAGCAATAAAATCATAGCTCAATTTTCACGTCGTATTTCTGTCCATACGATATTTCGTTGAAATTTATTTCCTGTTTGAAAATATGAGATAACAATATTTTTCTTTATTTATCAGCCTTGCAGTGTAGCTTATTACAAATGCAGAATGGGGTCGGGGGATGGGGATGGGGATGGGGATGGGGATGGGGATGCAGTGATTCTATGCACCGTAACGTTGCCTTTTGCAAATCTGAGACAACATTAATTCTCGTGGGATGGATCCAATTAATTAACAATAACAAATGAGAGTTCCACGTCGCAGTAACAGCAGTAGGACCATAGTCGTAGATGAAAATTATGCTTTCCTTTGTACTCGCGACCGCCAGCTCGTTGGAAGACTGGAAAATTAAGCATATAACTATCTGCTTGGTAAAGCTCCGCGGGAAAGCAGGAAAGGTCTTGGTGCTTGGCCGAGGAGAAGGCAGTCGAGAGCACTTACACCTGAGGGGCAAAACTGGAAGGAAACAACGCTCTGCGTATATTTATGTATTAGGGTAGGGTATACGTACGTATGTGCATACATATATATACCTACATATTATACGTCCACTTTGACGTTATCAAATTTTACTACTACGTGCCTTCTCTCATCTTTGTGGACGTTAACCGCGGGGTAGTTCTCGTTGATATCGCATTTTCCTTTTATCTTGCGTGGCACGAAGTTGAATTGATATTGTAAAATGCAGGTGAAATTATATATGGTCGATTGAATCATGTGACAATTATTTTTATTATACATTTTTATGAACCAAGGCACGTCGAACAGTTCAATAGATGAATAAAGTTACATTGTGAGGAACCCCGAAATGTATGAAGAAGAAAAAGAAGAATAAGGAGAGAAAAAAAAAAAAATTGGGTAGTTTATGTGCCAGAGCTTCTCTGGGTTCATCAGCTAATGGTCATTAAGAGAGCCATTTGCGAGATACTGCCACTTTTGTTTCAGCCCAGAGAATTTGGTATACCTACCAGCTGCCCTCGAGGAAATTCAAAAACCGGCGCAGTTTCTTAACGTCTGTTCAGACTCACCGTATTAAGATTATGCGAAAATGGTTTTTGGACGAAATACTATTATGTTTGAGAAAAATTAGGAAAAATTAAGGAAAATGAAATAAAGAATCTTCATTTTGTCAGGTAAATGTATACGGAGATAATAACCGCGGGGTAGAATAAGGGCTCTTGAAATTCGAGTTTTGAGAATCCAGGAACCGGATATACTACGAAGAAGACTGAAGGATACTTGGCGGGGACTTAGCTTTGGCAGAATCCGTAATAGTCAAGATTCTGAAAGCAACAAAACGCTGCCTTTGGGTCTTTGCCTTCAAAAGGCGGCTTCTTGACCCTCCGCAGTTTTTGCTGCAGCTATACGCAAAGCCTACCCACTTCTATCCAAGCCTTTCCTTCAACTACAACTCGCGGTATAGGGATAGGCAAAAGGCATTCTTCGGCCCTTACTAGCAAAGCACAACCGACTCAAAGCAAAGGCTTTGAATTCTTCCTACCCAACCACCCATACTGCCTCTATTCAGAATTCAATTAAAGAATTTAGATCCACCATACATATATACAATATACATGGTGGAAATATATATTAATTAAAACTCCATCAATTTCTCTGTAAACAGGTATTGAAAAATATTTATTCGTCAGAAATACGTGGGAAATATACTTTTGTATAAATTTAATATTACTGTACTTCCTAAATATATAGAAATAAGGAAAAAAAGTTGAAAAAAAAAAAAAAAAAAAATTATTAGAATAATAATAAGGATTTCAGAAAATAAGTTAACATCCACTTATAAATTCTGTCGTTATATATTTCTCGGGTTTTATAATGTTTTTTGGAGTTCCTGCTTTATATAATTCATGTAACCCACCCTTTGAATAATTAATTTTGTTGAAAATTCGTAACGCGATCGCATAAATGAGAGACAGAGGGTATAGTTTTAATTTCTTCTTCAATTACATTGGAGAGAAATTTTCTCCTCTTCGGAAACAGAGGTACAAAAATCAGGTGCGTATCGGGGGAGTGTAGTGCCCCGGGGTTTTTTTTATTTTTTTATTTTTTTTTTATTTTCTGGAGTACTCGAAAGTAATTGTCGGTGTATTATTATGCGAGTATAGTCGAGTATATAATTAGGTATATTTCTTGTTCGCAGAGACCGCAACGTGCTGAGAACTGCCGTTGGCATTAGCCGGGCACATTTTAAATTGGTTCGTTATATTTTTTTAATTAGGTCGCTTTGAGAGACGCTCCATGGTTCAGCGGGCACGCAAACCCCTCTTCTCTTCTCGTTTCGTTTTTCTTTTTTTCATTTTTTTTCATTTTTTTTTTTTTTTTTTTTTTCTTGTCCAGGTGTTTTTTTTTCCGGTGCCCTTCACCATTGCTCTTTTATTTATTTAGATATTTTTATTCTTTCTTTACTTTCTCTCGTTCTTTTCTCCACTTTTCTTTTATTTTTTTTTCTTGTTCTTTTTGGTTGTTTGTTTTTTGTTTCCTGTTTTTTTCTTTCTTTCTTTCTTTCGTTTCACGAGATAATTTTTTTTTTTTCGCTCGAGTTCTTGGCCCGGTTGTTATACGGCGTGTACGCCAGTAGGTACCACGATGAGTATACATTATAAGAAAAATGTAAAACAAACCGAAAAGGACATAATACAACGCGGTCAGCGATGGATGTAATAATAACGAGAGACTCGTTGTAGTTCGCTGTAGGATCTCGAGGACTACTCCCGCGCTTCGAACAAAATGAGTAAAAATGTCGTTCAAACCAGCCGACCTCTGGTGCAGAAGCTAATTAAATTAAAGTTAACAAAGTTTTTCGATCGCGTGTTACGCAGCATCTATATATATATACCTATATATACCACCTCGCCATATCAGACCGTATTTTTACCGTATATTTGTGAAAGAGAGACCGAGAGAAGAAGGAGAACGAATCGCTATCGAAGGGGATGATTCTCCCTCCAACCCCTCTCGTTCCCTGATTCCCAGCTATGAGCCAGAGGTCAAAGGATGAGTATATTCGTCCACATACACTCGAAATGAATAAATAATTCGTTCGAAGCGAGACTCGCTGATCCTCGCAATATTTTCGAGAAGAAAAAGAGGATCGAACGAACACACAAAAAAAAACAAAAAAAAAACAAAAAAACACATGGTAGATTATTTTATAATTCATTTTCGATTCGGGATTATTTTCTTTTTTTTCTTCTTTTTTTTCTCGAATAACGCAGTACAATGCCTCTCGCATGCATATGCATGTGAATATTTAATCTTTCAGAAAACCATGTAAGCCTTTACACATTTTCCGTATTTCACTCGACCGACTTTTCCGAGGCAGGTGAGTAACTTTTATATATATATACGTCTGCGTCAGGTAACATACACACACACCTGGGTCTGGGCTACCGAACTCTGCTCTTTGATTCGTTTAATTAATATTTACTCTGCCTCCTCCTGTATTTACGTATTGTGCCTCGGGGCGAATTTTGTAGTAGCAACTCGCTTGCTTTTCCTCCATGTTATAACTCCAGCTACAGGCGCGTGCGAGTGTATATTCATCCCGAGGGATTTTTGATTTTTTCGAAAAATCAACAACGCGTATATAACGCGGCTGTAGAGAGATAAAGAAGAAAATAAAAAAACGAAAAACAAAAAAAAAAAAAAAAAAGAAGAACTTGGTGCGGTCCACTGTTATCATTATTATTGGGTGTCTCCTTTTTTCAAATTTTCTTTTTTATGTTCAGCTCTATTCCATTTCGGCGATTATTATCCTTGCAGGGAACTTCCGAATCCGTGAGTACCCGCAATTTATAAGAAATAAAAACTTCGTCTATCAGACAGAATGCAGGATACTTGCAGCTAGAGATTTTTTTCTATTTTTTTTTTTTTTTCTTTCTTTTCTTTTTTATCTGGGAAAATAGCGAAGCAGAAGGAATGGACAGGGAAAGACCGGAGTATCGACGTTCCGTCAAATGGCTACTTTGAAATTTTCTTTCTTTTTTTTTTTTTTTTTTTTCTGAGCCACCCGAGCCACTGAAAACTTTGTTCGCTATTATACTTAAGGTGTTTCGTTAGACTTTAGAATCTCTATTAAGGTGAAGAGCGGCAAGGGACTATGGCACTTGGAATTATCATCTGCTAATAGGTCTCAGCGGTTCACAACTTCGTCTGTGAGCACATATAAAAGTCTAAAGCACACTAGGGAAACGTAGAATCTTGAGTTGGACATACAGTTATGTGTGTGTGCAAAGTACATGCATATCTATTCCGGAATCTTGAACCTTTAAATATTTGAAATTACATATTAGGTATTTTGAAACTGTCGAGATTCGTGAATATCGAAAATTAGCAACAAAAAAACCTCAAGGCATTTAATCCATAAACTTTATTGACAAAAGTGAAAAAAGACAAGATAACTCGCAGATAGTTCATCACTCCTATCGTCTGGTCGAATAACGTGGAAAAATAGTCTCGGGGGTGAATTTAATACCTTTTTTTTTTTGAATTTTTTACAAGCCCGAAAAATCCGCGGGTGATATTTGTCTGCAGACAAATATGAATCCAAATTATGCTTGGTCCATGTCTCGTGCGAGGGATGATAATCCACATTAGGATGTAAAATGAATGGTTCGAAAGCAAAACGAGTTGAAATTTACATAAATTTCTATGTGTTTATCGTTAAAAGGTTTGATAAAAAGTGACATTGGATGTAATTTTCTAGGAATTTAGTTGTCTTTACGATAATTGACACCGTTTAAGAAAAATGCCTAGCTATCCACTTTCATCGATCGTTTTCATATACACATAATCATTCTTATACTCCCCAATAATCGGAGTTACTAGAATTCTGAAATATTCATTCGAAGCGGTAAATATTGGTACTGGCATAATGATAATCGCTCAAAGTTATTCCCATCGATTTTTCTATGCTTTGTTTTCCAATAATATGAAAAAAATTTCAAGATTTACTTCTCGCCAGTAAAGTTCGACCTCAATATATAATATTCCTTCAACTATCGGACTTATCTATAATATACATACAGGAAGTACACGTGTACAAGCAATCGATAAGCACTTTTATTTCGGTTTTTCTGTCTAACGCTCCTATATTCTTGGCCACACAACGTTACTACCTACCCTCAATTTTTGTTGTTCTAGACCTAGGTAGGACAAAACCTAAACTCCAATCACCCCTCTGACAATTGCTTACTTAACTGTAAAACGCTTTATCGAACCTGTGAGCTTTATTTTTATCTCTTGTTAATCGTTCGCCATTTCACGAGAGCAGACACATTGTCCCCTATACCCTGTACCCAACGTACATTTTCATTTTGTATAGAAAATCTGTAACTAGAGGTGAAAACTAATTCACCTGCACTGAGCTTTCCTCATTCCAAATATGAAAAGAAAAAAAAAAAAAAATGTAATACAAGAGAGATAAAATGGGATAAAGGAATAAAATGAAAAAGGGGAAAAATTGCAGGTAGTTGATGAGGTTAAGCAGTTTGTTTAGTACATCTGTAGCCGCAGCTTGAACGAGGAGTTAAAATTGAGGCAATTGAATTAGTAGTTGCAGTCGGTGGATGGTCAGACCGCTGAAGCTGTTTAAAAGCGATGAAATATTCTTGAGAGATCCTTTTCTTCCATCTGGTATAATAAAGAGATTTTCATCATCCATTTACCTCGAATAAAACTTGGAATTCAAACCTGATCTGGGTTCATAAGACTATATCATTTTTCTCCCCTATCGTTTGGGTAGTCAGCTACAGCTAACTCTATCTCATATATAAACAGCAACAATCCGGAGTCCCTCCTTGCCCGGGTTTTCTTTTTTTTTCCGCAAAAGACGAAGTGGCAATACGTGGGTTAAATTTGTGCCAAATAAACCGTCGCCCTATTCGACACTCAATATAAGCTCTGAAATCGACGCGACGCCCGATCGTCATGGAAGGATCACAAGCTCCGAGGTTTAAGGGGGATGAAAAAGAAGGCAGAAAGCAGGAGGTTGCAGCAGAAAAGAGGTGGCGAGAAATAGGGTGCGAAAAGTGGAAGAGATATTGGCGGTTCCAGTCGCCAATTGTGAGTGCTAGCCTTCGTCGTCGCGTCGGTACCAGCATAGCAGGGGTGCTCTGAGCTGCTCGCTCGCGTTTACCGTCAAACGAGAAAAAAGAGAGAGTAAAAAAAAAAAAAGGGCAAAGAGAGAGAGAGTGAAAAAGAAAAAGAGAAAGAAGGTAAAAAAAAAAAATTCTGTCACTCCCGAAACTTAATGGAGCGTAACGTAAAATAGCGAATGGAATGGAGTAGAGAGACCCGGTCGTGACTCTCGGTGGTAAAGTTAAAGAGGGTGGAAGTGTGAGGTGGATGAAAATCGAGGGGTGACGGTGAAAATGTGACAATGTATAGAAAATATACGGACATACATATATACCCGTACGTATATATAGGTATATGTATATACTATATATATCTATGTATGTTTAAACGGGGTATATATGATGTGAAATATATATTTGATAAAAAAAAAAAAAAAATGAAAAAAAAAAAAAAAAAAGGGCGGGAGGGAAGAAAAACCCGTAGCACCTATTCGAGATTCAAAAACGTGTGTACAAAGAATAAAAGCAAAGTTTATTCGCCCGAGGGGGGTTGAATCGGCGAGAGAAACCAATATTTTCAGGCCCTTATATAATTTAACTCCTGAAAAAAAAAAAGTGGTTATTTCCTTTTTATTATTATTTTGTATTTTGTTCTTCTGCCTGTTTTTTTTTTTTTTTCTCTTTTTTCTTTAGGTCTTTTTTATTTTTTTTTTATTTATTCTCGGCCTCTCCCACTCCCTCTCTCTCTCTCTCTCTGTCTCTGACCCCTTGTGTTATATTACCTAACAGTATGCGGAGTAAACAAGTCTGACGGGTTGTCAAGCGCTGGTAAATTGGTGTGTAACGTATGAAAATCTGGGATTTATGAAAATTCAACATTTAAAAAAAAAAAAGAAGAAATGAAAAAAGGGAGAAAGAGCGAGAGGGAAAGAGGAAAGAAATAAATAGAAAAAAAATTCGTTCATCAAACCGGATGAATAAACAGGGGAAAAATATTTTTTTTTTTTTTTTATTTAACCAGGGGTTGCTTACCTTTCACCAAATTTAAAAATTTCAACCTTTATATTAATGAATATAAAAAAATTATGTAATAAAATTTCTACGAAATTCCGATATATTTTTTGCGTTCTTATATTTTCATTAATTATATATCTGTTGATTCACGATTTCATCAAACGCTGACCTATTATGGCTGCTACCATATACCTCGTTAAAGTTAATTTCTTCGAATCGAGTCGCCCGTGTGAAACGGAAATTGGTAGAACCGTTGATTTCCTGTACCTACGCGAAGCGCGTTTGACAATAGTTCATTAGAACGACGCGTATAGGTATCCGTATATATGCATCTATATATATATATATATATATACGTATATGCACGTTGCTGAATTAGGTATTGGTAGATAAAACGGGAAAATTCTTTGTTTTATTTTCAACCCTCAAATTAAACGACCCGTATTCAAACTTGTCTTTCCTGAAAATTTTATTGCTCTCATTTCACAACCCAATCGCGTTTTCAAACCTTATAGCATATTGCCAGACATTTAATTTTCATTTTTTTCATTTTGAATTAAGAAAGTTTTTGATATTATAATTTCATTAATATAATCCATTATACTCACCGCTGTACACGTATTCTTTAATCGCAGTGTAGTTGGCCTCTTGAATATAAAGCTCGCACTTTAACGTAACGGGAAGTTGAAGTGTCTTGGTATCCATGTCTGCGGTTACTCTGCCATTAAACCGTCCATCCGAACGTATCTTGTAATCTTGTCGTTGGTTGACGATTACTTCCCTAAAAACAAACAGAGCAAGTAGTCCTAAGCCGAACGTTTGTCGTCCGGCTTCCTTCTTCCTTCTTGGTTTCATTGTTTCATAAGCTCCTTCTTGAATACAGTTGCTTTGAGAATGAAGATTTCATTCAAGAGACTCTAAGGCGGTAGCTCCCTATAAGTTTCGCATTTTATTTCAAAATAAGGGGGTTTCTTTCATCTTGTGTATTCATCTGATTACGTATTACCACCTACAAACCGCGGGGTGGAGGGTATCAAAGACGAGTCATTTCGAACAGAAATCTCTGATACTTTCAAATATACGTAATAATGATGAAAAAGAAGGGCTCATGGCTCGAGGTAATGACATAATGTCACCATAAATGCTGTAAGGAATCAGCTTTCAGATTTACGTTCACGTTCACGTTCACGTTCACGTTCACGTTACTCACCACCTCTGGCTCTATGTCTATAATGTGCACCCTTTCGTATCTACGCTATGTTGATTATTTACCCTCTGTACACCGCAGTATATAGGGTAGAGGAAAATCATTCTATCTCGTATAAGAGAATGGCCGTAAAGGGTTTATCCGTAATCGAAATTCATCCTACCAGAATTACCAAACCAATTACCAACGAACGGGTTTATAATCGGTATTTGATTACCATTAGTCTCGCGTTCGTATAGATATAGATCAACTGACATTATCTCGGTAAAACTAATTAAACGATACCAACAATTATTATCTACCTATGATTTTATCGCGGTTTAGGTTAATCCCAATAATTGAAAGCTACTTATTATATCATTACTATACCTATATTACTATCTCGAAAAGTTTTACAACTAAATTATATTCCTTATCTTTAACCGCGAGATCATTCATATATATATCAGAATTTCACTCCGTCGAATAATATAACTCTCGAATAAGACTTTTATTTTTCTTTTTTTATACTCGAATAATATCACAAGGCTTAGGGAACTCAATTTCATATTTTATTATCAACTAAATGCTGTTCATTTATAATCACCTGTCTTTTTGAAGCGTCATTTTTGGTTGGGGATAAATACCCTCTGCTAAACACGTCACTCGTAATTCACGATGCAAATCATCGTTACGATTGTGAAGGTGTTGTATCCTGAAGTGATGTTCTGGTGCTGAAAAAAAAAAGAAAGAATATTTCATTAGATTTAACTGTTAGAATTAAATGATATAAGTAGGAATTTATATATTCTGTCGAATAAAATTTTTATCATTTTGATGAGAAAATTCAGATCATTTGTTTTTTTTTTCGTATTTTTTTTTTAGTTTTTCGAGGAAAGAACCACCCCAAAATACCCGGGGCATTAAACCGGTACGGTTGTTGATCCCGAACCCTTCTAAATCCGCATAGTACCTATTCCTGCGGTTTTCGCGCTTAATTTCAACTCTGACTAGCGTGACATCAGTGACAGCATACCACAGCGGCCAAAGTGACGAGATTTAAATTAAGGGTGACAAATACTTTGACCTGACGTAGGATACGTAACACGCTATCGTTTGATTCGGCGAGTTATTAGATTTTCTCACTAAATGACAATCACTAGCTTGTCGAAGTCCGATTATTCACCCACCCTATTCTAACAACGGGGTAACAATTTAAGGGAGTAAATTTTTTGAAGTGAAAAATTTACAACCGTTATAAATCTAACTCTCAATCTTTCAATTGACGATATTGATGAGCGAAAAATAGATTAAACTGGGTCAAGTTTATACACATATATGTTTGTGAATAGGTAAATAATCGATTCGCATATGCCGAATAATGTGCCAAGGACAACTATCGAGGTTCACACTTGTGTCAATTGACCCCAAAGAATATCAATACTTATACGTGGTATAAATACCGAATTCATAGCCAACGTTCATTAGATAATTATTACTTCTTGCAAAGTATACTGCATCCTCATCATGAAACAAACCGTTTGTCTGATCATAGCCATTTTGGTAGCCGTGCAATTCGCCACAACGATTTACGCTGGGAATATCAATAGTTATAGTACAAACGGAGGTGAGTTAACCAAATTGATATTCTAGTCCGATATCTATATTTCTTGACAGATATTATTTGTGGATTAATTTTCTCTGTGTGTCGAATCGATGAACCTATTCACTTGTATTACTGCTGGTTTTTTTTTTTGTTATTTCTTTCCCTTTTCGTTTTTATAACTTGTCTATGTCATTATAAACACTTTGGTTATTACTATTTTTTCACATTTATTTCCGTTTCAGATGGTTTTAGAATGGATGGGATACAGCTGGAAGATACTAAAGGCAAAGTCGATAACTCATCTTTAACCTGGGAAAGCATAAAGGTTACCATATGGTCCTTCCTATTCGGTCATTCTTCGAATTTGACTGATAGTAAAAGTCACCACGATTCCAATAACGTCACAGATTACTAATATTATATTTATACTATTGTTAATTTATTTTTATTATTATAATATTTATTTTTTTCCTTATAAGCAAACGTGTGACTTGTGATCTATATCTATAATACTCTTCGAACATTATTTCTATAATATATTGTAATGTCTAAAATGTTCTGAATAAAATCTATGAAATATGTTTTAAACTCTACATACATACATATACGAGTCCCAATTTTATTATTATAATGACAAGATTATACAACCCTTATGATAATATCACTCCTTAATTTTCATGGGAGAAACTGACTTTCGAAAAATTCTATTTTTCCAATGAGTGAAACCCTTGATTAAAGCTTGGAATCATTAGTCTGATCTAATAAAGCTACTATATCTGGCGATTCACAAATACATATATAAATGCCATATCTTTTATCCCTTGAATCGTAAATCATTTTCCGAATTTAACTTTAGTGATATTAAAAATGAATAAAAATTGGAATATAACTCACAGTAAACGAGCATCTTGCCTCCAGCCTCCACCTCGTCGTCGTGAGTGAATACGACGCATCTATATTCCCCGGAAAATTCTGGTCCAGGTCGAATCAATTTAACAGCTCTGTACATGGTGTCAGGGTTGTCACTGGCCCTGTATGAGGCGTCGACGTATTTTCGAAACTCGTCAGAAGCTTGGGGTGGTTTTCCATGGATCCATTGATACAGCAACTCCTGACCAATGTACCATTTTATTGCCAAACCTGTGTTGGAGGAACGTCCCATGTCGTAGTCACAGTCCAGGACGATAGGCTCGTCTGTTCCGTCTCTGACCACCTCTGGTATACTAACTACCTTGATGTTGAGACTCCGTATCTCTGAAATCATGAAGAAAATTACCCGTCGTAAGAATTAACTAAGTTCTTGTCTTTTAAGCTGACTAAATAGA
Source organism: Tenthredo mesomela (assembly GCA_943736025.1). Lineage (NCBI taxonomy): Eukaryota > Metazoa > Arthropoda > Insecta > Hymenoptera > Tenthredinidae > Tenthredo > Tenthredo mesomela. The sequence continues at coordinate 2,610,539 of OX031022.1, forward strand.
CGGGACTAATTTCCCATTCGCCAAATACCCCGCGAGTATAACTTCGATGTTGTTTTCTGTGCTCACTTAATCTTATCAGGGAAAGCTAATATTATTACAAAAACTTTATCATCAAATTACTTTCCCTCGTTTTCACACGGGTATCTAGCTGCATGTATAATATCCGTAAATATATGCAACTCCAACGTTATACTCCTAGAAATCCACTCTACCTACTCAATGAATTATTTAACTGAGAATTACGAGTCTTATACCACAGCATGCACCACTCCAGAGTGCTTTATCGATTCAGTGCAGAAATATGTTCGCTCTGTTTCTTTAACACACGTGAGATAAATAAAAATAGAAACTCGTTCGAAGATTTTCTACTTCTATATCGAATTCGGATTTTTCAAGCTTTGCAATCATTTTTTTTTTTTTTCATTTTCCTTTTCCTTTTAGATCAAATATCCGACTGTATCATACGATAAATATCGAAATGCCGCTTTCCTACCCCTGCCTCTAAAATAAACGTTAGTTTTTGATGCATGAGAGCTTTATATCACAGGTTTGTAGATGGGAAGAAATGCGGAGGAGTATGGGGCGCGAAAATCCAGGTTCCACCATCTGGAGTTCGTGCAAAATGCACGTGTACCTGTAGGTAACGTAAGTATAACTAGATATTCCATGTGACAAGTGCTTTTCCATTTTATCGCAAGCACCGACCATTTTCATGCGCTTCGCAGCTCTTTACGATTCCACACTCAAGAATTCCACCCCGTTTCGTCACCTTGAATGACCAGCCGGAAATCTCCATCCCCTATTTCTCTTGTTTCCTGGTTATGCCGTAAAGTTTTCAGAGAAATACCGTTTTTCTTAAATTTTATGGAACATCTCGGTGCCCTAGCGATCCAAGTTTAACGGATGCTCTGAAACCAGGAGACCGGAAATGTTAGATATGAAAAAATAGACTGCAACTTAAACGGATGCACTGTTCCATTTTACGTATATGGAGAAATTTCCGTTTTCAAATAATTATATTCAACCTATTTTATCTTTCTTTTTTAAAAAGCTTCAGCTTTTTTCAATCTGCTTCCCTCCAGCAAACATGCGGATCTAGTATAGAACGAGTAGAGGCAAGCGTCGAGATAAAAAGTAAAGAAATAAAAGATTACTGTCGCTGCACCGAGCTCGAGAGATTAATCAGTGCTGCGGAGTGAGTCGATTGGATGAAAAAAAGTAAAAAACAAAAAATGTTTGTTCAACGGATGTACAGTTCGTTCTAAACCCGTCCCTATGACATTTGTATGAGCGCCGTATAACCAAAGAAACAACGAATGGGAATTCAAGATGTACAGCCTAGTCGTCAATCAGAATAAAGGATTTATAGATTTATAGCTACGGCCCCTGAGACAGCTATTTCGTATCCATTTGAGTATCTGGCACCAATCGATGCCTTTTATCCACCTAATGGAGATTTGTAGACAGCTGACGTCGTTCGTCTACAAACGAAGAAATAAAGCCAACTATACTCGTGGAGCATGAAGAATTTATTCCTCCCTCTTAATCTGCCGATGTAGTCGAAGAAATTGATGGATCAAAGAAAATTATAACAGGAAGTGTGCGAATTCGTGCAAAAGTTTATCACCTTCTTTACTCGAAACCTGAAATTTTCAATTCGTAATATTCTTTCATAAATGGAAAAATAACTTTTGCACGGTGCTCTATACCACAACCCAGAGTTCAGAGTCCTGAAAGGAAGCCAGGTTCGACGGATTACCAAGTCGGACTCGTCGCGATACTCCGGAGATTAACTGAGCCAGGGACCAGGTTTTTTTCTACTTTTTTGTTTTTCATCCCTTTCACGGGCTGGTGTACGGTCGACGGAAGTCGCCCCCGTTGGCCAGGAAGCCGTAATACCCAGCGCATACGTCGCCGAGTAAATCGTGCAAATTAGTCGACTTGACCCCCGGCCAGAACTCTAGGTGCTTCTTTAGACACCTTCAGGTCGAAGTCATCCTTCGATCGATCTATCTACCTTCGGCAAAGTGTTTTCTGAGGGTAATCGGGGCCGGAGGTCAGATCTTCGAAGCCCTTTCACTCCGAGCAAGAAAGCTCCCTGCAGGTTTTACTTGCTATATAGGTTGACTCAGCCGCATGCGGCTTAATGAAGTGAGAACAATTATTCGAGAATTTATGCTCGGTCGTTTCAGAGAGACATTTTCCACCCATATTCACGGTCCCATCTCTTTTATTATCCCTCTCTTTGTCACGCCTATTTCATTTTCTCTGCTCTTTGTGTATTCTAGTTAATTAATATTATATAACACGTAGTTGGAATTTAAACTCATACTATTATTTTTCAATGCCTTAACCGATCCACCCTATACAAAGGAAATACTTATTTGATTATAATTAGCCGATTTAACAGAGAGAAAAGAAATTCATTCCAATTAATAACTTATGGCAAATAAAATGAAAAATTATATTCAGTATCAGCGACGATGTGGAAGTTAGTGATTTTTCTTCAGACCGACGCTGAATGAGTGCGATATAAGGTAGGTGGGTGAAAAAGTCCAATCTTCGAGGTCCTAAAAGGGTCGAATATGAGGAGTGTGGATCCTGTATATCGTACTTTCGCATGTATGTGACAAAAATCCACTTTTACCTTGGCGGGAACAGTGAAAAGAGTGCTTTATCGCCATGCGCCGGTAGGTAGGTACTACGTAACGACAAAGAGCTTTTGGCATTTAGTAAATCCATCCATACATGGCACAAGTACTGTATATGGTGAGCCTGTGTCACAGGCCACAATTCGCTTCGCGTATATATGTGTTCGTCTTTAATCATATATATACGTATATAAAATTTTCACGATCATATACACCGGGGAAAAGCACCCTCTTTTTTTCTCTCTCTCTCTTTGCACACATATACCTATGCAGATCGTCACTCGGAGCTAAGTGCGCGCTCCATGAAGGCAGCTTGAGCTGGCTTTGCCGAGCTTTGTATTACAGTACGATTGTAAAGCAAGAATACCACCATTCTTTCTTTAGCTGGCACAGCAGTCTCTGTACTGCTTATGGTTCATACTATGCAGTACTTTACTGTACGGGTGCGGTGCGGTGAGGTACAGTGCTTTGGACCACTTCGAAGGGTGGTAGTCAGCCTAGGTATAAGTACGCTGTCTAACGCACCTTCAGACTTCTTCAATTCCTTTGATGTCTCGTTTGACACTCTGTCACCCCCGTGGGGGTGGATATAATTTTTAGGGTGCTGAAGTAAAAGGGGCGATTTTCTGCGCCTAATTTACGTTTATTTCATAAGCTAATTTCTCGCACTCCCGAATAACGTATTTTTTTATTTTTTTATTTTTTTGTATCGTTTTTTTTCGGTTGCAATTATCGAGACAATTTTTCGATTTGGTTGAATTTCTTTATTGACCTCAACAAAGTCCGGCAATAAATGTTTTCGAAGTAATATTGTATATAAATGTATCTAGGTACAGCTAGGATACGCTCGTGCAGGACTACGTTTCGTTTACGACTATCGTAAAAATCCGTTGACTCGGTCACTGTACGACCGAGTGGTGTGCTACGTGAAGTAGAAGTTTGCCAAAGATTTGGCGACGAAAAGTTTAGCTTTAGTAAAAATTCCAACCTTTTATGTCTATCGAGGAGAGATTTATGTCCGTAAATTTTTATTTAGAAAAGTTTAGCTAGATGTTATATAGGGCACACTGTAAACAGAGTCAAATCGAGAACAAGAAATAAAGGAATGGATGAATGCGATTATCGAATATCGAAAAACCGAAATTTCGATGATAGACAGAAATTGTTGTGCGATTTATATAGGTATACACGCGGATACATTTGTATGTGTCGTGTAAGTATAATGAGCTTTTTTATAATCGAAATCGACTGTTTCATCCCCATTCCTGTTTTTCCCCGCATCTGAATGGTATTTCAATCTCCCGCGTAGTATTTCCTTGCATTACAAATGCTAATCGATTCCGACGACTTGATCCGATTACCATGAGTTCGTGATCCAAATAGCGTCGTCGACGGAACATTTCTACTTGTTTTACTCGTCTGACTAGTACCTCCGCGTCTACGTATATATATCGCTCTTGTGAAATACAGGCAGATAATTAAAGCTTATACTATATTCCATTATGGTTGAAATGAGAAAATTACAAAGACGACCATTTAGAAATTTGTTCTGTTATTATAATTGACTGTTAAAACTGCAGGGTGCTTTTAGTAGAGCTTTTATTTCCATTTAACCCATGACTAGGTACCCACCTATACGTAAATGCAAGTTTCTCTGGTCTCGGTAGCTGCGGCCTGAGATGAGGAGGAGGTCCTTTAATTTACTTCTCTATTCTAAGACACGCGCACAAACTGAACGCGAAGTTAGAAGCAGCTAGTCGCCAACAATCGTACGAACCTCATGCATATTCAAGGACTGAGTTAATCATTTAACATTCCCAACGTCTTTCCCGTATTTCCTGTATTTCTCCAATTTCCGTATTCTCTCAAGCCCTCCTCGCCCCGTGGGAAATTTTACTTCACAAGGCGAACATCCTCCGAGAATGTTTGACAGTATGGCGCATAAGACTCTCAGCATCAGAACTCCAACTTTATATCATAGGCGTATCACGAAATCAGATATAATTTCAGTTCTAAAAAACCGAGTAGCCGTTATCCATCTTTCAGTTCTAGTTAAATTCTCAGTGGATATCTAAATAATTTCGTTTTATCGTTCGAATGATAAAAATCTGTTCAGATTCATTATCGGACGAAGAAAACAAAAAAAAAAAAAAAAATAAAAAATAAAGTATATACGTATAATAACTTAATTTGGTGCATCGATTTTAAAACCGTCGTCTCGTGCAACTAGGTTCTACTTTAGACTCTGGAGTCTAGAGCTAGACGAAACCCATTCTACACGCAACTTCACGGTGCAAAGTCTAGGCGATATGTACGATAGTTGACTTTAGTAGTTACTTTAGTAGAGAGAAAGAGAGGAAGAGAGACTGCCACCGCATGCATACTATAATATAGGTATATACTATACGCATATACATACATGTCTGTAAATTATACCCATATACAGAGACTGAGCTTTACAAATTAGCATAAATTCATTCGAAAAGGTGTGTATATTTCAGGTATATAGATATATATATGTATATATATATACGTGCAAAGTGCAGTTTGAAATTTGCGGAAGGGTCTCGCCAATGCCATTACCTATATACTCGTACTTTTTTTCCGCAAAAATATAATTCGACCATGTCGAGGTTGAACCTTTTCCTTTTTATATCATATGAGAGAAACTAGAGCTCCGCTGAATCGTGTGAATTTTTTTAAATAGAAATAAAAGTAGAAGAAAAAAAGTAAATAAATAAATTAAACCGCATATAGAGTAGGTGAGTAATTTCTTTCAACAATTATATATATATATATGTGATACTGTTCATTTAAATAGTATTGTAATTGAGCCTCACCTTTCTTGAGTTCGGTATTTCTCGTAAGTCCGTATAAGTAGGTATTACCTTGGATCAAAGGCATAAACGGAAGTTGGGTTTTTGGGACGTATAGGATGGTGTAAGTAAACGCGTGTATGGGCGACATGGGATAACCGCTGCTCGTAAGCCTGACTTAATATTTCAGTGCGTAAAACAGGCTGAATATGCAAACCCGGTGTCCCCTGTATTTGCATTTTTTTTATTTTTTTTTATTTTTTTTTTTATTCTGCTTTTTTCCCCTCTCTTTTTCAACCCCTAAACTCTCCTGCTCGGAATAGCTACCTGTGTCTCTGGCTACCTACCTATCTACTTCCATGCCTGCCTGCCTGCCTACGTATAACTTTTGCAGTCCTATTAATCCAAAATTTATGCATAATTTTTAGCTGTAATTAACTCTGAGCACGTACGAATTCCATGATACAAGGGGAATTTCTTATTTGCATAACACTTTGCAATTTATACCTATATATAATGAATATATATGCGTGTGGATTTATCCTACGCTCATATACCAGCTAGGCTACGTAATTTTTGTGATATCGCTACTTTGCACGCCGTAAAAAAAAAAAAACAAAAAAAAAAAAGAAAAATAAAAGAAAAAATTATATAAAATCGTACTTTTCATTAATCATCCAGTCATTTTTTGGGAACACCGATATAGCGGAGCTTGAATAAATTATATCATGAATTAATTAGTCCGATAAATCCGACTAACGATGAGGTATAAGAATCAATGAAAGAGATTTTACAGGTTGCGAAGCTGACCTATATAAAAATCTGGGTTATATCGGACTGTGGTGAAAATATTTATGAAAAGAAAATATACTATATGTCAGTCGTTTTATTTTTTAACTTTATATAATTATATGAGAAGCTTTTTATACGGGTACTCATTACTCACGAACTCATCAACAGTTATAATCTAGAAAATATATTCCTATACGGTTATAATCATCCCTTCGTATTATTCGTCGTATATACGTAGGTAAATTTGAACGTACTAATTAGAAGGTGAAATTTATATACATCCGATATAGAAACTCATAACGAGTAATCTGGATTGAAGTTTCTTTCATATATAAAATATTGGATATGGGCAGAAGGGCTAAAACGCAATGATAAATTGACGAGAATTAACTGCGGCGAGGCGGCGGCGTAAATAGAACGAGTAAAATTTTTCGGTAATTGTTGGTATGAATTTCTGGTAATTTGACCGTTGAGAATACTCGCGTTTCTCACTTAACAACGCGTATATATATATATATATCTATGTATGTATATGTATATATATATATATATATATACGTTTATCCATTCACAAAGCGGCCTAATAATACGAGGTAAAATTTAACTCGAGGAAGTAATTTACAGCCTTTTGTGTCAGAGCATTTTCTATCTTCTACCTACCCTTTGACTAGCGGGGATTACGCTTGCAGCTTTTACGTCGAGACTAAATTAGTATATATATATTCAGGTGCGTAGAATTAATGTCAATTTTGAAAATTAATTAACTCCATTTTTCGATCACCTATATATATTTATAAAATATATGTTCGATCACCTGTATATAAACGCTAATTCGCAACATGCGAAAAATAGTACCAACTATTTCAACGATGATTAAAATCGCAAAAAAATTTCACAACTAGAGTGGCTTTTATACGATTCACGTAGATATTATATATGTATAGGTATATGTGTATCTGCATATTATATACACACACATATATATATATATATATATATACAAAAGTTAAAAAATTTACGACCACCAATTTTCGACCGTTCAAAATAGCCAGTTAAAATATTAGCTACCTCATAGTAGGTATATACCTATGTTACGTATACCTGGTGAAATCAAGTTTATACACACCCACCTATGTCCACCGCAAATATATATATATATTCAGTAAAAAAATAAAGAGAGAGGGTAGCAAAATAAAAGAAACAAAAGAGAGAGAGAGAGAGAAGAAAAAGAAAAAAAAAAAAAAAAAAAAGTTTGTCGATTATTATTCCGCAAGAATGTGTTGGTATTTCGTTCCGTTCCGTTTCGTTTCATTTCATTTCATTTCATTTCATTTCGTTTCGTTTCGTTTCGTTTCATTTCATTTCATTTCATTTCATTTCATTTCTTTTTATTTCATTTTATTTCGTTTCGTTTCGCTTAGTTTCGCGGTGCGGGGGTGATCGATCAGTCAAACCGACACTTACAAGCGTAAACTGACTCGCCGAGTTGAGCGGCCGAACGATCCACGATTGTGTGAGCGTGTATCGTGTTACTGTGACACCGCGGCTGGTTCTCGCGCGTATCTCGTGTACCGCATGGGTGTCGACTACACCGAGGTTATAGGTATAGGTATAGGTATAAGTATAGGTATGAGTGTATGGTATAGATACACATATACATATACTATACCGTTATACGGAAATGCGGGTAAAAATGAAAAGCGGTTGCGATATTTATGTCCCGCCATCAGTCGTTGCGCGGAAAAAGCGATAAACTTAACGCGCGGGTCGGCTGCAATCTGTATCCGCTAACCCCGATGACGTATGGGAGAGAAATTCGACTTTTGCAATAGTCTGAATCTCTTTTTTTTTTTTCTAATTTTTTTTCTTTAATTTTATTTTTTTTTTCAAATTTTTCTGTTGTATTTTTGAATTTTTTTTTTTTATTTCCTTTAATTTTTTTTTGGTTTTTTTTTTTATTACATATTCGACACGTGTTACATCGAGGCTCTCACCCCTCGGGGCATGTGTGTAGGGTTATATAAACGAGAATATAGCGAGGGTTGAATATATAAACACATTTTCGAAGTAAAATTAACTGAAAAATCGAGCTTACCACTCAATCGACTTTCGAACTTTACTGATCGTTAGCTAGCACGCGCAAGTGTTTACCACGATTTAAAACTAATTTTCAACGCCCCATTAACCCCAGCGAAATATCAAACACGGAAATCGGTTTGAAATAAATTTTTTTTCTCCTTGATCGAATACCGATAGTCATTTCGAGGATAAAAAAAAAAAAAAAATGTAAATTAGGGTACTTGACATAAATTTATAGGTCGCAGTTAATGGGTGAATACTCTGAAAACATCGTTAATATAGTCATATTATATATACGATGTATAGTAAAATGAAATTGAAAATCGATCAGAATTTCAAAAAAAAAAAAAAAAAAAAAATACTCAAAGTACCGCCTTTAGAAATTTGTATAGAAATTCACTGAAAATTAATCAATATATTTACTTTTGTGTCCTTCTTTTTTTTTTTTTTTTTTTTTTTGTCATAATTTTAATGCTCCGAAATGACTATTTAATGAGAAATATTCGTGACAAGTAGGTATAGGATGTAACATCGACATGTATACTGGGTATTATAATTTCTTTAATGACATATTATCCCCAGGCGTGAATTAAGCGTTTATCTGTAATAGCTTTTGCGGCTAATAGTCTCCAGTAGTGAAAAATTTTGTATTTAGTATCCTGCCATTGCGTGAATATATATATATATATGCGTGTGTGTGTGCATGTGTGCACTGTATATGTATAGGTGTAAGGGTACCACCTACGCAGTTTTCAGCATTTAACCATTACGCCAATACCTACGCTGCTCTACACCAATTCAACCTTTTATCGTACGATTGGGAATTTAAATTAAACTGTATCCAATTACTTCACTGTCATGTTTATTAGTTTCTACTATCGCGTATTTCGATCCCTGTGTACCTCCGCGTAAATATATATACATGTATATATATATATATATATATATATGTGGTAGTATATACACATAATTACATGTAGTATATAAAATTGCAAAAAATTTAAACGCTCTGTGCCATTATCATATTAATTCATGTACGCGGACCACCAAGTTTTCATTATACAAAATCACTAATCCCTTCATTATATATTATGTATTATATAAAATGATATGATATGATACCTATACCCCAAACTTATCGATCAATAAGAGATTATTATGATAACAGTTTAACATCAAAAATCTAAGATTATAACTTTGATTGCTATACAATTTAATTTTACCTCAGCAAACTGTTTTATGTTTGATCGATAATTCACCTCATCATTAATTAGACAGTCGTTTATACAGGATAGAAATTTATTCGTTCAATCCTAATATATACGATAGCTATTATATTATAGAAAATATATATATAAACCTCGCTGGAAATACTGTAAAGAAATAAAAAAAATCTTTTCAAGGATATGTTATTATTTTTCTATTTTATTATACATATATAAATATATATATATATATATACATATATGCCTAGATACTTCGAAGAAATTGGATCCTTCGATATAAAGGCCATATTACGATCGTAACTTCCTTATAGAAGGTTTCGTCTTCTTTCTTTCTTTCGTTTCCGTTTTTTTTTTTTTTTTTCTTTCTTTTTTTTCTCTTTTTCTTCTTCTCTTCTTTTTTCTTTTTTTTTTTTTTTCGTTTTTTTCTTTTTTTTTTTATATCTATATACGAAGCAATTTTACCGCAACGGTTAACTTAAGCAAATGTATATTTTATTGTAGGCATGATCGGTGCCCCTGGGGTTGTCATACGGATATAGTCCATGCAGAAATAGCCTGTGGGGGCATTCCTTGGGGAACAGATGTTCCTAGCTTGTTCAGCAGATATAACTTCCGGTAGAAACGAACTTTAAGAGACAATCTTTATGGTCCGGGTCGAACTCGCCTTCATATAACGCAACTTTTCTACTGGAACCACCAGGGCCGTACGATTCGCGGGGGACCACTTTAACCACTTTAACCACTTTAAGCGTGCCGATAACTGCGCTTCCAACTTTTACGATAAAAATACATTCAATCCACCCACCGTCACACTTCGTTCGGTGGTTTTCCTTACACCGATCTTTATGCATAAATTCACCTTCAGGAGCCAAGGGATATGGATACCGAGGAGTTAGATGAGCGGAAAGGAAAAACGAAGGAATACGCTGCAGGCAAAGTTTTCAAAAGATACGCACATATAGCTACAGGCGAAAAATAGTGAGAATTACCCAAACGACCATTCTACGATTAACGTTACAGCAAAATTTCATTCAGTATTTAATAATTTACGCTCATCGTTCATTGTGAGAAAAGAAAAAGAGAAAAAAAATGTATAAACCGTGAAAATACGTCGTTCACTGGTTCAGAACTTGACTCGACTTCAAGAGAGGGGCTTCAGGCTGTGTTATAATGGAAATAAAGTTGAATTGAAACTGAATGACTTTAAGGGTTGAATTCTTGAACCAGTTTAGAAACGAATTCACTGCAAACTCTCTACAGTGTACAAAATCTTTGGAAGTCTACCCTGTACCTTACCTACCCCCCTCCCTCCCTCCCGACGAAATTAAGATATCAAAGCAATTTCAGAAAACAAAGAGAGAAAATTTAACATGCGCCGTGTATAATCAAGTCTTGTAGTTTCATTTTCTCACCCCCTTCCCTACGCAGGACAACATAAAAAGTTCACACACGGTATTATATGTTCGGTGATTTAAAGCGGAAGGGAAAGAGAAGCTTGTTTTAATTAGATCTTATTTATTACATGTATATACGTTTCTATCTGTACTAATATCAGTGATGTGTCGATCTGTATGTAAATGTAACCATATGAAAAAACAGAATGAGATAGATAGGCATCTGACTATACGTATATGTATACTGGAATATACATATAGAATGTAAATGCGTATGACTATGTATATAATTTATAAAATGGGGTAGTGGAATGGGGTAGTCAGGAAAGGTGCGAGGATCGATTCTGTCTCGTTCGGATAGAAATATATATTTTGCAATACGTCGACTATTATACGAGCCAATAATAAATGATGTATGTAGTAAGGGTTGGTGTTATTTTCATTTTTATTTTAGTTTTTTTTTTTTTTTTCTCTTTTACGTCTTCTTCTTTGTTATATATGTAGTGTAATCCACATTTTTTGCTTTCATATAATATATTATCATTATATTCAGTGTATGGTGGTTAATGTCGTAACGCGTGCAGGAAACCACTTTTCTGAAGTGTAAATAAATAGCTAGGTATTTCATAAGCTCGTTTACTAAATCAAGTCTACGTTCGGGTAGATAAAATCTTTCGAATGACTATTATTATCGCGTTATACGAGCCACTAGCTCCTCTATATATACATACATATATATATATATATATATATACATACTGCAAGCGGCAGGGAATCAGGCGATTGTGAATTTACTGACCAATAAAAACAGCAGTAAGCTGCGACACGAAAAGCAATCTGTTTACCAGAACGAGATAGCCTAGCAGCTAGCTGGTGCCGCTCATGGGGTGAAAAGGAGTCAATTTTTCCGCATGGCAATTCATCAAAACTGACTTTCGAACTTCACGATTTGAAATATTAAAGAAAAACTGCGAGAGAAACGAAAAACAATAATATAAATAAAATACCTAAAACAAAACAAAAAAAGGAAAGAGAAAATGAAATGGGTAGATCAGAGAAATTTTCGTCAAATTTTTCACCCTTATTTATTTTTTTATTTAATCGTAAAACTCAATTTAGCCCTTTTTTTTTCATCATTTACGAGCTTCAGCTTAAAAAGCACAATGGTCGATGTCGGGATACTGCAAAGTCGTGAAACTCACCTTCGAAAAAGGTTCCGACAAAAAAGAATGCTAACATTTGCCAGTGATCCATCTTCTCGAGTCTTCGAGTCCCTCGACTCACGCGTCGTGTCTGTCGAAAATTATTGTTCAATTTCAACTTTTCACTTCAGAGTCACGTGTCATTTCTCCGTGGTAGTTTAATGTCAAAATATCAGGTGGGATTGATATTTTCAATATATTCTGTCCGCACTATATATGTATGAGAATTCGCTTCCTTTATTATAACGAAAAAATGTATTTTTCATCACACAAATACCGACGAGCGACGAACTTCGATAACGAGTTCAATTTTCGTTTACGATATAAAATAACTTGAGATGATACTTCACAGGATTACAATTCAATATCCGTTTATTTTTTCACCGTTCAACACCTCTCCTACCTTTTTCATCAAAATCTTTAAACGAATTCAATCTGTTGTCACCAAAAGGACTCTCGAGAAAGAATCGTCCTGATTGGGTCCAGAATCGAATGATTGAGGACTCACGTGGCATTGGTTGCTCATCAATCACGCACGATTGATTCCGTGTCCACGAATTGAACCCGCACAAAATCAAACAGCTTTAATCAAAGCTTAAAGTTATCGAGGGTATTGGAGTACGGACATTATCCAACAATTTTTTTATTCATCATCGTTTAATTTCACATGAAACTTTACATTTCATTTCATTTCATTTCATTTCGTTTCGTTTCATTTCAATTAAGGTTTTTCTTTACAGATAAAATTAAAACACAAACAAAAATTGGCACCAAAAATTTAGTTTCACTGATTTATTATTTCTGTGTTTCTTTTTTTTTTTCTTTCTTTCTTTCTTTCTTTCTTTCTTTTTCTACTTTTTTAAACAATCCTTGCTTATAATTATCACCAGATATTTTACACCCACTTATTATTATTAATGTATTTATAAGAACAATTTCAAATCAATTCAATCGTTTTATACCATCGACAAATTATAGTTACTTCAGACATGGGGATTGGTAATTAAAATTCATCCCCTAGTTTTATTTACAGATTATTATCTTCACAAAAAGAAGAAAAAAAAAATAATCACGATAAGAACCCAATTGTTGCGGTGTAAAATTAAATAGATTGCAAAAAAAAAAAAAATTACACCCTACAATGATCTAATTCACATAGCCTTCCGTGACCTAAGGAGGTGAAGTCATTGGATGATTATACTCTTAAAACTTGGTTGCACAGTTCCACCCGCACCCTCCGAGGAAAGTTGGTCTTTGATATCCTATTTTTTGTTGTTTTTTTTTTCTCTCTCTTTTTTGGTCTTGTATTTTTTTTTTTATTTTTTCTTCAACTTTCCTCGTACAGGTCTTTAAGCTCGAGGGTTTGAGCGAAGTGAGCACGTAGGTTCAGAGAACGCGGTACGGCGAACGACTGTCCGACTACCCCCAACACATCAACGCAGTGGAGGACCTCTGTTTCCAGAGTTTGCGCGGCATTCCCGAGTTTGCGCGTCAACGATATAGGATAGCTGCTGCAGGAACTAGGCGAACCGATCGAGAATCTTGCAGGATCAAGACAGCTCCGAATCCTTCTGCAAAGACATTGAACTATTTACTGTGCCCACCTGACTGCAGCTTTTGAGCTTTTTACAATACCAAAAAATCAAAATCACGAACCGTTCGTCTATTCTTTTTTTTTTTTTTTTTTTTTAGAGGGTTGAAATTCAGGGGTTGAAATTTGTGTATCAATTTTCGTCTCGTATTGCTCGATTCAAATTACTGTCAGATTCCTTTAGAGATTCGCTAAAAATGTTCAGGTGATTTCTGATTTTTTTTTTATACGCCATGTAATTGAAGAATAAATTATACTTACGTCGAGAAATTGTTTGTCGTATTCGTTAAGACCGTTGAAAAATGTTTCAGGGAATATATCCACGTCGTGCAAACAGCACTTAATTCCCCGTTCTCTCGCGGTACGACAAACACTCTCGACCTTATTTACAATTCGTAGCAAATTTGCCGGCAGCTGTCTCGATACGATAGGTACTTTTTTTTTATCTTTTTTTTTCATCACTTTTTTGTTTTTTCTTTTTCCCCATTTTTCTTTTTTTATTTCTTGCTTCTATTTGCATAAAAACGACTCGAGACCCCGACGGTGCAAATAGAAGCAAGTCGCGTAGCCACATAATCCTTGTCTGGAGTAGACCACCCCTCGCTTCTTAAGCACGTCGGCAACGAAAACAGTATTTTCTTCATTTTCGTGTTTTTTTTTGTTTTTTTTTTTACGATTTTTTCACGATTTTTTCATCAACGAATAAACATGTCTAGAGAGTAAAGAAACGATAGGTAAATCGATCTGTTTTTTTAATTAATTTTTTTCCTCCCTCTACGGTTACAGTATACCTATATGCATTATAGCCATATACCTATATAATATATTACCTATACATATATCGTTGTGGGATCTTCAACTACGTTGTATATAGTAATTATTCTACAAGGCTTAATATACTACCAATTGCAATTATCAGACAGGCCAAAGTAATTTGCTGTGCATCAGAGCTTGCAGTTGACGGATCAAGTAGTTTCAGAGATTTAGAGTAGATCCCCGTTATAGATCCAGTACCTTCCGCAGTATGGTTGTATACAGGTATAGTGTATAGTGTTACATACCCATATGAATTCCTGAGGTGAACTAACTGTACTTGATTAGAACTGCTGATGGTAGTCTGTCAGCTGCCTGCAGTAACGTTGGAAACCAAAGAAACTTCGGAAATCCACTTTACCAAGGGATGTGAAAAGTTTTTTTCTTTTTTTTTTTTCACTATTCACGCGGTTAATTAATATTATTAAATACTTCACTTCGACTGGACACTTTACTGACTGATCCCAGACTAATCGAATGTTCAACAAAATGAATAAGTGAATACTTTTAAGGGTTGAAAAAAAAAAAAAAAAAAAATTGATTCATCAAAATCTAGACAATTTATTACTAGACTGAAATATGTAGATGGAAAAAAATGTCGACTGGTTTCACCTGCATCCAGCTTCTCTTCATCTCCTCTTGCTTATGTGTCGTAGAGTTGAAACAATACAAAAGTGACGAAAATCAGTTATGCGATTAGGTTTCACCATAAATCTAGTAAAGTGTTTGTGAAAACATGGGCCAAAAATTCTGTAATTATATATCCTGCACTGAGCAGTCGTTTTTATTTCTAGGTCGGTTGACACAGGTGCGATCAGCCATTCATGAGATATATATTCGCATTGATGAATTATTGAACTACATTCAGATACGTTTATGAACTTGATCCAGTTTCGTCTATATTTATTTACCAAGCATATAATCTTTTTATAAATACATACTAGAGCTAAGTAATTAATAATATAATAAACGTAAAAAGCAATGATAAACTAATTTGAAATATTTTCAAATATATTCTGATAACATTTCGCGATTCAATTCAATTCTTTCGATATACCTAGTGCTAAAAAATAAAACCGTAAAAAACTGTCTACACTGAAGAATGAATACCAAAAAACATTCTGAGCCACAGAATTTCGTTTTTTGTTCGTTAAAAGCTAAAAAAAAAAAAAAAAAAACCCTAAAGATGAGGATAATGCCCAGACGCATCGGCACAGACTAGCCACAGCCACGCGGCCTACGTTCGGCCGACCAGTACGTACGTTTACTACTATATTGATGCACCAGACTCTATACGTTCACCACTAGACATTCGTGCACTACTCCGATACGTTTTCTGCTCTTCTGTCGTCAATTTTGAGATTTTTTTAAGAAGAAAAAAAAAAAAAAATTGATCATAAAAATATTGTAATTTTTAGTATTCTGTCCGGTTCCATTTGAAGAATTTCATTAAAAAAAAAAAAACAGTCAAGGCTATCTATCCAATTCTGTGGCAATTGTGTAAAGCTATATGCTGAAAAACTGGGGCAACCGCTTTGTGGATGAATAAATGAATTAGAATAAATTACACTTATATCTTACGTTTGATCCTATGGTATGAAGAATAAATAAGCAAAGTGTTAGAGACAGGAGGAGGATTCAGGATCAAAGACTTTAGATAGACAATTATCTTTTCTGTGTTTTTCATAAATGTTTATTAATTTTTTTTTTTTATTTTTATTTTTATTTTTTGTTTTTTTTTTCTCCATTTTGTTTGTTGCAATTAGTATTTCAGTTCCTTAATAAAAGCAATGGCTACAATTTTGTAACATTCGCACATTTAACACGTCAGACATAATTAATTAATTAGCCCTCGAGTTAGAAACATACGCAACTGTTAATTAGTGACGGGTATTATGATCGTTTGCTAATGACAAAATTATAACCCAAATCATAATTGATACGAGTTTTCAAAAAAGTTATATAATTTTGAATACACAATGAGAGTTTCAATTTTTGGTTTCGAGGTGCCCTTTTTTTTTTTTTTTTCTTCTTTTTTTTTCTAGCGCATGTACATATTATTGTTGGGCGAATCAAATTTTCTTTCACAATAATTAATTTAATTTTGATAATCACTAACTAATTTTCTCGCATGTTTCCCCTAAAAAATATATTATTATTTACTCCGGTAGTCAGAGTCTGTACAATTGGTGAAATGACTATACAATATAATAGCTGCGGATACTCATATATACTATAATATATTTCATTCATTCCTAATTAGTTGCAAATTATTATTTTACAGTTAACACAATATATATGCACACTCACGCACCACCCATATCCTATAATATATTCTAAACTTAATATTCTCTTTTTGTTAAAACAATACGAGATTTATAAAAGACATTTTTCACACGTAGTTTTACATACGGAATTGATTACGGAATTTAAACAAAATCAAAAATTCATTTCAATTAATTTACTTATTTCTAACAATTTGCTATAATAATTAATAACGGCTCATGATTTGATCATGGTGTATTTTTTTTTTTTTTTTTTTTTTTTTTTGAGAATTCATTTGTCGATTTGTCGATTTTATCAAACAAAACAAATTTTTCTATCGATACACCTAATATCCGATTTTCGAAAAATTTCTATATATATATAATTATATATATACTGGCTGCGATTGCGTAGGTGAAATGATATTCTCAAATTAACAAATCTCGTACATTTAGGCAACAACAATTATATAGAAGTGATAATATAACGTATATATGTATGTATATATATAAACAACTAACAATATTCACGGAATAATTAAAATAATCAATATTTATAATTCTCAGATTATAAATCGTTTGATATTTGAACAATAACGTGAAATAGTGGTTAATAATAATTGGTGATTATACTAGATATATATAATATATATATATATATATATGACAATTAGATGCTGATAATTGAAGATAATCAACAATATGGACAATAGAAGATCATAATTCTGGGTATATTTTTTCATCGATTAATTATCTCTCGTATTATTTATATTAATGATAAGAATTAAATCTTATCCCCTGTAAAAAATTGCATTATATATTCTCAAAAATTTTCCTCGATAAATGCTGTACTTTAAAGCTTTTCCAATTATATCTATATGTATAGGTTTTTTTTTTCTTTCTTTTTTTTTTTTTTTCTTTTTTTTTTTTCAGTGGAAAGTGCTTTAGTATCGACGATGAATTTTTAATCATAGATTTTAACACTCTAACGAACGAGCCCATTCACATGTCCAATATTGTTAGCACTCGAAAATCGAAGATAAAAATAAATAAAATAGAGACTGAAATGTTGATGGATAGCTGCGGGTATTTTTTTTAAATGAAACATTAATCAGTTCATATCGTAGTAGGTATATATAATATTGTGTACCATATATGTAGTATATGTGTTTGGTATTTAATCGGACATAAAAATGGGACTTATTCATCGTTTCGAAACGCAAATTTAATTGATTATCGACAAAATTATTAATTAAAAAATCATTTCTCAAGTATAATATATAGTAATATGTGTATGAATTGTATATAACTACAGACGATTTTTTGTTTGTAAAATCTACAATATATATGTATGTATAATAGTATATATTATTTATACGGATATAAATATTAGCTAGACAATATACAAGAGTAAAGAATAAATTTATATATTTTCAAATATTTTGTGTCACTTAGATATTGATATATTGATTACTTTTTCATAATATATGTGTATACCGTATTTTTTTTTTTTTTTTTTTGTTTAATTCGTCGTTCCGAAACGTTGAATTTGACATAATAATAATAATAATATATATGTATGTATGTATACAACGATTCGATTCTTAAGATTAGATTCTTATTTATTTATTTATTCATTTATTTATGTATACATATAAATATAACGTGTGGTTTTAGTTTATTATTTTATATAGTTCTTTTATTTTTTATTTATTTATTTTTTTTAATTATATAATAAGTCCTAAAACATCTTTAATCAAACATTTGGTAAGGTTGACATGATTAGCTATTAGACTAGGTAAATTCTTAATATTTCTTCCAGAATAAACATCGATAATAATAATAATATAATTTATTTAGGTACTAAATAATCTATTGGTCTCTCCCGCACTAAGAGAACAATTTTCATTTTTGTTTTTTTGTTTTTTGTTTTTTTGTTTGTTTTTTTTTTTTCATTTTTTCATCAGAGCTCTGTTCAGATTTGAATATATATAATGAAAAAAAATTATCTAACCGTGTGTTATATAATGTTATATATACAGTACAGAAGATCTATCAATTCACTCTCATTATATTATATAATTTCAAAATATAAGTTTATAAATCGTTGAATAAATCCTGAATTTTTATTTTTATTTTAGATTTTTTTTCACATTTTTTTAATATTTTTTTTGTTTCTTTTCTTTTTCAATTTATTACCCTATGTAGATTATATAGCGATTGAATTGACTTGGCTAAAGAATAAATTGAACGCGACGCAATGACGTTGTAGAAAAATTCATGTGCTGTATAATATAATAATATTAATAATAATGATAATAATAATAATAATAATAATAATAATAATAATAATAATAATAATGATTGGGAATCAAAAATTGCAAGTGCAGATATAATATAGCGGTATCTTAAAAATATTGAAACACAACAATATCGATTTCTATATATATATATATAATATATATATATTATATATAGTATATATACGTATAATGTATAATATATGATATATGATAAAAAGTAACGCACGCGTCCGTATAATATATCTTTGGCAAAATTATCTTATCTTACCCTGTTTTGCAGCTTGTCTACATTATCATTACTTTATGATATTCCGTATAATATATTTTTGTAAATTTAACCATTTTTTTTTTTTTTTTTATTTCAAATTTTTATTTATTTATTTATTTTTTTTCTCGTCATATTAGTTTGGGGCGAAAAGAAAAATTAAAATAATTCTTTGGCCTTGCTATTCAGCCTGATAACGTATATACATAATATACATATGTATATAATTTATAATATGTATGTATATACCTATGTATGTCGATGATAAACCATGAAATATATTTATTTGTATCTTTTTTTTTTTTTTTGTTTTTTTCCGTATTATATATTATTACACATTTCATTTATGTTTTTCACATGTAATATAATTTCGTCTCTATTTATACCAGATCTATTACGATATACATATATATTAGGGTGGTTTTTTTTTTTTTTTGGGGTCTATTTTTTTTTCTTTGCTCCCGGCCTGAAATTTTGTTGAAAATGCCAAAAAAGAAATTCCCCCCCCAAATATAAGCCCTTAATATTAATGTTAAGTACTCGCCCAGAACGTGAGAAGATTTCCCATTTAAATAACATGTAAATTTAGATTTTTTTTTTTTTTTCAAATTCCTATAACTCGGCGGCATTTTGTGTTATCATATCGTCCAAACTCGGAAATTACTCAGGATTAAGCCCTCTACAAAAGTGCCAATTATATAAAAAATAAAAAAAATAAAATAACAACAAAAAACAAGAAATTGTTCTTCAAAATTTGATTTCAGTGACCTGTACTACCTCACCGGTGTGAGTTACAGTCAAGTCACCACGGGCACTTTTGTAGAGCACTTAATCCTGAGTAATTTCCGAGTTTGGGCGATATGATAACACAAAATGCCGCTGAGTTATAGAAATTTGAAAAAAAAAAAAAAATCTAAACTTACATGTTATTTAAATGGGAAATCTTCTCACCTTCTGGGCAAGTACTTAACATTAATATTAAGGGCTTATATTTGGAGGGAATTTCTTATTTGGCATTTCCAACAAAATTTCAGGCTGGGAGCAAAGAAAAAAAATAGTCCCAAAAAAAAAAAAAAAAAAAAAAAAACCACCCTAATATATATAGTATACATATACCTATATATCATAATCTAGTACGATTATTTACCTCGATAGGATAAAAATTGTAATTGAATTAATAATTTTTCGTATTGTCGTGCCACATTTTTTCCGAATATGACGACCTTCTCGCTCTATAATATTATTTATTAAAAAAAAAAAAAAAACGCTATAATTCTGTGTCACGTTTCTTCATTAATCTATCTATGTATTATAATCAAAGGTATATTTTATAAGTATAATTTTTTTTATCTATATATATACTCAAATAGTATATCGGCAAATTGTTTCACTTGTGCACGGTTAATATATGACTCGTCGTTTTTTTTTTATTCGTATATATATTTAAGTATACATATATGTATAATAAAAATGTATTACGATTATTTTATACTTTATACATACGTGTTTTCTGTAAAATGTAACGCGATCTTTTTTTTTTTTTCTTTTTATTTTCAGTTTTTTTTTTTTTTTCCATCTTATGTTCAACGTATTTCAGAAATTGATAAGTGAAAGATATATTATTATTATTATTATTATTATATGATTGGAGTTTTTTTGTGTTTTTTTTTTTTTTGTTTTTTTTTTTTCTTATAGTACATCAAGAAGTGCGTAATAATGTTTTTTGTTTTTTTTTTTTCTTTTCTTGTTAGCCTATACAATTTGAAAATATTTTATTCATTAATCATTCACTTATATGTATGTATACTTACATAACGCGCAATTTCAACTTTTAAACTATCTAGATTTCGTAAAGTTGACGATATAAATGACAAAATATTACGTTTATATAAAACAGCGGATATATGTATATATGTATATTATATATATATATATATATATATATATACATAATATATATATATATTTATATACATATACACATACAATATACGAATATTTATACACATATGTATTTATGTATATATTATATACGTCTCTGACGATTTCAATTATCTATATATTATATGAATTCCTAATAATGTTTATGATTGACAATATATGAATTGACACGATTATATTATCGTATATAGTAGCGACGGTTTTTAAATCGTGTCTCTGACGGAAAACTCATCCAATTAGTATATTCGTGATCTGAAATCAAAAGAACAAAACATATCTTATAATTTACTGTAAAAAAGGAAGAGAAAAAAAAAAAAAAAAAAAAAGAAAAAAATAAAACAAACAATACATGAAGATAATTGAATGAAATTGATTTGTAAATTTATGAAAAAAAAAAAACGGAAAAAAAAAGAAGATACAAAACCTGCCCAAAATTCGGGGAGAAAAAATAAACAAAAAAAAATAAAAAAATAATAATCGTCAATGTAGCTTCAGCTTTGATAAACCAAGAAAAGTTCAAGCTCACCCCCTAGGCATGATGGTTCAAAAATGAGATGCACTTCCAGCCATAATGCTGCAGACTAGCAGCAAGAACAGTTCATTGGAAATCGAACTCGCTCTGCTACCTGTAACAGAAATAAAAAGAAATCTTTTTCAATACTAGGAGTTGTAGAGGATTCCGATAATCGAAATAAAATTACCCTCATATATACGTATAAAAGTATATAAAAGTATGATATTATGTAAGTAGTATACATATGGCCAGAGTTGGATTAAAGCTTGTAAAAATTGATGTGGTAATGCAGTTTTTTTTTACCGCAGAATTTATGAATCTATTTGTATCAACGATAGGATATTTTCAACTGTACCTATACTACGTAGATGCTTTGAATTGTGAAAAAGTTTTACGTTTCGTCAATTTCTTTTAATACGTGTAAATCCATTATGCATGTATATCGAATGTAGATACATACGTTATAGGTACGTATGTATGACTATCGATGAAAAATATGTGAAAACATACACGTATGTATATACGCGTATATAGAGTGGAGATATAATTCGATATAGAAAAGAGAATAGGAAGGGGTGAATTTTCCGGTGTTTCATAGCCGCGGCGGGTGGGCTGGGTTCGGATAAAATTTTACGATCGCGTATGAACTTGAATTTACGATAGTGGCGGACAGCAGAACTATCTGGAAGCTGGAATAATGGAGCCAAATAGCGGGGCGTGAAGAAAGAGAGAGAGAGAGAAATAGTGAAATAAACTATGAAAGAGGGTGAAGAGTGAAGAGAAAATATATAGGGAACATAGGGAAGAGATGAGAGAGAACTATAGAGAAGAAGAGCTAAGAGAAGAAGAACGGTTACTACGCTTCATTGTCGCGACTTTATGGAGGCCAGCGTGTCTCCGAACCCAAAGACCCTCAAAGAATTTCTATTTCACCTTCTCAGCGTTCTACACTTGAATCTTTTTCCTTTTTTTCCATTTTTTTATTTTTTTATTTTTATTTTTTTTTCTCTCATTCAGGGTAAAAACACGCTTGACCATTTCTACACTATACCAACAATCACCACTAGTCAACCCATTACATAAAGATAGACGTTACGTGATTAACCGTAGGATGACTGAAAAAAGCAATCATATAGGTAATCATATCCTAATCATCATCAAAGTTATAAACGATAATAAATTCAATCACCTCTATTGTAGGTATAAAATATACATATATTATACGAGTATACGCATATTATTTCCTGATGTGTAACTTGCGGCATAACTGCAGCATAACATCTATCATCTTAAGTTTATGCAGTGTAACGCCGAAGGTTATCACAGTGCGTTGCATTCGGGCACAACCTGCACAGCTCTTAGGAAATTTTGTTTGATACAGACTTCCGTGTCTGGCATATGTGTGTTGAGCACAAATCTTCGGGTCTTGATGCTTAACATATAGGTAAGTTTATGTTACGTATATATGGTAGGTATGTACTAGTACTTTGGTAACTATGAAGCCTTAGGTGGTAGTGCTGAACTGAAGTTAAACAGTTAGACACACTGCAGCACTGCAGCAGTGTAACCATATAGAAACTGGGCGCGAGTATCGATCGTAAAACTATTTCCATTAATATGAATGCGAGAAGAAAAAGCCCATCGATTTTTTGTGATAACATATACTAGGTATGTACATAGATTTTGATTATGATAATTCAATAACTAAAACATAACGAAATTTTCGGGTCGATATTCACGGCTTTATCCTTCACTGGCTTTGACCGTATGAAATTGACATTCAACAGGCGTTATGACGCCTATTTTGAGTAGGATTAAACGTGAGCTGCATCCTATCCCTCTGTAAGGATGATATAACTAGCGTTATCGTAGTAACGGGTTGACGAAGCTCGTTTGTACTTCTGTTTGTTCGGTACACGCACGGTGTGGCAAAGCTGTAGAATAGGATATAGGTGTATAGGTATACCGTTGGTTAGTTCAATTCGAGGTTCAAAAGGCCGCCCTTCGAATTCCATCCATATTTCAAAGCAACGTTGGGAAATGGCGGACTCAGCAGTCACCTGTTTTGCATATTTTCTCGCCCTTTGCAACAGCATTGATACCCTTTGATGTCCTTTGACGAATGTATTTCGACGAAGGGTAACCGCCCAGGGAAAACTAAATGATAATATACTTCAAATTCACCCTACTGCGTGATATTCCATGTATAAATTGACACGATTCAACGAACTTGATTAATATCCAAGCAATTTCAATGACCAGCTTTAATTACCTCGATTATAATTAATATCAGATATCCTGATTTCATTTTAGTTTTTTATTTTTATCCTATTTTCTTCTTTTTTTTTTTTTCTCATTTCAAAAACCATACGTCTGTGCAGATGGGAGATTATTTGGTGATGACTGATGATATTCGAAATATTGTATCGCATAATTATCTTGATTTAATAAAAAGCGAAGAATTTATTGCGTCGCCCTCTGCGACCCTGCATATATGCACACGTCCGAATCTGCGTAGTGCAGATGATAATTATTATTATCAAGCTAACTCGTAGAATTTTTTTTTTTTTTTTTTTTTTTTTTTTAAATATAGGTATACACTAATTCTTTCGAAGCGATTACTTAACTAAATTAAATATTTATCTTCGCTCCTGCGCCTCGTGCAATCATAATAAATTAAACGTAACTTGGTTTGCCTATAATTTCACCGCACCCTTTATAAGACTCGGTTCATTTGCCACCCTAAATTCACACCTTAATTACACAGCATTCCGCTATTCGACAAAGTAAAGAGTCATTTTCATACCTTACGTTGCAAAGATTATAATATACCTTTTCTATCTCAAGAACAAATTATCCAGCTTTCATGATTCTCGAACGATCCTGTACATTACTTAAGGTATTATCAGATAAACTTGGATTGAAAAATAAATTTAACAGAAATTTGTTTTGCGATTTTTATCTACTGTGCCGATTTCACCCTTCATTTGACAAATGAACAAACGTAGCATTGAAAAAAAAGGGAAGGGTACTTTTCTTGAAAAATATGAAATGTACGAAAAAGCTATACTGTCGTAATTTTCTTTACTGCATTCTGGTAGAATAACTGTTCATAATGTGTTGAAAATTATGATTATTCCTTATTATTCAGGTAAACCTGAATCCTGTCAAGCTTAACGAACTGCGCAGGGATAATAAAGATCTCCGTTGCAGTATAAGGAACTATGCAGGATGATAACGACCAACTATCTACTACCTACTACCTAATAAAAAAAACTTTTCTAGTAGTATAGCTGGTAGCAGAAATGTTGGAAAAAAGTTTTATATGCCAGCTGTTGGCAAAGCTAGAGAATGGTATAATTCAACTGTAAGATAAATCGTGGAGAGAAAAATCTCGGCCCTCATTAAACGTATATATAGGGTAGGTATGTATGCATTGTATGTATACGTAGTAAGTAATGTTTCGAGGTACATATACCCGCTTGGTCTTAAGAAAAAAACCTTTTCCTTAACTCAAGTTCACCCATTCAGTAATGGCGGTCTGGAAAATTAAGAGAAAGCTAACAACGTAAGTTGATAACCTTTTCTGCTCGGGTAAAAAGGAATTCCGGAATTCTATTCCCCGAGTCGAAACTGCGCACTCTTATTCCCGGCTACGTGTCTAATCGTTAGGCTTCGACAGACCCCTGGCTGCTGCTGCAGAGTTTCAATTGAATTAGTACCTATAGGGATGAAGACAGGGAGTGACGGCGTGGGTTTAGCAACGTTAAAGATTATTGGCTGGTAGGGTAGGCGAAGAAGTAAGGGCGAAGGAAACCTTGATCAGCAAAACTGAACAGCGCACCGGTACGAGACGAGGAACGTAAGGTAAGGTAAGGTGAGGTAAGGTAAGGGAAAGCGAAAAGCGGCTTCAAGGTTTTTCATCCTCCTCTTCGTAAATAGCTTCATAGTTTTGCCAAGTTTTATAATCTTGTGTAGTTTTCTGGGAGCTGGTAACTCGGGCGAAATACCAACACCAAGGTGGATAAAATCCCGCGGTCGGCCACGGCTATGGCTATGGCTATGGCTATGGTCGAGGAAAACTCCGGAGTGGAGGCGGAAGATCGGGGAGTAGTACGGAGCTCCAAGGAAAACCCAGGGTAATATCGTTAAACCCTCGAAACCAGAAACTTTTATCGCAACCCTGTGCTGGCATGGCGTAGGTAAAAAAGGTTTACCGAGTTTCTTCGCCATTCTACTTCTACGATTTAGATGAATCTCATGTTCCGATATGGAAAACTATTCCAACTCATATATGCGTGCATATAGGTACCTATATAAATATACTATTATAAACCGCGCTCCGATTCATTCATCCATGTAAGTATTATTCCTGGTATATACTATCAGGAAATATGGATACCTTAGATTTTTATTGGGTCAACCGTGAAAGATATTGGATACCTATACTTATACCTATATTCAGATTTTTCACCGATACTCCGATAAAAGCTTTCTTCATTTTTATTATCAATTTTCGAGGACGTATCTGCGAGTTTATATAATACAAAAGTACCTATACCCATCACAGGTATGTAAAAAAGGCTCGGAAGGGAATAAGAAACTTCCGTATAAATTTCGAAAAATGGAATTTTTCTAATTGCATTACAGTTTTTCACTCTATTTGGAATATCCTCCGAAAGATTTTTCGTTAGTTTCGATATTTTATGATTTTCGTGACCAGGTACTTCATAGCGTCAGATCAACTAGGGAAAGTGATACAGGTATTGAATTTATGGAGCCAAAAAACGACCGTGAAATAAAACGGACACGTGGCGCACGTAGGCGGTAGCTTCTCAGTCGTCAATATTCCCTTTTCCCAGAATATGGAAAATTCCTTGAGATCTTTCGGCTCTGATAATCACATGAAAATCTGACGACTGATAAGGTGGTTACGTTTTGAAGCACGATAATTCTGTTGTTTATTTGTTTAAATCGCAATAATTCTGTACGTACTACGTATAGTAGCTATACTATACCGATATGGACCAAAATATATTAATATAACAAATTTCGCCTGTGATCAAAGCCAGTTTTGTTGTTCCCTTTCCAGTCTTCACAAAGGTTGACTACCTATTGTTGGGTCAGAATGCCCCATGTCTGTATTTGACGTTCGGTTTGAAGGCGGAAAATAACGTAAAAAATAAAATAAAAAAATATATATATATATATATAGTACTATAATTACATTTATTACAAAGCATGAACTTTTTCTTTTTCCACCTCAAAATCCACATTTCATGAAAATATTCACCTTTATTCTTTTCTGACAACCCGATTATAATTTTTTCGTTCTTTTTTTTTTTTCAGTTTTCTTTTAATTCAGAGATTTATATAATATCGAATTCATACCGGATAACATTGCTTCACGCTTGTGAGTCAAGTGTATCCACAAGCTATTACCTTTTTCTCCCTCTTTCAATCGAATCAACTTTCTTCAGCAATTCCCTTTTAATTCTCTCCGCTATCTTCAATTCCCTTGTATTTTTCTTATATTTTTTCTTTTTTTTTTTTTTCTTTCTTTATTCGTCTTCTTCTCTCTTTGGGAAAGGAAAGTTTGAAATTTAATTAGAAAACCGGTGTTTCAACGAGCCCGACGATGTGCAGACCGTCGGAAACGGCGACACCTGTGAAACTCCTCATTCCATCCTCTACCACTGTCTCTATAAAGTCAATATGGCACCGGATTCGGGTGGCTTGATTCCTTTTGTCCTACACCTCGTCTATTGCCAATAGCCAAGACCTCGGATCCCCCAGCGTCACTTGGTGGCGACATTTTCAAGTAAAGGGTAAACAACCAATATCTTTTGCTTCCGGTCGACCCCATCTGGGTTATATATACACTGAAGGTAATTTGCCGGGTTTGAGGCAACCTTCAGCTATACAGCTACTACAGAGAAAACTCTCACTCCTCTTACTCTCCCTCTATTTCTCTTAGTCTTGGTAAACAGGAAGGCTTTGGCGTATGATTTGATTTCTCTTTCCTGTTTGGCTTCTTTGAGGAAAGAAACTCCGCAAAGGAAATGTTTAACAGGCACGTGTAGGTGACCAGCTCAAGATAATCCAACATTTTGACGAAAATAATTTGCAAACCAAAAAAAAATAAAAATAAAGAAACATAATTTCATTCCATACAATATCGAGATAAGCTTCCCACACACACATATACCAAGCTGTAAAAGAATCACTGCGGCGATCGTGCCAGAACAAGAGTTTTGCAGCTCGGATATTTGCATGAATTAGCAATCGTAGCATAAAGGCTGTTCAGCTGATGGGAAAACTCCTATGCCGATGCCCGGGTTGCGTCAGGGTCCATTAAAACTTTTTCATAATCACCCCAGAAACAATAACACCAAAGGTAAATTAGTCGGCAACCATTTGACCAGATTTTATTGATCAAGAAACACCGTTTTCGCATTTCTGTATAACCGCAGGGAAATAGCATTAGATCGGTACCTTTATTAAAAAGTGCCACTAAATTCTTATTTTTCTTCTTCATCATCTTCTTTTTCTTCTGTAACCTTCCACGTTCACGTTAATATTATATCACTATGAGAGATAGGTAGGTATCAAGCCTGAGGATGAAATTGACTGGAAGTAGGATGTGCCACCCCAATGCCACCGCGTTACGCGTCTCATTTTTCGGAAGTCTGCAGACCCTAAGGCCTTCATTTTTAGCCTTACAGATTTTAAAGAGGAAAGACTACTGTTTCATCACCGATTGTCATTCTGCCATGAGCCTGCCGAGGAAAGAGAAAAAAAAAAAAAAAAATGATAAAAAGCCTCACAAGAGAAATGAGCGCAAGTTTTCCATGAAGGCAAAAGAACATAGACATTTTGAACCAATGTCTGATACTGTAGACAGATGGTGTTATCGTTGAGTAATCGATATTCTCTCGTATTTTTTGATAAAACTGTATCAAATTGTACGATGAAAAGTGTGTTTTAGATGCTAGAGCCTCCACTCTGAGAGTTATGGAGTGCTAGAAAGATCGTAGATGGTATCCATTGAAGGTTCGGCAGCTCGAGGCTAATCTTCCAACATTCAATGCACAAAGCCGTCAGCTGAGAAATTCTTCGTTGGTGAAAACGGGGTTAAGCCTACGAAGTGGTTTGGGAAGAGGGTTAAAGAAGACAGTCTGAGGGGTGCAGGTAGAAAGAGAAATAGAGAGAGAAAAAGAGAGAAGTGGTGGCTGTAGATCGAAGGAGCAAGGGTAGGAGTAGAGGTGCCGTTCAACTGTTTTGTCGAAGTTTGTTGCAGCCTGGTTTTTGCTCGACAAAGCCTTGTCGACTCTCTCTCACCCTTGCGAACGGCTAATGGCGAGTAAGCGGGATCCACAATACCCGTCTTGTGCCACCTTAACACAACCGCGAGCCGTGATCCTGCCCTGGCTACATATATAGTGATCTCTCTTTTCCTTTGAAAGCGTTGCGACTCCTTGCTCACCTACTATCCCCCTCTTGTTTTCTTTTTTCATTTTTCTTTTGCTTCTTTTTTTTCTTCATATTTTCCGAGGCCACCCCCATTGTTAAGCGGTTATACAGTAGGAACTTCTTTACCAAGGTAGAGAAAATTCGTTCAGAAGGTTGCGATGCTATGAGATAGGTGGGTACACTACACACATACTCTCCGAAAGCTCGGAAGAGATAACACCAAGTATCGACTCATACCTGCTCTTGTTTTCTCTACTCTCTTCATCCCTCTTCGGGGGGTAGGTATACAAAGGAAATGGATAAAGCGAGAGAGAAAGTATAAGTAAGTAAGGAAGAAAGAAAAAAAAAAATGAAGGAAGGAAGGAAGGAAGGAAGGAAGGAAGGAAGGAAGGAAGGATGTTTATAAATTGCCTCAATATTGAGAGGCGTTCATCCGTAGGCTTCGCGTTCGAAGGAAGAGAACGTTTCTAATAAAACTTGCAGCATACGACTTGAAAAATATTTCTGTTGTCTGTCGAACCAATCGTCCCTGAAGCGCGTGTCATTTGTCTGCCTTTGTGTATCGGTAGAACATTTGTTCGTTCAATCGTTCGTTCTTTGCTCCCTTGTATATGTACAATTTGAAAATGCTTTTTGCTCTTTTTTCGTACTATCGCAGGAATGCATTGATGTCCTTTTCTCGCCTCTTCTCTTCTCATCTCCTCTCATCTCATCTCTTATCATTTCTTCTATTCTAAACCCATTTTATTCTATGTAGTATTTTCTATCGACCGCTGCACAACACACATCGGAGCTTTCCCCAATCGATAATGGTACCTCGAGTCATCCTGGAGCAGAGCCAGAGATCGGGGGCAGTTAAGCGTCGCTTTACCTCACCAAGGGTCTACCAGTACTCTGGTTCAAGGGTTTTCGTGCCCAGGATGGGTCAACCGGACGCGCCCGCGCCCTCGCCGCACCCTGAGACCGAGTAGTTCCATATCGCCGAGTCAGTTTAGTCAACGGGGGTGGAAAGCCTGGGGTAGAAACGAGGTACCCAAGGGTTATGTGCTGCAGGATGTGTTCTGGAATGATATGTAGCGTTGGGTATACAGCCAAAATTAGGATACGAATCTGAGCCGAAAAGGTAATTACGGCAAGGGGTTTGCGAAGGGTGGGTTTTTTTTAATATTTTTTTTTCTTTTTCTTTTTTTTTCGCTCTTGTTTAGGAAAGTTTTTGCTGTTATTTTTTTTGGCTGTTGTCTTTTTCTTTTTGTTGTTCTTCCTCCGTTTTTTTTTTTTTTTTTTAATTTAATTAGTTTTGTTTATTTTGTCAGATTATATTCAGCGCTTTTTTAGTTTTATTAATTAACTCTAATCTCGCTTTACGGAATATCATATTATACAAAACTTGCGATAGAGTTAATATTTGCTTATTATATAAGCTTCTTTCGCCGAGCTTTGAGTATATAAATCGGATGAATACTTATGTTTGAAATAAAAAAATTGGAAAGGGTGAGTGAAGGTATCTGGTCGAGAAATTGCACCAGTGCTTTAACCCATATATACCTCCGTCCGTAATTACCTAGAGGTTTTCTAATTAAATAACTCTATATATACATATAGGAATGGTGAAATGGTGAAATCGTGAAATGGTAAACCTTGGAGAAATAAAACTACATAAACTAATTTTGAGTGTAAAACATATTTTTAAAGGTAACTGGAGTATCGCTTCGTTTCTAGCCTTGCTAGTTGGCTAGCTAGGCTTGTACAAACACTTGAGAAACTGCGGCCGGTAATGGATGCAAGAGATCAGAGCCGATGGATGAAAATAAATATAAAAAAAAATTCAATTTTATATTCCCAGTAGAGTTTTTGCCAGTTGAAAAACTACCGACGTTCACGTATATACTCGTATCTATATATATATTATACCTATATGAACCTATTCCTACGTTTTTATCAAAGCACCTGCGAGCCAAGGAAGTAAGAGCAGTTTGCGGTATAAATGCCGTCGAAGAGTCGAGGTCGGAGAGTATACATGTCATGAAATTTACAATTATGTAAGCAAATATGAAAATATGGCATGTAGTTTTTGGTTTTGGTCAAATTTGTTGTAGGAAAAATAATGGTCGAGGATAAAAGTCCGAAATAAATGGATAAGAACCCGGGTAACATTCTACATATGGCCAGCCCACATGCTAATATTTAATGACAGTCTCGTTTTTCTTTTTTTCTTCTTCTGAGTTTTTGAGAGTTACGATTGAGTCAGCGATTTTTTTCAAGATGGTACGAATATTTTCGAGGCTAGTACAATTTCGTAGAAGAATCAAAATTTCGAAATTTGAAAAATGCTTGGGCTGTTTTTTTTTTTTTTTTTTTTTTTTTGAATTTCGAGTGCTTGAGAGTTGCGGTCAAGTCTGTAACTTGAAATCGTATCCCGGAAATGGACGTTAGGTATACCCATAGGTATGTATTTTTGGTTTTTCGTTTTGTATTGTTTTTCATTTTATTTTATTTTTTCATCTTCCCGAGATTTTTACCACTTTCCGAAATATCCCTTTTAATTAATCTCATTTACGCCAGAGCCAGAGAATGAGAGACAGGGAATGGGGGCTGGTGGGATACAGAGGGATGAGATTTTAACGAACCTCAATAAATCATTTCCAGCCACTGAAAGTCCCTGTCGGTCTGCCGCGACGTCACACCACCTGGCCATTAATTGTCGTTAAATTTTTCAAGTACGAAGGAAATTGCGCCGACGGCAGGGGAGTGCAGCCATTGATATTTCAAATTTGTTGGTTATCGAGTCCGCGTGGCTCAACTGCACCGTGCTAAATTACTTTTTTAATCCATTTTCGATTTATAATTTAATTATCCTCGTATTTTTCTGATTGGATAAAATTTCGTTTATTCATCTAGTTTTTATTTTTTATATAGGTACGTTTCTTGATTATTATTTTTCTGTACGTTTCGTATTCGTTTTTTAATTTTTTAATTTTTTAATTTTTTAATTTTTGTTTTTGTTGTTTTTTCATAATTTTCTTTAATTTGCACATATTACTTCGGCGACTC
This sequence comes from Tenthredo mesomela, assembly GCA_943736025.1. Classification (NCBI taxonomy): domain Eukaryota; kingdom Metazoa; phylum Arthropoda; class Insecta; order Hymenoptera; family Tenthredinidae; genus Tenthredo; species Tenthredo mesomela. The sequence continues at coordinate 2,642,914 of OX031022.1, forward strand.
AATTTGCATGCGGTAAATGCATGACGCAGCAAGTACAAAGCCAGAAGCTGCAGAAACGTGGTTGGTAGAAACATTAAACTGAAAACGGTACCACCGAGCGCGTAAATTGCTAATATAATATTCTGGTCAGGGGAAGTCTCCAAAAACGCAAGCTTTCCATGGAGCTTGGATATAGCTTTGCTTTGCGGTCACGTTACAGCTATCGTATCAAGAATCTCAGCACACCGAATCGCAGCACATAAAGTGTTAATTCAGAAAAACTGACCGTATAGTCTCGATACATTATTTTACAAATAAATATATAAAAATTATCAATTTTCATCAGAATATGAAAATAGAAAATTCTATATTTAAGGAAACCAAGGAAAACCTTAATTATTTTTAATTACTTGACGATAACTCGGGTTCCTATCTTGCTGGACGCAATGTTTGAATAATTATATAACTTGCATATATTTAGGTGACGTAAATTGCGCCGTGCACTTCGGTGCAAAATTTATTTAAAAGATAAGACGATAGGTTGGTGGGTATAAAAGCACGGAACTCCGTGGTCAAGTTCACTCTATAATTATTTTGTCGCAAAGTGATTACTCCAGCTAAATTTATCATGGATCGAAAAGTCACCTGCCTGGTTCTCGGTTTGTTGGTATTACTCCAATTATTCGTTACCATCAGCGCGCAAGATTCCACACCAGGCAAGTACCAAATTTCATTATTAATTTTTGATCATTTTTGTACATTCGGTATTATGATTACATTTTATCTATATTTTTCTATTCCAGCTCCAGCTCCAGAAAAGCGAAGAGGTCTGGTCGGAGGATTATTGGTTTCAGTTGCAGATCTTTTGGGTTACATCACAGGTAATCTACTTTAACATGCCGACATGAAATATAATCATGTGACAACCACTTGATCATCTAGTAAACCAGTATAACGACCAAAGCTAATAATTGTCTTGAATGAAATTTATTTCCACTACTGGAATCAGAAAGCTTAATACGTTTCAAGTTACGTATTGGCACACAAAAAATGAATCAAGTTATGGAATACTGTTCTATTAATTTTTCAATAAATTAATGAATAAATGAACTGTCTTTCAATTCTACCTGTTCATAACATCCGAAATGTATGTTTTCCAATTATCTCCAATGCCAATATCTAAATTATCCATAGTCAAGCTAAATATTGGCTAATTACGAACATACGTCGAAGGTTTGAAACTCGTTAAAAAAAATAAAATAAAAAAATACATTAAAATAATGTAATTAATTCTGAAAACGTATCGTATCATTCATTGCCAAGGGCATCCAGTTTTGCACTTGTGTCAAGCTAACGAAGTGATAAGGCCATCGCTTCGTAGCTAGGAATAGTCAAAGTCTGTACGTACACGAATGTTATAGGTACATCAGGTAAGTTTTTCGAAAGTTTCAATTATGAGAAATTATCGGATATGATGGATACATAACTAACAGTCGTAGATCGTTTATAAGAAACAGTTTGAGTGCCTCGACTTTAAAAGAAACTTTTGAACTCATTTGATCCATCTAATCCACCGATACGTGAAGCTCTGGTTCAAATCTCTCCCCCTTTTCCACAAAGTTCATACAGAATTTTTCAAGATTCTGTACCTTCGAACGCGATGAAGTGGATGATTTTTCAGGCTATAAGACCATTAAACACAGGATTATATAGACGACAGGCATGCTAAGCCGGATTTCTGGATTAGAGAGAGAAAAAATCGCTAGATTTATCAATAGAGAATCTGCCATATCCGGTCTAGGGACTCGCCGACTGAGTATGAAAAATACTTGGCTATTTTTTTTTTTTTGTTTTTTGTTTTCAAATTTAATGGTACAGAGAACTCCATAGTTCTAATACTCGGATTTTTTATTCAAAATTAGGATATGGCTCAATGAATCGCTCGGTGTGATCAAATGGCCAATCAGTTTCACCAGCTTAAGTGGCTAGATGTGTGCGTCTGCGATTCTCTGAAGAAAAGTTCGAGAGAATTCCTGGGTTATTCGCGGCTTGCAAACACGATTAAATTAGAACAGACGGTGTTAGGGGAAAAGGAGGCGATTCGCTACCACATACACCAGTGAAACTGGATTATACGTACATGTGTGAAAAGGAATTCCCATTAGTACGCACGGGCTGCTTCTATTTGCACGTAGACACTATTATATCCGTTTAATTACATCCTTATTTACCAGTCGACTAGTTTTTCCTCTTCGTCGAATAAGAATTGCTTTTATATATGAAGAAAAAAACAAAAAAAACAGCGGCAATTTTTGTCTTACGTTTATTCATTTGGTTTTTTTTTTCTTTTTTTTTTTCTATCATTTTTTCAACAGTTTTTGATCCAGAAAAATATCCCGCAAGCTGCGACTACGCGGCTACTGTCACATGGAGAGAAAGACATGTAGTTAATGAAATTTCGAGGAACTGATGGCCAGTTTAATTCCGGATGGAAGGAGACGTTGGTATAAGTGAAGAAGTAGGGAAAAAAAGGGAGATAGCCAGAGGACAGCTGGGTGATATTTCATTAAAGTGAAAAAACCCTGGCCACTATGTCCATCAGAACAGGAGCCACTCCGTAGTTCTGCAGCAGGGCCCTGTTCTGATGTGACCCACGGGGATCCCCCACTATAATTGAAACGTCTAGTAATTGTGGAAAATAAAGAAGTATCCCTGTCTACTCGAGAGAAGAATACCTACACGGAATAAAGTATACGAGCGGAAAAATCCTCCGGACCAGACATTTTCTCTGCAGTTCCCCTTGAACCCAGCTCTGACAACGAGTAAGAAGACATTTTTTCTTAGTATGAGAACCTCGACTCAAACTAATTGCTTTTACGTTTATCACAATTATTTTCATTTACATTCTCTGATTATACTCGAATATAGAATATATAATTAACGACATGAAAATTGGGCGTAAGAATTCACCAAGAAATTATTTTCAAAAATATCTCAGATCGTTATTTGACGAGAATTCATACACCCAACTTAAGCGAGATGGAGTAACGATCATTTATAAAAGTTCTGGTTCAGGTTGAATCATTTTTAGATTCGATTCATAAAATTTTAGCTTCATGATTAGGTCGATTTTTTTTTTTTTTTTTTTCTTTCGCGGCGCTTTGGAACGAAACGGAAGCCCCGATGATGTTACTCGATTTTATATAGGTACGCGAGGGTCATATTCGACAGAAGCAATATTCATGAAACGTAAAATTCAATTTGAAAGAAGCAATAAAAATTCAATTACCATACTTTTGTTCCTCACTTTTATTCCTTTGTAACACATCTACGCTTCCTTGGAGATCTACTTCGTTGTACTACTACTACAGCGGAGAGCTTCTTTCGAGGATACCATTCTCAACAACTTTCGTACCTTAATTAATTATCCTGCGATACGCGATACTGACTAGGTAACATACTTCATCGAATCAAGCATCTCTTGATGTAATTAAAGTTCTCTTTCAGTTGTATAGTATTCTGAAAATGAACAGAATAATCTACTGTAACAATCAACCCCTCCGATTGATATGATAATTGGACAAAATTAAAAAAAAAAAAACAAAGTAAAAGTAGAATAAGGTGGTTCGAAAATTGTGGGTTTGTAATTGAGTCAGTGTAGTATTTCACAAGCTCAGGATTTTCTGCAAGCTTCGTTCCAATTCGAGTTGGTATATTTTACTGTCGAAAATCTCACAACGAGCTTTTGCCTAACCAGCGAACGTGAATTTACCAAAACTCTCTAACTGAGGCTTACGAGGTGTAGAAATACGGAATAAAACAAATCTGAGGGAAATAATGAAATATCCTCATCTCCGTTTTTTACGTAGGTATATGTATATCGAAAAAAATGTCTCTAGACAAGATATTCCTATTGATTTCTCGAAATCAAAATCTCTTTCTGTGTATAGTATATGAAATTTATAAACCCAAAATTTTCATGCCTGTATAGAATTAGCATGAGATTATTTATACATATCGGAAATATGATATACAATAAGTAATATTAAGGGTTGTAAATTTGGGGATAAACTTTGACGCGTAAGACTTTAACGGTGGTTTGAAGCCATCGCTAGCTGAGCTGAGCTTATATAGCTAAACGTGGGGTGCTAGGGGCTGCATTATTTATCACCACTGATTTATAAGCCCCGTGTAGCCAGCTAACAACGCCTTCTCCACCTTCTCTCTGCCTTTCCTACCGTATAGCTCGACGACGACGCCAACCTCGAAAGCTCCAGGTTTCCTAACGGCGAGGGCGAATTGTGATACAACCGCAGAATTACCACTACTATAGTATACTCTGTAATATTTTGATTCAGGTAAAGGTTGAAAATTTTCTTTATTTTATAATTCTTGGTACTAATATGATGTGCGCAGAAAAAAAAAAAAAAAAAAAAAAAAAATCAGAGAATGGTCTTCGTATTTTCTGATTATATTTATCATAGCATTATAATCGCACGAAGGATAATATTCATTTCCTTCGTTATTATTGCGCTTCTTCTCGTTTTCTTCTTTTTCCTTTTATTTTCAATTTGTATATTCATTCGTACTATAATCATGATTATATCTTATTTCAGTCTTGAATTGCTGATAGAAATTTCCACTCGAGTTATCGGAGAAACGAGATCGACTTCCAAGTAATTCACATTGCGATAGTAGAATATTGGTCTTACTTTGAATACCTGGGACCAACGAACCGTAAATAAAAATAAAGTAGATGAGTGTATATATCTATAAGCTGTGTACTTGGCCAGCTATTCAAAAGTCAGAGTTCGTATACACCGGCTGTATATCGAGTGCATAAAAAATCGCGTGTGAATGCCAGCCAGGGGTTTCGCCCACTATATCAATAATTTAGACACGCGAAGCTTAGAGAGTGAGCTTTTCCGAGTGAGTGCTAGAGGCTGGATGCTGGATGCTGGAGGTTGGAGGCTGGAGAGCTGGAAGTTAATATACCGATTTAATAAGCGGCAAATTGAGCGAGCCTGTTCATAGAGTGTGCAGCGACGTAGTAGAGGCAAGTTAGAGTCGGGCAGCTGGATAAAATAAAGTGAAATGCAATAATGAAAGCCGTGTGTATCGGGTAGAATTCAATTTTACTGTCGTGCCAGCTTCGCTCGGCGACTCCTTTTTTTTTTTTTTTTTTTAAATCAATCATTTTTCTTCATTTTTCCATCCTTCCAAACCAGTCTATGAGCTTTTCGAAAATATAATCTCCGTTTATTTTTATTTATTTTTTTTGTTTTTTGTTTTTTGTTTTATTCTACATACATTCTGTATATTTTTAACGACATTTCTCTTCATTTTTCAATCCTCTCATCATCTATCGGATATTCATTCACTTCGTTGAGCTGTGATGTAGATAAAAATTTAATGGAAAAATTCAATTCGTCCAATTATTTATAAATATGATTTAAAATCCCTCTAAAATTTCGTTCTATTTTTTTTTTTTTTTTTTTTCATTTCATTTTTTGTTTTTGTTTTTTCATCATTTCTTTTTTCCTACACTTTTCCACGAAATTCAACGAACGGAATGAAAAATATATTTGACGAAAAAAAAAAAAAAAAGATTAGTCGCTGATAAATTTCGAATGTATAAGGTATATATAAATTTTTTTTTTTTTTTTTCTGATATCGGTTCATTGTGGGGGGAATATTCCGCGTTCACTTGACTAATCTTAATGGAAAAGAAAATTCTTTACTCTCTTGATACGTAGTCGAATAGACGGGGCGTAAAATATCCAACGCATATTATAGTATCGCTCAGGTTCGCAAGGTGGGCGAATTTGAATAACGGAATCGAAAAAGTGTCTCATACATCAAAGTTCAACGTGCAACGAGGAAAAAGGTAATAACTAAACCAGGAATTCGTCACTCGTCACTCTTTAATCATTTTTCTCCTACCTTATATGGAAATTATTATACTTTAAATATATATTTAGGTATACGTACGTTTCAACTGATCTAAACGCGACACTAACATAAGATTTCAGAAGGCACTGAAACAACACCTGCTTTTAACGCAAGGCGTAAGATCAAAGTACGAAAAATCACCCTGCCTTACTTCTTCTTCATCCATGTATAGGTATAAATTACAAGTTGATACGAGAGAGAAAAAAAAAAAAAAAGATAAAAAACTAAACTTTCATCACACTGAGCAACACTTTTAATATTGTAAAGGTAAAGGCTGATGCCAATTAAAACTTTGAATAAAATATACCAGCTCCGTATTACTCACAAAGAAAAATATTCTTTTTGATAAAAAAAAAAAAGAAAAAACGGAACAGAAAAATAAAAATGAAACAGAAAAGTACTTCGAGCATCTTATATCTTATTATACAAGAGTACTGAATTTTTTTTTTTTTTTTTTCTTTATTTTTACCTAAATCATATCGTCAAATATTGGAAAAAATTCTCTTCTTTTATCAGTGATATAATATCTTTTTAAATCGATTTTTATATTCATTGATAAATTATATATTAATTGGTCACCTGTATACTATCAGCTAATTTTTTAGGGCCTGTAAAAGCTGAGGGTGGAATAGCGCGAGGGAAGAAACTAACTGGTAAAGACTGCACAGCCCCATCGTACCTTGAAAATATCTCGCAAAGTAGGAGGAGGAGTCATTTCACGGTCCATTACTCGAGTTAGATCAATGTTTAACTGTGCAGAGGGGTATAAGGTATATAACGTGGTTAAGATTGTGAAAGTTAGGTAGGTACCTACCTAGCTAGCTATCTACCTTTCATGCGTTTATACCCTCACGTCTGCTTCGCGAATGTATCGCAATTAAACCGCGATAATATCCCAAGACTCTAAATTTGAAAAAAACATTTCGTCTCGAAGTACGGGATAACCATTCCTCCGGTGTTATAACAGCCTTTAAAATCCTCTAATGGATTTTTAAATACTAAACTCCATTCCTGCAGCTCAGATGATAACGAGCTTTCACGGCTGAATTTTTATGGATAACACACCGAGAATTTAACAGGATTATGTAATTTTGAATTTTGAATAAACCACACCGAGTCGTTGGAAAATTCTCTTATAATTAAGAATGTTCATTTATTTATTTATTTATTTTTTTCTTCTTCTTCTTCTTTCGCCGTATAAAATTCACCCCTTTTACCTTTTATCTAGGAATTCTGAATAACGGCATTGCGAGGGCCGTTATATGCGTAATGATTGAAAAAATTAACACCTAAACGAAACGATGACCACGCCTAAAAAGCACGGATCTAAACAGGGTTGGTTAGTCCCCACATGCACGCGTTTCTGTTTGTTTATTCTTGTTTATCTAAGCTGGCTGCGAGTTGGCGTGTGCACCCGCTTAACGTCAGCCACGCGACCGGTCATTCACGTTCAACAAACATTTACACTAGGTATTAATTCCTGTTTGGGATAGTAATTAGATGTTGATGAGACAACCTGGTGCTCCGACGAATATTTTTACCCCTATATACCAACTACGGGTGTAACAGGGGGTGACCACCACTCAACATGATGGATGCGAGGTTAGCCTGAGTCCGGCACTATAATCCCAGGAGAGACAGACCCTTATAGAGAACGAGAAAGAGAGGAGGAGGAGGACCCCTAGTCATACAAAACCATACCAGTATATGTGCACGCAGCACAGAAACCGAGATACCAAACACGCGACGTCTCTTAGTCGTCCTGTGTACCAGCTACCAGTCGAAGGAGTTGAGGATATCGTCAAAAGCTCCTGCCTATATACCTAGTTGAATTTATTCATTTTATAACCAGCGAGATTTTATATTCTATTCAAATCAGACTCGAAATTCTATTCTTTCACTTACCGAGATGCAAAGAGGAGTTTAATCCCGAGGAAATAATGATGATTTCAACTTTGTCGACTAGGTACTGCTTGCTATTCATGAAAGCTCTAACAACTATCTACGTTGTTTCAACGACACTCTCTCTCTGCAGTGGTCATCCGGCGTACGACAATTTCATTTTATCCGGTTGTATATATATATATATATAGGACGTTGTTCCCTGTAGATTCTGGTCCTGCTGCGGGGGTATAGATAATTGAGCTTTTTCAATTACCTCAAAATCCTGTACCGGAAGCTACGGCCACGTCGAGAATCGCGAAAGATTTGATCTGCATTGCAAAACCTAACGGTGGCAGAGAGGCAGGCTCCGATTCGTAAACCAGGACGATCACATCCTAGCCGGGAAATCTTCCTTGCTATTCATCCGCGACAGCAGAGCTGGGAGAGGCTTATGCGGATTTAAAGAACCCGTGTAAAACACGGATTCAATTTCGAACCCGGAAAGAGTAATTGACAGATTTTAAAACAGGAATCGAACCCGAAATACCTGTTCGAACAATCTTAGGGCTTTTAAAGAGCTTTTTTTTATCATTATTATTTTTTTTCCATTTCTTGTCTCGTCTTGAATTATATTGGGTCACTGAATAGCTATGGCTACGATAGAATCTTAGCCGGAATCTAGTTTCGCGGTTTATTTTATTTCGTGAGAAACGTCCGAGTTCTTTTTCTGGGGGGTTAGGCAAAAAACATTTTTATCGCATTCGTCACGTCAGGACGTAGAAGCTGTAAGCACAAGCATTTAATTTTCCCTCGTTTGAGGCGATAACGTAGCCGTCCGAATGTGGGTTTATACATATACGTATACCTATGTATAATATATAATATATAAATGTATCAACACCCACATGCTTCTCTTCTCGTCCTCTCAAGCTCCTCGCTTCGGGCTCTCCCAGCCGAACTTCCGGTCCACGTATATATATATATATGTATAATCCATATATATATATAGGGGAAGGTGGGGCAGAATGGCCGGATGGGGCTAAATGGCCGCCAAAAAAAAAATTGACTTACTTGCATTTTCGCATCAAGGGGGATCGTATGAGACCCCTTGCAACGCGATTCCGCTAAAAGTGCTCAAAAAATTTTAGGGTGGGGCTGAACGGCCACCCTAATAAAAGTAGCGAAATTGCATTTTCACGTCGAAGTGAGTGAGATAAAACTATATGCAGCGTGGTTCCACTGAAAACGATGCAAAACTGAAAGGGTGGGGCAACGTCGCTCACCCTACACTGAGAAAAAAATATAATTGAATTAACGAAATGTTTTTTTCAATAGTCGCAATTAAAAATTTATTCGGAACAAATAAATTCCAATTGGTGTGATTAAATATCATATGAAATTGACCGATTTTCACTCACTTCGACGGGAAAATACAATTTCGCTACTTTTATTAGGGTGGCCGTTTAGCCCCACCCTGAAAATTTTTGAGCACTTTCAGCAGAATCGCGTTGCATGGCGTCTCATATGATTCCCCTTGATGCGAAAATGCCAGTGGGTCAATTTTTTTTTTGGCGGCCATTTAGCCCCATCCGGCCATTCTGCCCCACTTTCCCCTATACGTGTGTGTCTTGCTAGTGCTGACTTCGAGTCGCCCAAACGCCTCGTCGCTTCTTTCGCATCTATCACGCCCTTCGCCAGACTCCTAATTTATTTTCTCTCACCGTTCGGTCACGTTTTCAATTTCACCCTACACCCCCTGCCCCGTCTTTGCTTGTTTTGTCCACCACCCCCAACCCCGACCCCAACCCCAAGTGACGTTACCACTCTCTACGTAGTTTTTTTTTTTTTCTTTTTTTTTCCACCTGCTGCTGACCCATTCTTACAATCAGTTCCCCACAGCACAATCTTTCAATCTTGTCTCTCTCGCCAGGCCCGAAAGTAATTTTGATGCTGTTTTCCTTCGAGTGGTAAACCACGACGTCGCAGGTTGTTCTGCAAGGCAATCAATCGAGGAATAACGAATGTACCAAAAATTGATGAATTTTAATCAGATAGGATTCGAAAGAAAAACTTTTACAAGAGTCCCAAAATATAGTATTCAACAAATTCTATACACCCAGAATTTGGAATTCTGGGAATAGAAAGCTCTGGAAGAAATTTGAGACCGTGTAGACTGATGATAAAAGGTCAGGTACCAAAAGTCCAAGAGATTGATAAAATATTCTAGAAAGTTATGAATTTTTCAACGCAGTTTCAAATGTCTGCTATTTTAAAACACCTGGGTAACGTAGAAAAAAAGTCTTGAAACTTTTTTCGAGATGAGTTTTATCAAACTTAAATTTCACCCGAATTGGTCGAACAATAGTTTGTGCGAAATCCAACAATAAATAAATCTGCAAATAATTATTCTGCACCTTCGACTGGGTTTTTCGTAAGAATTTCTTTTTTTTTTTTCATATGCTTGCTTGCATAGAAGACAAAGTTAAAGTATATATCCAGCATTCCTTCTACTGCAGAGTTCTCGATCCAATGTCACCTCTCATCGTCTACTTTACACTCCTCTTCTACACTCTCTTGGGATCCTTTCGCCCCTTTCCATACTATTTCCTCTTCCCTTTTTTTCTCTTTCTATCTTCCTTTCTTTCTTTCTGTTTTTTTTTTTTCTTCTTTTTTTCATCTCTACTCGGGGTAGTACTCTCTCTTCATCTTCCCCTGTGCACCCAGCTCCCTTCTTCGAGTTCTGCGTGTGCTTTAGCCGACTTTATGCAAATGATCCTCTAGGAGAGCTTTCCGCCACCAACCTTCTCTCCTCTTCTTTCCTCCCATCACCCTTTCCTGAGTGTTCTTCCATCTTTCTTATTTTCATTGTCTTTTTTCGTTCCTACTTTACTGTTGCTTTTTCACGCAAATGGTCTCGGCAACGACCCAGCTCGTCTTACTGAATCAACCTCAATAGTACCGCCTGCTGCACTCTCTACTGTTATTCCAACAAAACCAATCCCCGAACTATTTTTGACGATTTATTTCTCTTTTTTTTTCCAACAAATAGATTCATTCCTTTATTATAACCATCAGCGGATTGAATTAGAATTCTCGTTCAATTCAAGCATTTCAATTATTTTCCCTGAGCCTGATCTTCTCGGCTATAGATCATCCCCTTTACTTACGTATGACTGAGTCATCCCTCTAGCAAATCATCAAATCACTGGGCTAGTTGCTCAAATTATAAGCCGGATTACTACGGCTTACTAGAAGCTTACGTCTAGCTTACGACAGATCGATCAAATGTTGATGGTTTACCTATTTGTATCGACTGCCTGTAGAAGTTTACGGTTATTATTTCATTATGATATATATTCCCTTATCCGTATGAATAGTTTTTTTTTTTTTTATTTCTTTTTTTTTTTTTTTTTTTTTGCCACCCGAATTGCCACCGCTGCCACCACCAGAGCCAAGAGAATAAGTATCTTGGGGGTTGTACTTTTGTTTTGTTTGCAAAAAGTTTATTCACACGAGTGTTCGAGGCAAAACGGTGTATATCTAATTTACCTTGCCAGCCTCGGAATTCCAAGCCCGAGAGCCACTCAGCCATAGCTGTAAATGTTTCACGAGAATTTCATCTTACCACTGTTTACACTGTTTTAATTCAGACCACCATCCACTCCCCACCGACTTTCGCGAACTGCAGATGGAGTGAGAAAAGTATTAAGAAAAGTTTCTTACACCCTTTTTGGTATCAACTTATTGCGAGCTTTTTTACTCAATTCTAATTCTTACGATGAAAATCTCGTCCGTATTTTGATCGCTATATCGATCTCAATCAACTATAATGCATCTAATTATATCAGTCAGACAGAAAAGAAACGGTGGAGAGAAGAGAGAATAAAAAAGAAGAAAAAAAATTCAAGCTTGTCTTAGAGATTGAAAGAATTAACAGAACGACTTACCTACCTACCTACTCAGCTGGGTATAGTGTCTTAATTTATTTTACTCGCGGATAAAAAGGTTGACGAAGTGCCTGAGAGAAACGGGTGCTAAGAAGTGAAATGAAAAAATGAAAAATAGAAACAATTATGGGGTAGAAAGGGTTGGCTAAAACGTAGCGAGGTTTGCTCTTACTCCTCTCGCTACAAGAAGACTAGGAATCTGCCCTAGAGAAATACGAGCTTGCAATTTACTCGACTGGTTGCCGCTGCGGAGTTTAGTCTGGGAATAGAGACAGAGAAAGATATCCACGCTCTGCTTTATGCGTTTTAAATAGTTCTCCCCCGAATTCTTTCAGGATTTATTAACCTTTCTCTTGGTTTAATTACTTCTCTCCTCTTCTCTTCTTTCCTCTTCTATTCTCTTCTCTTCTCTTCTCTTCTCTGCCACTCGCAACCCCCCTGCACCCTTCCGCCAGTCCGGGTCGACTTCCTCGGCTTCAGATATCTCGCGTGCGAATTACACTTTGTTTGTTTCGGAAACGCGACTAACAAACGGAAGTTAGAGCGAGAGGAAAACACGTCGAAAAGAGAAAGTACAACGAGGGTGCTAGAAGGGCGGTAATAAACTTTCCGGAAGAGCTATCCCTACGAATTTTCCAAGGATTTATACCCCCTTTACCCATCTCCCATAAAAATAAAAAAATAAAAATAAAAATCATCGATTAATTAATTAAACAATCTCTTATCCAACTTTTTTTCACCAATTATATAGTAATAATAATTATACCCTCTAATAATAATTACCAAAACTTAAGTTAACGAATATATTAAACCAACTTTCAACCCCTTCTCCTTGTTCGGGGTATATAACTAGATATATATATAAGTTATCTCTGCACAGTGTGCTAGTTATTGATAATCTAACGGGAATTAGTTTGTTCTGTTAAAGCTTTGGCAGGCACGTGGGTACAGGGTTCGAAGTATATAACGTTTGAATAAATTGGTAAAGCCGGTTGGCGACTGGTCCTACTTAATCTAAATTTGACGACTATGCAAAACTCGGAAAGCACCTGCGGTCAGCATAATCGGTATTAGGCCCGATATCGAAACTGCTTGCGTCGAGGTTATACCTACCTACCCTTCAGCTACGACCTAGGTGGGATACAACACTTGGCTTATACGTACCGCATCTATATACCATATAATGTATTATATATGCTACAAATACGTATATACCCACACCTATACAAACGCCTGCTAGCTCCATATAATAAATTTTCAAATTAACCAGGGTCCGCCTTTTTCTCTCCTCTCATCTCTCTTTGCTTGGTATCGCAGAAAAAAAAAAGAAAAAAAAAAAAAAAAGGAAAAATATACAAAATACGTGCCTCCCTTCGAGAAATTCTGCACCGTCTGTGACTTGAGTGAAAAAAACATATTTTTTAAGGCATATATATATTCATGAAATAAAGTCTGGAATCCTCCGGTTCTTTTCTGTGGTCAATTAATTTGTATATATATAACGGAAGTAACTATGAGGATATTTTTTTCAATGAAGACAAATTTTCTGTTTAAATTTTGAAATATGGTTTTCTTGCCGGCCATTTGTTCTCTTCATTTCTTATATTTTTTTTTTTGTTTTTTTGTTTTTTTATTATTCTTTCTCTCTCATTTTGATATACGCATCATGAAGCAAAAGAAAGCTCGATGCTCAGAGCTGTCGGTTTATTTCTAGAATAAGGATGAATTGTTGAGCCCTGCAGAGTCGTGGAGAGAGTTTGCGACTTGGTTCTATACTCTTCAGACAGCATTAGCGTCCCATGTTAGGCTAATAAATAGCTAAAGTTGGGCACGCGGGTAATACGTCTCTGTATTACGTCGCTATAAACCAACCTCGAAGACTGCGGTGCCGGCTTTTCCTTTTCCGTCACCTATAAAGGTTCCTATTTACACGAGGCGACCCTCACGCTCGCCCACACACCTTATAATTCAATTCAGGAGTCAGAAGTAATCGTGGGGATCCCAAAGAATTTTCTCATCTATTTTTTTCCTCTTTCTTTCTTTCTTTCTTTCTTCATTCATTTTCCTCAGACGCTCCTGATTGAGTAATAGCTTATATTTTTCCTTTTACCTTATACTCAGATTTTCATACACGGAATTCAGTTGTTTTTTGTTTTTTTCTTTTGCATTTTATGTGTATATTGCTCTCTTGGCGAGATGATTATGACGAAAGCCGCGAGCATCTCGTCATCGTTAGGCTCAAAGAGAAAAATGGAAGAGAATAAAAAAATTAAAAAAAAAAAAAAAAAAACGGAAAAAGTTGAAGAAACTAGTCGAAGGAGATAAGGAGAAATATAAGAAGAAGATGGAGAGGAAGAGGAGGATGATGTAGAAAATGAAAAAGGGAAAAGTTGTCTCGTAAAAAGGTGCAGGAAAGAAATGAAAAGTGAGGGAATTGTGCCCAAAACGCCAGTAAGCTTGGAGGCGTCCCTTATTCCGTTCTGGTTTAATTTAACTCGACGAGGCAATAAACCGGGGCTGCGTTTGTTTTATTGTAGGCCGAAGTTCGCCCGTCTAGGTTCCTCGCTTCGACTCACTTTAATCACAATAAAGATAAAATTAACGCTTTCATCCATTCCTACAATTTTAGTAATATTTTAACGCCGAGCTATAACGAGCTCCTCTCGAATTGCAGTCGTTTCGGTTCTCTGGCTCCTCGCCCTTATCTGTCTTCATCCCTTGCACCCCATCTCGTCCTCTCATCTTCTAACGAGTTTTCTTTACCTCCTCCCTCAGTTATTCACCGACAAACTTCAACCCCTAATTCAATCAATTTTTCCGGCACAACTATGTATTTACCTATAAGAATGACTTTGCTGCACCGTGAAACCAAAAAATGCCCCGCAGATGTAAGAGAAAAAAAAAAAAAAAAAAAAGAAAAAAAAAAAACTAAATAAAAACAAGCAACAAACTTGAAAGTGTTGTAGAATGAAAAGTTTTCTCGTTAATACAGAATTTTCTTATCTCTCAAGTCTCAACCCTCTGCTCTGGTGTCTGGAGTATACATTTTTAAATTCCCGACATTTGTTTACCAGATAGACTCCCGTCGTTACTTTAGTCTGATAACCTATTCCCCATCGCTTATCGAGCTCTCACCAAGTTCGGAACTTCTTAAGCTCTCGAAAACACCTGATAGAGATATATATATATTATATATCTGCGTATGTATAGTATGCATATAGGTATATATAGATATAGAAGGAGTATGAAACGAAGCGAGATTCTGCACAGCCTAGAGTCGACGCGGTGGTTTTGGCGGTGATGTTCGCGGTTTTGAGGTTTCAGTGGCTGGTTTAGAAGATGGTTTGGGAACTCAATCCATCCTCCTCAATCTCTCAGCCGAACGAGGAAGCAGCACCCGATTTTCCCACTTGTCAGAAATTGAATAACTCTCGAAGCTATGGATATAGGTACGTGATGTCGAACTCTCGAACTAGTCAAATAGATCCCTGATCAATCAGAGCCCAAGTTCCACGAGTCGAGGATTGAGAATCGGGAGGATCGGGACGGTTCGTGTGGATCGTGGCAAGGGGGAAGGGGTCGGAGAGCTCCAGACATTAAGGACGGAAACTTTGCTCCAAGATCCACATACGTATCTATATCTACTATAGTCAGTATTAAAGCTTAGTTCACATACAACAAAAAGCTCTGCTTTAACTTGAATCCGGTATAGCGTATACTTACTATTAGCCAGGTTATAGGGACTACGGTGTCAGCTTCCATAAAGCTTTAGAGCTCATCGCATAATAGGTTTAGTGGTTGGAGATAGGGGAAAACCCCCGCCCAGGGTAGCGACGAGTCCGGAGTAACCGGGACTCTGCAGAGCCCTGAGGAACAGTACGGTTCCTGTGCTCGCAGGATTATACGATCCCCTAACTCCGCCCTTCATGGTCTACGATCCCGTCACTCCGTTTCTCCAGACACCGCAGGACAACGTGGTGAATTTCCGTCTTGGGCACAGTTACCAGGCTCAGTCTAGTGATCGTTAGCTCAAGGTGTTTTTTATCCCTCGTATGGAAACTATTCAACGATTTCCTCAGGGTTTTCTCTACTCCTAGTATATCGGTTTCGCGTTTGCAGGCCACCTCTTTTTCGTCCTTTTATCCAACGGCGTCGATTCAGAGGAAAGGGTTGACGCTTGAAGTGGCTGGGGAGAAGACGGAGTCTGATAGGGGGAGAACGGGGTTGAAATAGCGAAAGAGAAGAGAGAAAATAGAAAAGGGAAAAAGGGAAAACGGAAAAGGGAAAATGCCTTTTCCTTACGAAATGGTTGTAGCTGAGGATGACAAGCCAGAAAATTTGGCTCCTCTTTAAAGATTAAACTTTGTGAAGAAAAGCCTGTAGCTTGACGCGGAATGACAGGGGAACACATCCGCCAAGCTGACGTAGAGTTTTGTCACTCCTGCGTAGCTGGGAATCTGGGGGCTTACTACCTCCGATCCTTGGTGCCGCAATTTTCTCGCTCTCGCTTCGTAGTCCTTTCCAACCGTTGCCATGGCGTTATTAAAACATAATGGAAAGCTGATGTCTACAAAGAGTTCGAGGCTTAGGTGACGTAAACGACGCAAGGGAAAACGAACGGCTTTCAAATTAAGAACCACCCACTCACTCTCTCTCCACAGTCCGAGGAATGGCATAGTGGTTTTTCCTCTTTCAACACGATAATGGGATGCGACAATGATTGAAGATTTTTCCTTTTCTTTTTTATTTCCCCCATTTTCACATACTTTTGATGATTATTTTCGTTTTCTTTTTTTTTTTTTTTTTATTCTCACCCGTCCTAAGCTGAGTCTCCTAAGTACTTTGTTTTTTTACACTACAAACAACCCCTTTCGCCCGACCCTTAGGGCTTGGTGCTTGTTCCTGGTTGTGGAATGGAATGGTGTTTAAAGTACATGCATTTGGCTGGAAAATATAACCTTTGATGTTTTCAAGGTTGAGACAATCCACCCCAACCCTTATTCCACTTGTGTGTCTTGATGGAAGAACTTTTTTTTTCTTTTTTTTTTTTTGCCCATACACCAGTATACCACGGACAACAAAACTCTATTGATATCGAAGTGGGGTTTAACGACAATCATTACTGGTATACCATGTAACGATCTCTTTGTGACTTTACTTTCTTCACCCTCTGTATAGTATATATACTTGCGATCCTATAAGAGTCATGAATTAAAAAAGGAAATCAACAAACCTACCAGATGATCATCAAGACGTAATAATGCCTTTAATACTTTGTCGACGATTCGCCTCCTCGTAGTAGCTGGTAATACTCTTTCTCCGATCATAGGAGATAAACGGGTATAGGTGTGGAGCTAGAACCAGTAGCCACAAACGAATAAAGGACCCGGAACTGCAGATAGCTTATCGCAGCCCACCTTTCTGCTTGCCAGCTAGACCAGCTCTGTTCAGACCTTTGGCATTGACGTAGGATCAATACAGCTGATAGGATGGGATTGGATCAAAACCGTATCTGAAAGGACGGATCTGCTAGATCTTTTCAGCTGGTATTAGGGTATAATTTTTTTTCAATTCGAATTTCGCGATCCTAAATCATAGTGGGAAACAATTTAACTCTGCCCAAGTATTAGGCATCATTTTTTCAACCCTGAAGAAGGGTTGATTTCGAAATACGTAACTTTGTGTTAAGGTTTGAATAAGTGCACCAGTTCATGGAAATTCGGCACCGTACTGGGGCTATACGCGACTAGTAAAATTCTGAAGGAAAAACGTGAAAATTCGAAGTATATTTGCTGAGGGAGCAGCTGGCTGGGAGCACCTAATAACCAGTCATAACGAACGACAGCTGGTGCTTCTACTTAGACGCCCACGTACAGAAGAAAGTAAGAAAGAGATGTACGATGGAGGGACAGAGAACGAGAAAGAGAGAGAGAGAGAGAGAGAGCGAGAGAGGATCATAGCCGAACGAGCTTTTCAGCAAAGACGAAAAATATCTAGAGTAGAAATAGAGTAGAGAGGGAGAAAGTAGAGAATAGCACGTCTACAAGGTGATGGAAGGATGAGAGTTCTCATTCGGTAAACGCGAAGTATAGTATATTGCTTTCAGCCTTGAGCCGTGCCGCGGCATAAATGTTCAATCAGCAAATTGAATGTTTGATACGAAAAAGCTGGGCCGTTTGCAAGCTTGAATTTACAGACGCGCTTTGGTCGGTTCAAACTTGATACGAAATGTTAACTAGGTAATTAACTGTACCTTTAACTCTGTCTAGCTGAAACGTAGTACTGCAGCTAGAGGATCGCGAAGCTTTGCTGCTTAACTTTGTCTGATCTTTCATCAGTAAAATCAAAGTAAAATCTCGGAACAAACTTGATCAGATTCTTTGACACGAATAGACCTTTGCGATTTTTTCTATATTCTATAGTAGATTCAAAGTAGAAAATAGGAATTACATTTTAGCAGGTTCTTTTGAGGCACGAACTGGCAAAGCTTTGGGTATAAGGTATGTGGAGGAAAAATAGTATGATGATGGGGAAAAAAAAATGGCAACATACGCGTTTCCGTTCGCCATTCGATACTGAGGGATGTAGATTTTTTTATTTTTTTATTTTTTTTGTTACGGGGGCGGTAAAGGGGAAAGAAGCAGGAAGTTTTCCCCGGTTTGAAAGAAACTGCTCGTCCCATCTTTTCCCCATCTTGCGGAAGTCGCGAACCGCACGGCCTCGTATAATTTCTGGTCAAAGCGTCACATTATTCAAACGTTCCTATTCATATTATCGGTTGAAAAGTTTCAACGCTTCAGGGTTGAACCCTCGACGAGAAAAAGTTATCCGATCATTTCGAAACAAAGCGCCCAGGGATTCGAAACTCTTCCAAAGAAGAATAAACCTTGATCGTTCTCGAATATATCCCTCTCTTCCCTTTTTACCATCCCCCTTAAACCAGATGTATACATACATAACTTTAGGTATGTATGTTCAGGATGTCAATCTCGTTTTGGGTACCGAAAAGGTCAACTCAATGGAAATTTCTCTACCTACGAGTTTATACTATCTTCGTGGCGATGAAATTTACGAAAAACTACCCCGAAACTAAAATCAAGCCGCCTCTTTTGTAAATATTTCGAAAATCGATACAAATCCGGGATCACTGGAGTATGAAATAGGCGGGTGAAAAATTTCTCTCTTTCACTCTCTTTAGCACCCTATCTTCGGTGCTCGCTCCACTTTACCTGACTTTTTTCTCCTTCTCTTTATTTCACATCCCTCATCCATTCTCTGAGCACGGAAATATCGCGGGAGTGTTCTCGCGACGATGGAGGGTTAGCTGCGATTGGTAAGAGGAAAGCTAAAAACGGTCCAGCTTCGGGATGCAGTAGGGTGAGGGAAATCGATCACTCCGATGAAGCTATTAGATATTATAATAAGGGCGTCTCGACGCCGGGCGTCGATGTAAAAATGTATAGATATATAGGAACTAGCTAAGAGGCCATTTTTTTTTCCTCTACTTCTTCTTCTTCTTCTTCTTCTTTTCTTTCCTCATTCGTTCCGCTCATGCCGAGAATAGAAATTGCCTCGTAATGTAAGTACCTCTTTATTACCTGAACTATGAGGATTGAAAATTTCATCCCTCTCTCTCTCTCTTTCTTTCTTCTGGTACTATAATGTCACGTAAAGTCGCGTGTTCGATGACATAACAGGTTCACGTGTGGCGAAGAACATGCATAATAAAATAGAAGCTGGTAGTATTAAGTTTCGTAGTAGAAGTATGAGTTTGAGATTAAGTCCATCATTATACCATCTCGTCTGAAGGTTCTCTCGCTTCGTGGGCACGTGAAATATTCACTATTTTGCCAACCTTTTAGCCGAATCGAAAGTTTGTAACAAGACTCGGCCACCTCTCAGGGGGCATTTAATTTTTTAAGAAGCCTGCTGCAGCGGAAATGGAACTTTCTTTATTATTTTTTAATCCCAGGGGTTCCTCTAATTAGGCGAATCCCGTCAGTCAGTCACGTTTCTTATTATAATGAGAAAGCTTTTTAATTTCACATGTAATAGTAGAGGCAATTCGAGGTCGATGTTTATTTCACTCTGTATTTTATTCACGGGTCGAGGAACGAATTCTCTCGGACTGAATAATGCCGTAGAATATAAACAATACAAAATACAACCACTGTGGAGAGACAAAACTGAGCAAAGCTCTGAGAGATCCATTTGTAGTTAGGTATAAGACGAAGTTGCGGCTTTAGGTTATTTAAATACGTACCTTGCACAGCCTCGACCTCGGCACCCGTTATCTCTGCAGACTCCATTCAAAGCGAGGTGGCTCGGTCCCTTGTTGCCTTATTTTTATTCGTTTCGCCTCGGCTGGGCCGAGAGACCGGCTTGATTATTTTCTTATTAGTACTTGAGACTTTGTTGGTGATTCTGTTTACCCGGAGTTATTAGGACCTACGGTTTCTAAAAGCACCAAAAGCGAGCTTCCAGCCTTATGACTTCGGCGGTGACTGAAGACTCAGTCTTTAACGTCATGGCTTTGAATCTCACTCTCCTTTTTCGAGCTAAATTAACGCCGCCTTATACTTCAAACGAAAGTGGTACGATTTTACGCGCCTTGGCTACTTTGCTTTGATAATTTGAAGTAAAATTTGTAAATTAGCCTTTATCAAGCGGTCCCTGATATATATAACTTCCCATACAGACACAATAAATTCCATCTCAATTTATATCGAGGTTTGAGACTTTTTCATTACATATTTCTACTTTCGGTATGGTAGGCAGATTCTTCATGGCAATATAAGGAGTCCGTATAGAGGTGGTGGAACAGCCTGCTCAAGTTAGAGGGGTAGTAGTCCGTATCAAAAATAACTTTTCGACATTTTTATTTGAATTTATAATTCTTTTGAAAAGTTTTGAGTCAGTTTCCCCCAACAATAAGTCTGCGCAGTATACCGAAGGACGAAGCGATAACGGAGACCTGTCCGTGGTTGTTATTTTTGTTGAACGTGTCGCTAAGAGAGATCGGCGTCAGGCTTTTAGATCCGGGGTAAAAAGATCGGAGAAGATGCTGCGCGAAGAAGAAAAGTCGCTTGGGATAGAGGGAGAGAAAAAGAGAAATCCAAGGATGAAAAGGTGCTTGCGGAGGCTTACATTCAAACGACTTCATAACTGCCTTTCTACCCTTGCGCTGCTGGTCTCAACTCTGAATGTGCCTCTACCCTATACCATGGCGAAACAAGGACTACTCCTCTCCGTTGATGTGATAAATTTACAACCCTTACTCCCCCCCCACGCAACCTGCAGCAACCCTCTTCTTTACGATTCTTTCGCCTATACGTCCACGGATGCCGAACATTGTACGAGGAAGTTGTATCGTCGAGGGTGAGGGAAGAAAATATTCAACAAATTTAGATCATGGGCTTTATGGGGATATTCATCGGTGATATATTTCCAAAAATATATCTATGCAGTATTTCTTTTCAAGTCATCCAACTTTTGTCACGAAATTTTATCTAACCAATATCGTAGTTGCGAGAGATATTACATAATATTATAATGTAATTCAAATAATTTCTGAAATTTTCATTACTTTATAAGATTTCGCTAATTCGGTTTATGTATATTTCATGGAATGGAATACATATGAGATTCCATGGACTGTGAGATAGACTCTCGACCAAGTAAAGGTAGAGTATAAGTTAGAAATATGCATAGAGAAAAGTGGTGAAAATTGGAGCGTAATAAGAAAGGAAAATAATAAAACTTGATGCGCATAAACACAACACTCGGAAAGCTGAGTAGAAAACTGGGTTAGTACAATAACATGATACGTTCTATATTACTACGGTATAAACCGTATATAGTGCAGCTTGAAGTAAAGTGGCGATAGCGTGCGGTGCAGTGCAGTGCTCGCTTGCTGCTTAAGAGATGGTTGCAGGATTACGTGGATAGAGTAAAAGGAACTTGTCGGTGGTACGAGGGAGGTTCAGGACGGGGAGTGTCGATGCTGAAGCGAAAAGTTTACAGGGTTTTAACTATATCTCGGTTTTATTCGAGGCTGAAACTTGATCGCGAAACAAATTGAACAAACCGTATCAATATATAAATAGGTAATATGTATGATTTAAATAAGGGTAAAAAAGAGTCGCTTGCTACCCTATAAGTGAATGTTTTTTTTTTTTTTCTCTCTGTCTTCTTTTTACTCAAGAACCGATAAACGAAGTAATAATTTCAGAAAAACAGAATTTTACTGAAAGTTAAAGATAGCGACATATGGTTTCCGGTTTCCGAACGAGCTTTGAAAGTGGTGTAAAATCGATTGCTATATAGGAAAGACAGATCGCGTTTTGGGAAAGCTCTGAAAGGCTTTTTATTATCTTTAAGTAGCGTGTCAGAGTGCGCGGAGGATTTGGTTCAAAGTTTCTTAAATTATGACTGATTCGATGGTTCGGTACTGGGTTTTAACAAGTCTAACGTCACTGCGAAAAATAATTCCTGTAAAATTGAATAGAAATATGAAAGAAGAAGAAAAAAAAAAAAAAAAAAACGGACGAGAAATGAAAATTAGAAAATCAAAAAACGGATCGACGATAACTACCCCTGTATATATTTCTTCATTTTATTAACATAAATCATTTATTTGTTCATAGGACAGCTGGGATCAGTGCGTAGTTAATTGGAGGTGGTGTTAGTCTCTATGCTGGTGAAAATATGGGGTAGCAGGGTATCTGTCTTACCACCACCATTGTCAGTGTCGCGTTGTGAGTTGTCAAGCGCCTGGATGTCCATTTTTCGCTGCAACGTCGTCGAAGTAGTAGTAGTAGTGGTAGATGATCCTGCGCAACAAACACCAAACGCATTCCGCGTCTATCAAGTATGCACAAAACTTCTAAAAGCGCTGTTAAGCTATTAAAGAATCACGCTTTGGATAAGTTTTGCTGTTCTCTTTTTATTTCAGTTTTCAGTTTTTTTGTTTTTCTTCTTCTTTTTTTTGCCATCGTGTTAATTAGGCATAAAAAAAAACAGCTTCTGCAAGCACACACATATAATACCAATAAGACTTCTGCAATGAGTAGGTACAGAGTTTTAGATTAATAAAGCTGATTGATTTACTCTTCAAGTAAATTTTGGCGGGAGAATCCTTGCTTGAAAATTTCTCTTTCAAACTATTGTGTACATAGATTATGGTTGTATAAAAATTTCGGTCCTAGATACGAGACGCGAAATCGTATGCAAATGACAGGTTCCGGATTACTATGTGGATAAGATTGACTTAGTATAAAATAAAACTAGTTAAAATGCGTTCATCTTTATGAACCATGATGCCCTCTACCTGACTGCTTTCAGCAACGGTCGACTACCTAGTTAAGATTAATCGAGTTATAAATTGAAGCCGGTCAGGTTTACGCCTGTGAGGAAAAGTTCAAAGGTCTCTCTTCAGTCAGCGGGTATAATCGTTGCTGTATAGCCGTTTATAATATGATATAATGTAATATTATAATGCAATATAATATAATATAATATAATATAATATAATATAATAGAATATGAGATAATATAATGTATACGTACGCCTTATTTTATCATATCTCGTATACCCAAGAAATTTCTCCCTTATTGCACCATCAACTTTCGAATTGAATAGTTTCGAAACTTTTCTTGTTCCTCGCTTCGCCTTGGCTCGGTGCGAGAGCTGAGAGCGAGTGATGTGAGGTTGGCGAAGAGAATTGGTGGCAATATATATATATTTTCATGTATCTTTGTATAGAGAGAGGCACGGATATCAAAGGGTTGCAATGTTGCAAGAAGAAATAGAGAGTAGAATAAAATAGAAAAAAAATTAGAAAAAAATGATAAAATAGTCGAGAATTTTGTATGTAAAAAACTGATTTTCAATGGCTTCAATTTGCTCGGGGTTTTCACCACGCTTCACTTTGCTGAAACGATTAGCTAACGAGACCATTACAGACGTCAGTTTTATCCTAGCGTTTGTACCCCATGTCGTTTAATTCAACGTCCAATTATCAGAGATTGGAGCTACGCGAATGGATCAACTAACAAAGCACCAGGCTAAAGGAACGCACTGTAACAAGAGTTGCCTTTACGCTTTTGACAAATAGCAAACATGACAATTTTTACAAAGCATATTGCACCGAGAGGTCAAAAGAGGCATCGATGGGTCAAATGAGGCACCGAGAGGTGAAAAGATGCACCGAGGGGTCAAAAGATGCACCGATGGGTCAAATAAGGCACCAAGGGGTCAAATGAGGCACCGAGAGGTCAAAAGATGCACTGAGGGGTCAAAAAAGGCACCGATGGGTCAAAAGAGGCACCGATGATATATATATTCGGATACGTTCTGGTCCATGAGAGCATTCAAATTCGAATATGACCGAATGAAGAACTACCCGAATATCTATGCTATATCTATCGTAGATATAATATAACTTCCACAAATTTATGTATACGGCAATATAACTCTCTCGGAAAACCACTCGTGAATTCCAACTGCATGGTGGAATTGAACGTTAATAGATTCAATTTGGTCGAAATACCGAGAGGAATATTGGAATTACCTAGTTCCTGTAAATGATAAGCAAATATACTCCACCTATATACATATATATACATATATGTAATCTGAAACTCAGCTTCCCTCTGATCGCAGTACGACTCTCTACGTTCACGCTTTGAGTATTACTGCTCTTCTTGCAATGTGTGGTTTGCATCAGTCTCCGCACAAATTTATAGAATTTACTAAGCCTAATATCATCTCGCTTTGCAAGTCGGAAGGGATGTGGGAGGGGGGGGGGGGTCAAGTAAAACGTTACTGAATCACCCCGTTCGACGAGTGAACAGTCAGCAATGGGTCATAAAGAACGAACTACCACTTGACTTTGAACAGGTAATTTTAACCTCGGTCAAGGTTCGTGGTACGTTTCAGTTAACTTTACAGATCCTTTTCTCATGATAAAAACTAATTTACCTAATGCATAGAAATTTACAGCTATAATACGACTAAGCCCGACTTCAGTCGCACACTGTGTTATTAATCACTCTGGTTTTCATATATGCAGATAGAAAAAAATAAAAATAAAAAAACAGAAAAATGGATTAACAAAAAAAAAAAAAAAAAAAACACATTTTTCAAATTTTATCTCTCCGAAATAAATTGCCAACATTTTTTTGGAACAAGAAAAAAAGGAAAAAAAAAAACGCTTTACTCTCACTCACCAGGGTAGTACATATAGTCTGTCGAAGCGGTGTAGTTGGCGGCTGGAATCCCGAGAACACATATCACGTTGGACGGGTCTTGGACGTCTTCATCCCTCAATTCAACTCGAGTTGTTATATTGTACCGTTTGTCCGTACCCTGTGTAACAACGGGTCTTTGTTCTACGGGCACATTACTGCAACAAAAATTGTAGTACGAATACTGTTGTGAATAAATTCGAAAAATTTGAATGGAAATGAATTAAAAGAATTAAAAAAAAAAAATAAATAAACGAAATAAAATAAAAATAATTCCTTTGTAAAATTCAGCTGCAGGGGGTAAAAGTTGATCGAAAGCTGAACGTTTTTAATTTAAAACGTGGGAAAAAACAAGAGGGATAAAATAAATAAATAAACGAATACGCAGCTTTTGATTACCGTCCTGCAGCTCTACAACAACGCTTGTCCCCGTTATATTATTGACACGTATAACGGGGCACGCACGCCATGTGACGTGTGCCATGGCTCTCAGTGACCGGGGTCGTAGCAGCCCTTAGTTGTAGAACGGGGTTTGGGTCAGATATTGCGATATACTGGTCAACGGTTTCGTTTCATCGCGTAGTCTCCGATGTGGGGTCGTTGATACGAGTAGTAAAAACACAGAGCCGAGCCATCGACACGAAGGGATTAGGGGTGGTATTGAAAGTGATCGGAATTAGATTGCGAGTTGTAATTGGTTGGTACAATTAGACAGTGTGCAACGAGCGCCACTTCCCTAAAATATTGCGAATTTAATTTCTCGGGGCATAAATATTAACAACAACAATTTACGACACGCTATATGGTATATAGAGGGTCATTCCTTTATACCCATGTTGAGCACCACCTGCTGGACAACTTTGTAAAACACCAACGTCTTCATTAACTGCACGTTTTTAAAGGGCGAGTTGTGGTACCCGAACAACTGAAACGCCCCCTGTTATCAACTGATCTAAACCAACGATTTCTACCCCACTTGCCACTTTAACTATTTCTAAATATCCCCGCATTACACGCTCTGTATAAAAGTTTCAAACCATATTAATGCATTTCAGACTAAATAGAAGTGACATTGATTCCATATATTTTTTTTTTTATGTTCGAAGATAAGGGCGGGCGTAAGAGTAGGGTGAAAGAAAAAAAAAAATAATAATAATAAAAAAGAAAAAAAAATTTCTCGTAAATAATCGTAGGTGGATAATTCACCCTCGTTTAGAATTTAATCTGCGTGGTGTTGGCACCCGGATGGTAAAGAGTGTGGAATGGGTGATAGGAAAAAGAATATATACTCACTCGACGGAGACGTCGAGGGTGGGCCTGGGGTAGAGACCCTCGGCGACGCACGTCAGTTCCACGCCATCCACACCGTTCACAGAGGTTTTTTTGTGAATTAGTCTCGGATTTGCCGTTGCTGAAACAAAAATATCACCTTCGTTATAATCTCGCTGTGCACATAGTATAGATATGCAGCATCCGGTTTAATCATCCCCTAAAATCTTTGGCTTAGTTTTTAGAACCGCAGCTCTCGAGTCGAAAGTCAAAAGAAAAGAAAAGAAAAAGAAAAAGAAAGAAAAAAAAAATGCCTACTACAAGTGATTATAAAAGTTTCGATATTTTAGGCAGCTATGTAGAGGCTTAATCCATAAAACTTTACAAGAAATATCCTGCTTGCACTCCTCGTACTCTTATATCCTGAACCGTGAAATATTAAAGGTTCGAGGAGAAAGAAAAAGAAAAAGAGAAAGAGAGACAGGTAGAGAGGGTTGTTTGAAATTTTTCTTTTTTTTTTTTTTTTTTTTTTTTTTCTTTATATCCAAAAGTTTAATGGTGAAAGTGAGCGAAAGATATTGGTTAGAAAGAAGATAAATAAGTGGAAGAGAAAAGCTGATTGAACTCGAACACTCGATTATCTACTTTTGAAGATTACGCGCGTTGTTCCATATATTTAGGGGTATAAGAAATATTGCGGGGAGAATAATCAGTTGATATAATACTTTTACAAGTTTTCTCTGTTCTTTGGACGTTTTTATTCCTCTAACGAATATTGCAGTTAGGCTTCGTCTACTATACGCCACATAGTTGAATTGAATTGAATTGAATTGAATTGAATTGAATTTTCTCGGAGCATTTATACCGCTGCAAGAAACTCCGAGGTATAAATAAAGGAGTAAATAAATAATCGCAATACCTACTACAGGAGACGAGAAACTCTCCGCAGGTTGATATTTACACCGAAATATCTGCTCGCTTGTTATTTCCACCTCTGCAGAGCCTTTTCTGCCTCCTGTCTGCTACCTACTTCCTCTACACAGCATAGGGTTGATTCATTTTTAACTACCTCATCCCCTATTCTATCGATTCTACTTCTATAAAGTAACGTCTGGTCTCTGAACCTGGATATATATACATCTCGTATTTTCGAACGAAGAGGGGTATATTGTAGTAGAAAAAAGCAAAAGGAAACTAGCTGCGAGAAAACGAGCAGCGTCTTATTCTATAAAGTCTGGATGGGTGACACTATCCGTCGTAGTTGCAATAAAAAGTATAAAACAAAAAAAAAGAAACAAAGAAATAAAATAAAAAGTAAGACAGCAGACGGGATAGTAACGGATAGATAGATGGTCGTATTTTCAACGCCAATTTTTCTTTCCCCTTTTCCATTTCCCTTATCTAAGTTCTTCTCTGAATTTCTTATCTTCTAATATCGATCGCTGCAGTGGGGTTGAAAATTTGTAAAATGAAGTGTACGCTGGGTGTCTTTGAAATAGCTTCGAAGCACCCTTTGGGCTTCACCCTGCAGCTGCTTTCTCACCTAGTTTCATTATGACATCTAAATCATTTGTGATGGATCTGGCGATCCTGCAGGGGGGGAAACTGTAACTTTCCGTTTTCCAAAATTTCTGGCCCCAAGTTTTGGGCTGATACCCTACTTGAAAATTTATGGTGTTAATTAAGCGAACGTGCGTAGAACGCCGAGGTAATCTAACACCAGCACAGTGATAAAGTTCACTCTATATTTAATTTGAAGTGTGTTTATATAGCCACCGATTTACGAGCCGCTACTAGCACCTCTACTATCGTTCAATAAATAATTTAGCTTATACCTTAGTTTCCCTTACTTAATGTAGATATTTCGCGTGTCGCCAAAGTTGAGACGATTCCAAGACTATTTGGTAATATGATCGTAAATTTCTCTTGATAAATAGCATAAAATACACTTCGGAGTTTGGCTCGGTTTGATATATATATATATATATGACATTGTACGGTATATAATGCAATGCAGTAAAATCTAGGGATCAGGTAAATGCTACAAGTTTGTAAAGTCGTCAAATTATTTGCCGAGTCCGCATAAAGAGAAGGCTGAATGTCCCATTGAATAGGTAAGCGAGTGAATAAATGAAGCGACTTATACCCCGGGAAATGGTTCATTCAAGTACCTACCACCTATACCTACCTAACTACCATAAGAGAATCTGTAGACCCTGTGGAGAAATGGAACAATCCGCTTTTCGAAAATTAATTTTCAAGCGAGAGAAGAGCCGCTCTGGCCTCTGAACCGACACAAATGTTCTTCCAAAGACCTTCAAGATCTAAAGAGGCTGTTAATTAACTCCAAAGTCAACGGGGCCAAGTCCTATTAGGGCGAAACGACGCCCTCCTGTCATCAGAATGAGGAAATTTGTGTTCTTTGGTGCTTCGTCGACGGCACATCATCCTCTTTGCCATCGTTCATTGACCAGCGAACCGGAGGCTCTCACGGAAAGGCATAAGGAAGAATAAAGAAGGAAGGAAGTAAGGAATGAGGAGGAGAAAAGAGGGATGACCGGGGAGCGGAGAGCGGAGAGGGATGAAGGAAGAAGGAAGAAGGAGCGGTGAATTTTGCAAAGAATTTCGTCCCGCGGACGAGGACCCTACCGGGTCCAAGCGGATGGTGGACGACCGTCATTTGTCACGGGGGGGTCAGGATGCAAATTGTATGGGCACTGCGTTTGTCGGCGAGCAGTGGTGCGTGGAAAACTCCTTCCTCCATCTCCTATGGGCTATGCTCGCTTATATTATTCTCCTACCGCATATCGAACGACGGGAAATTCACCGAGTCGAAATTATTATTCGAAAAGTTTTTCATTTCCAAAGACTGGAGTCGTTCAATCGATTTTCCTTGCCTTGCAACCATTACGCCATTGAAAAGCTCCATAAAAATTTAAACATGAATAGAAAAGGAATATAAATATAAATATAATATATTCAAGCAACTCTCGAGGTTCTTGTACCGATTGACGTTTGTACTATATACTTTGAGCCATCTTCTTTTCCACATTTATTTACTATGGGGGGGTAATACCGACGTGGTACCTACCCTTTGCTACCGTCCATTAACTTTGGTCGTGGATGGAAGCGTGTACGAATACATCTATGGGTTGGAGCCTTTTCGGACACGAGACAACGGAGGGAGTTGAGCTTAACACAGAGTAAATTTCCCCGCAATATATATTGGCGGGTAGTAAAACGTGGAGCCTTCTAAAGGGGTTGCCAGAACGTTCGTTTAGCCTTCTCGCTCGTTTGTTACTCACCAGCCCAAGCTTTTACCGGAATGGATTTTAGCCGGCCAGTAAAGCAAAGCTATTTAACCAATGATCAAACATTTTCACTACCCTTATATTCCTAGAACTCGTCATTTCTGACCCATATGAATAAAAGAGGAAAAAGTAGAAAAAAAAATAGAAAAAAGGAGAAAAAAAAAAACAGAAGAAAAATATATACTTTTACGTCAAAGTGAAAGCCTTCAAAAGGTATACACATAAATCTTTTCATGATATACTATAATATGTGCTATGTTATACTTACAGTAAACTATCATCTCTTTCGTCTCAGAGTCTTCGGCAGCGTCAGTCGAAACTGTGCAAGTGTATTGTCCGGTTAGTTCAAGGCCTGGCTTGATGAGTTTCATTGCACGGTACATCGTTTTAGGATCGTCACTAGCTTTATGGCTGAGATCGATGTACTTATCGACAGGAGCGGAAGCCTGGGGTTGTCCATAATTGTAGAGCCATTGATATACCATCGTGTTCTCGTTGTGATACCATTTCACGTATAGACCAACTTCCGGTGTCTCTTCAAGATCGTAATCACAGTCGAGTATAATGAAGTCTTCACCGCTCCGGACTAATGCAGGAACAACTTGTGTTTTTATGAAAATTTGCTCGGCATCTGTAAATCAGAAATGAGGAAAAACTGTTAAATGAAATTTAGTTTGAACAACAGCCGAAGCTATTTAATTGATACTTGTTTCCCTGGCTGTTAGAAATTTCCATTAAATTACATCTCGTTTAATTAAATCGAAGCGAGAAGTTAGATGTATCGACTGATAAGATAAGAGTCTCATTCCCCGCTGTAGACGTTCTTCCGCTGACGTCTTCCGAAATTGCGATTCTGCGGGTGTTATACCTTCTGGGGGTTCGCAAATTTCATTTATAAAGCGAAATAGAAAACAACTAACGAATCGATGCGAAAAAGCATCGTGGTTCAGCTTTCCGCAACCTCTAGGTTACAACTTGTTAATTGCACTAATTTTCAAAGTGCTTTTCCTTTTTACCTTGTTCGTTTAACAAAGCTTAAAAAAAAAAAAAAAAAAAAAAAAGAAACGGGAAAAAAATGTGTCTCTGCACCTAGTTGCGGTCGGTCATTTTTTATCACCCTTAAGTATGCGGCGGGTTTAAACGATCGACTGACTAAAGAAAAAAAAAAAATGGAGCTAGGAGCTGCTTTAGGGAAAAGTGAAAATCTCTTTCAGTCACGCCAACGAACCTGGAGGTAAATTAGAGAGGGAATTTGACCGTTGAAAAGTTGGAAGTGATTTGTGAAAAAAGAAAAAAAGCTATCCACTACGATCGACGATCCAACAATCCTTCTTGGCCCAATTTTCCCCAATTCTAGTTTCTCCTGAAAAATTGATTATGTCAATTTATTCTTTCGGAGAAACAGATGTCCCTTCACTCTTCCGTGCAGCCTTTTCTCATTCTCTAGATTTCTCGCGGTGCCTTTTTCTTATTTCACAAACATACACGCTGACAAGCTTACGTACACACATATGCACATGGAGAGAGAGAAAGAGGGAAAGATATATACGAGATGTCGAGACCCGCTCGTGCGGAAGTGAAACGCAGTCGGGTGCGAAATATTCGCGAGCCAAAGTCCTCGCTCCGTTTCGTCCGTACTCCACTCTATTCCTATCTTAGCGTATATTTCTTAGAGAACAAGTAAGGTGAAGAAGGCTCGGGTCTTAGGCTGAAGAGATCTTCCCGCGAGGCATCGCGTTGTTTGCAGGCTAGTGTTTTGACTCCTTGTAAAAATGGCTACCGGCATGTTTACACAAGGGATGTTGGAACGAATGAGGTTGACAAAATCACGACGAATTTCCCAACGGATACTTCGAAAGGAGACAACCCGGAGAATAGAATAACAATCACCGATATACCGTTCGAGACTTGATACACAAAAAACAAAGAATCGTGTATTAGTAGGTAAAATAATAAAGCAAACGGAAATCACGATTTTTCGAAAATGTTTCGATCTCTCAAACCTCACCTCACAATGTCTGCAAATATGATCACGCGATAAACTGAAATATTTTCCTTGAAATTAAAGAGAATCACGAATGAAGTACGAAAATTGTTGCAGTGACATCGAAGAATCATTTCCAATATTCATTTCTTTAACAATCTACCCCCTTCCCTTGATTTTCATCGATAATTCAATCGATTTGAGTAAAGCTACTAGACATAGATTGTAGAAAACTGACCAAAAGCTTCGTTGTATTAATATGGTGCTCTGTCGGGTAAGGTAACTGCATTTCCTCAAACTCGAAATACTTTTGATACCATAATTCTGAATGAGTTTGATTTCATTTTTTTGTCACTCATATCTCGCAATTCATTCAAGTAGCACTTCAGGTTTTGAAATTTCTTTATAGAAATACCTTATGACTTTAAGGTTTCGCGGACGTGTTATCAGACGGTATAGAAATGTGTGTATACGTACAATAACATGAATCTCTAACACCTAAAGCTCTTCAGAAATTTTGAGAGTTTCGTTAAACTTGAAATATCCACTTTGGTCTACCCACCGCTATATGCGCCGACCGACCAAATTCCATCAAACCTTTGCTCATTGAAACGGAAAATTTAACTTCCGAACAATTCAAAGTCGTGGACCCCTGGTTCGTGGGGTGGGATAGGGGATGAGATGGAGATGGAGATGGAGATGAAGATGGAGATGGAGATGGAAAGGCCAAGGCGGAGCAGGGAGGTGTGCTCATATCCTGAATGTATGAGGAGCAGATATATATATATATACGCGTTATAGATACGGATAAATGGGCTGAGGGACCGAAGGATAGAACCAAAGAGGAAAGGGCAGAAGGGAAAGAGGGGATGTGCAGTAACCGCATCAAAATATCGCCATAAATCTATTAAACTTCGGTCCGACGATCCTGGATTATTTCGGATGAACGAATCCTGCTCTCCACCCGGTGACCCCAACCGCTTGCTCACTCCGGATCACCGTCACTATGCACGAGTTGCATCCAGTCAATAAAATCGTATAACATGTAGTACAACGATCGCTAAATTTATCCGTCGATATAATTGTTACAATTTATTGCCGATCCATAGCGAATTGAAAAACTTTAAGAAAAGTAAGAACAAAAGTTTCTTTTCGTTAGCGAAAATGCTTCAACCGATTCTAGGGGCTGTTTTATTCCACTGGGTGCATCGGCGGTACGTTAATCGTATAATTGCATAATCTAGGGGTAATTGCTTACTCGACTTGGCCACTAATCCATCCCTAATCTGAGTTTAATTATCTACGTCTAAATTTTTTAGCCTTTTATTTTTCTCTCGCCCTTATCCTCCACCCTGATTTAACCTGCGAACGCCTCCCACGAAACTATGGCGAATGTTTCGAGCCGTAGCGTTCACGAGGTGTTGGCATTGATTAAGTTGGTCGCATGCAAATTGTCCCCCTGCCTTTACCCCGGCTTGCTCGCAGCTCCTTCCAAGTTTCGAACGCTACTCTAGCTAGTCGCGCTAGTCGCGCTAGTCGCTAGTCGCCAGATAACCCACGACCCCACCTACTGTAATTATACGCGATTTATCATAATTGAGAACGGTATCGAAGCCGCCATCTAACGGGGGTGCTATTAGGCGGTCAGGGCCGGAGAACGGGCGCAATGGGGGTTTGGGCCACGGAGGAACGTTAAAACCTGCAGCACGAGCGCGTAAAAGTCGTTAAGGATAGTAAACCGCAAAAAGAGAGCTAATCGTCGGTTCGTAATCACTGCAGTGCTGGTCGGAAATGCGACACTAGAAAAGAAAT
Organism: Tenthredo mesomela; assembly: GCA_943736025.1. NCBI lineage: Eukaryota > Metazoa > Arthropoda > Insecta > Hymenoptera > Tenthredinidae > Tenthredo > Tenthredo mesomela. The sequence continues at coordinate 2,676,300 of OX031022.1, forward strand.
TATATTTTATCCGTTATACCGAGGATTCACTCCGTTTATCTAATTTTATTCAACACTGCATAGAGATACAAGATATATGGCTAAACATTTCTGTATAATCTACCTACATACGTGAGTGGCTCAAAAAAAAAAAAAAAAAAAAAAAAAAATTCAAATCATAGAGACAATTAAATTTGACAGATTTAAGACAAACGTTTAGGAATAAGAAAAAATGAGATCAGGAATTTGAGACGTTAGTATAATAAAAATGAGGCGAAAAGTGGATCTTAGAAAGTTAACGAGATTGAAAATCATTTGAACACAATAAAATGAGAGACGATTATACAGAGTTGGAAATACCATTACTAAACGATGAAAAGAAATGGGGTAAAGATAACGAAAGAAATAAAGAGAGATAAAGAGAGACCAAAGAAAAAGCATTTTGAACGACTCTCCCGAGCCGAGTGACTGATAATTGACTGGATTTCCAGTACAATAAAGCTTTTCGGAACGTCAATATTCATTTGCGAACGCGTGTTTAACTGACAATTGCAATTTTTCGCTCCCGTAATTCGCAGACTTCGGCGAGTTTATGAAAAAAAAAAATCTGACGGTTGATGGAGGCAGGGATGTTTTTGGGTGGAGCTTTATAAAAAGAGTCTCTGAGATTGCGGAGGGAATTCAGTATAAAAAAAAAAAAAAAAAAAGAAAAAAAAGTTTCTTAATTTTCTTCCTTTTTTTCTCTTCTTCTTCTCTTTCGTTCTTTCTTATATCATCTTTCTTTGTTTCGTTTATTTTTCTTTTTTCTTTTTTTTTTTTTTTTTTACTCATACAAGTTTATAAGAAGACGTTGCTGCTGACTAGACTTTTTCCCGAAAGGTTTTACAATTAGTATAGCATAGTTACTCGATAAAGTATAAATATGTAATCGATAAAGTTTGCTGTTTTATACCTCGACACGAACTATGGTCGCTTACTTGCTTATTTGCTTGCTTGCTTACTTTCTGAGTAAGAAGAATTTATATAAACGTATTTGCATACGCAATTTTCACGCTTAACCTCCTGGAAAGAGAATTGAAATCTGTATAATACGCGGGCGAATATGCATGGATTTTTTTATTTTATTTTTTATTTTTTATTTTTTATTTTTTATTTTCTTCCTTTTTACTAGTCGGATAATAAATTGGCGGAGTCGATTTTCCGTACCACGTACCGTAACCATATACCGTACACCGTACCTTCGGCTTCGGTACCAATCTTCGCCTCCTGAACCAAACCCCGCGTATATAATCGTTCATCCCAGATCCATTAACTGCGGTTCTGATTTTTTTTTTTTTTTTTTTTTTTCACGATAATATTTTTCATCCCCTGATATCCAATCATCATTTTAAATCGTTTCATATCCAGCCCCGTTTTTATCCCTACGTTGTTGAATAATTATAACTATAGCGGGTATCTATGTGTTTCTGAAAATGGCCGAATTTCATCCCACCTAAAATCAAGGCAATAGAGATTGAAGAGTTTCATCAATCCGTTGGACTACCCTTAGCTGTAGTACGATCTCTACCCGACTGGTCGACGACAAGATAACGAGGTTCGGGGCGGTGAGGGAATGAATTATTAATAAGGTAATTACAGGGGTAACTTCTTAATGAATAATAATCAATTATAGAACAGCTTGCAGCGTACTAGCTATATTCGCTGATTTTCCTAATATTATATATAATATTACGGAGAACTGCAGAGGGGGTATGATTTACGAGGTGAGTTGCAGCTTATGTGCACTTGGCTGTATGAAAAAAAAAAAAAAAATTTTAAGCGGATTATTTTCATTCGTTGTCAATTTAAAAAATTTTTTTTTTTTTTGTTTTTCATATTCTGTTTTATCACTAAAAGCTTTCCACCTTTCGACACGTCAATCCAAAGGATGACATAAGAATATACTCAGTTTTTTTTTTTTCAATTGAAAAAAAAAAAAATTAAGGTGAAAGGATAGAACATGTCCGCCGGCAGTCGGCAGAAGCGGTAGCGATTGATTTCGGATATGCAAAGTTTCCAATATTTGCGGACCGGTCCGCTCGCAAAAACCGTGTTTGTACACTGCCGAGATCCCTTGCGCTCTCTCCCTTGCAGCACTCTTTTAATACTATTTACTCTTTCATCGTTCGCTCCTTTTTCCAGATTTGATTCCGTCTTGTACCTCTTTCTCTCTCTTTATCCGTCTCGTTTCTATCTCATTTTCCTCATCGAATCCTGCGTAGTTACTATAGGTACAGAAATTTCTTTTCCGAGAAATACCGATTCTAACGATTTTATATCCCATTAGAGATACTATTTGATAATTATTTTCTCCTACACTGAGTAAATTCTAGAGATCTAAATTGCGAGACTTTGATCAAACTTTTGAAAACTTTTACAATTGGGAATGGATTTTCTTCGGTCAAAAGGACATTGTTGAAAATTCATTTTTCGTAGCTATCGCATTAAGTGGAGAGAAAAAAAGAAAACATAAAAAAAAAAAAAAAAAAAATTGCTAAATAATTGCAGTACAGCTACGAGCCTCTGGCTACTTGATATAGGTATATAAACTTGATCGATGGAATGATAAATAAGGTATTAAAACTAGATCGCAAACAAGTGATGTCTGTTACCGAAATATCACCGCGTTGTCAAAGGGCGGTTATAAAGATTCTTGCGATAACGTTGTTGAAGCAAAAAAATAAAAAATAAAAAATAAAAAGGAAATATAAAAAAACCACGAGACGAGACGCGGGCAAACCGAGCGACGCGCGAGGGTCGATTAATGCTGAAGGTGCCTTTGCCTTCTATTGTAAAGAAAAGTCTCGATGAGTCATGCCCTAGACTTCATGTCTGAGTGGAATATATTCCAAATACATGTAGGTATAAATAAAAATTGAAAAATTTAGGTACCTTACATTATTTATTATAACATATACGATCCTTTATAATGATGGATATATTCACTTGGGCTCCTAAGTCGCTCCTGGGTTCCATGAGCGGAATTTAAACCGCTCGAACTCCGTATGTAGAATAGTCAGAAATAGAGGCTCTCGTAGTGCTATTTTGAATCGTGAAAAATGGTGCTCGTCACGTTACTCGAGGGCAGGCACGCATGATCCTTTTTTTCTCCTCGTTTTTCTTCATTTTCTTCTTTCTTTTTTCTCTTTTTTTCTCTTTTTTTTTTTTTTTTTTTTTTTTTTTGTGGGTATCTAATTTTAACTCGGTCGTATGCGATGAGGATAGGGAGAATCTTATGCATGTGGCGTTCGATTTCCTTTTGAATTATTCAGGTCAGGTAAAATATAAAGTTTTGAGGAGAATTGGTGTACCGGTTTAGTGTAAGGTCGATTTTGAACCATCGCATCACCCTGTTGCAAAGATCTGTAACGTGGCCAATCCACTGGCTATATAACACCTCGAATTCAAAAGCCGCGTGGAATCCGATGGCGGAATTCAACGCCCGGACAAAGACAGGGGTAAGGGGGGTAAGGTATGAATTCATAGAGATAGAAGGAAGGAAGGAAGTCTTGGAGTGTCTCCGCATTCGAGTCCGCATTTAGGAACCTCGCGTATCTTAACTTAACTCCTTCGCAAACTAATTGGAAACAAAGTTAGGGCAGGCGAGAGCTTCGCATAGTTGGATGAAACCACGTCCTGGAGATCAAACCGCCTTCCTGTACCAGGTAGGTATATATCTCTACCTATCCTATCGCCGCATGGAAGTTTCATGTTCATGTTCATGTTCATGTTCATGTTACAGCTGCACCAAGGACCGCACGCGGGACCATATCCTCAGTGGACTAGCTCATGCCACGGAAATTAGTTTCAAAGAATAAAAAATCAATCTGCTTCATAACGTCACGATCCTAATCCCAAGCTGCACACTGAATTTCATATTAATTTTGATAAACCAATTTAATTTTACGGGAAAATTAAATTTTCTCAATGTATTAGTCAATCGTCTGCCTATGTACATACTTTCGATCTGCAAACTGCCTTGTAGTAATGAATAATTTCTGATCTTCATTTTTACCCTCGGTAAACCGTTCCGGAATTTGAAATTCCGCAACTTTACAAATCCACTAGAGTTTTTTTTTTTTTTATCGAAATAAAGAAGAAAAGAAAGTTACGGATGCTGTGATGGTTATATTTTGAAAATAGAAAAATCGTTCGAGTCTTTATTCAGCAAGACTTACTACAATAGAGAAGCGAAATTTTATCACCGTAGTATAGTATAGTTTACTGATAAAAGTGGCGGAAATACCTAAACATAGAATGATATTGATTTTTCTTAGCCTGCAATATGTGAGGGGAAAAAGTAACCCCTCGAAAAATCTTGACTCGTCGACGAGAAATCGTGTATTCTTCCCACGGGACACGGACAGGGGAAAACGTACTGGGATTATCTTATAGAGTCATCACGATCCACATATCCTGTCCGCGTAAGAGTTATGCATCATAATGCCACACGATACATTGCTGGATCAATATGTACGTATAAAAACTACAGCCTTTCAGAGGCGTGTATATGACCATTATGGGCAATCTTTGATATACATACGTATGTATATATCGTATGAATTCACATTTCTATGAATATAAAGAAATTAATGCAAAATTTGTATCCTTCTTTTTTTACTCATCTCACAGCTTTTATCACGAACTATAATTGATGCTTTTTCAAGAGGGATGTGTAGCAGGAGCGGATTGTCGAGAGGAGTTGCTGTATTAGAAGTAGATATATAGTCAGTGGAAATATGGTCATTGAGATGTTCAGGTTTTGTTCCATTGTCCGCTATTGTTCGTTGTTGAAGTTATTATCAGGCATTTATTTTCATTTTCATTTTCATTAAGTTTATTTTATTTTATTTTATTTCCTTTTTGTCAGCGTAGTAAACTGATATCGATTTCCATTCTTACCACATCAAAATGAATTCTATCACATTATGAAATCACATTTCTACGCGTGAATAAATATAATGAAACTTCGATGGCAAATAATAATTAAAAATTGTATTCAACAACTCGACTGGCCGCTCTGGGACTCGAGCAAATGGAATACCCAAGTCCCTCTCTTGCTGCTGATTGCAATTTTTCTCCATCGACCTATCAAAGTTAAGCATACCGGGAATACCAGATTATCACAGAGAAACCAATCATCATTATATTGCCATCGATAATGAAGAATAACGGATAGAAAAAAAAAAAAAAAAAAATAAAAATTAAATAATCAAAAAATTAACAAGTCGTATAAATTTAATCATACATTTTCACCCCAATTCTCGTGGGTATAAATAGGGAATAACCGGAATTCATTTAACTAGGAAATTCTACCTTTACGTTACATATCAAGTTCCTCAGCTTAGCCTCGCCTACGCGCAAACTCTACGTCAAACTAACAATATAAAATAGGAGAGAAACCAGATAGCGCAGCTACTTGTATATTTATAATATATGTAACTTGAACTTCTGAAGGAGAGTAATCATTCTACGTATCGCGTATACACGTATACGTAAATAGTCAAATGTCTAAATGGAAAACTGAGTTAGTCAGCGTATGAGAATTCCAAATTTATAAAAATACGGTTTTAAAATAAGCTTTGAAACGATTTCTTTTTTTCTTTAATAATAAAAACACTGTGTGTTAGATATTAAAAAAGTCAAGTCGCTCCCTGGGAACAGAATGTGTGTGTGTATTTTTTTTTCTTTTTTTTTTTTTTTTTTGTCATCCTCTGAAGAAGACGAGTGTGAACAACTGTGTATACCTATATGTGCGTTGGAGTTAGGGGGCGGAGGACGCAGGACACCCAGAGGGACTCGGATTTTTCCCATATTACGAAAATAAATTATATTTGAAATAGAATAACGGTGGCCTCGGCCCTGTGCCTGTGGGGGCTCGACGGTGCATAAATTCAATATTTCTTGACAAACCCCTCGGCTACACCCCGCATTTCGTTCACCTCGACTTTCGACAGTTGCGTCATATTCAATGCCGCGCTTCACTAGTTCGTCGAATTTTAATCTAACCATTTCTTATACCGATTTAAAAGTTACGAAATGTCCGAGTATTTAATTTCGTAAAAATTATAATCGGATTTCATGTTATATTAGTAAATCTATAAATCGTTCAGAAATTTTTAAGTTAATAAATCTAAACCCCTTAAATTCCGTATAAAATACGACATCGGGTAACTTAGGTTGTCAAGTTTCAGGCGCCGCAACGGCCGTCTGAGTACGTAAGTCCGTAACCACTGATGGGTATAGCCGGTGTACCAAAGAAGCTTCGGATAATGAATATGAATGAGAAACGCGTAGGTAGTACCTATCTATATAATCAAAATGTTAATTAATACAAATGATATGAATTTACCATGAGATCTTTTTTTCATCGTCCGGATAAATTGACTCGGGATTAGTTAGATCAGTCAGAGAGCGGCGGGGGGAATACGCAGAGGTGGATATATTCTGCACAGTGACACCATGCGCAGATATTAGCGTTAGGTGCCGGATAAATTTAACTGCGACTCAATTACTGCACGAACTATAAGGTATCTTGGTGAACTTATAGGCGTGGCTTCTGCACCCCGATCATGAAGATACACTGCTAAAACGTAATCAAACGTATATAATACGTTTGCATGCTGGTTTCCACACAGTGAAAACATAACCGAGTATACGTATATACTTTACCTTTACAACCCCTCGACGAACAGAGCCCCATGGTTATACCTTAGCCAAGATAACTGCCCACCAACCCCCAACGCTCTCTATTTACGCCGTTCACTAGCACATACGGCGTGTCGGGGAAGAGTAACGCACGACACACATGCCATTTGAGTTGTAGCTCTACGCGTCGAGTCGAGAACCACAACGGGGTGCAGACTATTGGCCCATGAGAGCTTGCAAGACTTCAGGGCTGTGCCGATCGTAAAAGATTTTATTTTGTTTCATTTCGTTACTATTTTTAGATACGAGTATTCAGGTAATTGATGTATCAGATCATTATGTAACATGGATCTTCAGTAGGAATGGATTTTTTAACGATCAGGTAATCCATGCAACAAAAACTGTTATTTCATTCATTGTTCGATTTGAAAAAAGTTTTAGTACAGATTTGAATCCAAAAAATTGATTTTCCATAGAAATGAAAGTTCTATAAATCATGATTTCGTTTTAAATGTGAGATATCATTTTAAATTATGAATTTCAGATACCTGAACGAAGTTAAACCGAAATTCTGTTGAATTTCTAGCAAATTTCTAGATCTCTGCGCATTCCTATTTGAAATGATCATTAAAATAGCAGTTATTGATATTAAAGCTTGATTTTATTTATGAAAAATGATTATTTGCTGTTATTTTCCGTCACCCCGTCGAGTGTTACGGCTCTGTTTAAACGCACACACTAGTTTCTGCGGAGCTGTTTGCACGTGGTTGGCTATAGCGAGCCCGGAGAGAGGCTCATAAACCGAGCTCCAACCTCTTCCAGGGTTGGATATATGACGTCCACGAGGCCCAGCAGCTAGGATTAGCCGTATAGGTATATATAGAGTTGGAGGATGACTTCCTGGTGGATAAGAATATCCCGAGGGTTTTCACCGATCGTGTAGGATACTTGAGGAAAGGTTTATCCCCATTCCAACATCCCGATATGATATGACATATGATTCGTTTTCGGAATTCTTACAAATCGACACATTGACGTCACTAGCCGAATTCTGCAGATCTCTTCCTCTGCCTCTCTCTCTCTCTCTCTCTCCATTGGAAATCTCATAAAATTTATCACCGATTTTTTGCACCCCGTATCGTTTGAAAAAAAAAAAAACAAAACCGTAAAGTATCTATCTATGCTCCTATAGGCATCTCTCCTACCACTGGTGTTGCTGTACGGGACGTAATAATTGACAATTAATTTCAGTGTCCTCGTGTATCAAGCCCGGTAACAACGTTGCGTGAATTTATAATAAACCTACCTCGTTACAACATGCCCTTAACGAGCTGGCTAGAAACTAGCGGTTATAAAACAGAAAATAAAAAATAAAATATCTCAATTTTATGTAGTATGCATACACACCTGTATAATATATACATGTAGTAGTCATATATACATTATTGGCATATACCTATGTATAATATCGTAGGGTTGAAGATGACAGAAATCGAAAAGCGAATGTTTTTTTTTTTTTTCTGTTTTTATTTATTTCTTTTGCTTCTTTTTCTATTTTTTACTCTTTTTTTTTTTTTTTTTTTTTTTTTTTTTTTCTTTACAGAGAATTTCAACGCGTTTCTATACGTGGTCCCTGTTTAACACGCCTCACCACGAAAAGACTCCCACCGTCTTGATATATCTCTGCACGTAATCTTCGATCTGCGATTCAACTCACGAATGCAGAGGCGGGAGCTGACGAGTACCACCACCACTACCGACCAGAGAATTCGTCGATTTAAAATTCGATTCCAGTTCTCTAGGATACCCCTCGACGTACGGAACTCTGATGCATATATATATATATATAATATATAATATACCTATATACCAATATATAGGCATATAGTATATATTTGAAATATATGTATATGCACGTATTTACAACGCGTTTTTATATGCATATAATAGAATATGCACGATTATATCAACATTCTAGATACATACACATATGTATCGAACGAACTATACGGTGACCGTCACGTCACGTGCACCAACCAGGACGTTCCTAATTATACTTATTTCCGGTTTGAAAATAATCTGTCCTCGTAGTAGATATAGAACAACCCGTATATGCGATGTGGAAACTTCTCTTTTTTTTTTTTTTTTACTTTTTTTTTTCATGCAAAATTTAACCCAAACTGTGGAAAATTCTTTCGACAAATAATTTTGGTAGGAGACCAGTCCCACCCAGGGGTGGGTTTTCTCTACTCGTGCCAAGCCCCACTTCGGTAAAATGACTTTATGTGTAGCTGGTGTGTAAATTTAATCAGCTGACATATGGAGTCTGTAAGGGATGGTCAGTCGCGCGTATCGGAGCGCGCGACCCGAACGACCGTCCTGGGACCGGCGTGGTCGCGTGGTCGTTTCCGTTTTCCCTTTCGCCTTTTCGGGGAGGAACAAATAAATGGTCGCGAGGAAAGCGGTCGTTTCTCTTTTGGATAGATTTTCACGGGCGTAGGTTGTAACCCTTCTTTTTATATCCCTTTATATATATCTACGTACACATACCGCCTGTATATAGACGCGCATATATATACAACAATTACATCTCGTATACATAAATGACGAGCTTTTCTATGCACGGATTATTCAATTCATACGAAACAATTCATTTTCTCAATTACAAAGCTCTTTATACGTTCGGAATAAACCGGATATTACATCTGTTGAAACTGAATGTATGTCGCAAGTACTCAGCTGGAGATGATTATCAACCCTTAATTGAAAAAGTCTTCAGGCACCGTGATTAGCCCGCTAGCAAATGTACGCTCTGATGATCAATTTGAGGATCGAGTATGCACACGAGACTGATGCATGCAATCACTGCATCAGAATACACGTACACGCATATTCGTAGATACAGTTTAATTTCGAGTTTGCTTTGAGCCCTCGAATCTATTAGAGAAAATTAGCTGGACATACAAGTAATCAGAATGTTTCATAGGAAATTAGAGATGAAAATTAGCCGCATGAATCAGAATTTGTTCATATACTTAGATACAGCTGATATCTGAAGTACGAATGGAAAATGAAAATTTTACTTTATTTCGTACTCCCCTTATCAAGGGGGAAATGAAAGAGCTGATGTGATTCTTCATCGATATTCCTATAGGGCTATACGAGTAAAAAAATTGGAAATCAGGGGTGGGAGTTTGAGCTCGTGAGATAGGAGAGCATATTTCATCGTCAGGGTGTATGACCCGAGATTATAAAAATGATCTGGTTCTTTGTCACAGTGTGAATGGCAGTAATATGAAGTTTTTTTGCTATGAGTGACCTGCAGCGAACTCGAGTCCTTGCTCGGTGCTGTTATTGGCGTTGAACATTTCAACGGACTTCTTTATTACGTCGTATTGCAGGAGTAACAACTACTACCTCAAACTAAAGATACGACGAAAACCTATTTCTCATCCTTCTATATACCTACTAATGCTATTTTATGCCTTTGTGCACTTTTACTCAAAGTTTATTACCACTTTCCCTATTTTCACTACGCAACTATACTATTCAGAGAAACGAACAGCATTTTCCAATACTATTTTACACCTAGAAACACTGTTTCTAAAATTACTGGGTACGGTAACAATTTCTGAAATGTCTTGCTCAATTTGTATAATAAAATGGGACTGAAACACACAGGAAGTTTAACAACGTATTGCGTGCCGGAAATGCAACAATGATGATAATTCAAATTGGTGATGATTGTGAAAGGAACAAATAAAATTCAACTGTATTCAAATTGAAATGAAAATCGGAGAGATTATGGGGTTTTTTTTCGGTGAAGGTAATTTTTGAAGAGGGTCTAAGTATTCGGGGGGAGGGGTTCCGCGTGGTATTGGAAAATGTGAAAATACGAACGAGTGGAAATCTTATTTGAAGAAAAACGAAGATACTTGAATATAAATATGAAATCCTAAAGGTTCATCGCTCTGATCCTTGTTGGACGAATCCTCATATCTATATACCTACTACAGAAATGTCTCTTGGAAAATCGTGTAGTAACCGATGGGGCAGATTTCCTTTAATCGAGGTCCAACTCCGGGCCTTTCCTTCCGTCTTGTTCTCTCGCGAGGTCGAATCGATTTGTCCAAAGATCTTAATCGGATTTCGTAAACGGAGATGCGTATCGTTTCAGTGACAAATACCGTAATGGTCGGGCGTCGTCCAATTCTTCGCCCCACGATTTATCATTCCTTTTATTTTATTCATACTGTTTTCATACCACGGAGGTGTTTATGATATTCTTACTATTGATTATAAGAAAATAAAGATATTTATAACAATTATTTTCCACCCCATTTATAAACTCTTGAATATTGTTTCCCTCGAAAATTCACTCTAACAAAATTTTAAATCGCATCAATTTCCATTTTCCTTACCTTTATTATAGCTATACTGTAGGTATAATTAATTTATTCCAAACTATTCAGCGTTTGGTTAAACTGTATGCGGTTCTTGTCGGTTTCGCAGCCATGGTGACAATATGAATTAAGGGTGAGGGGTGGTTTTGAGGAACGGAAGTAGGTCGCAAAGAGGCAAGGAGCCAAGGGCGTGTGTTACCTTCGGGCAAGTGCCCATCACGCGTAAATTTATCACGCAAATTTGAAAAGCTCTGCACGGGGGTTGGGGGGGGGGGGTTGAAGGTAAGGGAAGGAGGAGAGACGCTCGGCGCCCGCGTCGCGCTGTAACTTCTCGTAACGACCGAGATTAAACCGGCGAGCGAGCCACGACCCTATCTCGCGTATCTAAGCTTGCCCGTCGACAAAAAAGATTTAATAACCGAGTGTCATTCTTCCAGGGTGAAAAGGGCGAGGAAAACTGGCGCGAGCACCCTTCCCAAACCACCTCGCAGCTCTTCTTCTTCCTCATCCTCTTCTTCTTATTCTTATATTCTTTTTTTTTTTACTTCTTTTTTCTTTTTTTTTTTTTTTTTGTACGAGCTTTTCTCAACCGGCCAATGAAATTATTAACCTTTTTTACGACCCGTAGAACCGTATGAAGTAGATCTTAGCCAAACCTGAGTATAGTTTTCTCATAATATCGCAGTTTTGAGATGAATGAATGATACTTATCGTTATTATAGAGTAAAAAGTAAAAAAAAAAGAAAAGGAATTGAATTAGGTGTCGTGAAAAATAAAAACGGGTTAAGGTATAGGTGAAACATTAACTTGGTGTGAAAGCCGCCTAAACTTTGAAACGATCTTTCAACGCGGCAAAAAGTTTTGCTCCTGGTCCGCGCGCGTTTAATTAATTAAGAAACCTTATACATATATATATATATATATATATATATATATATATATATATATCACTTTCGCACCGGGATTTGTCCCGGCGATGAAAAAAGATGAGCCGAGTTAGGTATTTACCCAGAACCGCACGAGAACCCTGGAATTTCTGCCCTTAAGCCAAAATAAAAAAAAAAAGAAGAAAAAAGAAAGAAAGACAGAAAGAAAAAAAAATAATTATATATAGGTATATATCCGAGTCAAATAAATAAGATACGGGAGAAAAAGCCACAAACAATAAGCCAGAGGAAGTTTTGATAACTATATTATATAAGTATTATTATTTCTATATTCAGCAATATTCTCTTCAATCTCCAAATATATACATAGAAGACGAAAAATAAAAAAGCTCGACGATTATATCAGCGATAGAAAAAGTTTTCATATTTTCATTTTTTTAACAAATTTTCAGGGGTTCGAATTTCGCTGAAATTAACACCGCAACGTTTAGGCTCTATAGTTTAGTTTAGAGTTTGAAATTGATGAAAATGGAGAAAAAAAAATATTAATAATCATTCTCGGATACCTAAGAGCTAACCGATCAGATAATTTCTATTTTTACCCATTCAACGAGGCGCAAACATCAGTCCGGAAATAATTTGAAGGCTATTTTACGCGGATACCAATGTCGTAAAAATGTTCAAATTTTCTGTGTAAAAAAAAATGTCATCCGCAAAAACGGTCTGATCCTGAATACGCACTTAGGATGTAGAATAGGTATCAATTAATAAAGCTCACCTCGCGAGACAGAGGTGCGGTTTTTCATAATCGACGACAAGAAATGCTTGTATGCATACCCGTTCGAGGAAAAAGGTTTTCATAAACGAGTAAAGCATTAATTTTCAAGAATCCCGAAAAATTTATGACAATTTCGTCGGTTTTTTTTTTTTTTTAATTTTTTTTATTTTAGGGGTGGTTCGAAGGGGGCAGTGGAACCGAGGCACGATATCATGTATGGAACGTTGATCCCAAGCTCGAGGGTGTAAGTGCAGCGTTTGTAGAGAAAAGGACGAAAAGTAAAGGGAAAGGGGAAGGGGCGGGAGGGAGGGAGGGAAGCGGACAAAAAGGACAAAATGAGCAAAAAGGACCCTTCGAATCGGAAAGTCCGCAAAAACTGTGAACGTATCTTTTGTGCGAGCCTGAGCCCGTCGAGGATCTGTTTTTATTGAAACTGAAATAGACTTCGCGCGCTTCTCGCTGTGCCCAGCAGAGCTTAAGGTCGAGTTTACTCGAGCCAAGCTGTGTCGAGTTTAGTCGAATCTCGACCGAATTCACTCAGGGTCGCGTGCTTTCCATATATAACAAGCCTTGATATATAGACAGGAAGCTAAGTACGATTCATTCCTCGCCCCCGTCGTACTCCTACTCCTATACTCTTACTCCTACTACAACTCACGGGTATAATAGTTGTTAATAGTAATAGCTCAGCTCTTTGAATCAGTTCTCTTCAATAATAGGGGGAACCCTACGAAATCCCTAATAATTCACCAGAGTCTATTGTATAATTTCGATTTACAACTGCTATATGATTTTATCATGTATATGTCATATATATATAGATATATAAATATCAATAATCGTTGTCGCACAGTTTAAGGATTTGCGAATGTATAGGTAGAAAATTTGTCCAATTATTTTATCATAAGAAAACGGGAAAACGGAATAGAAATCAAATTCAGTTCACCGCAATTTTCCTCTACATGTGTTTTATCGGGGTTCGTTCAACGCCGATGTAAAATGTGAAACAGCCGATAGTGTGATATGCGTCGTGAATAGATTCACTGGGACATTTTCCTACTCTCTCGCTATATGGTATTGACGTTGAGGGAAACGTTGGCAAGAGGGTGTAGAGAGGGTAAAAAGAGGGAATATACACGTATACCTATACGTGTATAAAGATAGTATGGAAACCCGTGTCCGCCAAGTTAAGAGGATCCCACGGATCGGAGTGAATCGGTAGGACTTTCCCATATCCCTTGGAGAATTCAAAGGTTCTCGAGGACCGGTGGGTATGGCGTCGATGCTATGCCGCGGCGCAGGAGACACCTTATTTTTTTATTTTATTTCTTTTTTATTTTTTTTTTTTCCTTATCCTTTTTTTTTTTTTTTTTTTTTTTTTTTTTTTTACCAGGGTTTTCTCTGTTGTTGGCATCTGCAACGTGTGGGATGTTGGAACGTCGAAGTATAGAAGCTAGGGTTGCGGATACTAGAAACCGAATTCGAGGGTGAAGCTGGGACTTTATGAACCATTGGCCACTGCCTATTTGAGCACGAGCTAAGGCAGCGCCTTGATCTTCGATTATTGGCAACCATCTATAGACTGACTGTGCTCTTGGTATCATGTAGGATTTTCTTATCGAACGAAACTCGGACCAAATACCACGAGATATAATTCGTTTCCATGGGCGGACGTTTCGGCGAAACCCATTCCGAGCCGAGACTCTATACTCCCGAATCGTCGTTCCATTCGGAAAATCTCATCTCGCTGTTGCATCCTCTCAATATACGTATCCACCCATTACACGTAGAATAAAATGGCGAAAGCTCATTTATCCGCATTACAGAAATTGATTTTCCCCCAATTTAAAGCCACATCGATCGTCATTGTCAAACGTCTAATTTTACTGTGCTACCTACTACGCATGGTATGTATGCCGGTGCAAGCTGGTGCTAAGTGCCGTGGTTTCCCGTAGCTTCAAAGGCGATAAATTTACGCTACAGAATACGTCTAAGCAATTAAGCACGCCGTGACGTATCCCTCAGTAAGGATTTACCCCGTTCTAACAAAGTCCTGCGGAAACACGGTAAATTTATATATCCTATATAAAGGTGGATATCACGGTCTCCGCCGCTTAAAGATAGGTGAGAGCTTTCAACTCGACTCAATTGAATTCTGACTGTAAATTATAAGGGATGATAAACTATTGAAATACGGTTTGAATCAAAAGAAAAATTTCTTAAAAAAGGGGAGTGCATATTCAACAAGAATATAAATAGGCACGTGTGCATAAATTGTAGGTCGTGATAGCAGGGGAGCTTCGCGATGTCTCACATATCAAAGATTGGACGGAGAACCAGGTTTACAGTGATGTCGGATACCGGTGGCCATGGCGTCGACGTTGGGTGAGAAACTCGCAGAAGCCGTGTTAATTTATATTAATGACAGCACACAGAAGTGCCTCGTGGCTCGGCTCGTGGCTCGTGCCATAGGCTCCTAGGTCCTCGAAGCACGCCCGGGCGGAGTGAGGAGAGGAATAAAGATGGATAGAGAAAGAGCTTTCAGAGTAGTCTATGAACGAGAAGGAGATAGGTTTACTCGCGAATAGGCTGCTAGTTAGCGGAGTCCTCCGTTTGCTACAAATTATTCATACGCAGTTTGCCCCTGCCAAGATGGAGCACAACAAATAGCTTTACACCCCACGGAGGCTCTCAGATCTTGGCCAAGAGAGTCACAGCTGAATTCTGGTTTATAAGGATTTAAATCGCTGAATTCCGCACCAAAAAACACTTGTAGATTTAATTCTATTTTGACGTTATATATTTGAAAAAAAAAAAAAAAATGTAAAAAAATTCTTTCCTTCTTTTTTTTTTTTTTTTTTACATCCGAAGGATCATGAGGGTCATATTTGAAGAGAGATTAACGCGGGTGAAAGCGTTTTTTATTACTTTTTTTTTTGTCTCGAATTTTTCCGAATTTTTTTTTATTACGAAGAAAATCGGCGAGAGGGTGAACGAGTTGTGTAAATGAAAAATATCAACCACTGCGAGTATTGTTTGTTTTACAACCCCATATCGTGTGCTTTTCTCGTTTTTTTTTTTTTTTTTTTTTTTTTTTTAATTTTTTTATTGCTGTTTATTTTTAGGGGTCGTTGAGAGTAAAAAAAAAAAAAAGAAAGAATAGTAATGAAAAAAAAGAAATATGTATATGATGCAGCATCACGTCAACGAAGAGGCAAAAAATAAATAAAATAAAACAAGCTGAAAATGTAAAGCAACACCCTTAACCGTGCCGAACCAATTCTCCTTCGCGTTTGTTACACAAAACCGAAAAGGTGTATCGCCCACGGTTCGCAAAACCGTACCTATACCGACCCACCTACCTACCTACCTACCTACCTACCTACCTACCCTGTAGAGCGCGAATTTTCCCCCGGCGTATAATTGAATGAAAAAGAGATTAGCGTCCTCGTTTAGCGCGCATTGTTCTTAACGCAATGC
The DNA here is from genome assembly GCA_943736025.1 of Tenthredo mesomela. Lineage (NCBI taxonomy): Eukaryota > Metazoa > Arthropoda > Insecta > Hymenoptera > Tenthredinidae > Tenthredo > Tenthredo mesomela. The sequence continues at coordinate 2,692,514 of OX031022.1, forward strand.
CTCACCTCCTTCCTTCTTTATTCCATCGTCCCCCGGCGTAAAACCGTGTATCTCGTTCAAGATAAATCACAAAAAATAATTTTACCCGAATTACAAAAGAGCCGCGAAGGGTGTCCCTAGGGTTTTTATTTTATTATACACCGTTTCGCACCTTCGACGAAACGTTGCCTCATATACATGTATTGCATGTATATATATACTATATTTAGTTCAAAGCTGAAAAAATTTTATCCATATTACACATTACAAGATATATATATACACCAACATGGAGAGTCAAAAGCAATTTTTCATGCTTTTAACTCTTCAACGTTGCGAAGGGATCACAACCGTTGTCTGTATGTACCTAGCTGGAGTTTGGATGGCATATTTTAACAGTAAACATCAAGTCCCTCCACGTTGAAACCTACGAGAACCTGCCATTGTCAGGATCAAAGGGCGAAACCGCTACATCCACGATCCGGCATGTTATCACGATGCCAACATATGGAACATGTACTGAAAACTGTTTACTCCGCATTTCACCTACGACAATCTACTACTAAGGGATCAAATTTATACTAAAAATTTACAACCTTTGAACCCCAAACATATATCTGACTATATATTACACTATCATCAAATAATTATAGCTTTGTTTGGATTAATTCACGTGATAGTGACTCTTCATCAAGTTTATTTGGTCAGTGAATTGAATTGGGCTAAACCCATACACGGATTACATGGATATATTATATATATATATATATATATACATGTATATATGTGAGTGTATTTTGGTGTTGTGTGTGTATTTGGGTATGGTTTAACGATATAGGCTTGAGGTTTAATGGGGTAGTTCACGCGAACCTTCGTTCGCTCAGTAACACTGTAAGCTCACTTTGCACAGAGAAATGAGTCTAGAGTCATTAAGTTACAGGTTGAGTTCAACAAAGGGTTTCACGTGACCACTTGTCACGTCTTATTAAACGGCACGGTATATGATTTCAGAATCGATAATACGGAGACCTCTCTGCGGTTTCATCGTAACTCTTAGAGGATTTTAACGACACCCCCGATCGTCTTGAAAAAAAAAAAAATAAAATAAAATAAAATAAAATAAAACAAATAGAACAGAAATAAAGGAAAAAAAATCAACTTTTTTTCCATCGTTCCATAAGATATCAGAAGATAAACAGTGATCCTTATTTTTTTTATCTTCTTTTCAGTTATAAGGGAAGTAGGCAGGTATTTTCAAGATCCGTAATAATAATTGCGTTTAACTAACAAGACGCGTAATTGCGGTCCGCTTCAGAAACTTTATTGGTATAGGTATAGAGACGTATATTTTCTTTTATTCTTCAATTTTTATACCTAATATTTAAACAAACTGCGTGTGTAAATATTGAACGGTAAATTTGAAGCGAGAGGGGTTTTAGGTGAGATAGAGAGAGATAGAGAGAAAGAGAGAGAGAGAGAGAGGAACAAAAAGGAAAAAATAAAATCAGAACTTTTTTTCTTTTCTTTTTTCGTCTTCCCCCTCCCTACAGCTTCCTTTTTTCTTTTTGCTTTATTTGACGTTGAGAATAGCGCCTTGAGAACGGTAATGGAAAACTCCGCGGTTTAGAGACGGGGTGTTGCACGGTCGGTGGCTGTGAAAGGGAAAATGGGACGGGGCTGATGTTGGTGTCATTATGTGTTATTAAAATTTTCACCGTCAAATTTCGAGCTGTAATAATGGGGCGCTAATCGAATTGCCGATTACACTGGCGTCGCTGGACCGCGGCAGGGTAGGTACGGGAACGGGATGGCAGGGTGGGACGTCAACGACGGGCTGGGAAACACCCGGGTAAAACGCACAAGGGAGAATAAGCATTTCAGAATCGAGGGGTTAGGCCTAATATTGTTAAACGCGGGGGATGTCATAATTGAAGGGTTATATAGTAGAAGCGTTTGATACGGCCGGTGTTCCTCGAGCCAACCCCTTATACCCCTTATACACCATTCTCCATATATACACCCCTAGCTCTTCTCCTCAACATTACTTTGACAAGTGGTAGCTGAGCATCAAGTGTTAATTGCGTTACACAGAAATTAAACTTGACAATAGCCAAGAGACAGCTACGCTTTCAATATAACCGACTGATTTATATAACACCAACGAATTGTATAGATCTCGTATATTCCGGTAAGCTATTCGAGTTCAAAAAAATGGAATGGCAAATAAATTGAACAGTGAAAAAGCTCTCTGGGACGAAGAATTAAGTCTGAAAAACATTTTCAGCCGCAGAACTTCGATTTTTTAACTATTTTTTTTTCTCGTTAACCGCTAAAAAGAACCCCTAAGGATAAGGATAATGCTCAGACCTATCGGCACCTGAGTTCGACCAACCGTGCACTACTCGAAGCTTTTTTCTCTCCTATCGTCAATTTTGCGAATTTATATGTAAAAAGAAAAAAAAAAAAAAAAAAACAAATTCAGTGGGGAGTATTCTTGAAGGATCATACTTATCCGAATATGTAAAATATTGAAAATCGATCCCTTCGGATTATTAAGCCGGATCCCAGCTAGCCTCCTGAAAAAATTGTTTTTCATGCAATAATATGTTCGAATCAACTGTGTGGCCTATATTCTTTTTGCTTTTATATAAACTGTTTCAAGATACTCATTGGATGATGAGAGAGAGAGAGATAGTGGAGAGAGGTCGAGAATGAGTTTAGAGGAGTCACCAATCTTGTTATCTTTCGAAACGTTAATAAGATCCGAACTTAACCGCGTGCAAATCGTCGTTGAACAGCGATAAACCGATAAAAAGTTTGCCAGTAACCAAGTCGAGAACGACCAAGTAACAGGGGAGTCATTTTTACACCCTGGCCTCGTCTGGCTTGGCCTGGTCTTCCAGCTCCAACATCCCCATTCCAAACAACTTCCACCTCTCGTTCGACCCAGAGCTCTGGAGTTGCTCGCCTCTGCTTCAGCTTCTGATTCTGATTCTGATTCTGATTCTGCTTCCACACCTCTCTACTACATTTATATCTGAACTAACTCGAGGGGTACCGATAAGTTGGGGTAAAGGGCAAAGGCCAAAAGGCGAAGGACGAAGGACGAATATTTCAGACAGCGTTGTGGCGGCTATGATTAAAGTTATTTAATTACTTTTCTCATCAAGTTATGTTCCTTATCCCACAGATGCCACCACTGATGCTTCCTGATATTTTTATTAAACAGGTAAAAAACATCCAATAAGATGGATAACTGTTCTCCTATTCGCTTATCTTGTACATTCTCGTTCTTTGTTTGGTTTTATTCTTTTTGAACATATGCCAGTGCAATTCTTTGATTGAAAAATCGAGAGCTGGTGGTAGTGGGTACGTGGGTCTGTGGGACGAGGTAGCAAATGCCAACTCGATGCCGTGGAATGTAATCACATCGAGGTGCCGGCACCAGGAACGAATTGACGACGGCGACAAGAGCACAGAGGGGAAATCGAGAGCTGGTGATCGAGTTGAAGCTCTGGGTATATCGTGACATCGAGTTCATTCCTTCAGTCAATTACATACACCGTTTTACACCTTTTACAATTTTTCCTGCACCTCGTCCGATCCTGTTCGTCCGATTTCTATCACATTTCCCGCACTTATAAATTTTGAAGTATTCGAAGTATGCGTTTCCAGTTTTTCGGCTGGGTCAAATCTGCGTACCTACGGACACGGCAAATCGCGACTAACTGTCACAAATTCGAATCCAAACACAGCAGAATACGTGATGAGTGAAAACAAAGCCGTGTCTATTCCCTGAAAAAACAAGTCCACGTTTCGGGACAAAACTGGTCCAATTTCTCTTTCGCGCTCTGCACGGATACTCGTATGCTTGTGTATTTCGATATAGAGTCTTTTCCCACGTGTGGGTATCTGATATACACTTGTCTATTGACCCGATCAGCTTTGGTGTCACTATAGCCACCCTGCACCCGATAAGATGGAATTAAAACAGCAGACTAGATTGCAGCAGGGATTTCGGCGAAGGAAGGTCAGCAGATAATCCCTTTTTTATTTTGGGCATTGACCAGGTGTTCAAATTTTCTGTATTTAATTATATATTTATTTAAACGAATTGGTTGGTACGCGTATGTGTCGAATGTTCAATTAATTTCGTAAAAAAATATAGATACCTAAGTCTCACAGGCTTCGGGCGAATAATTAGTTCCAAGTATAATTGTTTGTGTGATTTTTCAAAGGATCGTCGACCTTTTTCTTTTTCGCGATTTTAAAAACATTTTCTTTATCTCTTATTCACGATCCCTTGGTTATTTGCGATAATTGAATAAGGCAAGAGAGATAGAATATTCATCGAGATGAATTTAGTCCCGGGATTAAATATTATCTTGATTGTACGTACAACTGACGTGAGATGAAATTTTTTAAACGACCATGAAAGCGAGCCAATTATATTTATAACGGGGAGTAGGTACGATTCTTTGAAAACTCGTTCAATCTTTCAATCACTTCGTGAGTCCTGAGTGACTTTAATCGGACAGGTAATTAGGGGATTTTATTTCTTAAAGGCAAAAGCGAGGAATTAATCCCAATCTAATCTCCCTTAGAAAAAAAAAAGTGAAGAAATTCAAAAGAAAAGAAACGAAATGAAATGAAGAAAGGACTCGATCATCGGTTCAGTTTTTCGCTTATTTTACCTCGCTTTAGATCAACACCCACGCGCTACCGAACCCACCAAGTGATTGCATAATATTCAACAGTAGAGATATCGAATTCACGTACAATGCTAATCCAATATCGTATCACACTCGAGAAACGCCACATTCTAGATTCGATAACCGTCGATGGATATTTCCAAAGAATTGACACGACATTCTCCTAAATTTCAGATAAAGGAAATAAAAAGAAAATAAGAAATAACGAATCTTAAATGAAAAAAAGGAGTGGGATTTTATATCACATCGTTTCATTTTATCTCATTTCAAAACACCAGCTGCTACTGCTTACGATCTTTCCGAAGTTACACATAAACGAGCCAATTTCCACCACAGAAATACGCAATTCTCTCTTGCCTTTGAAGAACCGCTCATTACACTCACAATCAACTGAAAGGGAACCCTAAATGAAATGATTAAGCCCTTTCAGACCGCATGCCTACATTTTTACTCCATTCGCCCAGAAGCTGACCGATTTTTATCGACGCAGAAAAAGTCTGATGAGAGTTTGAATAATTATTTAATCGTGGTTTCTATCCGCTAAAACGACATCTTCATATTTCTACACCTTCACCAAACTGAACCTCAAGATATCATGCCTTTTTCATGAAAGAGTTGAGGGTTTTAAAAAAAGGGTATAATACCGGCTTTATCTGGGTGCTTGTTTTACATAAGCGGAGCTTCAAGCCCCCGAGAATACGTGGCGAGGGTAGAGGAAAGAAAAAGAGGCATGATGAGTGAGGTGTGCCACCCACGGCTTCGGGGTAACTGAACCACCCTACGATTCTTGGTCTGGGCCCTTGGCGATAGACAAGAAAGAGCGATTGAGGAAGAAGTGAAGTGAAGTGAAGTGAAGAGAATAAAAGAGGAGAGAAGAGAAGAGAAAAGCTAAGAGAACCAGGCTCTTGGAGGGCCCCTATAAGCGGCTTAGGAATTGTATGTCTTTGAGTAACACTCGAGCTCCTATCATGCGGCTGAGGTCTAGTTGATTGGAATACCATAACGTGCAACGACACATTACACGCTCGATAAAATTCCCGAGCTTCCGATATCCGACACTCTTGCAAATGAGTTTCGAGACTACGATAGCCAGTGTACCGAAGGCGACCTTCTTTCCGACACGTTTATTGATGATGCATCAAATTACGTGCCGAATGTTACATACCTACTAAGTATGTTAGCACGAAATCAATCAAATTACAATTTGTCAATAAATATTCGACGATATTTTTACCACTACCTTATGCAGGTATGTATTACGAGGTCGATATCTTGAGAACGAAATAATCGTAGCGCCAAGTGGTCACGAAGAATAGCTGATTGGAACCTTTGATTTGAAAACTAAAAGTTGACTCGTGAATTATGTTGCGGGATTTCATTAGATTTCAAGGATATTGTAGACTGAACAAAAGTTTGAGAAAATTTCATAGATTTTATAAGGATTTGAACAGGAATATTATAGGATTTGTCTAAGGTACGATGGATTTCTCCGTGGGATGAATTTGCGAGATCTTCGGGATCCAAAGAAACACGTGTTAAATCCCTTATCAAATCCATCCGAAACCTCTAAATCTCATAGAAATCCGTGAAATCATTGAAATTCTTGATATCTCGCTCTCTTTCAATATTCCCCACGCAAGTCACCCTCGATGTAGATCATTTATGTACGCATTCCCAGTCATTGGCTATATTATGAACACTTAAATTCCTTTTTAACGAGGTCCATATTTCTTTGGAAACGAATTGTTGCCAAATGTATGTGGTTTTTGTAGGGCTGCTCTAGGGCCTTAGAAGTGTTAAAACAACTATCACGTTACGGAAGCAACTAAAGTTTATACTTTAAAGTCACGTATAGTGACGTCTATATTGAATTGGGGATCGAATCAGGCAGTAGTCGTCACTTGCGTGGATTCTAATCCAGTAAAGTTGAATTCGGAGAGAATCTGATTTACCCTGTCGCGTCCTTAGCGCCTCTCGGGGTTCGACGAAGCAAGGGATGAAGAGGCGAGTGAGCCTGAGGGAATGGCAGTAAGAAAATCGAGTTACTCGTATACCTACCTGCCAGCAAGGACACCAAGACCTGAGTGTAGGAAAGCGAGTAAATGTTATTCGAAAATAAGGAGCTCGTTGAGTCTACACTCTGCAAGTTTCACGGATTAAGTGCACATAGAAGGTTCGGGGTGGTTTGGCCGGGAGTCGGATAACACGAATCAAACTCAGCGCAAAAGGCACTTGCTACTTGCCCGCCGCTAGCAAATTATGGAACTAATTAAAACTTGATTATTGCCGCTTAAGAAACGTTCCTCGTCGACGCCGTACCTAACCGTGTAGTCATAGCCGTGGTGGTACCCCCCAAAGTATAACCGTTCCACCAGAGAGATGGCTCCAGGGTTCAACTCCCTCGGATCTAGAGGTGTCTACCCACACTCGTAAGTACCGTGCTAATGATAGTTGTTATTTCATGAACTTTTGGTGTACTTTGGTTAATCTACGACTAATTACGCCAGGCACTCCCTCCGCCCGAATAAATCTCCAATTAACAAGCTCGATATCTATTTCATGCCTCATTCACCGCATTCAGATCTCAGGAAGCCTAAAAATTCTCATCAAAATTGAGATGGACTTAGAATCGATTGGCAAATGTTTGGAGAGTGAAATTTGACAAATTTTCCAACCAAACTATCACGTCAAGTTCAACTCAATTTTGAGGGTGTCAACGATACGACAGCGCTGTTTAATCTTAATTGGGATCAGAATTTAGCAGATCATAGTACAGCCGCGGTAGATTAAACGTCATCTCGTCCTGAAGGTGTCCCAATTATCGCGGCAATGGACGTTGCGTGTTCAATTACATGTCCAGCTCATGTCCGACACGGGGGCAGTTGGATCTCCACGGGGACTTGTACTGTGCTCACTGGTGCTATTTCCAGTCTATGGTTCGAACCTGAGATAGAAGGGGCTAGGTGAGACTGAGAGGATTCTACAACCGGATAATTGGCTGGACACTCCCAGTAGTACGAGTGTCCGATGTCTCTGCAGGATAGCAGGCAACCTCTGCTCCTGGACAGCTGGTTTCACATTCCCTATCTATCGCAGGTGGAGTAAAATCGCCAGCTGGTGTTAAAGCAACGGTCAATACAGCCGCTCGTCATATACCTACCTATACCATAAACGTATGCAGGTAATATGAACGGTTTTTGCCTTTCTTTAGGAGAGCGAGAAACCGTGAAGCGCGTTATTTGTTACAGGGAAAAGTTGACTCCTGCAGTGGAAAAGGGATATCTAATAAACTGCGGAATGTAGATTTATCGTTTGTGGAAGAAGAACTCAATACGTGCGGAGGGTGGCGTGGATATTAAACTTTCGAGCTCCCTTTGGAAAAGCCACGCATCGCGCTTTCCCTGCGTGTTAAAATTGACAATTGACAGAGTGACGTGCGTTTTAGGGGTACCGTGGAAATAACTACGTTCGAGTAAGAATAACGGATGTTCAAGTCGAGTATAAGCGACGTGTGTCAAGCGGCGGACGTACGGACAAGCTATTAGAGGATTTAAATTCAGCAATTCGAGTGAGAGAGGCGGGATAAGGGAGAGAAAATGGATCAACCCCTTTGTCGAGAAATCCGCACAAATTACAGAGATTAGATGCGAACCGGATAGCAATTTTTTCATCCGGTTTACCCTGGTCACTATCCCGTCTGGCTCGGAAGAGGAATCGAACTCCAATACCCAAAGAATACCTCTTCGACTCACCCTCGGTATCCCGCGCGGTGATCCAAGGCAAATAATAAAAAAACTGATGTAAAAAAAATGCTTCCCATTAAGCGGATTCCTCCGGCAGCCTTGCTCGTATAGTGATTTATCGAACCTCACGTGCGCCTATATCGCTCTTCGATTTCATGAAATTGGTTCCAGTGCTGAACGGACTTTCCAATTCTTTATCTAATTATATATACCAAGTTATTCAGTGGCTCGCTTCTTCGTGCGAATCACCATTTCATACCAGCTGGGATCGATTGAGGGATGTTTTTTTTCTTCCCTTACTTTCAAGAATTATGTTCTTTCAAAATGAATAGAGAAAAAGAATCGAAGAAAAAGACTACAGCTTTTTTCGTTCCTTCGCGGATTTAGGAGCTAGAGAAAATCGGGGGTTGATACTTGATCGATTTGTTTGATGAGGTTTTATCGGTCTTATAGGGATAAAGAAGAATTGGTGAAATATATTTGAAGGTGAGTACGGGAGAAGTACGCCTCTTCCGTAATTTGTAATAAAATATTCCATCGTTCACGAAACGTTATATCCTCGGATCGTATCTTCTCGTGCAGATATCTGAGAAAATGACTGAGGGCTGCTATAACTGAGATAAACATTCCATTATAATGATTGGACCCAGTGAACCTTCTTCCTGCCAATTTTCGATCTTCAATCTCTTATCGAACTCTTGCGATTTATTTGCTACCCACTGCGATCATCCTGGCGAACAACGAGCGGCTATGCCGATGGAGATTGAGACCGCCCTGGTCGGGCTGTCGGTATTATGAAAAATCATCCCTATCTGTAATGAGGGTGCTAAAAATAGCGCCCCCTTTTCTCTTCTGTTATTCAAACTCCTGACTGCCACGAGGATCTATGTTCTCTGGCATCAGTGGTTAATTCGTGTACAAATCTTTAAATTTTACGAACAAATTTTGCTCCAGCGCAGGATTAATATGTGAAAATCTATAAGTAATTCAGAGACGAGTTGTTAATTGGGAAAATAGTCGAAGTGGAACTCGCGGTACGTTCCCGCAGGATAACTTAACGCCAAGAAACCTCGGGCCTGAAATATACCATCCGGAATAGAAGTGGTGAGGCAGAATTACAGCCAACAACTGAACAGACGTTCACCAGCTATACCTATACCAACTTTACTACTAAATATCTTAGCCGTTTCTACATGCGCGGCGAATATTGCTTCAAGAAATTAGGAACTTCCCTTATTCCAGGGTGTTTCCGCGCTCAAACAATCCAATACTCTTCGGTAGGTATATATCAATGCATAAGATATCACTTGCACGTGTTGATTGGCTATTTCGAAACATTGGTGATTCTTACATAACAATAAGGGCTGAAGAGTATTTTCTTAGAAACTCGTGGCAAAGTCGAGAATAGGGATGAACCCATTCAAAAAGGCTTGCGAACTTTAAACAGATAGCGAAAAGTAAAGCCGATTTTTTCGATTCGGGCTTCAATAGGTTCAGGAAATTCAATGGGACGTTGTCTTTCATGGGTATTCCTATCCCAGCAGCTGCATGGGTTAAAAATTCAAAAAGTAACATGTGTTTTAAGTGGAGTTAGGAAAAGAAGCCGTGCACGGGGTATATATGTCGTATTAAAAAATTTCAGCTGACCACCACGCGCCAAATCGCCGCCAGCTGACATGGGAAAACTGTCGAAGGGGATTTCTGAGAGGGTGGCACATAGCTGGCTTGACTGAGGAACGGTCTTGTCGAGCGGAAAAAAAAGTCCAGAGAAATATTCTGGATTAATACCGATGGGTGTTTTTTTGGTTTATGTATAATCAAGAAAATACAGAAAAAAAAAAAATGCAGAAATTACCGTGACGTTCTGGGATCAATCCCGTGACCGATTCGGGGAAGGAGGCTGGTAACTAGGCAAGGGATGGAAAGAGAAGTTTGGTAGGTAATCGTGGATAATAATTAATGGCGCGGGCAACCCTCTCAATTACGTAAGTGATTCCTCTGAGGACTTTGGTTGCCGCGCGACTTTCGCCGCTACGAACTGTTGCCTAATTTACCCTCCTCGTTTTCCCCGCGCTATGGCTTCTACGGCGGTCGTTTTAACCCCTGCGATTTCACGTAGAAGTCGCCTCTCTAGAGGCTGGTACTCGAACGACCTCGTCTGTCAGAACTGTACGAAAACAACAACCCTCTACATCATCCCCTTCTCCACTATGCCTCTTGTCTGTCGAAATTCGCCAAAAATTCGCTCGTCAGTCTAGCTGGAAAAAAGAAATAGGTACCTACCAAACGATTTAGGGGCTGGGTGATTTTTCCAAGCATATGTCTCATGTCTCAAGGCTCGGAATAATCTTATTATATTAATTTATTCCCGGAGGTGAAACTGTGCAGTTAAATCCTGTTAAACCCCTGATATAGAAATTTACTGCTATGTGGATAGGAGATTTAAAATGGATGCTCGACGTCGCCGAATTCGCCGGAGTTCAATCTTTCTGTAGACATTAACGAAGATTTAAGCGTTGCCCACTAGAATAATGGCTGAAAAATCAATTACCCGAAGAGGCTGCAATCTAGCAGGCAGTAAGGCAGGCAAGAAGAGTTCCTTGCCAATAGTCACTATATACTTTCAATCTCGCCAATTTATCGTGATTGAATGAATCGGCTGATGAGGAAGTTCTCAAAAACTCGAGATCGCTAACGATGAAGGAAAAAAAAAAAAAAAAAATGATAAGAAATTCCTGATGATTCTCTTTGCCGATTCAATTCTTATATACACCTATACCTAGTCTGAATGGTATATTGAATGTGGTTTATCAGGATCTCGAGAATACTATACCTATAATAAAAAAAGACTCCAAAAAGATGGCAACGTCTGCGGAATTTTTATTTTTCTGTTTTTCCCACAATTTTTCTACTTCAATTCATCCGCAAGGAAAATAAAAAAAAGGGGTCACGAGTCCTGATGAGACGATATGAACAAAACAAAGTGACTATACGATCATGTAATTACAGTATAGGTTCCCGGTTCTGGTTTCTACGTTCTCGTTATACTTATACACATAGTTTCCAGAACTACTCTAGCCCGGAAAGAATATCGCACGTTCCCGTAGCATCCGGGCGATTATCGGATGCAGCTGAGCGTGAAGGCACGGGCCAAGAGGAAGACGAAGAAGTAAAAAAAAAAAAAAAAAACAAATTAGAAAAAGACTAAAAGAGAGAAAGTTTACAGTGGCCAGTATCAAAAAGGCGGACTTCTACACACACGGCATACCCGATGGTAGACGTATACTTCGAGGTGAACGCTCGAGTTCGAGGAACGAATGATAAACCTGCACTGACGCGTGCAGGACACTGGCAGATGGGGGCGATCGGCCAACCATGGTACCGGTTCCGTTCCTAATGATAATGGTCAGTCTGCCGTGAGGTAGGCTTTACTATTAGCCGATTCTTCATATTCCTTAAATTTTTTCACATTTTAGTCATTTTCTATCATTTTCTGTTCAATTTAGAAGCACGCTTTAGTCTATTCTTAGATAATATTAGTGTGCTTGGTTATTCTGAATCAATTTGAATACCGATTTCTAACGTGATTGAAAATTTTCGCCGATTTCCTGATCTGCATGATTAATTTTTTTTTTTTTTTTTTTTTCTTCCTTTACATATTCTGAACTCTAGAGTTTTTTTTCTGATGAGATTAAGTATATTTCATCACTGTTACCTGCAAAGAGATGGGTATTTGTCGAATTATTTCGTACCCTAAACCAGTCCTTTGGTAGAATATACACAGTCGCCAAAATTGAGGACTAAAACGGTAAAACGAAATCGCTTTAGCGGGGTAAATTGCGCGTGATATTCCCATCTCTGGTAGCTATTTACCAGCTACTGCTACCGCGTATACGGGTAAAGCTATATATATATATATATATATGTATGTATTATACCTATATACACGTATAGTACACGTGGGGTAGGTAGGTATAATATGGTAAAATTTTCGCAGAGTTCTCTGCAGGCTTTGGCTTTGGCCCTGGATTCTGGTTCTGGGAATATAACCAAAAATCGTTCTGCCATAACTAAATCATAGAGCGCGAACAAAACATGGATTAAACACACATCGAGTGTTACTACACTCTGATTCACGTTTACTGCACGCACATTTATACAATAAAACGCTGCTCCCATGCCGCGCAGTTAATCCCCCCGACTAATTTCGAGTCTACGAGCTTCACTGGACAATAATTATTTACAATATAATATGTATAACAATATTTTGAAGGATAATCATAATAATGGTAATAATAATAATAATAATAATAATAATGATAATCATAGATTGAGACCATAATATCGTTGGAATTAAACCTAGGATTTCCAACACCGTGGTGGGTATAATTATCTTCAAATAGCTCCCAGCGATGTGCCGGAGAACTCCGGGGGCTTCACAAATAACCCAAAGGGTATTTGAAAAGTTCCTCTTTTTTTTTTTATCTTTGTTTTTTCTTTTCTCTCTATCTCTCTCTCTCTCTCTCTCTTTCTGTTTTTTTAGCTTTCATTCAAACAGAATTATTTAGTTGATGACCCTGCACGGTCGACAGAATGGTCGACGAGAGTCGTCGTATTTTTAGATTTCCATTTGAAGTTTTTTACTTTCGTTTTTATTTTTACATTTCACATATGTATATCTCCTGGAAAGTATATCCCCATATACGCTCATAGCCCTCGAACTGATCTCTTTGAGTTCATAATTCCATATGCGTTTAATTAATAAAATCATCAATGGCCTACTATAGCTATAGTTCTTCGATTCCTCACGATTAGGTATATCTATACATATCTGATGCGTATATTGTAACTTGAAGATCGGAGGGAGTGTCCTACCCCTTTTTTTCTTATTCTTCCATATTCATAATTCAAATCCTTCCCTTTTCTCTCTGCATGGTGCATAGATTATTCAGGATTTCCTTACCTCTACTCTCTTTCATTTTGTCTTATATCATTTTTTTTTTTTTTTTTTTTCTTTCCATTCTTTTCTCTCTGTTTCTCTTTCTCTCTCTCCCTTTCTTCCTCTCTCTTCTCATTCTTTACGTTTCTTTTTCTCCTTCCCCTTTTAGACTCGATGTATAAACCAGGGCGCTTGGATCATCTGTGGCAAGGTCTTGTTGGACCTTCAGTCTTTCGAGAACACGTATCCGTCGTAGTTACCCGGCGCCATATGGTCAGACCGTTCCACTTCTTCGACGTGCTCTTCCTTAATGCATGAACCGATCAATGTTAGACCACGCTTGACTGCAGCCGCTACAAGAGACGGACCCACCTTCTCTTATTTAATATGGAAAAACAGTAAATAAATAATTTAAAAAAAAATATATATAAACGAGACAACGATATGAGACATGGAAACAATTTTTTTTTTTCCACTCTTTCCTCTTCATCCCGATTTTTGAAGAATTATTCGGTTTGACGAAAACAAAAATAATCGGGAATCGATTTTGGTTTGAAAGAAGAAAAAAAAAAAAAAAAAATGATAAAAATGAACATTTTTGAGGCACCAGTAACAGTGAAATTATTAAACGGACGCTAGGCTTTGCTGTCCATTGTCTGAGGCAAAGCGCGTAACAAAATATCCGGCCGGACGCGACTGCTGGCGAGGTTCTCCTCTTCTATTCTCTTTTATTCTGTCTTTTATCTCTTTCTATCTACACGCTGCACCGTAAATACCACTTATGTACTTCTACCATTAAACGTAATATATTTAGTTATAATGAACAGTGAAGGTACTGCACCCAATCTCGCGTACTCGTTCACATTGTGGTCAGTATAGTATAAGTATAGTGCAATGAGATAACTCAATTCTTAAAACGTATTAAATTTTCCTACGATCGTTGATTATATCAATGAGAAAATTTGAGGAAGAGAGAGAGAGAGAGAGAGAGAAAGGAAAATAGATTAATAAAAAAATATTTTCGGATTCTAATTCATACGTTGGGGAGAAAAAAAAAGTCTCTCGTCTCGTACGTGCTTTGAGGACTTCATTACGTGTGACCTATTGCGCGGTTGGTAAAATTACACAATGCATTTTATAACGATATAGGGGCGCTTTCGTGCTGGGCTGAGGGTGGGAAATGTAAAGGAGTTGATTATTGTAGGAAAAAGGCAGGAAGGTAAAGGACCAAAGGAGCGAGAGAGAGAGAGAGAGAGGGAGGGAGGGGAAGAGAAAGGAAAAAAAAAAAAAACGCACCAAACACCGGACGCGGAAGCCCGGCTATAGGCGTGATACTGTGGGTTTCGGTTACAAAGGACCCCCAGGGTTGCCGGGAATTACTGGGAGTAGGACCGATGCCGAAGGGAGGAACGGATACCTCAAAGATTAATCAAGGCTTTGGTGCATTTTTAGATAGACACCGTGACCGAAGGACTAACAGGGCTTCAGAGTATCAGATGCAGTTTCGATTTAATTGAAACTTGAGATATAACCGAAGTGTTGCAGTGATTTATTAAAAAATTGATTATTTTTTTTTTTTTTTTTCTTTGTTATTAACACCTTAAGGGATGGAAGGGTAGAGGCTTCAGCGAATCTCTTTCACTCGTTTGCGAGAAAAAAAAAAAAAAACAAAAAAAAAAAAAGAGAGAGAAAAGAAAAAGAAAATAAAAAATTCGCCAGTTGGTTTCCTTGGTTTAATTGAAACTTGACCTGGCTCAGAGCCGGGGCGTGTCGGGATTAGGAGTTTCGCGTGGAATTTTTTTTTTTTTTTTTATTCTTTTTTCTTTTTCTTTTTCACTTCCGTGGTGGTAAATATAATTTGCGCATTGAGTCGAAGAGAAACGCGAGACTCCGAATTTTTGGAACAAAACAAAACAAAAAAAAAAAAAAAAAATGAAAAAAAAAATATATACATATAAACATAAAATAAAATGAAAAATGAAAAAAAATGAGGGTAGATCCTTAAAATTAATAAACGTGTTGCGTATCAATTCACCAGCTCCGTTACACGATACTTCGACAGAGCTTCGGGTATCAAAGAGATAACAACTCCTTCAATCTCTGGACTGAAAAACAATAGCAAAGCTTTTCAAATCACTTCTTCCCTTCAGATAAGAGGGCGGACGAAAGGAGGAAAAGAGGGATACGACCGGGTCGCTGGCGTCACGATGCTCCAGAATAACAAGGGACTCATCCTTCCTCCTCCCGCTCGATTCCTCACGGAAGAAGAAGGAAAAAAAAATAGAAGAAAAAGAAGAAGAAAAAAAAAAAAAAACGAAAGCATGAGAAGAAAGAGTTTTCAAAAAGTCTCCACGGTTCGTGCAATACACTACGATACACGGATTTCTACACGCATGAACACACGTACATATATACACAAGATACATGTATATAGTTATATACCTATATATTGTATATAGAATATAAATATATAGAATCTACGCGAGTTTCTCTCGTTACAACTCGTCGACGTTGAAGGGGAGTCGATGACAGGGTGAGCCCACAGACAGCGAGTGGAAGTGCGATTGAGTTCAAAGATTTTTTTTATCTTTTTTTTTTTTTTTTGGATTTATTTATTTATTTTTCTTTTTCTTATTCTTTTTTTATTCTCTTCTATCGGTTCCGCAAAACCTCTGGACAGAAACTCAGACCTCGCGAAAAATCCTGATACCACGCTAGTTGGACGAGCTGACGTGGTTCAAAATTGAAACGACTTCGAGTGACGGGTATCGGATAAAGGGAAAATAAAAATATATGGTCAAAAATCCTTGTCGAGTTTGAATGAAAAATGTATTAGTTTTTTCTCGTTATAATTATTACATAAATATATATATATATATATATATTATATATATATACGAATCGAGATATTCTTCTTTCCCTTATATCGATATTTTCGTGGTACTTCGTAGATGCGCGTCGCGTCGAGAGCAGCGAACTACCAACTTGCCATTTTTGAGATGGATGAAAAGTAAATGTTAAAGTAAAATTTTAGAAATAAGAAAACGATCAAGTCCTGCGATAAGAAAACTTGAATTTGCATTTTAACTTTGCCAAGGCTGTGCAGGCTATAAGTCCGTTTCGTATATTCTTCTTTGTAGGTATATTCAAAGTAGGTACGTTTCAGAGATTTATGTATAAAAACCTGAAACGAAGTGTTATTCAATCGAGATTATTTTTAGCCGACGTAGACGTCGCTCACTCTTCGCTCTTTGACCTGGCAGACAAGTGACGCGATTTCAAGAGACCTCACCGACCTCACGGACCTCGAACCTCGAACCTCGCCAGAGGCTCGTGTCACGTTCAACAATAACGAACAGAATTTCACGATTTAATTTCATATTTTCCCAGCTTTTTTTCCTCCGTCGTTCACTCGTCTATAAATATAATATATATGATAAATTTTATGAAATTCATGTACCACAAGTTAAACAAGACGATTAATCGATACGTCCCTTCAATGTTCGTATTCGTGATAGAAATTTCGCTGCTCCTACAAATCGTTGGCGAAAATTTTGCGGCCAATTCTTCACGTTCGCAGAATTGAGAGAGTAAGAAAGACCCGGTCCATTTAGCCCGGAAATATCTTACAAGAAAAGAACTTTCTGCAGTAGGCTGCCACAGGTGCGACGGGGTGAAAGAAAGAACTAAATTAAGTCAAGTTCCAACCAGAAACACCCTACCCCAAAGATCCACGGCTTCAGGATTTAGGCTACAAAGACTCGAACCAATTCAAGACCGTTCGTTCGGCAAAGAATTTATTCGATCGTTGCGCGGAGTAGTCTGATGATATTATTGTACTGCTGGTTGATAAGAATTATTTTGCTTTACCTGTCTGTCTGATTTTTGTTTTATTCATTTATTTTCATGAAACTCAACAAATTTTTCGTATGAGTAAAACGACGAGATACACATTTCTGAAATACTGACATCTGTCGAAATTCAGTAAAAGTTAGAAGTTTCAGTCACAGTCGAAGTGAAAGCAATAAGAATTTTAAAAATCTAAGGCAGAGTCCTTTGATGTCCTGCAGTTTGAATAAAATCGGAGTATGTACCTTAGGTGGAAGACTGTTCGGTTACACAAAGGATCAGCCTTAGGTATATAAAATATAGCCATAAACGAATGGGAAAAAACCGAGATAAAATTTTTATTGAATTGTTTTTTCGATCATTTCGATTTTCTCATAGTGCTTTCAGATCTTGTTCGATATCGTTCGCATACAACGAAGGTATGTAACCTACATCTGGGGTCCAAAGTAAATTTGGCTTCGTTCCAACGGTAGCAATAATCTTTATAATAGCACAAACTGTCTGCTGCCCGGGGAGGAATATAGCAGCTCAAAATCTCAGCGATGATAATAATAATAATAATAATCGGGATTAGATTAGTTGTAAATATCCAAATTTTATTTATTGCAAATTTCGGTTTTAAATTCAAAGAGTATCGACGAAATTCTGTACGGTGCCCACCTATTGCTAACAGAAAAGGCTTGACCTTCGACATTTCGAGGGCTGAAGAGGAAAGAGAATGACCCGAATAACGATCGTTTTATATACGCTCTCGAAAAATAATTCGAGCGAGACATTTTTACACCGCAAATTTGTTACTCAGTTTCGATATACCAGCTTCAGTTAGCTTCGGACACGATTTCCGTCCAACAATGGCCTCCGGTATTCCAATTTTAAAACTATTTTACCAGACGTAGAATCCATTTCATCGGTTAATTTGCCAACCATTGTACACATATTGACCGTATTGTACAGTGCGGAAAATGGAACAACCTGCTGCACATGGATAACCAAAATTCACTTTTTATATTACGAAATTTTTTTACGTCACCAATTATTATTTATCGATTTATTTTTTACAATGCATGTTAAAATGATTCAAAAAAAATCAGGAATCATATTGAGATCCAGTTAAGGTACGTATCTGAAGCTCTTGAAACACTTTGTATAGCTGCAAACGGTGAACGGCTGGTGCATGGACGTTTAAACGGTATAGTAGTGCAATCAAATTCGATTTACGATTTGCACGAAACAAATGAAACTGGATTACAATTCAATTATTCTATAATCAATACAGGTGATATTAGTCGGTCGAACGCGTTTTTCAATCGTTTAATTAATCACCAACGAACTGTACATATTATACATGTATCATAATGTAATCACACTCGTAATGTATTAAAATATTGTTTGCATTAAGGAGAAAAGCTCGGAAACTGGTTGTTTGAAAAAAAATAACAAAATACAGTAAATATTGATACGTATATGTACATATGTTATTTTTTTTTTTTTGTTTTTTATAAAACAAACGATAGCCCTGGAGTAAAAAATTAAATTCGCGATTTTAATATCCGCTAGCAAGCATCTGTATGTAAATTTTTACAGTCAGTATAGATGTGAATCTACGTATTACTATAACTAGGCCGCGTCCCTGTCAAGTTGATAAAACAAGCTTTATAAAATGCACTCAAAACTCAGTCAGATTCTATGCCTGTGCCTATGAGCGATAGTTACGACATTTTTTCATCATCGTGTAACAACGTCATAATTGAACCTAGGGAATAATAAAATGTTATACTGACGTACTCTTAACCGTTCTTATTATTGTTTCCGGGGCCGCATGTGTAGGTATATATTGTATATTATACATGATGACGTATATATATATATATATATATATGGTATAAAGCTTCGCTCTATTGAACGAAAACAGACGTTGATATAGAAAACGTGAAAAACTGTATGTATATGCTTAAGTTTTTGTTATTTTATGCGATAAAAATCAACAAGAAGGAAATTAAAAGGAAAAAGATACCATGTAAATGTGGATCGATCGAACTTCATTCAAACTCGAACAGCTATTGAGGTCGATTAAATAAGTTGTGGTAATTAATACCGTCTCTCTTCCGCGGTGCAGAAGACTTAATCGAACATTTGCCTTTGAGACTGGATCTCACTTCTCTCTTTCTCTCTCTCTCTCTCTAAAACTCGGGATGATCGCACGATTAATGGAAGCGCTGTCACATTCAATTACACATAATTGCCGCCATAAAGGGAAGGACGAACGGAGTAGCACCAGTTGTGATGCGAACGTACTCTCGCAGCCCACTATAGTAGTCGTCAGCCCATACCCATCACCAGCTGCGTGGTACAAACTGACCTTCTAGTCTTCTGATCGTGATAAAAAAAAACTTAAAAAAAAAATAGATGGAGAAGATGAGGGAAAAAAAGGAGAAGAAAAAAAGAAAAAAAATTCTCTTTACTTGTACGCAACAATTTTTCAATCAATATATCGTTCAAATTTACAGATTTTCGTGAAATCTCGTTATTAGGAATCGGAGTATTTAATCATCTCTTTCTTCTTCTCCCCCAGCTCCTTGGTTATTCCATAACGTCTCCTTGATACTCCTGATCGATAGTTCACCATCGAACAATTTTCAGGGGTAAGACCGAACGACTTTTAAACGCGAATTTCACCGCGCTAGGTACCTAGAACGACGTAAATTGAAAATCATATCCGATCATCATCATCCTCAGACCGGAATTACATCGATTAGGGGAGCCAGCCAGAGCCGTTCGACGCTACGCTTCGAATAATTAACCAGCCAGGTGTTGCGAAAGGTTCAGGTTATGGGTAAAATGAAAAAAAAAAAATTAAAAATATAAAAAAAACAAAAAAAAAACGAACGAAATTTCGGTGTTTAACATAATAATAATTTTTTTTTTTTTTTTCTTTCCCATCGCTGAATTTTAAACAGTGATAAAAATTAATGGAATATAAAACAGAGCTTCTCGATTCCTCTTAACATTAAACACGGGGTAATTTAGTGCAAGCCCAAACCACACGCACGTACGGTCTTATACAGTCTCTGACTGGCCCCCAGTGTGCACCTTTTGCCACGGCAATCTTTCCTTCCGTATTTTCTCTACATGGAATGGGTGTATGGTATATATGTAACGGTATATCCAACGTGTTATACACATTCATAGACCACGGTGTACGAGAAGCCCTCAATGAATCAATCGTTCAGTTTTATCGGCTCGCATCTATCTCGGTGATTTAGAACCCCTCTTGCTTCTGCTGCAGGAACCACGAACAATATCCTCGTTCCTTCTGCTAACGGGCCTAATATATATATATATATATATATATATATATATATATATATACACACATATATATATATATATATACGTGTGTAGATACATGCTACATGTATATCTACAATGAACCAACCACGAACTTGGTCTCTCGTATTCGCAAACGCGTTTCGCTTTGATTAGGGTGCCCGTGTCTTTGTCGTACCCTCCGCCTACCATATACTGGTTGGTGGGTTACGTAACGCCACCGAGCGACTTCGGAGAGGAAAGCTTCGTTAGCTAACAAGATCCGGATAATTAGAGAGTCCAATTTAAACCACGGGTAAACCTCGAGTCTTCGGTTATCTCTGATAATCATTTTCCCCGCTGTCAGTTTCTTCGAGCTTTTCCTTTTCCTTTTCTTCGGGGCTTTTATATCCGTTTTTTTTTTCCTCTCTCTCTCGTTTTTTTCTCTGTTTTATTCTTCGAGAAGAAACACCTGCTAATCCAAGACATCGAGTTTCTGATAGCAGGGTCAGAGTTCAACCTTACATCGTGAATTTGATGGTCCGGATTTATTTTCCACCCTTAGCTGCAGCACTAGTAATGGTTTTATTTTATTGATACGGATTGGTGTGCGTAATATAAATAGTAGTAGTGGTACAAGCTTGCTATTCTGACACAGTTGTGTGCTGCGTCAGATATACAGAGAGAGCCTCTCTGCGTTTCGTATCTCTGATTCGGTTCGCGAGTGTCGTAAACCCTTAACCGGTAAACTCTTTACGACCAATCGTATAAGTTAACCGCGTTAAAACTCCCGCTAAATGTTAGTCGGAAGCCAATTATCCGAAAAATAATGCAGATGGAAGTTGGATAGAGGTATAGTAGGTATATGTGTGTCGCTAATTTTCGCACAGCTTTTCTTTAACTCCTATAACGATCCCAGATACAAGATACCATGGGAAACAGAGACTCGACTACTTCCGGAAATGCATAAACGCCACGACTATCGTATGGCGTTTCATTATGGCTATAAATAAGCCCAGTCAGGTTGCAGCTGTAATTGAGGGGATGGGCGGAATAACGGTATAACTCGGAAAACATAGTTTTGAGATAAATGAGAAAAACGTAGGAAACCAAGATCAACTCAACATATCCTGATATAATTCAACATAGCATGGTAGTACATAATAATGCTTCTGATTATATAAATAGAACCACAAAAAGTTCAAATCCTTCACAATGAACGAACAATTAAGTTTTCGAGTTATACCGTTCTTCCAGATAACAAGGCTGTTTTTCACTTATCTCAAATTTTATTGTCACAAAAAAATTTGACAATGAGTACAAACAGTTAAAAACAATTATACAAGAAATTGTTTATAGCTGGGGTATTCCATCGCATTCCATGCCAAATCGACCGGGTCCTGACCCTCGACCTCTCGTATCGGGTCCGCGATTTTTTGTATCATTCTTCTGATTCTGAATAGCAATCCAAATTTTTTTCAAATTTTTCAGAATAAATTTGAGCACGTCATGGATTTTCAAAGTTTTTTTTTTTTTTTTGCAATACCTCGATGGTGGTGATCGAAATAATATGAAAAATTTCTCAAAAATTCTGTGTCAGAAATCAAAATTTTTGAACCAAAATTCATAATGTTTGGACTTTCGCTTCAAACTATTCTTTTTTTAGCTTTTTTCTAAGAAAAAATTTGAAAAAAATAGAAGCGGTGATCAATACACTGTGGACTGCTGCTTGAATATTTCGAACGATAGCCAAGGATTCTTAGAAATTCTTTCAGATTTTTTTAAACATATTTTGTATCTCTGGAATATAAATGTAAATTATGATTAAGAAATTAAAAAAAAAAAAAAAAAAAAAAAAAACACGTTGGAGCAAAAGTCCAGACATTAGGAATTTCGGTTTAAAAATTTTCATTTTTGACACAGAATTGTCGAACATTTTTCTAGATTTTTCGATCACGGCCATAAAGGTGTTGGAAAAAAAAAGAACTTTGAAAATTCATACGACTTTCAAATTTATTACGAAAAATCTGAAAAAAAAAATCTGATTGCTATACTGATAGAAGGATTTCTTAACTATTAATAAACACATTTATTTGGAAATTTGTTTGATTTTTTAATTATAAATTAATATTTTGTAACATTTAACAAATCATCTTTGTGCACAACAAATATTTATTAACAGTTAACAAATATTTATTAAGTAGTACATGAGTTGATAAATCATTTGTTAAATATGAATAAATTTAATTAAATATTAACAAATCCTTCTATCAGTGTATTTAGAGTCAGAAGAATGATACAAAAAATCGCGGACTAGATCTGAGAGGTCGAGGGTCAGGACCACGTCGATTTGGCATGGATATCCCCAGCTATATCGTTTTTTTTTTTTTAATTCTAGTCTACGTATTAACAGTTTACTCCCGATTTTTAGCAGATGCTTCTTCGAATATATTTTGATAACATGCATTATATCTACGCTTCGTTTGACACAATTCTCATCAAAGTTCGTAGGTCATCTATTTTTGTCGATGATAAGCTGAGATGATGCTGAAGCAATGTCCGATATCTCTTCGATAGTCTCTGCGCTATCGAAAACACGTTTCCATACCCGAAATGTTTCGCGTTTTAAGTGATCATCCGAAAACATCACTCCGACGTTTCCATCTCATTTCATCTAGATATTTGGAATAACGGAATAACTCGAGTTATACCGTTCTTCCATGAATGTTGTTCAGTTCAATCCTCAATATTCGACCCTTTTTTATCAAATAAAAATATAATGTAGATCTATGGTCACTGATCATTTTTATGCAATCTCCGGAAAAACGGTATAACCCAACTTATACCGTTATTCCGCCCATCCCCTCAATTAGAGATAAACAAACCCAACATTTTTCCGATCGTGTTACGCTATACTAGCTCGCGTTGTAGGTTGTACGTACAAACCGTTGCGATCGAACGAACGAACGTACGTACGAACGAACGAACGAACGAACGGTGCCACAGGGTGAATTTGTGACTCTAATCAGCTGTCCGGTTTCCGTGGGCTGGTAATTACTAAACTAACCCCCCACAACACGCGATGCCGGATCAAATTTACCTTACTATACATCGACGTGTCGTTCGCGCAGATGCTATAACCCGTCAAATATACACCATGACCAAATTGTCGAATAAAGTTCAAATAATCGTATAGGGTGCAGCTCTTGAGCCCAAGGAGAAGATTCGCTTTGAACGACGATTTTTTGTCATTTTTGTATTTTTTTTTTTTTTTTTTTTTACAGAATTCTGATGACATTTGTTTGTGCATATGTTGCGAAAAATATGTTTTCGCAATGTGGCTATAGCTTGGAATCTTTCGAAATAGCGTCGCGACGCTGGTTTAAATATATATATGACAGAGGTTGAAGTTGCTGCAGGGAGTATAGGTATATATATAGCGACAACGTTTTATAGAAACAAGTTGAATATAGACGCGGTTGATCGTACACTGTAGGGTAAATGGCGTGTAAACTGAAGCAAGTAAATGGAAGCATATTGAGAGAGGAGCGAAACTGTTTGAAAGCTATCCGTTCGACGTTGAGTTGAAAAATTCAGTAACGCGGTTCTCCACAAGAAATAAAAGAAAAAAGATAGATAGAAAGTAGAAAAAAATAAAAGAAAAAGAAAAAAATGCAAAATAAAAAAGAAAGAAGAGAAAACCAATCGGAGCTTTAAAACTATTTCTATACCCTACATATGTACGAATTCCCCTACGGGGTTTCTTTTCCCCAGAATATTCTCATACCGCTGCTGGTGTAAGAGGTCCAGCAACTTGTAACTCTGTCACGATCACACATCCGGCCCGAAAACCTTCTTTGACCTTTTCTTGGACATCGGTTTGACCAGGGTGACCATATTGGCCTTTTGACTCTATTGCTAGCCAACTTTGAAGAGAACTTTTCGCGGTCCTGGAAAACTCCATTTTCAATATACGAATGTCGGCTACTGCGTAAGCTTCGGCTGCAGGACATTTGATATCTCAAATTTATATGGTGTAAGTTGACGTGAAAAAGTTCTCTGAAAAGACAAACGTGTGCTTTAGGCTTTACAAGGGGCTTTACCGAATAGAATTTTTATTCGGAGTCTATTTTCTCATCAGGCAGCAGCACGTGGGGTCGAGGAGAGTAAGTTGACTAAATATAGCCACGGTCGTGACTGGAAGAATTAGAAGTTTCTGTGATTAATTGAACCCGTTTTGTCAAACAGGGGTCAGGAAAAGGTAACGAGCTTTATCAAAAGAAATTCGCAAAGCATAAAATCTAACTGCTTAACGGAGATGAGAAAAAAACATTACGAGCTTTATGTGCTTTTCGGCCACTCCATGGCGCCTCGCTAGAATCAGCAATAGTGTACCTAATAATGCATAAGATAGCGAGAAGTTTTGAATAATTGATGACGCGAGCTTTTTTTTATTTCCAAATAGTTATACCACCGAGCTGCGGATGAACTTTGAACGAAAACAGTTTCTTCACTATTCTATATTATAATCCGTTGACAGAATGATTCGTAATAATGATTTAGAATCAGACCTTGAAAGTGCGAAGCAATCAAAGCGACGCAGAGCAACATCCTCCAGTCCAATCTCCCCATGTCGTCGATATTAGCGCAGGTAATAAAACACTTGAACCAAGGTGCACTAGGGTCACAAAAACTGTGTATTCTCACCGCAGACACTTGACAATGGTGTTTCTTTTTTTGTTTTTTCTATTTTTTTTTTTTTTTTTTTTTTTTTTAAAGATTAAAGAATAATGAGGGTAGAAGGAAGAATAGGAGGAAGGAAAAAGACGAAGAATGGAAAGGGGGGTGGGTGGGGGGAAAAGAAGAGTCGAAAATCTAAATTTTTCGAAACTTTACTTTTTTGTATTAAATTTTATTAATGCGTTAAACTAAAACTATTACACGACGCGTTTTTTTTTTCGCGACACGATAATATTAGCCGCAACACAATTTACTAAGTAAACTTTATTATGGTGTAAAAAAAAAGAGCTTTAAACGTGTTAAAACTGAGAGCATACGCTGGAATAGCGTTCACCGTGTGACTAGCGCGCGGTACACTGCCAGCAAGGAACGAATATCGCGCCCTCAGACAACACGAGGTCTGCGCGCGCAGCGCTTTTCGTTTATCTTCATCCGTCCTGCGCAACCTGAGCTTTTGTTCTGGTGTACTTTTGCCTCAAGAATTCTCGTATTATTTCAACATTGTCGAAATAGAGCCTTGAACTGACTAAAGACAAGCGAAAATTAGAACCTCTTAGACGAACTTGAACTTGATAATTTTACTTTTGTTTGTCTTAGATACGGATAATAGCGGTAGAGACCTAAGGGATGAATATGCATACTCGAAACGAAAAGCTCAGAATATACGAAGCCGATTATTTCTTAACACAAGTTCCCATATATACGACTAGAATCGATTGGTTGAGGTGTACATTGAAGGTGAAAGAAATACCGCCTGCCTTTGGCGTTTTCCGTGGTCGGTTTCGCGCAAAGGTAGGTATGGTAGGTAGGAAGGAAGGAAGGAAGGAAGGTGGGTAGGTAAGGTGAGGAGGGTTGGTCTGGCGTTTAATTCGCGAGATGCGCGCCAGGCGTAAAATGCACTTTTAATTGCACGTCAAAGTCAAAGGGGAGCCCTACCCATAGCACCCTGCTAGTAGGCGCCGACACCCCCTCTTTAGGTAACCACATAGCGATGTAGAGTTTTCAGGGCATCTACTTGCGTTCGTTATGCTGCATGAATTATGCTTAAGTTAAATCGTGCCATTTTTCTTTGATGTCTATTTCATCTTGCCTCAAACGTACGTAACGTGATATATGTGAGTGGAAAAAAATCTTTACTTATTCAAAAATTAATTCACAGCCAGAGACCGCACGTTACTGAATTAATAATAATAATAATAATCATAATGATAACACTATAATAATAATAATAATAATAATAATAATAGTAATTAGTCGTTTTTGAATTGCACTTCTCATTTATGCACCTCGTCTGATCTTCTGTAACGGGGTCAAAATGAATATTTAAGTAGTCTGGCTTCTTGCTGCTATTTCTTCATCATCCCTTATACCTTTGGCTAATTCAAAGCAAGTCTGTTATACGCTTTCGTCGAGAATACCTACATAGACAAGTTTATTCTGCTTCACATACACGCAATGTACTATAACTATGTATAATATATAAGTTCGAGGTACAGGGCATATATAAGTGGTGTGTGAAAAATGGTAAGGTGTAATATTACCTACATGCAGCATCCCCTTGATAGAAACGTTTCTTTTTCTTTCTCTCTCTCTCTCTTTTTTGTTATTATCAAAATTACTCAGATATTAGCTAATTGAATTTTGGAACTTTAACTCTAGTTGTGTAGTTGTACGAAATCAAGGCAAATTTAAACGGGAAGTTTCCTCGTATGAGATGCCCGCGGGTTTCTGGAGATGGAAAATTTATTAAGCAATCAAGCTCTAGGATCCTGGAGTCTTGCGACTCGTCCAGGACCAGCTGTTGCGGAGACTCTATCCAAGTTTGTGGTCGAACCACCACTACCTTTCTACTCTCAGCTCTCAACGCTGAGGGTTCCTCAAACCCGAAACTTTCAAAGCTATTGCAAGCACGTGAAATACACGGTCTTGTACCATTGAGATATAGCGAATCAAAAATTAAACTAAATTCGGTATCAAATTAATTAAGGAATTGCGAGCTACAACTGAAAGCGCAAAAAGAAACAGACAGACAGAAAGAAAAAACAGACAACGCAGCTTGCGGATAAATGTATACTCGGGTTTTTGTCAGATCAGTTTTTTCTATCAGTAAAGATTTCGTGAAAGTTTTAACCAGGTCGTGCCAAGGCGAGAGGTTTGAAATTCAAAAGAAATGAGCAAAAAGTGTAAACGGTCGAAAGGTTCATCCGGTTTTTGATGAAGAGGGAAAAACTCCGGTCCTTTCTCGGTGACCTTTTCGTTATAGGTATATATATATATATATATATATATATATAGAGAGAGAGAGAGAGATATTTGAATTACACCCTCGGCTATGGTATGAAGATCGAAGAAACTGGTCTGAAGTAATTTACATTCTTCTGAAGAGAGCGTGAATTTCAGTTACCTAAGCAAACGCAATTCGGCTGAGTGAACTTAAGGTCCAACTTTCCACCTACCTACGGTTAGGTATACATATATGCGTATAACGCGAATTATATACTCACAATTCCTGAATACATACCATTTTTATTTCACGGTATACCGTCGTCGCCTTATTGTTAGACAGCAGAGTTTTACGTGGGCACCGTCACGCCCGCAACTGTCCAGTGCACCATATGTTCCCGTTGGTCTACCATGCGTGCAAATATTCTTCGTCAGTCTCGCCTACTGCGGAAACACAACGAGCTACACACGCAAATTCGATATCCAGTTTCTGCCATCACATATACGTTTTAGTTCTTCATATATCCTAGGCAGCTGTTCTTATCTACATTTTCCTTTGAACTTTGAGCAAATAAAATTCCGCATCATTTTTGCGAATGAGTTTCTTTATCTTCTTTTCCTTTCTCCCAAGGCGATATGTGTGTATAATGACTCTCGCTGTAATTTTTCGGCCCTACTTATTTTCCTTGTTATTATTTTTCCCCAGTTTTTCCTTCAGCCTCAACATGACATGCCGTTATTTTATTTTCGTTTTTTTTTTTTATTTTTTTCTTCCTTCTCTTTTCCTGAACGAGAAACGTATTAGCATAGGTACTAAACCAAGGTGCAGACCAAGGGGTGAGAAAAAGACCCGCGTACTTCACTGTGCGAAAATACAGTCTGAAAACATTCTGAGCAAGCTAAAACGTATTTTATCTTTATTATTCTAACAACTGACGCTCGAGCAGTAATAGCGGTAACAACTTTATTTTCCACAAGGTGTTTCGTGCTATTGCGTGTAAATCATGTTACCTGCTTTGGCCTGCCGTCTACAGCCGCGAAATTATACAATAACTTAATCACCCTCACGGGGCGAGAAGTTAAAAATAGTGAATAACTCGAGAAATTCATATTATATATGTTACACCTATTGCGGTGATTGGTATTTGCATTTTTTATTCATTTTTTTTGTCTTTTTATCAACGAATTTTGGAGAAAAAAAAAAAAAAAGAAAAAAATCACGACGATTTATAGGACCAGTTTTAACTGTCAATGACCACCGCGTTTCCTTTTGACCAGAAATTTCTCTTCCTCTACGTGATATATTCGGAACGTTACCTCACCGCGGTTTCTGTCCGGACGGAAATACATTCGTGCGGCATACAGAAACTACCCAAATATAACTGTGACGCTGTGACCATCGCTCTCGTTTACTATTATGTATACGCGTTGCGAAACGGCCGAAAGGCAGACCTCTCTTCGCTCATATTCCATTAGATTCGAATCTATTCTGACCTTGGATGGACCAGGCAATCGCGATCTTGAAAATCGTTTGAATTTTTTATTCCAATCAAGATGAGAGGAAAAAAAGCTCTTTCCTATACCTTTTCCTCTTCCTCTTCCTCTTCTTCCTCTTCTTCTTCTTCTTCTTCTTCTCCGTTCCCATAACTGGAAAGGGGGATGGAAAAGAATGTAACAATTTTCTAAACGAGGCGTAGGTGTCTGGACAGAATCCGACCCTGTTTCCAACCCTTCTCTTCCCTTTTTTTCATCCCTTATAGTTTGTATTGGAAATGACTGGTATTGCCTTCTCTTTTCTCACTTCTCGGTTCTCCTGCAGCTCCTGTACATTTACCTCATCCAGAACCCTCGGCTAACGCGCGATTAAGACACAGCCCTGATACGAGGGTAATTTCTACACATTGCACGCCACCACTTTACGGCCTTTCCCCCTTCTCAGACTTCATCTATACACCCTGTACCTCAACGATTTTATCAAGATCCTGAGTTAAGCTACGGCGCTTTACCCTCGCCTCTTTTTTACTTCTCAATCACGTACCTATATACACCGTTATATATATACCTGCACTATGAATTCTTAATTAATCTACCCAGCTGCCTTTTAAAAACTCCAACACCTTTTTTTTTTTGTTTTTTTTTTTTTTTTTTTCACTTTTATCTCGCACAAAATTTCTGCGATTATTATTCCCTGCTCATCATTTTCCTCCACGTTATCTCAAGCCAGAATTAAACATCATAGCCTGGAATAATCCAGCTCTAAGTTCATACTACTTAATTATTTCTAACAGCTTTTTATGTTATACACTATATATAACTTAATTATTCTAGGTATATAGTATATATGATTACACTGTGGCTTGACACAAGTCGGAAGAGCAGAATTCTATGGTAGAGAACCACCAGGGTTACCGTTCACTGCTATTTTACCGTCACTGACGGAAACTGGAATCTGTTTTGTTGATAAAAATCGATACTTTTCACTGGAGATGTTATCACTTTAACGTCGACAGGTAACTGAGCCAACTTCCAACTTCCACGTTCCATATCCTATTAAAATATTGAGGAAAAAAATATGAATTTGGATGATGAGATCGGTGGTTATGCCGTTGATAGGGGATCAGATGGTATTATGCAATTGAAACACGCGAGATTCGATGTTCATGATTTATTATTCGATAAACTACAACCAAAGCGTGATAATCTTCACTATATACATATGAGCCACATTATTCAATCACTTTAGCAACGTGTAACCAGAGTAGTAAGGAAAGCTGTTATAGACATAAACGGGTCTGTTGAAGGCGAAAGAATTGGCAACTGCAAGGGCGGGTCCAGTTTCCACTTGGTCCTCGAATGGTGTAGTTGGCTCCCTGCTCCTTGGAGTCGTCGTTGTCGGTGTTTCAGTCGTCGTCGTTGTCGTCGTCGATGGAATAGGTGAGATTTTGTCTTCATTCTGGGGTCCGTAAGTGTTCGAAGGAGGTGGAGGACCGTATGATCTTAAACGACTCGGGTTGAAAGATCGGCCATCAGGTCTCCATCCGCTTGGACGATAAGGTGGATTTTCGGCTACAGCCAAGCCGAAGACTAGGACGAAGATGAGCCACTGGAAAAAAAGAAGATGGAAGGAGAATTCTTGTTCTAAATTAATCTTATAGGTGTAAAATACGTTTGTTATTTACTTTGAAGAGAAATTTTGTGCTATTCTTGTATTTAGAAAAATATTTTACCTTTCTTTTCATTGTAATTGGAGTTTGATGTAGGGCCAGCAGGCTTTGAGAGGGAATTAAAATTGACTGAGTCTTTCGAAAGTTGTAGTTGGCTATATACCACCCCACCTCGAGACGCGATGTGTCCTGAGATTTAGGTCCGCGCATACAAATTGCAAACTACGAACCGATTTCGTTCAATCGGCCTCAGCATTTCAATTTCTCTCTATAATATTGCGTAAGGTGACTGTTCTGAAGACCGAATTACGAGTAATTGTACTACGGTAGGTAACTCCGAAATTATTTTTACATAGTTTCAAATCACGTACTAACTAAGCGTCTAATAAAATTTAAATCAAATTCCCGTATATAAGTGATTTAACTATAAGGTGACCAATGCAATCTCTTGAACTAATTTTCCAATAAAGTAAAATAATTGAACGATTGGTTTAGTGGTTTAGTATTGCGGAATTATAACATCTATATGGCTCTAAAATTTTAAAGAAATCACGTGCCAATGAAATGTTGGTCACTGTGTGGTCATTTATGAAAGCATATAGCCAGTGTTAACACTAGTCGCATATTAATGAGGGATACACGTAGCCCCGAAATCAAAGTTCTTTGATGATAACGAATCAGCGTTTGACAAAAGCTATCTATATTTACGTAGACTTTCTTCTTCGTTAAAGGCAGATGGATATTGCGATTAGATGAAATTCAATGATTATATAAATTCCAGATTCGTTTTCTTTAATTATTCTCTCATATATCATCTGAACTATTTGCCTTGCTAGCAGCGTAACCAACGCAGTAGACTGCTATACGATTTCTGGGATATTGCGAATGCGATCGCGTTACGAATTCTTAATTTCAATGTCACCGATTCTAGGGCACTTTAGCGTAAACGCAGCTTTGAGGACGTGTAATAGTCTTCAATTAGAATTTACAATGAACTAACGAAAAATCATTGAAAAAGTATTCAGTTAAATGTAAATCTGGCAGTTTGCTCTCCTGAATAGAAGTCATTTCATTATCTCTAATCGACTAGATAAAACATTTGCAAATTTTAGCAATCGATCACCCGATTGAAATTGAAATTCTTCTTATAAATAGACTCGTATGTGTCGATTGATGAATTTCATAATCGTCTGACAAATGTAAAATCTAATTTTTTCGTTAATGGGTCCTAATTATTGTAAAGTGGCCCACCCCTCATCATTAAAAACCGTTTTTCGCTATCATATTGGAGACCATGACTGAATGATTTCGTTTTATTAGAGTAAAGCAATCAATTGCACTGAAGAAGAACATTTTCTCATTATTCGAGGAAAACAGATCACAGCCAGCACTGAAATTATTAGGCGGCAATCAGTTTGAATACCCCGGGTCATTGAACTTATTATTTATAGCTGAAATATAATTTATAATCGTTCGTAGGGATCTTTATTGAGATTCTATTCAAGAGAAGTTTACTCCGATACATCGAATAATAGCGCCATCTATTTTGGAACTGAGAAACTGAAATGAGTAGCGAAAAATCTCGCACTCCATACCTTCTTTTCAGTATATTTCTTATGATCGTTTGATCGCGCGAGTTGACATACAGCAGAAGACAATTATATTCGCCTAATCACGTGCAATCCTAATGTGGAAATCACATAGATGGCATGCGGGTTGCATATGGCAAGACAGACTCTCCGACTAAATGCCAACGCACACCGTTGCTCAGCTCGGCGCCGCCTTTCACTGTCTTCCACAGTTTTTCACCGTTTTCCACCGTCTCCAATTTAAAATACACATAGGTACTTTTGAGATTTCATGCCGAATGGACCATATTATTTTGCGCCTAACTGCATCAGTCCTGCGATACTGCAGAAGTATTGCGCCCTGCAGTGCTGAGCTGAGCAGCGGCTGTGCCGGGAGGCAATGGTGTGCGTTTGCCTTTGGCTTTAATAAATCGCGAGATATGAGCCGAGAAAGAGACTTTCATCTCAAAATCGACCTCCAACGGACGCAAGATCATTTCAACGATAATCTGCATCAACAGCAAATATTCTGCGAACAATTTGAATAGTTTGGCATTAAATTTTATTATTTTTCAATCCTGGAAACTATTGATCACCCTCTGCTGGCATGGGTGTACCTGCAGCTACCACGAAGATCCCTTCCCACAAAGTCTACCAATGGTAATACGTATGGGACGATATTGTTCATCGATGTCGATGGTGTAACAATTTTTAGAACCATAACCAGATACCATTCCATGGTCAACGGAAGGTAATTTTTACCATTCGTATCATATCGACAGTTGGTCAAAGTAGCTCCCTTTTAGTTTGAACCCAGAGTATTGATTTCGAGGCAATAAGCTATCTCTGCAATAGTCCCAAATGGCAGCAGGTGTGTCGTTGAATATTTTCGCAAAAGAGTATAGAACGTTAAAACCGTAGCCACGATCATTTCTAAATATATTTGACACCGAGTTTAATCCTGGAATTATGTTATAAATTTCATCGACCTGTCACTTTTATTTCCAGATTTTACCGGCTCCGGTAAATTCGAGATAAAATTTAATTGTACTCTTATAAATCAGACACAGAAATATCATAGCTTATGTTCCTCGGAGACGTCAGACAATTTTACTACATGGTACACCTACACACATACATCTCAATATAAAAATCTACGAAAATTTATTCCATGTATTTCAACGCCCGAAAAAAACACCAATTTTTATACTCGATCTACAAGATATGCATTTTAAAACGCGAAATTGAACCGTCCGATTTATAATTAGAGACGATTAATCCAATTTCTATGTACAAGTAAATTAGAACCTATCATCGAGACACGCACTACTAGCACCTTAATGAAATCGATTTATATACACACAAGTCATGTCTAGGACGTTGACATCTAATTACGCAAGACGTCGACTGACTAATACTATGCCTATAATTAGGTTCATATAAAAATATAATCACATGAAAAATATGCCTGACGGTTATTTTTACTGAATTTACGCAACCAGGTAATAAAAATTGTATCCCACTACGTTTTAGGAACAAACACACCTGTTATAATACAAATATTTTTCTAATCTCATACGTCGTTTTATCTAGATTTTATTTAATTTCTTGCTGTAAGTTATGGACGTGAAAACTTGCGTGCCAACGAGATGACATGGGGTTAAGTAGTTAATTAGCCATGAATTACATAAAACACACAGTCGTGTAGCTTTAGATAAGGGTCGCGGTTTTAATCAACTATCACTTAAGAAATTAGGTAAAAATTTTTCTGTTTTTTTTTTCTTTTTTTTTTCAAGAATTATTCATGATTCATTAATTATCAGAACACTTATATCCCAACAACTGAAAAAGAATTGAATCGAATTGACAATTCTCAAAACGGTCCAATTCGATTTTTGAATCCGAGCAATCGTATTGAAACGTATAGAAAGATTGTTGTTCGTATAAATTCGAATAGAAAAGAGTAGATATCCAACAAATAAACTTGTTGTAAAGTCCAACTAAAATATCTTTTTTTTTTTTTTATCACCATCATTATTTTAAGCATTTCGCAATTTAGTACATTTCAGTACGACTACAGAGAGCCTTAAGCCTTTACGTACAAGTAACGATCATTACTTTTCATCATGGAATCCGAGAAATCGCGACGAAGTTGCGATTTTGAGGTTAGAGTGATGAAAAATAATTGGTTATTAACGTACATATTACACATTTAGATTTATCGATTTTTATAAAGTCACGATCTGACTACCCTGCTTAAAAAAAATTATTCAAACCAATAGAAGATTTTGTATGGGTCGTAATCGGATTTCTGTTTAAGTTATTTCCTATTGAAAGGCCCTTTTCCAATTCATATTTCCAATCCGTTTGTATCGGTGTTACCCAATTAACTTCCTCATTTTGTATATAGGATTCTATCGGTTTCAATCGTTTCTTCTAGCACGAAAAGAAAAAAAAAAATCATATTGAGATTTTTTCACCAATAGTTGTTGGTTTCCTTAGCGGTAGAGCACAGTGAATATTTCAGGGTGTTGGAAATTATTTATTCACAGACTGAATAGATTTTTATTCATGTCGGTCACCCATCCAAGTTCTGGTCGCAGTTGGAGTTGCTTAACTTCGTTGAGCATCTGATGTCCGGTGTCGATCTGGCTCTAATCGTCGACTGTTGCGATTTCGAACACTTTTCGACTCGATAGATAAACTTTGATTCGTGAGGATTTACCTCGGGATTTATATCAATATGTATGTAACTAACTGTTGACCCGTGGTGGGTCAATTTTTAGTAAAATAAAAATAAATGATTAAATCTAGTGATAAATTCTGTCACCATATGGCATTCAAGTTACAGTTAATTATGAGTGTTAACGACGTCGTCGCCGGGAGTTGTCTTCGTAGAACATACGCTTTCGTTATCTGTGACCTGGAGCACCGCTACGTTGGTTTCGTCCTCAAGGTCGACCGCATCATAGTTTTCGTCCTCCAGGTCGACCGCTACGTAGTTTCCGTCCTCCAGGTCCACCGCCACGTCGTCTTTGTCCTCTAGGTCGACCGCATCGTAGTTTTTGTCTACCGCTACGTAGTTTCTGTCCTCCAGGTCGGCCGCTACGTAGTTTCCGTCCTCCAGGTCCACCGCACCATAGTCTCCGTCTTCCAGGTCCACCGCACCGTAGTTTTCGTACTCCAGGTCCACTGCACCGTAGTTTTTGTCCTCTAGGTCCACCGCACCGTAGTTTCCGTCCTCCAGGTCCACCTCACCATAGTTTCCGTCTTCCAGGTCCACCGCACTGTAGTTTTCGTCCTCCAGGTCGACCGATTGCAAGTAATTATTGATGAACAATTGATGTTGTACACACGACGTTGATAATTCATGCATCATAATTCAGTAAATTGTTAACTACGGTGAGGTGGACCTGGAGGACGAAAACTACGATGCGGTGGACCTGGAGGACGAAAACTACGGTGCGGGGGACTTGGAAGACGGAAACTACGATGCGGTGGACCTGGAGGACAAAAACTACGGTGCGGTGGACCTAGAGCATGAAAACTACGTAGCGGTGGACCTGGAGGACGCAAACTACGGTGCGTTGTACCTGGTTACAGATAACGAAAGCGTATGTTGTATGAAGACAACTCCCGGCGACGACGTCGTTAACACTCATAACTGTTGTATTTTTCATGCGAAGCGGTCGAATTTTTTTCATAATAGTGAAGGCTTTATTATTTTTAATATAATATACACCGATATAAAAACCCTATTACCGTATTTACACGTAAATAAGCCGCACCTTTTTTGTTCTTTAATGTCAGAAATATATTGTAAAATCGGGTTTTGGGAGGATTTCGGAACGAAAAAAGGTGCGGCTTGTCTACGTGTAAATACGGTATTTCCGATAAGATTTCTTTTTAGGTCTGTATCAGCATTTCACAATTTCCTAAGTCGCAGAATAATAGAAATATGATTGAGTCCGATAAAACATGAAATCCGATTGAGAGCCATTAATTCCAATTCATTTTCTATCGGCCGCCGAAAGCTACACCGATTGCCCCAATCAAATCCGATTCAATTCTAATTGGTTTCTATTGGATTTTATTGTTTTGTATCGCTTTTTTTAACCAGGGTAGATATTTCAAGCGACGAATCAAAACGAATTCATTCGTAAATATTTTTATCTGAGAATTGATGCGAATTGAATTTGGTTTCATTTTCATTCTAAATGGAGAATTAAATCGGATTCACCTCTATCGAGAATTGTTTCGAATTTGAGTTTCTTTGAACGGATTCAGATATACGTATTAAAACGAATAGAACTTACTACTAGAAAAGATCCGAATAAAAAACCATCGATCTGAATTCCGCAGTAGAAATTGAATCGAATAGACGAATTAATTCGAATAGAGGTTTGCCATGACCTAATTTTTAAAAAGTATTGAAACGAATAGACCGAAGAGTTGCCGAAGAGATAGTATAGATACGTGTAAGACCGTATTCATTTTTCTGAAGATAGGGTGGAATGGTTCGAATATGAACGAATTCGCGAATTGAGAAGGATTCGATCTCATAGGTACAACTTACGTTCTATACGGAAATTTACAAAAATGGGATTCGTAAGTGGAGTTGTCTATACGGTTGAATTCTTTTTCAGTTGTTGGGATATCAGTGGATTGTAAAATTTTCTTTCGTTACATTTATTAGAATTGTTATTCGATATTAGAGTCAAGTTATCAAATTAGATTGTTCTGTTGTTCTCGATGCTATTGGAGAGAAGGTATAACAGAAGTCTGCGTACTTTACAAACAGCGAGTGGAATTCGATACAGGTAACTCAGAGCGTAACAGCATTACACGCTCGATGCCATACATAAACTAGGCATAAAGCGGGTTTAACTGGATTTAGGGAATGAGTAAATCCCGGACGAGTAAATTCTGTTAATAACCCTGTGCAACCGGGAATGTGGTACCACCTGGGCCACCTGAACGCCTTTAACCCTTCCACGCAACATGGACTTCACTTATTCATTAAAACTCAAGCCCCGTCCATTTTTATACGAGATTTTATAAACCGAAAAAAAAAGCTCTGCAGTTTTGTGACTCGGTAGTCCGAATATAACGCGGTTATGCGAACCAAGTACTCATAAAACGTTTACATCTCAATATAAAACATGTTATGCACTGATATATTATACGGTACTATATATATATATATATATATATATATATATACCTACACGCAGAAGTAATGTCAATATTGGTGAAAAATATTAAACACTCCACAAAGAACAATTTCAATGAATTTTACGATGGAAATATGAACCTTTAGTGTTACTACTATAATTCATTATTATTCCAATATAATTATCGTTTTTAATTTTGTAACTGTGAAATTATACTAAAAAGTTCATAGAAAATGTGAATTGTTCGTCATCGAGGTAAATATGGAAAGATTTTTGCGTTAGTTTTTCTAATATTGATGAAACGGAAAAATAATGATTTAATTTGCTGTTCGATCTACTATGAGAATGACTTATATTATATGCTAAATGTATGGACTTAGGGTATGGAAATAAAGCTTGATTTGTATACGTATTGTAGAATCTAGTGGTTTTAACAGCTTTGCGAATGGGGATATAAGCCGTTTGAAACTGAATCTTGAAATGGCATATCGTATATGGTGGACAGCGACGGAATTGGCAAACAGAAATTTGCGACTTATATACCGACTCCGATGCAAATGGCTAAAGTGGCCTATTTGTTCCCCACAAAGGCGTCGTTGGAGTCCCTCCTCCACCTTTCGCTTGGGATTTCGTTCCAGCCTTGTCCCACCGAGATGATCCACGCCGGATATTTTTATGGAAATTTCCTCGGCATCCAATTTCGTAGTAATCCAGTCAGTCCGCCGCAACCCACGAGCGCATTCATCCTTTTCACTGAAAAAAAGAAAAAATAAAGAGAAAAGAAAGAAAAAAACATAAAAATAAAAATAATAATAATAATAATAATAAAGATCCATGAAAAACATTTTTAAGCTATATATGCGATAGTGTGTGCAACGTAAACGTATGCGTACATCATATTCCTATATGCATACACACATACATATATTCACACGTATATATGTAGTATATGTACGAATATATACAAAGAAGTGGACGAGGACCCGTTTTTTTGGCTAGCCTTCCCAAGCTACGCTGCTTCTGAACGACGAGGACCCTTCAACTTTTTTTCAACATTTCCAAACCGCAGCAGCGACTAGGGATGAAATTGTAGAAAAAAAAAACACAATTATTACCAACATGAACGGTTGCAGTTATACGAAGCATTTGCAATCAGAAAATAGAAAAATAATTCAGAGGCGGTACGAGCTGGTTTGCGCTGTTTCGCATATCGCATGTAGGTTACATGCATACATATCGCGGTTTTATCGAGGTTTGTTGATTTCTATTCTTCCCCCTAAATCATCAGTGAAAAAAGGTCTGATATGGTTCTACTTCACATATCATACGTGTAACGATAAGTCGAATTGCGGTGGCCTTCTTCGGGGTGAAGAAGATCCTGCCCGGAAAGGACCTTTGCGTTTATCATTTCAGTATAACCGGACTTCAGGGTGATTTTAGTATCTATATTCTATATACACGTGTATATATTCACTGACCATATGTGTTCTGTCCGTGGAATGAAATTCCACAGTTAGGTCGTACAGCTTAATTAACGTGCGTGGCATTACGGAAGTTATGCGAGAACGCGAGAGCAACCCAAAATACTTGCTGGCTTCACCCATACAATTATACTATATGTATGGATACCTATTCGTGTAAAGCTAATATTCATTATGAACGTCGTTGTAATATTCATTATAATATTCCAACATGCGCCCGGTCAAGAAGTGAACAATAAAATTCCCGGCTTAAATATCAGGGAAAATTGACCGAACAATGTACGGAGAATTCAGTGTGAATTATACAGGAATCATGGAGTTACGTTGATCAAATTCAACGATAAGATATGTGTTTTTATTGCTATATGTCTCGACCCTCATTACAGCAGAGTAACATTAATCAGAGGAAGTCAAATCTAGTAAAAAAAAAAAAAAAAGGAGCTGATCATTGAAATCGATAAATTATTGTAGGTTCATTGACTATAGATACTCTTAGGGAATCCTCCCTCTCTGGTAAAGCGACTTCCAAGGAGGTAGACAGACTTTGAGAAGCATATACCATATTGTGGTTTGCGGTAAGTGGCATTTAATGATCTTGAGTACCGCCCGTGACTTTCAGCAAGGAAGACTTGACGACAGGCGGCAGTTTCTATAGCGATCTTTGGTAACCAAGGGGTTTCCTCCTCTGACCCGGGTCCAGGACGACATCGAAGGCGTCTTTGGTCCCGGAGGTCTTGATCAACCGCAGCTAACTTCCGTTAGATTAAATTACTTAGCTCATAGCCAACGTTGCGTGGTGGGTACCCAGGTCGCATCAGCCTCCACAGGCCACGGATCTTGGGAAAGCTCAACCCTCGGATATGGACTGGAGTATGCTTTACCAAAAGCTTGTATACCCTGCACGCTGTTGTCACAGTATTATTTGATATAATCCGAAACGATGAGGAGGGACTATTGCACGTTTGTCCATAACTACCCTAAAAATCAGCTCAGTTCAGTAATACTCAGCTTTGTTGAATTACAAATTTGGTTTCACTGAAATCGAATGAGCCAGTCCCTTGGCGGTGGCGGTAAATTTATACCGTCGTGTCCCACAGCTATGCGTCCACTACTGTAGGTGGGTAGCTTTATACCTAGGTGCTCTTGTAGCCTAGCTAGATAAGTCGGCGATCGATTGAGACGATTAGAGTCAGAGAGCACCTTTATTGGGTCAATGATTTATTCGATCCTGGTTTTTGATGCTATCGAGTTCATTGGATCTTTCGATTATCGTTAACATCATGGTAATCTCTTGGTAATCACATATTCGCTCTTCCAGTTTACTGTGTACACGTATAGGTATGTCCGAGATAGTTATCTTAATAATGATGTCGAACATCCCAGCGGTTCATTCAACTGGAACTATTTGCACTTATGCAATGTATATTATCTGTGGGAATTTTTATCAGCTTAATGACCTCGCTTTACTGCAGATATACCCAAGAAATTGGAATGGTAAATTCGTTCCGATTTATCAATGAAAGAAAAATGTTCTACAAACCATACGATACACTGTTCCGGAATATAATTGGTGGTTTAGCGATCTACATATTATGTGTGGAAATTTCCACGACTAAAATATGCGCAGTGTCGAAAGGATTTTGCAGAATCATGTAATGTGGAATTAGCATGTTCCACGCTTATGATATGAAATTGACATTGGGATTCATGTAATTTCTAGATCTTTGAGTAAATACCGGTGCTGATTCCCGGCGATAAAATGTTAACACTCGAATACCGCGTTCTAATCTATGAATCGACATTGAAGAAGATAAGAAAAGTCTCTGAGTCTTATTCCGGAGATGAACTGGGTCTTTTCTCACAGAGAATCTAGTCTGGTTTCGTTCTTATACACGATAAATACCTACACTAAAGATGTCTCTTAAAGTTGAAATCGACGATTCGGACAAACCGTTGACCGAAAAACACCCAAATACACAACAAATAGTAACAACCAAATCGACAACCACCGATAAACCAACACCCGAGATAAAAATTTACAAAAGGCGATGGCTCACTATAGTTCTTTTTCTACTTTACGCTTCTCCGAGTACTGGTCAAACGATACAGTACTCGATTATCAGCAACATAGTTTCTAGGTAAGTTTCAAAGTTAATTAACAAGACCGAAGATCTTAATTTTAATCAATGATCAATCATCAGGTACTACGATGTATCGCTGTTGGCTGTCGACTTCACGTCGATTACTTTCATGGGTTATTACGTTCCCTTCATACTTCCGGCAACTTATTTGATGGACCGTGTAGGTTTGAGAAATACCGCAATCATGGGTAGTGTACTCAGCTGCATTGGTTCTTGGATAAAAGTCTTTTCCGTTTCTCAAGACAGGTTCTGGGTGACTTTTCTTGGTCAATCCGTGGTCGCCTCGACTCAGGTCATTTTCAACTTTATTAACAATTGCCTGAAAAAATTGTCAACCCATAATCAGCCATTTAAATTGCTCACGAATTACCTACAGGTCTTCGTTCTCACCGTACCAGGACGTCTAGCAGCATGCTGGTTCGGTTCTCATCAAGTCTCGACAGCAACGTCTTTGTGCTTGTTTGGCACCCAGCTAGGAATCGCTTCTGGTTTCTTGATCAGTCCTATTCTAGTGGGAAATCATGAGGATCTTGAACTAGTCGGGAAGGATTTGGATCTGCTTTTTCGAACCATGGCTGGAATCACAACCTTCGCTGCTCTAATGGTCATACTATGCAAGTGCAAAATTGAATTAATTCTCGAAAACCAACGCTACATTTCTCATCTGACTACGCAGTGTAATAGAACGCTCTGGTTCTTGGGTTCACAGTTTTCAAAAACGAGCCAACTTTACCACCGAGCAAACTTCGCGCCATACAAAAATCGACTAGCCAAGAAAACAGCGAGTCCTTTATACAACCGATCAAAAGGCTCTTAACCAACAAGAGCTTTCTAATTTTGTGCAACTCCTATGGTATGGGTGTAGGCGTCCTGAATGCAATTGCAACACTCCTGAATCAAATGGTTCTCTCACACTTCGAGGTAGAGTAACAATTCCTCATTTTTCCTCCCTGATA
This sequence comes from Tenthredo mesomela, assembly GCA_943736025.1. Taxonomy (NCBI): domain Eukaryota; kingdom Metazoa; phylum Arthropoda; class Insecta; order Hymenoptera; family Tenthredinidae; genus Tenthredo; species Tenthredo mesomela. The sequence goes on from OX031022.1 coordinate 2,734,489, forward strand.
TCTTCATTGCCTAAGTTTCCGCCCGTTTATAGAACGGAGAAAAAAGTGCTGGACAAATTGGCCTGGCTTTAATAGTAATGGGAATGATGGGTGCCGTGACGTTTGGATTTATTATCGACAAGACACACAAGTTTAAGTAAGTTCGATTTCGTATGATTCGTCACTATCAGAAATTAAGAATAAACCATCTGGCAATTTCGAAGTTATCGCTGTTCATTTCTTCCGTATCAGAGAGACTGCGGTTACTGTTTACTTCCTGACTCTTTCTGGACAAATTTTTTTCGCCGTTGCCATGCTGTATGAGAACAAGCCGTTGATTTACGTGTCAGGGATGTTTTTAGGGTGAGTTTTCTCGGCTTCTCTAAGCTTTTTTTTTTTTCAAAAACTCAAACTATTCTCGACTTCAACAGGTTTTTTCTGGTCGGTTATCTGGCCCTGGGTTACGAACTGTGCATTGAATACACGTACCCAGAGGCAGAAGATATAACAACTGGAATTCTGAACATACTGAACAATATTTACGGAATGACGTTCGTTCTGGGTTTTGGAAAGCTCATAGAAACTTACGGGGATTGGGCTGCCCACATTGGACTGTGCTCTGCGATCGCCGCTGGCTTTATAATGACTCTCTTCACAAAGGACGAACAGCGGCGTCAGAAAATCCTGCGTGAGAATCGCGCGGCGTCATTACTCGCATGTAATGAATTATCATAGATTTAACAGTTAATGATTATTTATTTATTTATTTTTTTTCTTCTATTTCTGAATGATTTATACGCTAGCGATATTTTTACCGCATCTTTCTTGGAACCAGTGAAGATAAGGAAGATCCTGTAATTAGAGGTTCTAATCCCACTGCGCAGAAATCGATGAGCAATGAATTAAAACCGTGCTGTAAAAGCTTAATCTCAGGCGGTGTAAGCGAATTTAAATCCTAAACTTCAACGACTAAACCGTAATTTATGTACACTCGTGATTGAAGAAGCCAGTGAATTCGTGATTGAAAATTAATTAAGTAAGAAATTGAAGGTTTTATCAAAGACGCGCGGCTTGATCGTCTCTTGGCAAAGTATATGAATTACTTATTTGTGAAATGAGTGATCACCTCTTTCTTCGTTGTACTATTTTCATTTTCGAACATAGAAATTAACTTCAGATGGAAAATGGCATTTCATTTACAGTCGCGGTTACACTAGCAAGAGTTTAATTAATTTTCACCCAATATTGACTCAGTTAGCTGAGCGAAGTTAACTGGACATCCGGAAATATAACATCTAGAATACGCAGTTAATTAAAATATTCATAAGGCTGCTAGGAGGGATGGCGTTAATTGCGTTATAAGCGTCGGAAAAGGCGTTATAAAAGATGCCAAGGAGATGCTGATAAGATGGCGAGAGCAGTGATATATCCGAAAGAAAGTAAAGAGTCCTTAGCTCTCTGTTTCCCTCTTTAATTTTTCCCTTTTCCTCATTTCCTCCCTTATTCTCATCCAAAAGCTAAATGGGTGTGTATATATATATATATATATATATATATATATATATATTATGTATATACATACAGACATTATATCTATATATATATATATATATATATATATATATATATCCACAGAGGTAGGACACGGCTATAAATGATATTAAAATCCTCCCTGATTACTCTTGTAAAAATATGCAAATCCGGAGGCGAAAAATGTTCTACCCTCAGCCACGGTATCATTCCGGGTACCAATTTTACCGGACAACGTTGCGAACCGCTAGGGAACGCAGAAGAACCAGAAAATCTTGTCTTAGTTATAAATATATGTATGCATACCTATATATGTTATGTATGTATAGAGTATATGCTTAGATGCGTGTGATTTTCGAGCTTAATGTTAAAGCTGTAACTGAATAAGATCTTATAGAGTAAGAAACACTTTGAATAAATAGTTTGATACTCAAAGTTTGCGAATTATGAATGTGGGATGCAAATAGGTAAATTTGTGGACTGAATTGTGAGTCATTTATTTTGGCTAACTTTGAGAGAAGGTAGCCAATTTTTATTCGATCTAATTGATAAGGGATGATGATGAAAAAATAATTTAATAATTCGACAAAAACGTTACTATTTAAGAAGATATCTGCAAGGATCCCCTTTAACGTCATAGACGCGTTACTGGCGATTGCAGAGTGAAGCCCGAGTGCTGGGGTTGCCCACGGAGAGGTCGAGGGCGATGTGGAATAGGGTGGGGTGCTGGAGGTGGGGATTAGTGATTTTAGCCAAGCGTAATTTTGGCTTTTGAAACTTTTAATCGGCTTTATCGCGCTTGAAATGAGTTCCTTCCAAACCCATTCTCTATCCGTTGCGGAAAGATAGTTTATTCAACTAATTTCTCTATTTAAGATAGTTTATTGCCTCTTTTAAAACACCGCGAGCTACCGTTGATGAGGACGTTGATTCGAGAGTACTCAATTTATGTATAATAAGGATATAATTAAAACCATCACATCACTACTTCACCTGTCTTCAACTGCTCCGTCCATCTTTACTAAGTGAATTTTCAGGGTATAATTAAATTATCGAAAACCGTAGTTTCGGATATACTTTCGACAACGAGATTCTACACGAAAGCTCAATCCCCCATTGTCTCTCACATATAAGAATGATAGGAATCCAATTTCGACCAATTCTACCTCGGTCACAGAGGACGACACTGGTCTAGGAATTCCCTGCAATTCAACCGCACCAATCTAGACCAGGTTTCTTCAATCCAGTAAGTGACACAACTGCAGACACAAGCTTTAACCAGCTAAACGTAACTCACCAAAATGAACGTAAAAGTTTGTTAAAAAAAAAAAGAAAAAAACAATTTTTCTCTCGGGGATTTCCCCCATATTCATTACCTAACCGAGGAACACGAAGCTCTGATTGAAATTAAAACGTTTATTATATCCCCTAAAGCACCGATATGGGCATCTTCATCTGCATTAAACTCCTGAAGGTTATACCTCATACATCTCGAGTCCGAAAGTCTACTGCTGCGGACCTTGCTGTATGTATTATATCATACACTTGGTAGGCTGCTATTGTTTGGTCGACCCTTTTCCCAAATTTATGGCAAGCGCTGCTACACACGCGCCCGCTACCGCTACCGCGTTTGCGTTCGCGTTCGCGTTCGCGGACTTCCCGTTTTTAGGGCTGGCATAAATCCACGTGTTTATGAGTGACCCACCGGCCACGCGAGCCCCGGATGGGGTCGTCGGGTTCGCTAGGAGTGTTGATACGCCACCATGGGGAGCCGTTGCCAGTTTCATCCCTCTTCTTCTTCTTCTTCTTCTTCTTCTTCTTCTTCTTAGCCTTTCTTTACATGCTTTAACCCTGCCCAGTCACGCAGACTACTTCATGACTCAAGCCCGACATTGTCCTGATGATTTTCGGTTGGAATTCTGAAAATAAAACCGTGAAGGATTCAGAGAGAAAAGTTCACCATTGAAATTGAAATTGAAATTAAATATATCGAGTAATGATAGCCATAACTAAACTAGTCTCGGATTCGTTCCGTGGATTCATCCCGGCTCAACGAGTGCCGGCACTTGATGCTTCGAGGAAATAAAAGTCGACGGATGGATCAGACTTTTTAAGTGGCACCGAAGTAAGAGCTGCAAAAGAAACTGAGGATGGCGTAACTTGGTATGGAAGAAAGATACACCGATGGTCGAGGATCTAGGGGCGCCCTAGCGAACGAAAGTTGCTACCAGTTTCCTGTTAAAAGTTCATCCATCTTCGGGTATTTGTTCGAATGGATCGTTAGAAGAGGTCCGAGGAAGCGTACTTTTCTTTTTTCAATTTATTTCTATTCCTTTATTATTCATGCGATGAATCCCACTGAATTCGGTCGTAATAATGTGAAAAATGACGATTCCAAAATTTATTTCGCCTTGCCGACAGTCAGTTTCGGGTGGACTCGCTTTCTACTTAGGATTCAACGCACAAAAATAGTGAACTTGATGGGGGAAAATGCGGTGGCTGCGGTGGTCTCGCCAAAATATACCAGCATATATACCATTTAACTGTGTAAAAATATAAATTCCACGTTTTTCGGACTGACATTTTTCACCGTCAGTACGTAATTTGAATACAGTGATTTTTACATCATTCTACAATATTCCGCCGTCCATACATGTTCAAATCCGTTATTTTTCATAGCTTTCATTTTGAACTTCAACGTAGGCGAGAACTACGAGTTGTTAAAACAATTTTTTCTCTTCTCTTGTTCATTATTTCAAAAAACTTGACAGCTTGGATTTGAAATTATTCCACGTCTCTCCATTAGTTTTTCTTTTTTTTTTTTTTTTTTTTTTTTCTATTCTTTAATTTTCTTTCTCTAAATTTCTCACTCAAATCAAGGACCTCGAATCTGCATCTAATATTCGAACAGCTAATACATTATCTACACCAACCTCTGGCATCGAATCAATTTTCTTCAAGTTTAAACTACTCATCGATGTGTGATGTGATCAGAAGTTTGTCAAAGTTACCTAGTTTCAACTGATTTAGTCGTTAGCTGATATCTATTTGGCTATTCAGTACGATGTCGACTTGGGAGAACGTCTCCTTACAGACACACTTCCCAAGGGATTACGACTTCACGATTTTCCAACTACCCTGCACTACCAGGAACCAGGTTCTCCAGGGGTCTATAACCTACGAGCATGGAATGCATTTTGGGAAAATACTTTTAATACATAATACCAGTTGCCTCGGATCCTTTAGAGACCCACGAACTTTTCCAATTCAATTCTGAAATATTGAAAATTATTTGCAACCAAAAATAAAGACCTCAGAATGTAATCAAAGAGAATCGAAGATCAAGACATAATTTTGAATATTAGGGGTGTAAGATGGTAAGATGTTCTCCGAGTCAAAATGGCAGAGGAATGATTTAGGAAGTTTATTCTCCCCTGTACGAGGGTAGTATAGTTATTATACGGTTGGTTGTGCTCCATTACGAAATAGAGATGAATACACAAGTAATAATTCGTCCGTATGTATGTAGGTACAGCAGTGCCTATCGTGGAGCCATTTCCAGCTTAGGGGGTTGTTTTAAAGGGTATGGTGACTGGTACCAGGGACTAGCAGCAGCACTAGGCAGCATCCGTGGTGGTTGTGCGAGGGTTCAAACGAAGTGGGTATAGTATAGCTGGTATATTCTCGGGGCGAGCATGTAGCTTGAATACACGCGATAAATCTTGGGCCAGGTTATACCCGGGAATCCGAGGAGGGCGAGAGGAATGGTGTACTGGAAACGGCGCGGAACGTAACGGAGGTGGTGCTGCAGGAGCGGGATGCCCAGGGAAGAGACAACTAACGCGGAAGGATTTTCTGTCGTTTCCCCATTGTCCACCATACCGGTTTCCACCCTTCCCCGACTCCTCATCCTCCCATTACTCCTACCATGCCTACGGTCAAATTACCGACACTCGAATCCATACCGTACCTCGCGATTGTCCCTTCGGCCTCTCACGGTGGACGCGATGGAGGACGTAAATGTAGATCGTAGTTCTTTGTCTCCTAAAAACACCCTTTTTTCTACCCTCCTGTCCCTCTGACTCTCGTATTTCTCTCGATTTTCATTTCCCGTGACTTTTTACCCCCTCGAACACAAGGGGTTATAATTCGAAGCAAACGGGTGAAAGGAGTTTTCCGAACAATTTACCCGAGTCGGAAGAGAGGAGGAGAGGAGGTGAGGAGGCGAGGATCAGCAACAATGCAATATCTGCAGATTTTAAGGTCTGCCAATTCGCGCGGAGTCACGGTGCAAAAGTGCAGCCGAATAGCAAAAAGCGAGAATTTATATTTTCTACGGGACCCGGAATTTCTGTGAGTGAAGAACGCCGCACCGGGGCAGGAAGTACGCGAGGATTCTCACCGCGGCGAAGAAACTTTCAGACTTTATAATCCGCGGCTCTTCGCTCTTCATGGTTTACGCGCTCTCTGTTTCCAACAATACGCCGGGAACGTCCCGCCACAAGGACGCCACGGGGATACCAGAAGGACGCGAGAAGGACGGCTCTTTACTTTCGTACTGGAGGGATGCACTCAACAAGGATTTAGGGGTGGGTGTAGGACGACGACGACCACCAACGGCTCGCGGTGTTCCCAAACTACGACTCAAACTCGTAAGTCACATTTATGCGACGATGCGAGTGACACTCCCGCATTCATTCCAGCTTTGGTACCTATCTCTCGTCCCGGGACGGGATGCCACCCGAGGACCAGAGCCTTGGTACTTCGATCGAATCCCTAACCAGGGCAAACCGTAATCCATATGCTCCACGGCTTTAATATACCCGCCTACTAATCGGATTCTTTTTCCGTGCCAGCTATGCATTTAAAAATTCATTCAGCGGCAAAGCAAAAAATTTCCCATGTACCGCATATATATATAAGGATGTATATTATTTTATTGTTGGAACAAGAAAAAAAATCAAGTTGCGTTTTAAATTCCATTAAAACTCGCGTACCGATTTTATTATTTGTACCTTTTTATTATATAAAAATAATTTCAATTCGTAGATATATTTATTCCTGTGGTTGAATTAATTCGAGGGAATTGAACAGGTGTAACATTTCTAGTGACTGTAATTGAATATTAGAAGCTTTTAAAGCGGCGATAAATACCCAGTGGTAATAAATAAAAATGTTATTTCAGTCTCCGTCAGCGATTACGTGCGTACCTACATTTCGTATTCCCAAACCGTTCTTTATTGACTTTTTCGATCGGTAATCGCCTTTGGCGAGAAAGCCATTCGGGGTTTATTTTTCATTTATATACATTTGTCTGGCAAAGTGGTTTTAGTGAAAACTTAACGTTTCCATTTATGGGTGAATTAAAGCAGCGTTTCAAATACCTGTAAAAATTTCAGTTTCAAAAATATATAAAAATCTGAAGGTATAAAAAAAAAATCATCGTGAAGTTTATCGTCACCATAATCAACCCTCAGACTCACTTATTGGGCTGATCCAGCAAGATGCCGTCCTCCCATTTGTCGCCAAAACTTTTGAAACAGCTTAAAGTCGATCATACTGCCGAGAAGAGGATCGCTTCTTTCGTCGTTAAACTACACCCACAACTTTGGTCAATCTTCTTCACGTTTCATCCTCTACACACTTTTTTCTGACCTCGAAATATTCGATGTAAACTATTTCAGCTTCTAGATCGAGCTTTCTCCTTTCACTTTTCACTCGAAATAGTTATGTTGATTAAATAGATTAAATACCAAAGGCTGAAGAAGGGCTAATGAATGTATCAAGAATCGCAGGAACAGTAACATCTGTTATTCTGAGAATGCGAGTGGGTGAAGAGCTCTCTGCAATTATCTTAGACTTGTTGTAGTAGCGATCAAAGAAAGCTGACATCTTTGAACAAACTTGTTAATTATAAGACAGCAAGGCTATGCGAATGGTATGTAATTCTAAAGTGGTGTGGATTAGCAAAGGAAGAACATAAGACTATATACTCCGTCTACTCGTATCTCGTATAGAACAACTTCAAGTTTTACCTGTAATTTTCGTCAATTTTACATAGTCAGTGATAAAATTTCTCCCTTGTACATATACCTGTACCCGGGTTAGTGGTGTTGAAGATTTAATACGTTAAAGTGTGCGAGAAGAATAGAAAGGAAGCTATAAGGAGGCTGCAGTAGCGTGGAGATAGCCTCGTACATCTTTCTTATTGGTTCGCGGGGTCGCGTGGGGTATAACTTGGGGAGTATAACTAATTAAGGTACTTAGTCAAATCTCATTATCGGGTGGTTTGCCGCTGCAGGGAACTTCGGTGAGGATATAGCGGGGGTAAAATATCAGTTCCCATGAAAGTGGATCATAACGACACGGCGGATCTATATGAATGTGTATATATGTCTCTGTGTATAGAGGTTTAGAGGTTTAGAGAGAGGGGTTGTTCGAGAAGAAGCGCCCGAGGAAGTATAACGTGTAAGCTCTAGAGCTTTTTATGCAAATCACGAGCCTCGCTGATATACACACTGGAATAAAACCGTAGAGGGTAAAGGGGGATGAGGTTAAAAAGGATAAAGCTTACGTATGGCCCATAATGTGTGAATAAAAGCCGATAGCGCTGATCAATGGCGGCTTTTGGCTTAGTAGTTTCCGCTTCGTTCTTATATATGTATACCGATAGATGTACACATTTACCTTACTCCAGGGCTTATAATGCGTAGTTTATCGAGCGCTAAATTTTAGCTAACACGTTTTAACGCTATACACATTATACCGATCTATATATGGACGCATACATATATACATATACATAGAGAAAAATAGAAGGAGAAAAAAAATAAAATGAAATAAAAAATAAGGGATGAAACCGAATCGTGTGAGTTTTTTTTTTTTAGACTTTCTTATCACTATAATATGGAAACATTGTGGCGAAATATTTTCCGCATGTTAAACGCTATCCACGCCCCGTTATAGTAGCGATTTGATACCTATACATATAGCTTTAGACGTATCGAACGTACCCGGATGTGTCTATCGGTTTGGGGATTTCAAGCTTCCTTCCTTAGCAAGAGTTTGAGAATACTAGAGAGCATCTATATAAGCGACTAGCTGAGTTTAGATTTGAATGGGTACTAGACCGGTTGTCTGCCGTTGCTGTGCATGCAGTCTGCAATTTATAACAATGCAATTGCACACCTTTATTACTATATTAGTGCTTGAGCTAAGTGAATGTTTAATAGAATACTGGTAGACAAAGACTATACATATAGTTGGCTCAGATAGTTAAGCCGGAAATTGCATCCGATTATTTTCAGGATAAATTGAGCATCACATTGTTTGATATTCGAGGTAAAGTATAAAATATAGTAAAATATATCTATATAATATGTACATATATATATATATATATATATATATATATATATGTATATGTATTGGGAAAATATTGAAAAGTAAATCGACGTTAAATTTGATTGAATATTTGCGAGTGACATCAAACCAGAACCAGATGGCTCAATATCCCTCTTTTTGAATACAAAACCGCATTGTTCCATTTCCTCCAAATCGATTTAGCTTTCTTATAGATATATCGGAAGAATTCCGATAAATATACTTTTCCGACATAGCGACGAGCCGAATGAAAGAAGACCTACACACCGATTCAACTATTGATCAATCGGCAATAAAGCAGATCGGTAATTTAATCTAGAAAGGTATTCTAAACGCGCCTATATATACATGTACATATATATACATGCATAAAGGAATAACAGTTTCTCGGTGATAAGCCCGTTTCGATGATGGCTTAATAATTCTTATCAAAAGTCTCCCTCCGCTTCAGCGTATATATATATACCTATACCTAAGTGCTGAGGGAAAAGTAATTTAAATTTCATTCTATTCCTATCTCGAGTAGGTTATATTATAATCTTTGCGACGAGGAGGTGAAAAAATTTGTATAAAAAAAAAAAAAAAAAAATACTTGGACCAGCTGAAAAACGCCAGTCTTCTCTTCTCTTCTTTTCTCACCATATATTATAGACGTACGTAAGAAGATTGGATTAATTTCTTGAAGCTTTCAGAGTCTTCTTATTAATCAGAGATTTTTTATTCTCGTCTTTCTTCCTTTCTTTTTCTTTTCCGTTTCTTTTTTTTTTTTTTTTTCCTTTTTTTCTTTTTTCTTCTTATTTTCTTTCTGTTCCTTCTTTCCTTTTTTTCTAAACTCAATTTTTCTGTACTTGACACTGAACGCCTCGGGCACTTTTTTTTACCTGACATGGTACAGGCATTCACGATCGTTCTGCGCCTAGCCAACTTCGTTTTGTCTACACGTATACACTACACAGCTATCTCGCTGAACGAACGGGTAAGCCTGTATAAGTTTAAATGTCGGTGTAATTTTTGTTGTTTCTGTTATTTTTTCGTTCTCTCCGTTTCCTAGTTAACTTTATTTTATTTATTTTTTTTTCTTCTTCTTCTTCTTCTTCTTCTTCTACCTCTTCTTCTTCTTCTTCTCTTTTTCTGATTCTTGGAACATTTATAAGGATTATTTACGAGGCATCTTAGCGCTAGATTTATAACGCTTTGGGTTGTACCCTGCTATTTATTTTGAAGCCTAGTTACGTTTACGTAGTTAATATAAAGATATAGCATTAAATTTTATCTGAACCATTGAACTTAGGTATAAAGACCAAAGGTGATATTCGAAACGTTCTCTATTTCCTCGTTAATAAACTAACTAATAAATGACTTAAAAATTGAACCTAATATTTAGTATTTATCAATTCTTAAGTACTTATATTATATAATCTCTGCTAAAATACGTAATAGTGAATATATATAGTACCTCCTATATTTCGCCATGTTAAATTATCATGCAATACTGCAGTTACCGTGGCTCACCGCCCCAGACAATCTCATACATAAGTTAACCGCATAGCTCACCTTGCATATACGCCTTGTATATGTCTCAGGTGCAAATTCTCCTACATATACGATTGCAGTTTCAAATACATTCGCATAATACGTACCTATATCTGTACATATACTTCGGACAAATACCGAGAGACACGTGTCGCGCAAGTCAAGTCTTATCGGAAATTTACATTATGGTAGAAGGACGCGTAGTCGGAAGGTATACACGTATGTTGACCCCTGCGGACTTGCTGGTATTAACTCAATATGTATATATATATCGAGAAACTTGCCTCCTCCAAGAAGGTATTATATACGCCTTGTCTGTAAAGAAAAGCTCCTATTTTTATCTCTTAAAAAAAAAAAAGAAAATATAACAACAACAAAAAAGGCGAAAGTTCACTTACATAAGAATATATTTATTCGCATAAAAAGCTCATGGCTTTTTTTTTTTTTTTTTTTCTTTTTGTTTCTTTTCTTTTTCTTCTTCTTTCCGTTTTCTTATCTCGTATTAAACAGACTATTTTATTCCATATAAAAACGGATTTTATGTTTCATACCTAGCACTCGGTTCAAGCTCCTTTAGCAGGTACTAACATGGCTATGATGAAATGTGAAGTAAATTTGTTATTTTTGTTGTTTTTATCTTCTCTTTTTTTAAGATGTTTGCCGCGAGTGTGTCATTAATTTTTTAAACCGCCATACCCATAACAGTTGTCAAAGCGTTGGTGGTAGAATTTAGAAACAGGGTACCGGCATGGCACACCAAAAGTTTTTGGCCAATTCTGGGGAGTGGGATTCGTAAGATAATGTTCCGAAGGGAAGTTTCCTCCACGTTTGTAGTAGAACTTGCAGAGAAGCTCCGTTGAGCACCTCCGTTGAGAATCCGACTGTATACGGAATTGGAAATTGGAGATTCGGAATTGGAAATTGGAAATTGGACGGACGATGAAAGCGAATCGGTGGACAGACATCGAATGTCGATATTCATAGAATAAGTTTATTTCCACCTAAATTTTCAACTGCAGTTTTTTTTTTTTGTTTTTTTTTTCGCATTTTCGTTAAACGAGTTCAATATCATTCAGGACTGATGCAAAGTCATACAGAAATCTGAATATATATTCAACTAATAAATAATAAAGTTATACGCTATATCCTCGTGACGCGATCGTTATTCTCTTCTATAAAGCGATTAAAATATATATACTATATACAAATATAACGACCTTTATTCTCTCTCTCTCTCTCTCTCTCTCTCTTTCTCACTGGGGTTGGTTAAGGGGGTTATTTTTTGTCCGCCCACGGGGAAAACTCTCGTCGGCTGGAAAATAATTACACTGAGCTTCTTAAATTTTGAAATATAACTAAGTTTCGAGACGTCAAGCTGCCACGTCGACAAAAAGTGAAAAGATCCCAAGAACCTTTGAATTATCGTAATTGTGAGCCACTTGGACGTGGAGTCATTTTTCAAAAGACAATATGGGGAGCCTGACAGTTGGCAGGAAGATTCCCTCTTCTTTTCCCTCTTTTCCCTCTCTTACCTCGCTTGAATATTATCTCGCGATTATTTCTGCGGCTTTTTGAAACCGTATTATAATATTCTAATATTCGTTGGAATATGAAGTACGGACTATGAATGTACCAAAAAATGTCTGTACATTATATTTAGATCATTTTCCTAATCCCTTAAAACTCGGTTTACTACGAACGGGGGTTGGTAAGGAGCGGCGCGCGAACCCAGGACAATTTCATAATTAGGAAGTTGAATTTTGGTAATTAACGTGCCGCCCTAAGGCTGGTTTCGAGCAAGCGAGCGCCTTGCCTTAGAAATTTTCAAGATAGGGAAATATTTACGGTACGAAGTAATTGTTTACCTTGTAAACAAAGACGAGGGAAGAAAAAATAAGTAGGCGGTTTCGATTCAACTGAAATTACATGAAATTAAAGAAAATTACATGCATCCCTTGCCTGCGGCCGAGGGAATTTAAAGAATCGAGAAAATTTCGTGGCAATTTTATAGAACAGCTTTTATCTCGCTTTCAAGCTCTCCTCTCTTTCTCTCTCTCTCTCTCTCTCTCTCTCTCTTTCTACAGTCCTCGCATCAAATCCATGAAATTCAATGGTGTTGAATAGAAAACCGTGTCAGGGGGCTGATTGGGTGTTGGAACTTATATAGAGCAAGCCGACTTGTCTCGAATTTCAAGCTGGCAGATCTTTGTTAAACTTTAAGTACTTCTGCTTTCGTATGGACAGTTGGTTGTTCCCCCCCCCCCCCCCCCCCCCCCCCCCCCCCGTTTTATTCTTAATTTTTTATTTCCTCTTGAAGCGTGATTTAACGTTTGTCATATGCATTATTTATAGAATCTAGAGTTTCAACTGTTGCTCACCGGTAAAAACGAGATGGAAATACACCTCGGGATGAGCTTGCGAATAATTTCTATTCACATCCGCTACCGGAATATCACAGTTGTATTCTTATAATTTATTCATCATACTCTATTCCTGAATTCGTATTATACTGAGAAAAAGAAAATAATATTCTACGGATGAAATTCTACCCAGAGATGTAAATGTTGATGAAAATGGAAATTACTTGTTTCCTGACTTAAGCTATTCAAACACAAGATTTTTCAACACATTTCACATTATCTACCCCAACAATAAATTACCCAACTCATACTGTGCGCTTTGTTCAAACGAATTTTCCGCTTCATAAGAATCCAATTACTCAATGATAGTTTACTCCAATGCCAAAATACTCGATTATTATTTCCAACTAGTGGAAAACCGGGTATTTGAATTCCAGATTCTGCTAGTGCAAAAACAATGAAACCAGGATGTGAATTTTCCAGGATGTGAAGAAAGGCGATATTGACAGGTTACCGGTTGACGAAGTGAGTTAACTAAAGTGGATGCCCAACTGTCTAGTCCCATGTCTCAGAGTCGTTGTCGTCAGGATGTACAGAGAAGACGATAAACGCATTCCCCGAGAGACGAGCAGTGGAGCCTCTCATCTTCCTGTAGAGAAAATTTATTCATCTAACTCCCCGTTACAAGAATATACATCTACATAGACGTTAACACTTTCCAGTATGTTGATACAGCGCCTCCCTTACAGGGGTGAAATTTCGGTTATTATAACGGCAAATTTCATCAGCTTATAATCCATGCGGCTCTGGTATGAAGGTATAGGGTGAAATGTTTTACACATATGTCAAGTTCATGGATATATGCATTGCATTTTCATAAGGGATACTAAAGGTATAGGAATAGCATAGTGCTTCATGAATAAGTCTATCAAGTACAGAAGGCACGAGTATTTTTCCTATTTTAGGTTTTCAATGTTTCAGCAGACTAACGCGGGCTTCTGAACTGGCTAGTGAACTAGCGGCAACCTTCTCTATTACAAATTCCGCTCTACTAGTCGGTGAGTTTGTTCACCATTTGCATTTCGCTAAGGGCGTGCACCAGCACCGGCTTGAAAGCTCGAGATGTAGCTAAGGGTGAGATATTTTTCACCCTGTAGAACGAACAGTGAAACTTTTCTTTTTTTTTTTTTTTTCAAATATAATAGACTAGCTACCAACGCCACAGCTTTCTACATTCTCAACAGGATAACGTCACCCTGGTCCGTTCGCAAGCTCATTATTTATTTACTCGTCGAATTTAAACGGCGCTTTCAAATCTGAAATTAATAATTCATTGAGTTATTCGTATACATCGCTTTCTGAGCTTTTCTAGATCATCTTTATATATTTCTTAAAGCTACGTCCGCGTATACCGCGTAAACAGATACAATTTATTCCCTCTACGAAGTGAGCTTTTGGTCCCGCATCGCTCGTTCGGTTCTGTAAGCTACTTCGAAAAATGGGTAAAGTTTGTGAAAAGTCAAGGGCCTTACATCGCGCGCCACTTCTATTCGTTTCGTCTCGCTTTGACCGAGGACGAATGTGCAATAGGTATAGAGGGCTATAACCAAAGTGGCTGAAGTCAGACCAGAACAGTTTTACTGGCTCTGCAATTGCGTCAAGTGCTCTATACCATAGCACAACTGATCCTTCCTCTTTCCTTCGCTATACACGTTAACCTTATGGCGGAATGAATCCAGAACCACGTCCCACACCAGCGCGAGTTGAGGTAAAGCTCCAAAGAAATCGCGGTACTGCAACGCCTTCCAGATTTCTCTAAGGTGTTGACCGAGTGCCAAACACATCTGTCAAAAGCCAAGGATCAATTTGTTTCGTGGTTTCACGAAACCTATGTGAAAGTATAACGCGGGGGAAGTAGGTATGTGCATCGAACGTAAATTGGATTATGTGTTTCTTCTCAAGCGGAAGTAAAGTGTTTTTTGTTCCTCCTTCTTTCCTTCTTTTCTCTTTTTTTTTTTTTTCTTCCTCCTTTCATCAAACTAAGTAAGCGGTGCGTATGCAGGCGTGTCACTCTCGTGCATTATTCAGTCCTTTGGTACTCCTTCCATAGAAACCGGAGAAAAAAACAAACAAAAAAATGGGGAAAACAAGAAAAATAGTTAAGCACTTGGTCCTTCAGACTTACGCGCTCGTTTGTTCCACAAGCAGAGTTTTATGATTCTAAAAACATTACGTGCAAGATCCTTGAAACTGGGAATGAAAAACCATGAAAAGGGAGTCTGAAGTACCTAGCTCACTCCTCGTGGAATGGGTTACGTTAAGCTCTGAAGGTCTGCTTCTTCAACGTACGCGGTGAGTATTTGGATAAAACGTGGATCTCTGTTCTGATTGAAATCTAACGTTATAATTATCATCGTATTAATGAAATTTCAACGACAAATTGAAAATCTTCTACTCTTCCATGAAATTTCCCTATAATTGCATTTTCAATAGTTATGGTCATTATTTCAGGGCAATGAAGAACCTCAGGGTTTAATTTTAACGGCACACCCTGTAACTTTTGTAAGCAGTATAACCCTCGACTAGCCTTTCTCAACAGCCCACTGAATGACGCACTAAAAATGCCACCCCGAAGCAAACGCAGGACTACCTACTCCCTTGCCCTGAAACGAACTGAATGATATTTTTCGCAAAGTACTTCAGACTCCTATTCGTACATGGTTAATTCCCGAATAAAAGTCTCGGACTGAATTGTGGGTCTGCCGATGATGATACGAGCGAATTGCGATCCCTCGCGTTGATTAATGTCATTTTAATTAGTAATGCTGCGAGGTAAAAAAAATTGAGAACAAAGTCGGTGGAAATGTGAAAAATTGTGTTGGATGTATATATTGTATATACCTATATGTATAGAGATGCAATAAATTTTCATCATTAACCGATATATATATATATATATATATATATATATATAATATATATAAACTGCAGCATTGCTCCCTATAATGAAAAAGATGCTGAAAGTGCTGCCGAGATCTTGAAATTCTTTGAAGTTAAAAATAGGTTGAATCCAGCGAGCCGGAAGTGCTTCAGCTATCGCCTGTGGGCAAATAAAATAAATCTTACTGAGTGGAGAGAAGCTGGAGTCAGTTTCGTCCGTTCTCGTTTAGGTTACTTTCCAAAATTTTGATGGAAGGCGGATATGATGAGATTATAGCTATGTGATATAGAATTTTGACATCTCTACGTCGTTTCAAGATGTCAATTAGGTATATTAAAGAAAGAAGGAAACGCCGTTCGGGCTTAGTGTATATATTATCATATTATATATTTATGGATCATGAATGTAAAATCCGGCTCAGGCGATTGAAAGGCGAAGAATATACGTTCACCCCGTCAACCAAAGTGTCGCTTTATATTCAAGCCCCAATTCATGTATCGGTAGAATCGCGGTTCCTCGCTCTAGAGCGAGTGACATGATTGACAATCGGTGTGTTTGGCAGACTTGATTATTCGAGAGTCTCCATATCCGGCAGGAATGACAAGGGCGGAAGAGAGAGAGTAGGTGTAGGGTATCTGACGCCTAATACAACACAATACTGTATTAGCGAAGTTGTCCTATACACTTGACATATTCGTTTGATTGAGTGGAAATCGCCCCTGTTTCTGTCAACGGTTTGCTAAATTATTATTCGATAATACATCCCATATTTTCAAGTGACTTGTCAAAACTCGAAAGGCTGACGAGTACTCAGCCCCGGTGGTCAAATCATTTTTCACCACTTTTTATTTCTATATAAGTTCAATTTGATATGTAATTTTTTTTTTTTTTTTTTCAAACCCCATCGAGCGATGCTATGCTGCAGTTACTGGCTTAATTATTTCGTTCAACCGGTACGTGCAGGAGTTTCGAAACCATGGCGGATGTACCTTGTTAAAAATAGTTGATAAAAAAAGGAAAAAAAAAAAAAAAAAAAAATTAACATTAAAAAAGCAAAAAAAAAAAAACAGTTTTCAATTTATTTCCATGTTTGCAACATATACGCTGAATTACTATATATATGGATGAATACACGTATGACGGGTGCATGTACGTAGATAGATTGAACAGGCGAGGCGTTTTAAGGGTGGAAACTAACACGGCAATATCCTGATTTATTTAGATTTGATTAGACCTGGAAATTGGCCATCCCAGAAACGGCCAATTGACGTTCCACGGTCATTGGATTACAACCCGAATGGCCCCGTCGACGCAGGCAGACTCGACCCTTGCTTGAAAGGCAGAGGTACGGATGGAATCATCCCACCTGCACCCCAGGGGACAAAAATGTCCCAGAGTTCGTTGGGTTCCTTCCTGCAGGACCCGTCGATCCTGTTTAGCATAGTATAGTTTACTGGTTAATCTTCCAGGTCGGAGGATAAAATTCTTCCTTTTCATTTTCTCCCTTCTTTATAAGTTCGGAGGTCGCTTTATTACATGGTGTTCATGGTGGTGAAAGACATCAATACTTTCCATCGCTCACATGGGTACACATGCCTGTCAATTTCTTCGTCTTCTTCTTCTTCTTCTTCTTCTTGAAAAAAAAAACAAAAAAAAAAAAAAACGTTGTACCTTTCTGCAGTGATTCTATTTCTGTTTCACGACATCATCATTCGAGTTTGACAATCTGATTGTGAGAGCACTTAATCCACGAGTAAAAACGATCCGGCGTCCACGAAACGGTAAAAGAGGAAAAAAGAAAAACAAAAAAACAAAAAAAAAAAAAAAACAGAGGAGAAGAGAAAAAGAAGAAGTGGAAGAAGAAAAAAAAAAGAGAGAAGAGATTGAAACAATGCGCAAGATAACGGGAAATGGCGTAGCTCTGATAACGAGTAAGTGTAGAGGAGAGTGAGGGAGGTGGTACGGAAAAATTCTAGACCGAAAAAGAATAGCCCGGGTGTAGAGCGAAAAGTGGTAAAAGTGGGAAAAGTAGCGGGAAAAGAGGAAAACGGAAAGCTGGAAAGAACGGGAAAGAAGTACCGATAAAAGAAACGACGTCCGCAATTCGAGTCCTCGAAATCTCTAGATGACTTTCTGACCCTTTGGGGTGAAGCGGAAACACAAGGTCTCGACATTCTTTGAATATTTAGTAGCCGAAGTATCGTCAATCAATATTTTTAGCTGTATAGTATAACGAAACGGCACATAGATATGTATAAATCTGGTGATAATCTTATTCAAGGGGTTAAATTTTCCGGTAATTGTTTTTAATGAAATAAACTTGATTACCCTATTCGCAATATGGGGTATACGCTAATTGGAAGCTTCGCTCAAGAGATTCAGTGTTATAATCTACTAGACCGAACGTAGAATGAAGAACGAATTAGCCTGGAATTTCCACAAAGCACAAGATTCACGTATGAGGGGGTATTTAACAAGGATTCAGTACCTCATGGACCAATTATGACAAAAGCGATTATAACGAATCGCGTATAAATCAAATTCCTCAAATGTTCTACACCCGTCTCCGTTCATTAGATCAAAATAATATTCTAAACAACTATACAACCACGCACGATTATAATTCACTTTATAATTTATTCGATATAAATAACTCTTAAGATTTTATTTTTATTCATCGCATTTCTTTTTCTTATCATTCATACCGTGTACATATAATTCCGAATTTAATAGTAGGTACATATGAATTTTTCGTATGAAAAGCTATATAGTAACGATTCGAAGCAATCTGGTTTATATTATATTCTTTAGCAGAGAAATTTCATCTCGTACCTGTAACTATAATCCCCTCTAACCTATACAACTGTGTCTATATTCAGTATCACGTTATCTGTACAGATGTATACATGTGCATTCGCGAGAGACATGAGTTGAGTATTAAATTGAGGTGACTAGCTAGCGGTATTTTGCACGGTTAGAAGACCCCTGAAACTGTCACAGCACTATACAGCTACTCTCATGTATAGCTACTATATCTAGAGCTTTATATCACCGCGATAACCTGAAACCATACAAAATAGAATTTCATCTCAGTACGAAGCCGCTCCGCTGGTTCCCCCCAGCTCTTCTACCCAACTCCATCTAATACAATTTAAACTCTCTACGCAGTGCCTATATACATACAACACTGCTAATTCCACCATTTCAAATTCTGAAGGATACGCGCGCATAGCTCATCGTGCTTTGCGCTTTGCGATCATCCCCCATGTTTCAATGTGTTACAGAATATTGATAATCCCTTCACCGTATTCGTACCAATTCAATTACTCGAAATGAGCGGTTCCGCGACTTGTCAAACGAAATAGAAGTCATTGGCAGGCTTGTCAAATTATCCGAACTGCACATGTATACGTCTGCGGCTATTGAAGGTAAATAATGTCTCTGATCAACTATCTGCATCGAGCAAATATTTGTTCTAAACAGCTCGAAGCCATCAGGTGAGATGATTTATTTGCATACCATATTCCCGAGGGTTTCATTCGATAAAAATGACAACTTTTTCTCTCCCAGAGGCTGATCACTTCAGGAAATAACTTTCAAAGGCAATAAAGTGCCTAGCTATATATAGGTACCTGAGCCAGTATATGGCTGCATTCAGGATTTGGAATGTCGAATTCCGCGTCCTGCGACGAACCTTCAGGATTTCCATTGCGCGTCACTCGTAGGTAAAAGTAGAACCATTTCTCGTACCTACTCCCAGATTGCATAGCTGTGCACCCCAGTTACCATGGAAGATTTCGTTCGTTGAAAAGGGTGAATAAGTCAGACTGATGCTGCAGTTGACACTTCCTAATAGAAGTACAGAATCCATTTCGCTTAAGCCCAGATGCAGCAGCTATTTCAATCGAAATTTCACTCGAGGAGTCACCTATGCCTGAAACATTGGTCTAATCTTTGTTACCCTGGCGTATGTGAAAATGAACTTCGGTATAGACAGAGATGAAAAAAATTCTCATTCAATTTCATTGATTCGTAGCAATCAAAACCGACGTCAAATGGTGCACAAATACCCTTCGACGAGTTGTTTTCCATTAAACTAATTACAATTATTCCAGAAACGAGATTGAATGGGAAAATGTTTAATGGGTGCATCTGGCCAGGTGTGATGGTGCCGCTGGTTGTATCGATATTTTTTTTCTAACCAAACACCAGGTGCGCGCACCAGGTTTATTCCAAGTTTATAGATACCCGTGCCTGTATGGTGGAATTCGGAATGATAATCAATTGAATAATTTGTATGAATGAGGGAAAGAGCGAAACAAATTAAAAGGGGAAAAAAAAAATAGGAAATTAAAAATCCGAATGGAGAATCAGCGAAATCACCCCCATGGCTATTAACGTTTTGTATAGTTACACTTAAATCGCAATAAATTTTGACTAGAATAACGGAGGCCTGGAGCAAACGCGTCCCCTAAACACTTCGTCCATCCATCTGCGTTTGAAAATGATATTAAAGATTAACGCGAGCAATCTGAGGCAGGAAATGTCAATACTTAGCGACAGAGCGCACTTAACGAGATTTGCAACAGTGCCTACCTTGCCTGGGCTTGCTACCGGCTTCATTCCAGGTCCCGAAATCTAATTTAACCGTTCGATAATATTCAAGGATGAAAAAAGCGGGAGGGGAAGAGGACAAAGCTCAAGCTGAAGTTAAAAATCGAAATAGCGGTAGAATCGAAGTGCGACTTTGGATAAGAGAAGAAAAGAAAAGAGAAAAAAGAAAAGCTTGAAATCAAGATGAGGAAAAAAAATTTCTGCGGGGAAATTTTCCTTTCTTTTTTTCTTTTTTGTTTCCACATGTTCTTATAGCAAGAGGCACTCTAAATCATCGATAACTTTTATGGCTTATGCCAAATCTTCCCTGATGCTGCGCGGGATTCAATAAACAACGCAATAACGCCCCTTTCAAATTCTTCCCTTACGATTCCTTTAGCGAAAATTTAACCCCCGATTTCATACCCCAAACCAACCAGCTACTACACCCTCACCAGTTTTTAATGGCATCGTAAAGTTCTCAAGTTTTGTACGTAAGTACAGACGGTATAGGTCGTGGTGGTCGTGGCTAGTAGTGCTTAAAGATGCAAGAAACTCTCATCTCTCTCTCTCTCTCTCTTACTCAAGATGTTCATATACATATATTTTGCGAAAACTTTTTAATCGGCTTTAACTACACGCCAAGCGCCAAGTACCAGACAACAAGGCGATGCTATGGAGGAATTGATCTGCTCAGCGAACCTGAAGCAGCGTAGAATGGGAAGGGGCTCATCGTCTTATCGTTAGTACAATATTAGGTAGTTATACCAGCTACGCATGTATACATGTTACCTGGAAATTCATGAAACTAGTCAGAATTATTGATATTGCATAGGTATATGTAATATCTGAGGTTTCACATAATCGAAGATTCGGTGGAAACTTCCCGACGAAGAGCATAAAGCGGTGATCAAAAAGGCTATCTTCAACATCCTCCGGATATTAGAATTTTTTTATTAGAAAACGCAGATGGCGAGGATGTGCGCTTTCCCAAAAAAAAAAAAAATAAGCGATATGATTAGTCGATCTATTTAAAAAGTAAGAAAAATAATCTCACACTATTTTGGGAGTTCAAGCATTCGATTATCCGAAAGTGTAATTTTATAAAAATTTGATCGACATTCGTTGTCACAGTTCAATTTATATATATATATATATATATACGTCATGGTTATATGATTCCTGTTTCGAAACTTGAGAAACGTATCTGTTATAACGACAATTGTACTACATGCGGTTGTACCAATATCCGTCTGGGTATACCATTCCACGACTACTTCCTTTGTGCATTGGTCCAAGAGTTCTAAACTGACCGTCGATCGTTTCCCATGTCGTTAACTTGATGAACCGTATCATATAACGTATTGCAAAACGATCAGATATCTATAAACGTGGAAACGAATCATAAATTTTGACTAAAGAATATTATATATAACTGGCGTTAAAAAATTAATGCCGCGGATATAATCTAGGTGATAAATATTCCGTACTATTTTTCTGTGAACATGTGTTCATAGACTGAAATGGAAGTCTGGATATTTGTGAAGAAACCACTTAAGGCGTATATATGTACTATGTGTACAGTTCTTATTCGACGACCTTTATTCGTATTTTCTAAACTGGTGACAAGGGGTTGAAAAGAAACTTTTTCTCACCTATCATCTCTCTTATTTCTCTTATCGTCGAGAGAAGAGAAGTGTAGATGTTTTATCGTCGTATACTGTTATAGTCGAATGTGAATGTGAAGTGGGGCGTCGGTGTGGCTCCGCCAGGTCTCAGGGGAAAATAAAAACATAGGGACCGGTTATAAAGGAGCCTAAAACTTTTGGTAGAAACCATTTATGGATGAGGATCTTGAACCTTTTTGCCCTATGCAATTAATCCACTATGCCATTGCCCTGCAGAGTCGTGTGTCTTTTGCTGACGAGTCAAATGTGCCGGAAAAATGGTCGTTAGGCAAAGGGTTAAAAGGTCTGAAATGATCTGACCAATTACGCACACTCTACTATCCCTTGCCTCATCTTCTAAGTCTTGAAATATGTCCTGGTGGCAGAGACTGGGAGATAAGATTTATTGGCTCATGTATACCGAGTGCTTGATCATCCCTTAGCGAGTGGAAACGACTCGCTTATAATTCAAGCTTACGATATTGTTATAGGTATCGATATATTTATTCATTTTTCATCTACTACCGCATTAGTGATGAAGTAAATTATGTTCAGTTTTAATTAAGATTGGGTATACTTATATAGGTATATACCTACAGGTAAAAGTAAATGTTGAGGTAGATCAGCGCACGTCGAGCTTAAAGGGATATATTGAGTCGGTATACCTACTCGCACGCGTTAGTCCGTGAGTAAATAATATTTCACTCAAGCTCATACATATTTATATAATAATCCAGAAATGTCGGTAGCGAGGAGCGTGGCTGGTGGAATAAATTCTAATATTTGACTCGTAATGTAAATTGTTTTTTCATATCGAATCGTCCGACGCGACACGACGCGACGGGGGAGCCAAGAAACGAAACAGAATTTAATATTTCCTTTATTTCCGAATAAAACCCGTTGAGTTTTCCCTTAGCCCACTCCACTATGGTATCTGGTGGTGGTGCTGCTGCACGTGGGACTAAGGAAACGGGAACGCAAGGCAAAACGTGGGCGGTGAAGTGAGGCGAGGCGAGGCGAACTTGAGTAGCTCCCTGTTCCCTAATGTCTTTCCGTTGAGATTTATAATGCTTCTGACAAAACCTGTCATTTGCCTAAACCACAATATGATTCTTTGAGTAGACCGAAATACGTGAGGCAACGCGAGACGCCGTGAATAATTTTTTCTTTTTTTTTCTTTTTTTCTTTCTTTTTTACCTGTTATTTCCTTCTTTTTTTTTTTTTCTTTTTCTTTCCCTCTTTTTCTTCTTCTTCTTCTTCCTCTTATTCTTTATTTTTTCATTTTAAGAGGAAAAAAAATGAACTCGGGACGTCAAGTTTTCGAGCCCCCCTATAGAACTGCGGTTAATGACAGTTTAATTGCACTGCAAGGTATATATATACACATCATATGTACAGGTACATTTCAGCTTCTAGAGTCGAGTTATTTACTGGTAAAGATTTTTACCTCGGGCGTAGAGTTTCCCCGAGGCTAACGAACGAATGAAGGGAACCACGCGAGAGCCGCAAGAATCATATCGAAAATGAGATTTTAGTCGATCAGGTCGTTAGACTTTCTGAACCTTGATGGTTAACAGAATTTTTCTTTACTAAGAAATAACGTTGGAATTTAACCACGGACAAAATATTCTACCCCCTCAATTCCAGCAGTCGAAATACCCGAATCAAAAATCATTATTTTCACGTGAATAAATAATAGAAAAATGAGAAATGTAATCTACATAAATTTCTTTATTCTTTTACAAGTTTTTAAGCTTTTTAGGTAAAATGATTGGACTTAGGGAGTTAAGGGGATGAAGGGGGTAAGGCTAGCTAGGTACATACGCGCGTATGAGGACACTGTGGTTGTTGGGATATGAGCTTGTAGGTATATACGCAGAGTGTAACACGTTGGGATTCAGAGGTGAGTGTCAGAGGGGTTGGTCCAGGGGTTGGTGAAACGTTGGCTAGGTATATACGAGGGCAGCACTTCATCACTTACGCCGCACTGAGTTATGTCCTCATAAATCTCGCAATCTTGTTAAGCCACCGCG
Source organism: Tenthredo mesomela (assembly GCA_943736025.1). NCBI lineage: Eukaryota > Metazoa > Arthropoda > Insecta > Hymenoptera > Tenthredinidae > Tenthredo > Tenthredo mesomela. The sequence continues at coordinate 2,758,508 of OX031022.1, forward strand.
GATTATAAAAATTAAAACTCCTTAAAAATGTTATTCCATTCGTTAAGGATCCGCGCGAGTTGACGTAGGCGTTCCATGAACGTCATACGATGCCGTTCCATATACCATGCGATGCCCTCGTGCAATTAATGTTACTGCGAGCTTTCGACCCTTCCGTACACGTGGTGCAATATAAATACAATTATGAATTTTATTTCATTTTTTATTTTATTTTTTTTTTTTTTTTTTACAATTTTTTTACAATTTTTTTTTTTTTTTCAAACTACGACAGACCTTTTAACGCAGCTTCGTATAACGAACCAAGTCAAGTTGCCAATGGCTGCCTGATATTTAATAATTATATAATGATCTGTGAAAAGGGTGGATTACGAGAGACCATAGCTATCGTTAACCGTTTATATAACTGCTACATGTAGGTATATAATATATAATGATTTGATAAAAGCAGAGATAAAGCGAGATAGAAAATAGGTATACGTATAGAAGAAGCTGAAAGGTAGAAGAAGAAAAAAAGGAGGGGATATAAAAAGTCGACAGTTTGCTCCATAGAGTAGCTCCTTGAGCTTCTACTTTTTTCGTTATCCTGTAGATTTACGACACTTAAGAATGCGCGGGCGGGCTGAAAACGGTCTTTTGAACGTGAGAGACTCTTCTCCACATCGCCAAGCCTAGGATATATTTTTCCCTGTAGAAAATGATCGTAGTTATATTTTTCATTTTTCTCCACTCTTTCATTTCATCTGTTTCCTTCGTTATACTACTATACCTAACTCTCTGCAAGCTCGACGTTAAAAGTATTTTCAGATCGCTCAAGAGGGCTATTAAAACTTAACTTTGAAGTATAATAGGACGATTTTTTTTTTTTTACCCTCACTACTCTAGCATAGTATAGTATTATGATTTCCCCACCCTTGAAATAATTATGCGCGTATAGATGCACGAGGAATAAAACTAGAAGAGAAAAATAAACTAATGGAATCAGAAAACGAGAATAAATAGAAAAAAATAGTTGACATTGTACGGATGAAAAGCAAGCGGATTCTTTCGACTAGAAATAAGTGCAATTGATTTAGTTCCTCAGGGAATGTCCGAGCCGGGATTTCGCGACGCCTGGCCGAGTACCAAGTTGGTTCGAAGAGCCTGCGCGCTTTTTCTTAGAATAAAAAGGCATCTACGCGACGCTTTTCCGCGAAAGAGCAAAGGTTTGCGGGGGTGTTGGTGCGTGAACGACATAAATATATTACGCGGTCAGAAATTGAATAGAACAATAATTTAAGACTTTATTCTCATCCCCGCAAAAGATAGAATTAGAAAAAAGGTATACTACAAAGGATAAAGAAAAAGGAATCAGGAAATTAATATATTCGAATCGATGGATCGAATATATAGCCAGCTAACGAATGGAGGGGATGAAATGTAAATTTGATCAGTGAAACAGTTTAGAGGTTTACCTTATCCTGACGCGCGTGGAATAGCGTTAAATGATTAACGGACAGCGTGTATAGTTTGTTATCTAAAAAGAATCAAGCCATCGCCAGGCTAAACAAGGGATGTTTACTCCTTACTCCTTAGACTTAGCCCTTAGCTATCCCTACACGAATCTTGATCCTATTTACTTAGGGCTTCAAAATCCTCCCTTCCACCCTTCATCCCAAGTCTCAGTCCCCATTCAACGCCCATCGTTAACTTGCTTTTGGCGTACCAACCTACCTACCTACCTACCTACCTACCCCCGGTATACATACACCCAGTCGCAAAAGACTTTATAGGGAAATGTGACCATATACGAAGCTTATACCAACACGCATGTGTACGTATAATACTCGTACGCCTACGTACAGTTTATAGGATAGGAAAGCAGGTCGTGAAATACCAATGAGTAGGTATACCTCAAAAATCAACCCGCGAGCGTTTGTGGTTCGAATCAAGGGTAGCCCTTCTCTGCCTATTCTCCCTTAGCCATCCACCGCCGAGTCGCGAGGCGTGGGAATACTGTGAGGGTGAAATACTGCCGAGATAAGCTAATATATGACAGACTTGGAGAGGGAAAGGGAAGGCTCAGATAACTCCCCTCTCACAATCCACCCTCTTCCTTATACCCCCTCGTACCTTTCATCCTAGCCAACGTGTAAACTCTCAACCACCAAAGTCTCGAGTTCAAACGTCACGCTGAGAAGCGATCGATTCATCGACGTTACAACCCCTATAACTTTATACAAGGCAAGCCCACATGCCACGTTAATACCACATAGCATTAGCATGGCATTGGTATATCGGCAGACCATATTTAAGGTCAAGATTCGACAACAATTTGCCGGCAACATTACTTCAATATGGGTTCTTGAAGAGAAATAATTGAGATATTTTATTTTCCTGCAAGAAGCAATTAGAGGTGGTAATAATAATTCTTTCAATGATTTTAGCGATAACTGATAAGTAGACGCCAAGGAGCACTTTCGGAACAGTTTTATAGCTTTTAGCTCATGTTACGTAGATCTGAAATGCACGAGCTAGGAGATACTGCCGTGATTGTCATTAGTTCAGAAGTGGTGGTCCGGTCGTTTCGTCGTCGTCCTCTTTTACGACACATCAATTTCACGATAAGTGGTTTATTAATGCATGTCACAACAACTGAAGTTAGTGAAAGATTTCGCTATGGATCTTTTGGGATCAGTAAACGACCGTACCGCGTGCAAGGGTTGGTGAAATAAATCATCGAGAGAAGAAGTTGGCTTTGAAAAATTGAAAAAGACAGAAGAATGAATAAAAAAAAAAAAAATTATTCAAATCCTCAATTTAATTCCTCAATTTTTGAACTCGAAAATATATCATCAATCTCTTGGACTGTAGCTACTTCGGGCAGTTAACAAGTCTCGTATATTTTGGGTGCGAGACAAAGGTCGTCCGGTCTCGTTGCGGTGCAGTAACCATGTTCAGTGTGTAATCTGGGTTTAATTTAAACCCTGCGGTCTTCTAATCAGAACGCAAGACCGAACCGCGACGTTTATCTCGTTGCATTTCGGAGCCTATTTTACTGAGGGTGGGTATAGACATAGGCGTAAGATGTAATTAACAGTATAAGGTAAGTGGAAATTATCTTCATATTGTCTGCATGTTAAAAATAAATCTTAATTAAACGTGATAAAAGTATCTCGGATTATTATTTACCTCATCGATACACATATATATATATATATGTATAGGTAGGTATCGTCATTATTTACGATATTCGGAAACGTATATCAACGGCTTACCTGCCCTACCCTGCGAGTGGAATTGATCCCGAGAGCTCTATCCATTGATTTATTATTGTAATAACTTATTTCGATATACGTTTCACGGAACTCGTTCAACTATAGATCGATTTATTGATCTAAATATCTTCTAATTGATCGTTCAACTTAAAAGAAGACATTCTACTGGCCGAAGAAAACCATCCCCTACACAATACATATAGGTGTATAGTATATACCGTTTAATTCGTGATCAGAAAATTAAACGAATATAATTAATACATGAACCGTATTGTCTTATGATAATTATTATTTTTTTTTCTTCTTTTCTTTTACATCACCTCATAAATAACTGAGTGAATCGATAATAAAGAAGCAATTTCATAAATGGACAAGACAATACCTTTTACATTAAAAAGCACCTTAAGGGGGGATATTCGGCACCTGTATATAATTTCATTTTCCTTGAGAGCAAAAAAAAAAAGTGGCCTCAAAAGAGAAAAAAAAGTTTTTTTTTCTTTTTTTTTTTTTTTTTTTTTATACCAGAAATATATTATTACCTGTGGAGGGATACGCTGTCAGGTTTCGCAAGCTGTCATGTCAGTACCTACCTTTTATTTTAGTGAATTATTAACGAAGAGGGTTTTCTCTGTCGAAAGTTTTATTGTCATTTTTGTATAATCAGTAAATTACGGGAAAGAAGAAAGGGCAAAGAGATTATTTTTATATAAAAAATTAAAAAAAAAAAAAAAAAGTTTCACCCAGCTTAATCAATCTCATATCAAATAATTGTTTCGAGGCATTTTCACTCCGTCATAAGAACATGGCAAATTCCCACAAGAAATTTCGTCTAACTTCTGAACTGACGATGAACCCACCCAGTACTTTTAAATAATTTCATCAAGGATTCTGGGGCATAGATTGAATAATTGACTTTTCGACTCCTTGCTTTGTCGTTTTCTTTAGGGTAGCTGTAATAACAAATACAGTAACAGGTGTTCGGGCTTGAAATCTTAATCAAAAATTTTCATCAATAAAGGCAGGGGAAGAATCGTCACAGGTGCTTCCTCATTCAAACTAACGTATCCTTCAAATTTCTGACGCAATTAATGCATTCAAAATCGCAGTATGAATATTCATGATCAGTTATAGAACGTGGCTAGAAACGTTGATTAAGTGCTACTCCCTATGGACATAAAGTCTATTTCTTAGGCCAATCCACGCGATCGTTTGTCTCGCAGTTTAACGTTCAGGGTTTTATACATATATGTACAACATGTACTACAACATATCTAACCAAGTATCGAGATTGCGCGCATAAGCTGTCATCTGAATGGGATGTTTCGTATTGGTTATTTATTTGGCATTTCGTACAGCACTTCCTTCCTGCATTACTCTTATACTCTTGGCAAAGATACAGGGTCTGAATTTCTCGGTGGAATAAGTTCAAGACGGAAATCAGGATCCTTACCCCGTACTACGTATCTATACCAGTATATAAATTATTTTCCTCTTCTCTTAAAAAAAAAAAAAAAAAAAAAATGATATCATCATCCCTTCTGCTCAAGGGATAGTTTGAAAAGGCTCGCGCGTTTCTGCATGAATTAAATCTCAGCCCAGACCCTGGGCAAGATACGTTGTTAAATAGGGTTGGATTTATATATTTTTCCTTAAATGAAAGCTCTCGATGACTTGGTCGTACCTTCTTTTTTCCTGTTCTTTTTTTTTTTTTTTTTTTTTTTTTTTCTACAAAAAGCATATTTCACCCACTCGACAATTTACGCCCTCTGGATACCGGGAACGGTGTACCGACTCCACTTTTGTCTCCCTTCTTGAAACGAGCCAGCTTTAAGACATGCTTTTGTTCGGTAACGTTACATCATTAGTGGAAACTACGAACCGAGTTCGTGGCTCTTATAGTTCAAGGTGCTGAACCGAGCTTAAAATTTAAGTAAATTCATAGTAATGGAAACTTGGGTAAATAAAATGATGAAATAATTGCTACCGCTGCATTTGACTTGGACATATTATAATATATTTCGTGTCTTATTATATATAAGATAAGCTTTCAATCCATATGGTTATAGAAATAATAAAACGTATATAATAAATATATTTCTAGACGATTATACGATGACTTACGAGTTAATTTCGAAGGAGAGATCTACTACCTAATTTAGAGGAGAAATAGACGTCTGACATCGCCACGCGAATGGCGTGGGCGTATACCGCGAGGACCACTTTTTTTTCCTGAATAATATCATTTTCCGAGGCGTGTAATTTTAATTTTAAATCGTTCCCCCCTGTACCATTCTTTTTCCCACCAAAGTGTCTTTTGTTCCGGCTGAAGGAAAAATAAAAGAAAATAAAATTTCTAAAAAAAAAAAAAAAAAAAAAGCAAAAGAGGAAAAAAGCAAAGGATCTCGCACAAAACCCAATTGAGGTAAGATTTAAATTGTTGAGCCAAAAACAACGGTGATTACTCGTGACTTGAGGGTGATTGTTGACGCAGTTAAAATTTGTTTAATTAGCATTTTCTGTCGTATTTGTTAACCGAAAATGAGGCGTTACTTTTCGCTCGTTTGAGTTATAATAAAAATGAATGTCTCGCACCTTAATATACACGTTATGATTATATTTTATAAACTTGAATAGTAATGTTTGCTAGGTCAAACAATTTGGGAAAGCTAAACTCCGGTTACATCCACTTCCTATTACCAGCGCTCCATTCTCCAGACCGTTATCAGCATAAGCTGGTGAAACTAGAAACTGAAAACTAAATACAACGCTTTTGCGCTGATTCGTGTATCCACTTGATGTTTGGACGGCCATTTCGAGACGCGCTCTGTTTACCTGGCAATTACGAAATTGCCACGTACCACTCTGTACAGAACTGTACAACACCCACCACCCACGACCAACAACCCACCAGACCAGGGATTAACGAAAATGAAAACTCAGCAAATAAACTGATAAATTTTGTCCGTATATTTGAGCTCAGTTCTTTTTCTCAAGAAAAATGAAAATCGTATATAATATAACTATATAATATAGATCAGGCATGAACTAGTAGTAGATTAACGATCAGAAAATCTGTTTGCAATTGCTTATAAGGGCGTCGATAAAGTTTTTACGTACGAAATTTAACCAGAAGATTAATTTAGCTCGCGTGATAGGATGTAAGAAATCTAAACGACAAGATTCAAATCTATAAGTAATTTTATTTGATACACAGCCAAAAGTCGAGAGAGAGAGAGAGAGAGAGAGAGAAAGCTGTACGGAAACTGCGATTGGAATCTGACTTTATTGAATAAAGTTATTATGCAAAGGAGTTTTATTTCCTTAAAAAGGATTAACGAAACGAAACAGGAACTAATTTCACTTCCAGTATTTGATAACGCGCAGGAAATAAGATTCGCCAAAGTTTTGCATAGCTATATATATATATATATATATATATATATAGATATATACGGGATGGTATATTATCAACAATTTCAAAACCCACCAATTACTTACCAGAGGTGCCAGGGCTATATAATTTCTGTGTAATTATTCGGACACAATGGGAGCCCCACTGCCGTTGATTAAAATTAAACAATAGGCGATCATTGATCGATCCCGCCCGTCCACGATCGTGCAAACGCGATAAAGTATCTGTTACACAATAGCTGAGATCTTGCCACCCTATAATCTCATCTCATCATTGCCCAAAGGCAAGCACAATGTACTCTAAGCTGTCTTCACCGAGGAATCGACCCACGAAGTACAATAATCACATTGGGTTCTGTTTCGTATTGAAAAATGATTTTGCAATTAGTCCTGCGGTGGTTGGATTTTGAGGATAGGTACAGACATAGCTATATGTATATCGATTGTATAATGGCACAAGATCAATTCTTGCGAAATGATATATCGAGTACTTTGAGGTATAAACCCAAAGGCGAGCCAATCCGACAACTACATTGGCATCGACACGTGGTTTTGGCAGCCTTAAAAGCCGTTCTTCGATCTGAGCGAAGGCATATTGGGTTTCCAGCGTGACTGAAAAGGAAGAAGCCTTTGTCAGATGTGCCTTGGAGGTGGGTAGATAGGTAGGTATAAGGTATAGAGGCTCGATTTCGATTCGCGAATAAATCCTTGTCTCAAGAGCGGAAAGTTCGCGCCAAAATAGGTTTACCTTGGTGATATCTTCCCGGGCGGTTGTATAACCGTAAGCGGGCGTGTATGGAAAAATCTTATACCTATGCTTCCTATATGTATATTTATGCGAGCTGATACCCACATAGCCGAAGATAAAGGTAGGCTAGGATTTCTTAGTCGGGTCGCGTCCGCGACCCTTATTTCGTTATTCCCTTCTTATTTCTGTTTGTAAAATCGAGTAGTAGCACAAATCTCAAGAAATCGAATCGATATACGTGTCCAAATTCACATCTCTTCATCCATTCCACCTTCGCCTTTGTCCAGCGCTGCAATTCCCTGCCCATAGCTGCATCCAAAAATAAAGCTGAATAATCCGTGAAGAAATTTGAACAATTTTTATCATCATCGATTCCCTGTTATTAACTGCATCCGCACAAGTCTGATAATTGGTGTGGGATGAAATATGTTTGAAACGGTTGTAAATGTCGAAAATTTATAGGTAAATAATGACAATAATTGAAAATTAATTGACAGGTCGCTTAGGCGTGCCTTAGGGTTTATTGTTTATTGAGTAGTGTCGCAATGTGAGGTAGACCTAGGAGTAATTTGGTGAAAGATTTGTACCTAACCGCATATCCGAAGAACCGCAGGGCAAACTTCCGCTGGCGTGGCTTTATTTCCGTAGCAGATACTCCGGTTAAATGTAAATGTGAAAGCTCGCTTGCGAAAATTGGTTTCGCTCCGGGCTACCAAACCACCCTGGCGCACGTCCCCATCTCAATAATTCAAACAGTTTCTGTTCAGTGTCGCTCGGCTTTGGATTATCTAATTCTTTTTACCCGCGTAGTGGGTATCGCGATATAGAGATATGCATGTATATGCGATAGAATTATTATAACGGGTCAAAGAAGAATTTTCAAAAAGCATAATGTAACGTTGTACAAACAGAGCTGCTCCTGCAGGGAGGTAAAAGAATTCGTAATCTCTGTTTGTCGAGCGGTTTCGTACAGATGTTAATAAATGATTTTGAGGAACGCGTCGTTTCATTTCATTCTGGCAATGCTTACTCGACGTGGAATTCGTCCTACCATTCCTTAAAGCCTCCAGGGGAAAGGGTGGAGCTTATGTCTGGAATATCTGGGGTGATGTACGGTGGCGCGTTTGCAATTCTCCGCGTTGCTCCGCCGTCTGGTGGTTCTGCTGTTGATGATGGTGATGGTGATGGTGGTAGGACCTGTGGTTATGGTACCATCACGGTAATAGGATATTTTCCAACTGTTCCAAGGCCGCGCCTCAGTGTAATCCCGTATCTTTCAATCACCCTGCAGAAAAAAAAAGAAAAAAAAAAAAAAAAAACTAACCGCATCAGCGAGTTAGAAATAAAAAATTTTCAACAATTTTTCCCTCGAACTTTTAAAATCCGAGGAATATTCCTACCGTACAAATAGAGTGGTGTAAGCATATCCCAGCGGCGTATCCAATTATCGATTTCAACCGGACCCCAAGAACGACGTCGGAAAGTCAGGCTGTTTGTCTTGTCTCAGCTTAGCTTGACTCCCAACTCCTCTGACGTTAGGAATCGAGGGTTGGCAGGGAATAATTTCTCTTGGATAACGATAAATAACCGGAGAGATGGTTCAATTCACTCGTTTGATTTCCTTCTCATTCTCCTCCACCTTCTGCTCAGAGAACGCACGAATTTATATACGCGGATTTTTCGTAACAGCTTTAGAAGCAGGCGAGTCGTCTGTTAGTTCTTTCTTTCTTCTTTCTCTACTCTCAAAACCGTAGCAGCAATTATAGTCTGCTCGTTTAGTTCACAGAAAAAATATATAATTTACCTTCAACGCTTCAACGCTTCAGCCAAGGCTGAGATAAACATGACTGATTTTACCAACTAATTTACAGAGAGGTACGATCAAGTATTAACTCTGCAGGAATCGTGAAACGTGAGACGTAAAGGGCAACTGTTACAACCAACTAACATTGCAGGATGAGTTCATAAACATCGAATATAGGTATAACAGCAAGTTGAACGCCTAGGAAGAAAAGCGACGAGGAAACCCCCTGAGGGCAACAGATAGGATGTTTTACCGCCCAAGTAATACCTTCAACCCTGAGAAAAATCGTTCTAAGTCTCTGAACGAACAGCACAAAGAGTAGCATTGATTAGTTTAATTAATTAAATAACAAATCGAGTGCAAATTCATGTCGAAATGTATATATATTATGTCTACGTTTTCAGTAATCTGTGTATATATATAAATATTTTTACATCAGGAATTGAGATCGTTATTTTGCAAGCCGAGAAAGACAGTATATTGCGATTGTACTTGTTAGGAGCCTTTGTGCCCCTCTGAAGGACTATTTTTTTCCAGATATTTCCTTTTGCGATAAAGAAACAAGCCATCCTAATTCTTCCCTTTGAGGGTTGGAGATACTTCAGGCAGATACCCAACTACCCTTCGTTAAAAATCATGCTCAGAATCGGACGGTGGGTATAAACGAAACGGGATGAGATATACGAAGAAGAAAATCAAGCTTGATGGTGTTTAGTCTGCTTTTTTTACATATCGAAATGAGCCCCTCGTAGAACTCCGCAGGGGAAATAGAATACTCATTTGGTTACATTCAGGAATTTCTCATATCATTAGATTGATTTCCGTATCGAATAAACTGACTGAGAAGAAGAAGAACGACTCTATTAGGTATATATCAAGCAAATGAGGTTCTCCAGAAAAATTGTTTCACTATACAAGCATACTGTTTGTATATTTCTGCAATGCGAACTGTACTTGAAGAAATTTCAGGATTCAGCTGTTAACCTGGATATTTATATTCCTGGTAGAGCCTGGACGCATATACATATATAGAGTTTGAATCAATCTGCGAGAACGTATTGTCGCATTACACACAGTTTGTCACTGCAACCTGGTCGTGCTCCTTGACCCGCATTGTGTTTCGAGGAAATTGTACCTCCTCCTATGCCGCCAATATCCCGGAGCTGGTAGTCGGCGGATATTATCTCATCTCTGTTCTCGTCGTGGTTCTCTAGTCGTAGAATCTAACCCAACCCAATGGAACCAAACCAAACCAAACCAAACCATACCATACCATACCATACCATACCATACCATACCATACCATACCCCATACCCCATACCAGACTGAGCTAGTCCCTAATTCCAATTCCTCGTTGAAAATTCATCCACGTCTCACTTCTCGCGTGATTAACTAGAGTTAATTAACGTTTAGGAAACCGCGAGTAAAATTTCATTTGATCTTGTTGAACGAGATGAAATACCAGCGATTTGTTGCCGCACCGAGAAGAATACTGGGTTCTAAACCAGCTTGCAAATCCTACGGAATCTTGCAATCAGTGTTATTTATTGGAAGGCACGACGCGTGTGCTATCAGCCCGTGGTCTCCCCTTAGGAAATTCAGTCGTAGATCACGTGTTAGCTCACTGAGAAGACCAAGGGAGTAAAACTGGCTGGGTAAGGACAAGAACGAAAGTGGAAACAGTCCTGTAATGGAACCGAAAGAGAATAATATAAGGACTCGGTACTTGAATAAAATAATATTTTGATGAATGAAATCATTCTTGGAAATTGAGATTTTCACATGAAAAATTAGTCAATACATGATTTTAACTCGGTCACCCAAAAATTTCATCTGACATATAAAATATATGAAAAAATGAATTGGAAGGGGTGAGTTTAAGGAATGCGACCAACTTGTAAGATGATTCTGCATATTCATGATTGACGTGATCTTATATTACATGAATATTTATATCCGAGTTACTTATGGAAGGTAAAGTGATTTAAAACCAGTGGCTAACTTTTGGGTAGTTCGTACCGAAAGATTCGAGCCTTCAGGAACTGGAACTTTACGCCGGTTATAAAATCGCTCGAAATCGGAACGTCTGCCGTTATTGTATTGCGAGTTAGGCCAACTTCCGAAATGGGCTTTTCTTCCCCTCACTCCCCATTTCCAAGGGAAAACTTTTATAAAATCTATGCAGATTCTATTCCCATTGAATATATTTTCCTACAGGGGTAGAAAAAAAAATGAAAAAAAAAAAAAAAAAGGTAAGAAGGAATAGAAATAAGAAACAGAAAAAAAAAAAAAAAAAACGCTGGAAAGGAACGCGAGAGTCCTTGTGATCGTCGAACCTATATAATATATATATATATAACCGCAAAGTTTTCTCTTTCTATTTTTTTTTTTTTTTTTTTTTTACACCGATCCTCGAGGTCGCACGAACAGGTCCGGTCAAAGGGTCACCCTAGTTGAACCCGACCGCGTGGAAATGATCCTTTTCCTACCTCCGGTAGCCAGGATAACAAATTTCTGACGACCCTCTATTGCGAACGTATCCGCCATATTCTTGGAGAATGAAAAAAAGAGAAAACCGAGAAAAGAGAAGACAGAAAAAAAGATAATAATATATATTATATAGTAAAAACTTGGATCTATATTTGAATTGACATGGAGATGCTATTTGCAGAAGGTGAGATTATTTTTGGTTCGATAATAAAAAAGTAAACTTCAAAAAACCGATTACGAAAAATTATTTGTATCGTAATTTTTGAATTTTCATTACTCGGTGCAGCAATTTTGCACTGCAGCAGAATTTCCCGTTTCTCTATTGCATATATTGGTCTTGGATACTGCGCGATGCTGACGTAGAGAAAATTTGAAGCGAAACTTTAGCTCGAGCTCAATCACCAGTCGCCGGTGCACTTTGTATTTTCCGATGGCAACATCTGTTACCTGGTACGATCGTGATGGGTGGATATATATATATATATATATATATATATATATAAATATATAGATAGATATATATATAGATATATACGTATGTATAAATGCGAATAAGTTTGAGCCAGTTGCTGCCAGAGGTTTTCTACGTTAAGTCGGCGTTATGGTAATCCTGGGGCTCCTTAAAGCGATGTTTATACGCAGTCAGGTTAGCGATTTATGCTCGTCACCGTGTGGTCAGGAAAACCCTTCCTTTTCCCTTTTCCTTTTTCCCTTCTCCCTTCTCCCTTTTCCCTTTTCCCTTCTCCCTTTTCCCTTTTCCCTTTTCCTATTTCCCCTCGCCGCGATATCCATATCCTCATCCTTAACCCAGGCCCGATGTGCTTGTGGCCTGGACTTTATTGGATATCGGAAAAACTTGCGGTAACTTGATTTATGAATTATCAAATGCAATAGGGTTTTTTTTTTTTGCATGAGAGGTCGAGAATCAATTTTCGGTAAATATTTGCAACCGGTAATCAAATCAACAATTTCATAAAACATGTATACCCCGCGCTTTTTAGATACACAAAACTTTCAACCCTCCGTCAGTGTAACGCGTTTGAGTTACGAAAGAAAACAACCTTTACAAATATATTATAATACCGAATTGACTTCATTCTGCACACATTATACAAGAATAACAAAAACAACTAAAGTATATGGATCATTGGAACTAATATTGTAATATTTAATGAAAAAAAAATTGCCAAAGTGCTTCAAGCCAAAAAAAAAAAAAAAACGAAAAAAAAGATAATTCATGATCATATTTCTTACGCAAAGACTCTCTCATTGGATATACAATATTTACTGGTGTCACCAATCTCACATTTCTTCTCGATAAAAAAAAAAAAACAAAAAGCATAGAAGTCGTTTATACTTTTTTCTTCGAAACTTCCGCATTAAAATTTACTCGACCGAGTGATCAAACAGGAATGGGTTCTCGATCAGTTCCGAACCATATTTTAGGCTCTCGCATATGTTTCTGAGAAATCGTATGTTTTTGATAAAAATTTCAGAAGCTACATGGAGAATCGTCTTTTACTACCCTTATTTATATTACGGCTCATATCGGCGAATTCCGAAAGCTCTCTTCCGCACGAAACTCGTTAAAGACAGCAGCCTCTCATTATCTGTATATTGGTGCAGTACTTGGGTTTGGAATTAGTACGAATGTATGTATATATAATATAGACGCGTATAGGTATCTTGTGTGTATACGTATAATACGTATACCTGAATCGATGTCTTAGGAACGAAAAGAGGAAACGTGATTCGGGTAAAAGTGTGGCGTAAAATAATTCGATAGAGTAAATGTCACTTATTCTCAGAACACTCGAGTAAGACGAGCCTATACGAACCCATCTTGGAATAAAATTATTATTTACATAATTGAATGGGTTCGAAGCAGTTTTCGGTACGATAGAAACGATTTCTGCGTTGCTTTCGAACCCGATAAAAGTGAGGAAACGATCGCCTCAACGGAGCAGCGTTTAAGTGAAGTTACGGTGACGTCAGCCCAAAACTCACACCAAAAATTGGTGCCTGGTAGTAGATGGTTGCTTTCGTATTCGTTGTTATTCGGCTGTGAAATTCAAGATCGTTATTCACCTTTAAGAATTGAACCTAAAATTTTATACGTTTCGTTTGAAACGAAAGAAAAAAATTCTTCACGCATTCGCCTACCTATATACTTACCTAAGATTTTACTCAAAGGATAAGTTTTCACGATAAGAAGAAGAAGAAGAAGAAGAAGAAGAAAAGAGGAAGAAAAAGCCCCACATTTCACACCCAAACTCAAAGTTCAAAAAACCATTTTTGATTAATCGCATAGTACCAGGCATTATTATACTCGTAATCTAATAGGTATAGGGAAAATTTCTCACCAAAGGTAAATGAAAAGAAAAAAAAAGCAAAGAAGAGAGAAAAATAAAATAAAAAATACAAAAATAAAATAAAATAAAAAATACGCTTAACTGCAGAGGGTTTATGTGATGGACTGATTTAGGGCTAACGGTGGTGACATTTCCCGATTGCCCCCGTGTGGAGTCAAAGGTCAAGCCGTCTCTACCGGTACTTTATAGATTAGAGGCTATCAGAAAAGGTGGAACTTGCCAATGACAGGGTCAGCTTTTTACCCTTCTCTCAATCAGTACCTCGACAAGAACCACCCCATTCTTTCATCCCTACTGTGACGAGATTCGGTCTTTTTGCATGCTCAAAGCTTTACTCGATTTCCAATTTTTCAATAGCACATTTTTTTTTTTTTTTTTTTTTTCTTTTTTCTTCTCTCCAACACGTCTGTGTGTATAATATATATAGTGCGTGTATAAAACCAATAAAATATCTTCTCCTCAGAGTGAAAATATTCACACCTCCAAAGCTCTTATTTCACATCAGAGAGAATTCTAATTTCTGAAAAGTATGACGATAACGATAAAGGTTAGCGAGAAGAAGGAGAAGAAGAAAAAAAAAAAAAAAAAAGAAAGAAAGAAAGAAAATGAAAAGGTGAGAATAAATTTCGAGGTTGATAAAATTCAAAGGTAAATGCAAAGGCAAAGATCGCCTCAATTTTTTTTATGAAATTACTTGCTTCCGCTCCATCAGCTGACAATGGAGATAGAAAAAGGATATATATACGATCAATGAAGCGACGGGGGGGGGGGGGGGGGGGGGGGTAGGATACGAAGGGAATAGGAGGACAGGAGTAATGGATGAAGTAGAAGAAGGGTTTGGGGGCTTTCTCATTAATTCGTACACACCTCGGGACCAGCCGAACCAATAGTGGGGTATGAGGATGGAAGCTGGAGAGCCAGGACTCCCTCGACACCTCAAGGGGATGGCGGCAGCTTCGATGGTGGTGGCGGTGATGGAGGCGGTAAAAGCGGTTACCTCTCTTCCGGCGACGGTCCTCGTTTACTCCTCCGCGAATTCGGTAGCTGCTTGCCATTCTGGCGGCGTCTCAATTTGTCAACACGTCACTTAATACAAAATAACAAGACCCTGGCTGCGTCGCACTCCGCAACGCCTCATTGACGGACTACAGAACTTGGCTTCCCTAGCCTCCCTTGAATACAACCTATTTTTCAAAAAAAACAAAATCCAGCATAGATTGCCTAACATATGTATAATGTATATATTCACTGGAAACTTTATTTAACTAAAAAATTGATACAGTCTGACTATAGCAAAAAAAAAAAAAAAATTTGCAATGATTTTTTGAACAAATAACATTCGAGTAATTATATTCCAGCTTGTCTAATTGCCACTGTAAGTTTCATCCTGATTTCTGTATCATTTTTATTCGGTTAATTATCATTCGTTATCATATTAATTCTGGTCTTCGTATATAGTAGGTTGGTTCTTGCGGAGAGACGTTAATTCTTTTTTTTAGATCTCTCTCTTTCTCTCTGTCTTCTTTTTTTTTTCTCTCTCATTTCATTTTATTTTAGTTTCTTTTTTATTCTTTTTTATTCTTTTTTTTTTTTCAGAAATAAATTCCCCCGTGGAATTAATTAAAGGCCATTCCTTCAGGTGGGGTAGCCATATTTCGAGAACAGTAGAGCCTAACGGTATGTTTATTCATGCCTGAAATATTTGGAGAGGTAACACGATTAGGAGGTAGGCTTCTCAATGAATTAAAAGATTCATTCGTCAGTACGAAACTGGAGGAACAAAAGCTCGGGTAGCTGTATACCTGTGCGTAAACCCCTGCAGCAGCTTTTTAGATTCTCGATTGAAGAGCGAGAGCGAAGCTTTCTGATTTCCTGCAAAGAGGAACGAAAACGAAATGAAATTTGAATAGTAATAATAATAAAAATAATAAAAATAATAATAATAATCTTACGGGCATATTGGGGGTAAAGGAAAAATTACTTATTATGGATTATGTGAAAGCTGTATAGCTGATGGAAAAATGACGATTTATCGATTGAACTGCGTATCGTCAAAAGGTCCTCGTCGAGTAACTGGCTGTAAATGAAACATTTTTCGTTACTCTTATATATTTATATATATATATATATATCGAATGCTTTCAAATATTTGATTGATAAAAAAAAAAAAAAAAATAAGGCACGGTGTTTGTATAGAGTTTGGTGGTACGAGAAACGCCGTACCGTAAAAAAATAAAAATATATATATCGGGGGGGGGGGGGGGGGGGGGGGGGGGGGGGGGTAGAAAGAGGTTGCAGGAAATATTATTATATATTTCATAAAAATTCAACAAATTTTAATATCAATTCAACAAACGTAGGAATAGGTATAGGCATATAGGTACCACTTCAATCGTTTCTCAAAACTGAGTAAATAAAAATATTCAATTTTGCAAACGAAATTTCAATGTTTAGATTTATGATTTTGGCATGGAAATTGCGATACCTTTTTTCATCCACCCATAAGGCTTTTAGGCACGTTAAAGTTTGAACGAAAAATACTACAGTGCTTACTTAGTTCTGCAAGGAGTTTATTCGAGTTTATATACATACGAGACGGTGAATCGATTACTGCAAATCGTATCCCAGTGTATCACCGAAAATAATTTGATGATATACTCAAAGGATCAATTTTCTGATTTGATCAATTTGTCGTTTATTTTACGAATTGTACCCTATATACTATTACCTATAGAAGTGTAATAAAAAAGCGAAAAAAATAACAAAAAAAAAAAAAAAAAAATGATCGAGGGTGTTATAACCGTCACTCTAGCAATCATCAGGCGAGAAGGTTTCGGAATGAAATTGAAGCGAGGTAAAATGAAATGTGGTAAATCACGCTATTGCTCAGGTACGAACGAACAGCACGAAACGAAATGCGTGTTTGAAGGCAGTAGAATTCGTAAGGTGCGATTTCTAACTGATAGGGTTTAACGCGTATCAGAATAACAAATGTCTTTTTCAAAGGAACACCGCGCCTTGTAATCTAATCTTTCCTGTTTCGTTTATAACTACCCATGCAAAGTAAAGCCAGTGTCAGTTCTTAATCATCGTTTATTTTTCAACGATGTATATAATAAAACGCGGGGATAGAATAATATAGGGGAAAATAATAAACGAAGTAAAGAGAAAGATGGAAAAATCGTTGAAAGGAAAAAAAAATATATTTAAGATTTTAAGCCGATTGGTTCAGCGGCTCAAAAGTTCACCAAATATCCTCCCTCGAAAATACTACTCCAAACTCGGGGGGGGGGGGGGGGGGGGGAGAGCTTTTTGGCAAGAAACGGTGCCGTAGTGTCCAATGCCGGGCTAACGAGACCTTGGGACGTCTAACGACGCGTAGGTCCTTTAATTACTCGCTTAAAGCTACGTGAGTGTTAAGCTTTAGGTGGTAAGTGGCATTAAAGCACAACGAACAGGGTCAATATCCCCGAAGGCGCTCATCGTAACCATGTACACGTATAGGTGTAGGTATTATGAGCATATTATAGGTAGGTAGATAAATCATTAAGGTGACGTGAGAATGTTAATAATAGTTGAATGCAATACAGCAGGTTCATTATTAACATCCGCTACACGCAAGTATATTATAGATATATATATTATTATATAACGATATCCATAAAAACATGTTTTACTTGAATTTTATTATGTATGTCGATCGAACGATTTTTCATTATCGCCTACGTTTTAATTGTTCATTTATTCATTTAGAACATATTATTCGGTCTGAAACCTATCTGCAAAATTCCAACAAACAAAATAGATCAAAAACAGCTGTAGATTTCATTTTTCAATATCAAAGTATATAAGAAGATTCACGTAGGTAAGAGATATATAGGTATAATTCTGATGGGTGAATTATTTTATGAATAAAAATAAAATTAAAGTGATAATAAATCGTAGAGAAACTTTCATAGGAAGATGCTAATCGTAATAATAGTTCATATTTATTGGAAAAGTTGAATCGCACAGAAGGAAAAAAACCGTCTACTTTAGATCCCAGTTTCTTCTGGGTTTTCTTATTATTTTATTTTTTTTTTATGTCTCCTGCTCTTGCAGACGCAGTTTTATCTTCAATGCTAGATTCCTCTGCTTCATTAGGACGCTAGTATGGATTGTCGTTAATTCCTAACAGCAATATAAAAAAATCCCTATTACTTTCTTAATTAAGAAATAAGCTGTAACCTCATTGAAGTTTTTCCATCTATAAATATTTCGATTTTTTATCGACGAATCTTGGTCTAACGAAATTTTCATTTTTTTTTTTTTTTTTTTTTACTATTGTCAAAAATAAGGGATGAAAGTCTTTGTGAAGTAAAGTGAATGATGAAATAAAAAAAAAAAAAAAAAAACTAAGTAATAATATGGGTATGCTACAATTTCTGGATTTATTGGCTCAGATGTGCTTCTGCAGTAGATCTTATAAAGTTCTCCAATTTTATAGATATATAGTATTCAAAACTAATTATAGAAATAGAAGAGTAAAGTATTTATTAAGTTATTCCATCTGCAGGAAGATTCCTTGAGACGTTATACCCGTACCCGTATACCCATACCCATACCCTATATACGTAAACGCTTATATCTACCTAGCTAGCAGCTGTGTGAATAACTGACAAGTTTCATCGGACAATCCAGCATTGCAGGGTATTGTGAAACGCTAGTACCCATAACTGTGTAATATTCGTTGAAGAAACGACGTCATTTCCGCTCGACGATTCAAGAAAAACGTTGAAACGAACGAGGCGCTTGTAATAACGCTGTCTGAACTGGAAACGCCGTGACTACTGAGAAAGTGGAATAGGTATGGGTACGGGTATACCTATACCCATCCTATATACGGATAGAAGCGAGGCAGAGTCCGGGGTTGAGGCAAAGCTTAAGCCGGTTGTTCCCGCTCCTCTGACTTCTTAATAAAACGGTGTTCAATTGTGTTTTCTTAGAGGAAAGACCCG
The DNA here is from genome assembly GCA_943736025.1 of Tenthredo mesomela. NCBI lineage: Eukaryota > Metazoa > Arthropoda > Insecta > Hymenoptera > Tenthredinidae > Tenthredo > Tenthredo mesomela. The sequence goes on from OX031022.1 coordinate 2,777,585, forward strand.
CGAAGCTTCACGAAGGGCGACAGGATAGAGATGGAAGTGGAGAGAGGGAGGAGCAGGAGCAGGACTCGGGAGCAGGAGGCAGGAGGCTGGAGACTGGAGACTGGAGACTGGAGACTGGAGACTGGAAAGTGGAGGTTGGGAGGCTGGAGGAGTGCGCCGCGCGCGTACCCTTTAAAGGAGAATTGAGTTTCGTAGATTTTCCAGTGCCCAGGAAATTGTATTTCTCACCCACCTATTGCCGATAAATTCTCAAACTCTGAAGCAGTACGTAACTACGAATTGACGCGAGAGACTCGCATTTATCAATTGTCAATTTATCAGAAAGTTATCGTGCCCCCTGGTATAGGTAGGTACTGCAAGCTCTGGAAAATTCAAATCTTTCACAGAATAGAGAGTCTCGAAGGTCTCTCGCATCCGTCTATTTTCTATACTTAATACAATACCTTGGCGAAATCTGCAAATCGGTTTATGTACCCTCAGATTTCAAAGATACAGTTTCGCTCGCGCCCCTGAGTCGTAAGACAAAGCCGTCGACGTCGCTTCGTACCGTAGGGAATTTAACAGCAATTATTCATCTAATGGAACCATAAGCATCTGTCAAAGAGTCCTGCAGGAGGAAGAACCGAAGGGATAAAGTGCGAGAGGGTATAAACCCGGCTCGGGTGCCCACGCCAGCGCCAGCGCCGGACATTTTCAAGAAACTTTTGTAATTAACAAAATGTTGCCAAGGTAACTTCTGATTGACTTACCTCCACACTGGAAGAACTTATTAACGACCTGGTTTTGGGGTTGTTTGGTGTTTGGTGTTTCGGTTATCCACGGCTCGACTAGGGGCAGCGATCTTTTTCTGCGAGCGTTCAGGAAAGAGGGTAGAGAATTCTTGACTTTTCGCTTTTCAAATAAATCAGATTTAACACACTTTGCAATATGGCTTACTATTCAGCGAAATGAGCAAAGGACCCTTGACATTCTATGGCACGTAATTGTCAATTTCAATCATTGACAACGGACTAAAATCAGTCTTTTTTCTATTCACCCATTCACCAATTCACACACACACACATATTACATCGACAGATGTAATGATTTAAATTTGAAATAATCGATTTCTTTGTTTCTACTAAGAGAGTTGTGCGTGAAAGATCGGAGAGGATAAAGTAAGGAACAAAGGATTCGCCTTGGGCATAATCCCTTAATGTCTTTAATCATCGCGTCGACGTAGCTGACTCGAGATGTCTGACAATAAGTTATTTATCTTGTTAATGCGATTGCTCAAGACATTTCTAATTGACTCTGTAGCAGAATATGATTTAGTTATTAACTTCGAAAGATAATAGTGCACGCGCTAATTCATAATTAAATTTTTTTTTTTTTTTTTATTATAATTTTTCTTCAATTAGAAAAAAAAAAAAAAAAAAATTTCTCGTTTCTTATATAATCATCCGGTTAAAACTGCAACAGAAAATTTCTCAATGAATCTACCTTACTGGTTGCGGTTCTCTTCCCGTTTCTGTGGCTTTAATCTCTCAAGCTGATTGGTCGATTCAATCGTAAACTCCGCCAATCGATACTCGAGCTTTTACTACCTCGTTCCTAGCAATTATTGCGAAAGTTTAGCCGAGATCTCGTTATGGACGTGGCAAGAACTGCACCACTGTGAGCGGTTGAAATTAACTGAAATTCGGTGGGTGCAGGGTAGATGGTGAATTCAACAAACGCAGCAAGTTAATAGCTTCGAGTTATACGTAATTAAGGCTTATATATAAGTACGTAAGATAAATAGATCAATTAGTAACTGAGAAAGGGAAAGTACAGATATATATAGACAGAGAGAGAGGGAGAGAAAGGTTCATTCAAAGAATAAAGACCCCTAGACAGAGGGAGTAAAGTCAGCGATAATAGTATTTAAACGGAGTAGAAATAACTGGCAGTTTAGTCTCCGTTATAAGTAAGTTTCCAGCAATTGCTCAAATTGATGGCCACGTGGTTGTGCCCATGACCAGGGTAGAGGTAGAAGTACGTATACCACTCGCGAATTTTCTTTCCCCTTTATTTCAGTTTGATGCTTTTCTAAATCAGATTTAAAATTCTTTTTCAGAAGATAAAACACTAGCCAGTTTTGAATTGGATATGGTATACGCATGATCGTATAAAATCTCATTTCTAATTTACGTTTTAAACATTAACAACCCAGAAATCGGTCTCTTATAATGAAATATTTTTCGACCAACAAACAGAGGTGATGAGTTCTGGAATCAGTTTTCTTTTTTTTTTTTGTTTTTTTTCTCCACGATTTTGACGGATGATTTTCAGCTTCGCTTTATACGACGACCCATTTTTTTTTTTTTTTTTCTTCTTCTTCTTCTTCTTTTAATCCAAGCTGGTAACGATCTTCTTTTAATACTGTCATGGGGATGCGAAGGACAAAATTGAATAGAAGAGAAAAAAAAAAAAAAAACTTGGATTGGAATATACGTAGTCGTTTGAGGCTCCTGGATGGTAATGAAAAAACAATTTATAATACGATCAGATCAAAACGTTCGCACCGTTTCCATCCATTCGATTTATTCGATTCGTCGCTTGTCTTGAAAGAAAAAAAAAAATAAAAAATTTCTTTCTTCTTTTTCTCCTTTTTTTTTTCCCTCTCGATTCATTTTTCTTTTTCTTTTCTTTTCTTTTCTTTTCTTTTATTTTCTTCTCTTTTCTTTTCGTTGCGCCCCGTCTGGTTTTCTTTATTACTCAAGCAAGAGCGCACATACACCAACCAAGTGCTATATATCCTCTCCATCTTACCTTTACTGCACCCCTTACACAAACCCTTATACCTCTATGGGTACCTTTAACTTCCTGTGCTTGTAACAATAGCAGAACGCTTTGAGGAATGATTTATAGACTCTAAGAGATCAAAGAACGAATGTAAAGTTAGTGAAATGGAACGATATATATATATATATATATGTGTGTGTAGCATCCCCAAACATCAAGGGTGGTATATTTTATTTTCAATTCTTTTTTTTTTTTTTTTTTTTCACCAAATTTTGTTGTAATTTTTTCAACCTCATATACCTCCTTGTTGTTAGATAAGTATAATTAGTCCGAGGCAGTTAAGCTCTTAGAGATTCTTTACCCCATAAACGTTGGCGTTGAATTACAAGACATCAAATAGCGTACGTACTGCAGCACAGCTAAGCTAATAAAAGGCTGAAGATTTCTTGGCATTATCTTTTACAGGGTAGGCAGGAGTTCTTGATAAGCTTTCGTATTTCTCTGGCAGTAGGTTGGTAGGTAGGTAGGTAGGTAGGTAGGTATAAGCGTTTGCTTGAATAAATCCAGCGCTAATATCCTAATTTGCATTAACCCTACAAGAATATGGAAATGTCTTCGGCCTTGCGAGTGGTGCAAATAAACTGAGAACGGGCTAACTTATTGTGAAATTATTCCCGTTAGAAGAAAAAAAAAAAAAAAAAAAAGAAGAAAAAAAAAACGAAACGAGAAAGGAATGGAAACGGGGTTGAATTCTGACTTGTTAGATGTTTAGACTTTTTCTATATACTCGCTAACGATACACCTTATAGGTATATAGGTGTATATATATATATACGGTAAAGTTTGATTGCTCTTCGAGGTATCGAACTTGGTTAGACCTTGTAGAATTGGAATTACTCCAAGGATTCAACCAGCTCATCCATTCTCAGTTCACGATAACTGGATATATAGATTCTGGGTTAATTGGCTGGGCAACTAGGTGCAGAAGTTAACTGACGGTATTCTAATTTTTTCGTCAAGACCTTAAAAGTATAGAAATAAAATTAAATCGATGAAAATTATGATACAAGTCTAGGCGATTTGCCAAAAATTCGTTACGCTGACAATCTAACGCGATGATATTGGTTCTTTAAAATTTTCCAAAAATAGTGTGTTTCCTGATTTTCACACATTTTTTTTCGCAACTCGCTAACTCCGTTCAATCTTCGAGAAACGTGCGTTGTAAAATTATACAGAAATCGGATGCATCCGGGTGCAGGATTTTCGATTTATTTTCCCCCGCTTGACGCGGACTTACTCATTTAATAAATCCTGCCGTATCCAAGTGCTCAGCATAGCTGAAGCTGGAGAGTTGGTATAAGAGGAGTGAAACTTTCTGATCAAAAATAAATAAAATAGAAGGTAAATAAATAATTAACGCTAATGAACACTCCGCGGTACAAGTTTATGTTTATTAAAACTTCCTAAAGCAATCCTTCACAGGCGAAACATTGTCGTTATACCTGCAGGATTTTCCTCGCTACTCGCCACTCGCCACTCGCCATTCGCCACTCATAACTCCTCACTTGAATTATTATCATTATTTATTGTCACTATAAGGTCACGCTAAAAGAGGGTGTGTTCCATAGGGTAAGCAATTAACGAAACATCACTAATTAATGGAACGAGTAAACCGAGACTACCTACGTTTACGATTACTATTTTTAATACGCAGACTTTAATTACGTTTAGGTTTATACCTACAGCGTCGAATGAAGCAAGCGCAATTCATTCAGCGGTCACTGATATTCCGTATATATATATAAGTGCACGTATATACATATATGTATATAAATCTCCTGCAATTTAATTAATTGCTATATATACGGCTCTGTTGAACAGACATGTGTAGGTACACATCACATTTCACGCCTCGACATCTGTAACGAACTTGATAATATCAAGTCATTTGATTTTTTTACTCCAAAAAGATTAAAAAAAAAAAAAAAAAAAAAATATATGACAAACGATATTAAACTAAGACCTGGGCTTTTGAAACAACGAACAATCACGATGTTAAAGGTGTACATCCTTCGTCCTCGGCGAGGCCCTGCATCGATCGGGGATAAAAAAGACAAAAAAAAAAAAAAAGAAAGGAACCGTGAAAAAAAAAAGTGTCTTCGTCAAGGGTGAGTAGGGATCGCGGAATAGGATGTGGAGTAATAAAAAATTGAAAGATACTTTTTTTTTGTCACCTTCAGATGTTTGAATACTTGGTATATATATATATATATATCTATCGATCCTGCTTGTATAGCTTTAGATAGTACTAGGTATATAGTATATGTACATAGGTATACAGGTATAGGTATATATATACGACGGGGAACGATTACTCGGTAAGAATTGAAGAGAAATTTTTTATTTCCGGACTACGAACCGCGTTTTGAACGATCATATTTTCGCCTCAGGGTTGGTATCAAAGATTTCCGGGTCTTAGAATCTTCTTTCGCTCCAACTTGCACTCGGGCTTGCTTCGAAAAATCTTGATTTTTACCTCAGAAGGAAAAACACTTCGAGAAAACCGGACGAAGGGACGAACATCCTTGTAGCCGACGGCGATATTCTTTTAAATCGAAAATCGAATGAAAAGAGAAGACTTTTGGCTATCCTATATATATATATATATATATATACATATATACCTACACACCTTATATACCTATACTTCGCGATATTTTCAGCTCAGGTTTGGCTGCCTCTGAAATGGCCCAACAAAACGAGGTCGTTCGTGGGGAGAGACGGATAAGGATCTAGACCGAGCCTATAATACCTAGACGCTCAAAGAACACGCTCTCTCTCTCTCTCTCTCTCTCTCACAGTCTCTCTTCTTTTGCAATGAAATAGCTCTGAGATTCTGCCAATAAAACTGACCATTGCGAAGACAAGGCTTTGCGATATTCTCTTCCCCATTCAGGAATCTTCATTCCAGAAAGTCCTTTATTCCCTTTTTCATCAAATTTATTACGATAACAGAAATAAATCAGATCCTAGTATAGGTAGATGCTATATACTTATATATATTATATGATCACCGGAATAAAGTGGTTCGAATAATTCTTTTCGAATATCATTCAACTATATAATTATATTAGTAATCAAAGAGATTGCTGCTTTTCATCATTATTATATTCATCTAATTAATATTATCATTATTATTATTATTATTATTATTATTATTATTTTAATCAAATACAAAAGCTGTAGCTATCATATTATATATACTTAATTATATTAGAACGTATTATATACCTATATATATATACTAGAATTTTACCATCCGGATATTTTCCAGCAAAAATAAGTATAAATTTAGCGAGAGACTTAGTTTGATGTAAATTTTATGCTTCGGGTCTTGGCTAAAGAGATTTCGGGGTGCTAGAACTCGAGTTTAACCAGCCTCTGTAATTGCCACGTAAGTTTACAGAAGCTCAGCAGACTCGCTTAGTTTATTACCAGATAGTTTTAATTAATATATATATAATATTACCACTATGTATATTTACCAGACTATTATTTTGCAGAGAGTATGAAACGGAAGGTGTGCAAGCGCACATTGGGGTCGCGGTTTTGCGCGGTAGTGAAAAATTTTTATTGCTTGACATAGAATTTTGAAAGCCGTTTGATAAAATTGGTGAAAATGATAATGCATATACGATCAAATTGTTCGTAAAATAAATAAAATGAAAAAAACATTAACAAACGTTTTATAAAATTTTCGTCGAATATATTTTCCTACCCCTATATATTTTCCAACGTTGTGAAAGCATCGATGTACATATTTCCACGCGAAAAGCTCGAGTCAACCTAATGCATATTTCGATATACTCGCAGCTAGCTGCTGCTGCTATAGCCCTCCGGGTTAATTTCGGACTACTCGCTATGTTCATAACTGAATGAAATAGCGATTGAAACGCAAATTGGTAACCGAAGTTGATGATCGATTTTTCAATAGCCAATGTATTTCGTGTAATTAAGTTTCAAATTTCATGTCAAAATTAAATCAATTAATGATTTATATCAATGATGAAATAAAACCTTCGTCTCTTTCATAGACGATATAATAATTCCTTTATCAATTTCTATTATTTTGTTCTCTCTTCTATATAATATAATGGAAGGATCAGATTTTGGTAAATATTTCCAAGCCAGAAAGCTATAAGACCAATAATACTTCGAGTCAACATGAGTTTTGTTATATAAACTTTTCTGAGCTTTGTAAGATAGACAACCTATTTCTATGTACACATCCTTTATTATTATTTAATATATATCAGAAAATATCAGGAGCTTTCAGAAGTTTGTAAAATGATTTTTTTTTTTTTTTTGTATGGCAACACGTGGAACTCGAAGGGAAACAATACGTGGGGTAGGTAACTAAAGAGGGAAGATCTTTTTATTGTTAGCCGAGGGAGTGCGCAGGATGTACGAGTACGATAATATATCTCTTGGTTAAATTTGGACAAGTTTATTCGATCTGGGAGATCAGGTTAAGTTACGACCCTTCTAAACTCCCTGAAAATATGTCGTACCTCGTTTATTTCAACGCAATTTATATCCAACTTCCAATGAGTTTAACCCGGGAAAGATTTAAGCCGAGAGTTAAAACCCGTCATTTTGTTTTCGAGGCTAATAATAAAACCTGCTTACTGTAGCTATAATTTATTCGCAAGAGACCCTGCTGGCCAATGAACTTGGAAAAAACGAGGAAAACGAGATAAAGAATAAGGGATGAAAAAGTTACTTCAGTTTCTTTTAAACAAGGACCTCGGCTCTGATCGTAACGCTTTGCCCAGAGATTTAAGGATCAGCTAACGTCCTTCGAAGCTTCAGTTCTCGAATTCAACTTCCTAGAATTGGAGAAGTGGAAGTGAGGTAGTTAGCGGTTTTCTGGCTGACTTAGCTTACCCATTACGAAACGGATATACTCTTCCTATATACGAAAACGCCTGTTTTGTTCAAACCTAGAAGGTCTAGAATTTCGTTATAAACTGCAACGTATTCAGATATGTAATACCTACCTGGTAATAACCATCCATCCGATAAACGTTCGCAACACCCCAAGAACCACGTAGATAAAAAAAAAAAAGATTCATTTTAACCAAGCTTCAGAAATCCCTAAAAGTAACTCTGACGACAGTCGACAGCTCACATCATTTGTCAACGGCTTTGTATATAGCCTCGACGACTATTACCTACCGAATCTCAGTTAAAGCCTCTAGAATCGATTAATTCAGTCCCATTTTTTTGTTATTTCATTTTATTTCGATACAATTATATGATTAGATGTGTTGAAATAAAACACCGTGATAATTTTTGACCAAAATTTTTTACTATTGCAAAATCGGTCAGGTATTATATTATATATATAGAAGGGGATGACAAATGTTGAAAATAACAAACGAAGGAAGATAAATAGACGGCGAAACTGTAGTACCTTAAACTGATTGGCACGCTCATAAAGCTTCGCTAATGAAATTATCGCGAAATATAATAAACGCAATTCATTATGTATTATAATTTCACCCTCAGGGACGTCAACGGCGAAAAGCGTTAGACTGGTGACTATGGTAGGTATGGGTACCTACTACCCCTCTTTTGAGAAAGCTCGGCTTCATAAAGCTCGGAGAGGGAGTTTTCAGGGAATGATAAATAGGCTGATGGACGTTGGTGGATTCTGAATTCTTGAAATTTGACGCATCTGTTATACAATACTGGCCGCGGCGCCAAGAAGATTCAAAACAATCTTAGTAATTATTTGGGTAATTCATTTTGCTTGTAAGAAACGTGTCTCAAATAACTCTGGGGATGCTGGTAGATATAAAAGTAGTAATTAAATTTCCGGCATTTACTAACAACGCGCGACATTATCTGTAATCGTTCATTTTACTTTTCATTTACTCTCGTATAATTGAATAAGGAACCAAAAAACACCCTTGAAATTTTTTTTTTAACACCGTAATAATCTGACAACCCTTCGTTGAGGTGATTTGGAACGTCCAGGAACCGGATAGACTCGGATCCGTATCTTTGGGGTGTAATATAGATGTAAGAGGAAGGGTTTCAGGATACGTCATCCCGCGGGTAGTTAGCGAGAACATTTGACACCGGGTATGACGTGGGGAAGATTTCTGGCCGGTGTGTTTCGGACTTGAGAGAGATCATTATGTTATATAACTTTATAGTTTAGGGAATAAATTAGTTTTAACCACCAGAATAGGATGTGGGGAAGTAGGAAGTAGCTGAGGCCAATAATCGGGGGTTTACCATAGCCAGGATGCAAGTCTGGGAAACCTTCTGGTACGCATTAACCTTGTTAACGTGGCACCATACCGTGACCATAAATTAAACCTTAGGCACTCGCGTTTGGGGCTTCTGGGTAATTTCTACCCTATGCTAAATCGCCGACTTTGCGACCAATCCAAAGTATGAATGATTAAGTAATTGCCAATTATTCATGTTTAGCTATATATATCACGCCTGTTCATTCTCAAAGGACTTGGATTGATGAAATTTCCAACTTTCTAACGAGTATAACTATTGAAACTAATTTTTTGGCATTAAAGACACACGAAAGATCAATCAGTTATTTGATCTTCCCAAATTTATACCTTTTTTTCGTAATTTTGTGTGAAATTATCGAAGAATTCGGCACATTTTGGAACGGAGAATCAAAGTGGTATATAATTATGAATAATCCATAATTTGGTGTGTCAAATGGGAATGAAAAGTATAATTATATCATAATATAATATCTTTTTCGAATTCGTAATTGCGTCGAGGCAATAGGAATGATGAAATCCCTTGTAATGAACAGAATTTCGATTCGAGGGTGTGAAAATTTCAGGATCTGAAGAAAATTTTCCCTCTGATCTAGGTATATGAAAACGTCGATATCAATTTAGTGTGTAAAAAAAGAAAATTGTGAAATAAAGTCAGTTCCTCACGGAAAATCCCATTGTTTGAGGTGTTTCGAGGTTCAATACATCCAATAACGAATATTGTATTTGAAAAGCTCCAACTTTTGTACACAAAAGCTACGCGTAGTATCGAATCTGTTTTTTTTTTTTACGAGAAAAAAAAATGGAGATAAAAAGTTTGATGTAAAGCTCAATCCGTAACTGATAAAGTCAGGAGATTGATTGAATAAAGTATCCCCTTCACAGAGGGTGGAAATTTTGTCAGACTTTCCACGAACTCTAGTAAAATTAACAACAGTTGAAAAGCCGAAACAAATGAAAAGAAAAAAAATCCCCCGCAGCATCGATTCGATTAAGTAAATTGAGAATTGAGAAATGTGTGTGTGTGACGAAGTCTAGTCTGGTCTGGTATCTAGTCTAGTCGCTTCGTTAGTCCAGCTGATAGAAAGCTCAGTTTACACACACATGACGATATATTTGCGAATGGTGGTTACCGGCCTTTGCCTGAATCACGGGAACTCGATTCACAGTTCACAGTTCACAGTTCACGAATTGGCAAACGGGTATAATTAAATTTCAATCGTTGCGAATAGGTTGGGCCGAAGGGCGGATGGTCTTTCTCTGTGTGCTTTAAAATAAATTGGTCCCTCACTCAAATGGGTACGTACCACCATCATGGGACGTCTGGGTGTCGGAGAGAAGAGTAGAAGAGTAGAAGAGGGGATGCGGAGTTAAGTGAGACCTGAAAGGAAAAGTTTTGGGGGTTGATAGGGCGCGAGAGGGGATTGGTTCGGTGGTTCTCTGGTACCCCGGTTCCCTGGTCCGTTGATTTGGTGGTTCGTATCAGAATCTGCACCGTTCTTCCCTCTTCTTTACCTTTATTCCTAACCCCATTGCTAGCTTCGCTTTGGGATGCGAATTGATCGTTCGCATTAGGGGAGCTTTTATCGTGGATTAACACTTCTGTATTAGAATGCCTGAAATAAATCTCGAACCACTCCGCAGGCTCACCAAATCAAACGCCTCCTTTTATCAAATTTCTCCTTTTCCTGGAAAATTCATTTAGGGGTACCTTCGGGTACCTCGAGCTTTTCGAATAATTTATAAAAGAGTTAAAACTGTATTTAAACTTATTAAGGATCCTTATTTCTGACCTTTTATACTTAATTACAAAGAAGAGGATTATTTCAAGGGTCGGGACTCTCCACGAAGCTTCAAGCTCTTCTTCTTCGATTTCTTCATATTATACAGATTACGTATTTACTCGCTCAACATATTCACCATGCAGTTAATGATAATGACTCTTATGAAGTTTTTCCATTAAATGCTTTTCTCATTTGCATAAACGATTAAAAACCCTGTCGCCGTACCTACTGTACCGGGTTATTTAATAGCTTTCGTAATATTAAGTGTGAAATGTAAGCGCGTGCTGCAAATTGGGCCCACCTCGGTTTAATTAATGAGTTCATGTAAACAGCGTTGGTAAAATTCTGCAATTTACTACCATTAATTGTTTGCACTTGAAAAACATATTTTCTCACGGGACGTGAGAAAAATTCAGCCAGGTACGACACAACCAACTTTACAATTGTTCAACTTTGTTGAACTCCTTCAACCTCATCAAAAACCAAATAAATAATATTTAATTAATGAAATATAATCAAATTTTTAACACTCACCTTTTATTCTTCTCGCGAATCTCTTGATATTACCTCTCGTATAATATATATTATATGTAATAAGTAATAAAGTGAAACTGAAATTTAGTGAAAAAGATTTATTTAAATCCCTTCAATTATCTTTTTATTATATCTTTAATACAATCTGTTTAAATATATGGTACAGGTGGTCTATATCTTAATATTGCGTCCACTGATATCTAGAAAAATACGTGTGGAACTTACAGTGATAATTAAGAGATTGCTTCCTTTTCGTTATTAAATATTTATAATTTAATTTATTAATTTTTTTTTTTTTTTTGTTTTTTTTTGTTTTTTTTTTTTTTTTTTTTTGTTTTTTTCTTATTCATTTTTATCTACGGCGCAGCGCGTACAAATTTTGCTTATATTTATTAAAAAGTTACATAACGATAGTACAGATTATCAACTGATCAGCAAGCTTAAGGTAGTTGTTGGTGTTGTTACTATAGTATATTAGGTAATATATATTAGGCGCTGTAATATTCGGATCCGCTTATTGATTAAATTATTATCTTTGGCAATGTGGGGTAGTGAGTTGGGGTGGTTTGACAAAAGAATTATTAAAACTACGTACATCTCTGCTTCGGTATATAATTAGTTAATATAATTCTGGCACGTAACGTCACTCGGAGGAGAAATAATATATATACACAGTCATATTAAATGTATGAAAAAAGCGTGAAAATAAAATAACAGTTAATCAATCGATCAATATATAAAGAATAGAAAATAAAAAATAAAGTAAAATAATAATTAAAGCAAAAGGTTTCACTGATTGAAGTAAAAAATTTCTCCTATCACTTCTGATCCCGTGGTAATTTAGATTTTTTATTGTTTTTTTTTTTTTTTTTTTTGTCAAAAAATTAGGATAGAACAATAAATTTCATCATCGTTTATTGTTAGGGCGTGAGATGTATCACGTTTCAGTTTAAAAAAAAAAAAAAAAAAAAACCCTGGACATGACATCGGCAAGACGTAGGCTAGACATAGGCTGGATGTAGGTTAACGTAAGACGAAGGGATCGCACGCAACGTTGCCCACTATCAGTTAGAATTTACTCACCAAATAGGGGATGGTTATTGAGGGTCAATTTTCAACAGAAGATATACAGTAACGATGGATTTACCTCTCAAAATGACGATCGACATTCGAATGCTATATAATATATGGTTGAAGTAACAATTTCATTTTGCAAGATCCATACCTATATCCAATTTATTTATTTTTTTTTTAAATTTTTTTGCGGGGATATGATTGCGAATAGGAATATTCGGAAAAGGGCAGAACCTTTCTGTTGCTAATTTTTTATTTTGCTTCTGTTTTATATACTAAATATATATTTTTTTTTTAAATTTATAACAATTATAATTGACCAGATAAGATTTATGTGGGAACTATTTGTAATATGCAGTGATGGAGGAAAGAAAATTAATAATTTCTAAGTTAATAAAAAAAAGTACATTTTTAACTTCGATATGATTAATGGCGTACGATTAAGTGTTATGTGAAGGTGAAAATGAGAACATATTTTTTAATACCAAAAATTTTGTATGTATTGATATTGTAATATATATCTGTTATTGAATGCGGAGTAGTATGTATGTATATATCTATATGACGATATACCATTTTTATATTATATATATGTATGTATGTATATGTATGTATTTGTATATATAGTCTCGATGCAAATAATATATAAGTGTAATAATTAAATCGTATATCAATATCTATACACAACAACTACACTCCTTGATAAGGATAACAACCAGGAAATTTGGAATAAAATAGTTTTTCATGTTTTTTTTTTTTCTTTTCTTTTTTTCTTTTAATATTTCACAACTTCGGCCTAATTAGATAACATTAATTTTATTCATTTTTAAATTTGAACCGCATCCCTCGCACTGAAACAATTTATCTTACTACTTATATTAATTATAATTTTAATTATAATTATATAATTATATCATTTTTGAGTGTTTGATAAAAGTGTCCAAAATTGTTTATATATATATGGTATATGCAAAAGCACCTCCTCACGAGTGATGATATAACATATATTACCAATTGTTAGTGTTTGGCACACGTACATATACATTTATTAGTTTATTTAGTTTACTTCGCTATACGTAATCTTAGTTTCTTTTAGCCTTTATCTATAAAACGTTTTGTAAATGGGCACTAAAGGATAGTCGTTTTTGGCAATTTAAGGATGGCTGATTAACTGCGTCATATTTTATTTTTTTTTTTTTTGCAGTTTCAGAACAAAAAAACAATTAAATTATATTAAATAATATATAAGTACTTTTAGTAATCTCGTTTCGTGGGTATAAAATAAATACAGTCGCATGTCGTTTGCAATATAAATATCTAATCGTTAAGTAATTGAGTATTTTGTTCGTTCGTTTGTATTTTTTTTTTTTTTTTCGTTTCTTTTTTTTTTCTAATTTTTTTTTTAAAAAGCGAATGGCAACGAGCACTCATAAATGCAGGATATATGGCATAATTAAATTGTTCTCCAACGAGTAGTTTCAAATACAAATTTAATAAAACTGGACGCCAAATACTTGTGAAACAAGTATTTCATTTTACGCACTAATAAATTATGAGCATATCGTAGTTTTAATAGTTTATTTAATTTCGTATTGTGATATGAGGAGTATTCTGCTTAAATAAATTAAACGAAATTTTGCAGTACGTCGCCTCTGGCTTACAGTGATTTTAATTAGTCCGTTTCATTCGTATAGAAAATCGCGGGTATAAAAATATCAGACAATTTTGAACGGCTAGAAGAATATAGAAATAAAATTTCAATTTCGCGCCAACTCTCCATTACTTTTTTTTTTTTTTTTTTTCAATTTCTCAAAAAATCCGTATAAAATAATCGAAATAATGAATGGCCAAGCCAAAGGTCACGAAAAATCCGTGTGATTAGGGTTCTAATTGATAAAATAATAATAACACATTAGCGGGATGAGAATAGGAAATAAAATGTATGGATTCCTTTTTTTTTTCATAACTTCATAGCAAAAAAAAAAAAAAAAAAAAACAAACATCTGTATAGGTAAAACTCGGATGAAAAATTAATCTCCATTTTAAATTAACACAATATTTTCTGCCAGTTATTTCAAGCCCTTAATTTTTATCCCTTTTGCTAATTCCCCTGTCGCCCAAAGTAGTATCTTAGCTGTTAGCCGCCGCCCCTCAGCCCTGACCGTAAAACCACCCTTACTAAAATCCCTAACTCTAAAAACCCACAGCAACACCATAGAATATCTAATGTAACAACAATTATTAATTTTTTTTATTATTTTTTTATTATTTTTATTATTTTTTTATTATTTTACCCTGTTTACAACCGGTGTAGATAGATAGGTATGAGTACAAACGATGCAACAGATATAGGTATAACTACCAAAGTTTTTGTCAAAAATTCTGTTGCTAGGCTCGACATTTCGTTTGATTATATAATAATATATATATTATATATTATATATATATATATATATATATATGAACACTAAATCCCCATTTCTACTTCAATTTAACATTTTACAAGCCTTAATTGATGATTCATGGACGGAAGATTACAAAACGATAACTAAATATCACCGTCAAAATTTCTAACCGAGTAACAAACGCTAAAATAGGTATTTGTTTGAATTAAAATGTAATTTAAATCGATCACATATAATACATAATTTAATTGTCACTGATAATAATTACTCTAATAATTAAATCTTGTTTGAAAATTTATTTCTACCCTTAGGCACAGCCTTTTATTATTCAACAATACACCACCACGATAAAACAAAACGAATTGATAAAAAATAAATATGAAAAAAAATCGAATAAAATCAACGCTTCGAAACCCAAAAAGTCTGTTTTTCATCTCGAACTTAAATCACGATATTTTCATATTTAGCAAGGAAATGTCGAGACTGCATAAAAATGTTTGAGGGGCGGCGTGGCGATTTTTCAAATATAGATTTTATGTGATAGTGACGATTTTTCATTCGATATACATGAGTGAAATGATTAGTAATATGCTATAACAATGATACATAGATTTTTAAATATAGTGATGATTTCTGAAAAATTTGCTTTTAGTTTTTCTTATTCTTCCCCTTCTAGCTAGCATAGCTCCAAGGGGATAATAGATATTCAATGGTTTTGATATTCGTATTTAATTTATATAGGTATTTATATATGTATATAATTAAGTCGGTAAAATATTATCACGAATTCTGTACAATAAATTCTAAATTTTTTTCTTTTTTTTTTTTTTCTTTTTTTCTTTTTTATTTCTTTATATGTATATATATATACGTGCGGGTAGGTAATAATAATATATTATTTATACACATATATATAAATATAATCAACATATATATTTATATGCATATGTATATCGATACATATATACACGTACATATTTATAGACAATAATTAACGATATTATATATATATATACCTGCGCAATTCACCGAGCAACAGTTACAGGGTAAGTCGGAGAGAAAAACCAAAAAAATTATATTAATCTCTCTTATTTCTCAACTCAATTAACTCGTGCCACTATCTATAGGCTCTTTTTATTTGTTCATTTTTTTTTTTTTGTTTTCAATTTGTTTTAGGTACGTTAGTTGATCCCATGATGCATCTAGACCGCAGAATATATTTATTATATTATATATACAAGAAGCATCTTCATACCGAATTGCAGTGCCTTTCATCATTAGATTTGTCACCCCCAACGTCATACGCGTTCTCGATTTAAAGGAGTTCTTCGTTGTCGTCGTAAAGAGGACCATACATCGAGGGACGTGGCATTTGAGGATTTCCCTCAGGCTGTGTACCGGAGGGTTGATTTCGGTTCTGCAGGAGAGCGATGCTGGCAGCTTTGTAGTTTATTGGCCCATACGAACGGTAGTCTACGTCGGCGTAGTCCAAGTCCGAGAATTCCGGTCTGTAGGGCTGAATTTTTGAAAAATATGAAAAAAAAAAAAAAAAACAATTATATTACAGACAAAAAAGAATTCGTATGAATTTATTACAGATGAATAACGAAGTGAAATATATTTTGGAAATATGCGATAAATGTCGAAGAAAATTAACCGATAGAAGAAAATTTGATGTGTGATGAACGCAATATTCTCTATTCCGTGTAAATAAATAAATCCTATATAATTTATTCTATATATATATATCTGTAATTTCTATAAAGAAGTCTTAAATATTTATTTAACCAGAATATTGGGATGATTATTATAACTAAAGGTATATGTGTGAAAAAGATTGATCGCGTAAAGTGAAATGAGAAAATAATTGACGAACAAATAGACAAATGACCATTGGTCAAGCAGCGTTGATAGTAGAAGCATATAAATCATTTGAATAGTGTAAATATTTGATCGCGGAAAAGCCAACTTGTCATACGAGATAAAACTAATTGTTAGTGAAAGAAAAGCTTTTTTTATATATTTACATATATATATAATAAAAAAACGAATAAATCAAAAGCGGTATTAGGTAATTATCTGATGCTGTTAACTTTTGCCGTATTAAAAAATTGGCAAGCTCATGCCCCAACAAATATTTTTTTTTCATCTTTCATATCATGGCTTTATATATAAAATACACACCGAAGTAGTATGCATACATGTATATACTGTATCAAATAAATTTTTCATATACCTACGTGCGAACGCAATAATATAATATAATATATAATATATATATAATGTATGAGTATGGCGTCGAAGTGGTAGCGTCCTGGTGGCAATTCCACGACACCAAGAGGCTCGCATATGTATATAATTTTAATGAAAAAAAATAATAATAAAAGAAAAAGAAAAAAAAAATTAAAAAAAGAAAACTATGGGGTTGAAAAATAAACGCATTTATAAACGTGCAGTTAGCTCAAAAGCCTCGCTAACACAACGCAGCATCTATATATGAGTATGTAAGGTAGTATATGTATTTATGTATGATAGACGATTAAAAGTATATAAAAATGTATTTAAAGTTAATTGAATAATATATATATGCAAATGACGTATGTAGATGATGATCAAACATATATATATATAGGTATATGTAGCGATGCATTATAAACGCAGTGATAAACGCTACGCATTTCGAATTCAAATTGACAAAATAAGTGTAAAATCAAAAAGAAAAGAAATTATTTTCAAGAATATATGATATATGTATATATATATATGCACTAAATTCTGATACGATTTACCTAATTATGGAAGAATTTCTTCTAGTAAATGTAGGTATCGCTCTTTGCCTGCGGACCCTCCTACGAACAAACAGTGAAACACAATGGTCATTGTTGTGCGTATTTTTTTTTTTTTTTTTTTTTTTTTGTTTCTTGCTGTTGCAGTTTTTTTTTTTTATATATAATTTTGTAATTTTTTTATCATATTTCTTGTCGTATATGTATCTATAATATGCGTGCTACACTCGAATATCAAATATATATATATATATATATATATATATGATATATACACACTGCACATAACATGTAGAGATATTATATATTATTGTATATATGTAAGTACATACGTGCGCGTTTGTGAAGGCCCGTATAGTATACAACTAATATGCATAGATATATATATAGATTATATACATATACATCTGTATATACGCGAATAGGGCGAGCTAGATCGCTGGCCATTGTACCGCACAATGAGGCCGGCTTTGTATCGGGGCTTTTGAGCATAACTCTCCTCTTGGTGTCGTGTTTGCGCACGCTACGCTGCTAAGAGTCCCAGGAAACGTGGGAGATATGGTATAGATGGTGAGGGTGACGGTGAGGGTGAGGGTAAGGAACAGAGGGATGAGGGCTAAGGAAGATTCTGTGTGGCTCACGTCCCGCAGACCCATAGTCTGACGACAACGATGAGAAAGAAAAAGGGGTGAGGAGATAGAGAGGTAAAGAAGGAAGGAAGGAAGGAAGGAAGGAAGGAAGGAAGAAAGGAAGGAAGGAAGGAAGGAAGGAAGGAAGGAAGGAAGGAAGGAAGGAAGGAAGGAAGGAAATAAGGAAGGCAGAAAAGATGAACGAGAAGAAAGATGTATCTCTTTCGAGCAGGATCATAGCGTTGAAAAAGGTGCCGGACGATGACACTACAAGAAGTTGTTGACGCTGGTGAGCCAGGATCATTGTTCCTTGAAAGAGAGTATCTGCAGTGCGAGGGGCTATTCATCCAATTCTACTACAGACTTTTTCTGACTTCAAGTGTCTCAATGAGAATAGAAAAGAAAAAACCCCAAAAATGTGTCAAAAGTGACTTAAAAAAAAAGTTATACAAATGTTAAATTCAAGCCAATTCCAAAAAAAAAAAAAAACGAAAACGAAAACAAAAGTAGTACAAAGTTAAATCATCATATACAATGAGAATAAAGATAAACGAAAGAAACACCAGATGTGTAACATCAGCATCGTTAAAAACACTTACGGTTAGCTGACAAAGAGCGAGAGACTCGTTCGCTTCCCTAGTGTGGTTTCCGTTGAGGGTGTTAAATCGAGGCAGTGACCCGGACGAACCCGGGTCTCCTGCGCGACCCTCCCGAGAGGGTGACTCTCCATAGTGCAGGGATTGAAGTAGGAAATGTATAAGGAAGAGAAAGATGGTGAGAATATAAGTGAAAGCGGGTGAAGGGAAGAAGAAGAGGAGGACGAAAAGGAAAAAACAAAATCTAAAAATAAGAAGAAGGAAAAAAGGCGACGAACCGTAATCGGTAGGCGAAGCCTGGACCTACCTTCAGACGTCGATCTCCTGACCGACGTCTCGAAAGTGTAATTCTGGGTACTGAGTGGCAGGAGGTGCGGATGGCGACCGACTTTGAGGATCCCTTGACGTGCTGGTATCCCTTTTGGTCTTGTTGGCCTTATTATTCGTTTTATTATTCCTGCTACGACCTCGAGCTGAGGAATTTGCGTGATGAGGATCAGCCGAACCGTACCGAAGACTACTGTTACTATTTGAGTACCTATCAACAACTTCACGTTCCCTTTGTTCCCGGGGGACTCCTTCGTAGGATGGATAATCTAGGGGGCACTCGGTTATCGAGTCCTCGTAGTAATGGGGGTAGGAGATCTTGTAGGTGTTTTCCCGGACCCCGCCTCCCCGAGGTTCCTGAAGTATTTGATTGAAGCTTGTTTCCCTCGAAAATGTGAACGGCGGTTCAGTCCGCCTAGGATCCTGACGTCGTTGTTGCTGCTTTTGCTTCCTCTCGTTATCGCGTTTGCGGTATTTTCTACGCTCGTGTCTTCGCCCGCCGCTACCACCACCCTGACGTTGTTGATGATCGTGAACAAGGTCCATTTCCATATCTCCACGAACCAGAGCACGCGGTAGAGAGTGGCGATGATTTAAATGCACGGCGTGAGATGAAGAATTTGTTGTTGCTGTCTGCATGGGACTGGGACTCACTACTGATGAGTGATGAAGGCTACGCGTTAGTGGAAGGGTTAGTTGGTTCGAGCTACTGCTGGCCACTGGGTAACCATACTGCTGCAGCTCTTGCTGGTGTTGCTGGTAGTGTTCTTGGTAGTTGTAAAGGTTGGTGGTCTGCAACAAGCACGGTTAGTTCTTCGAGCAGGTTTTAGAAATGTTAGTTGCAGATGGGATAAGAATAGAGTTAGCAAAACCAAAGTAATTACAACAACGGTATTAGTGTAGTGTATAGTATCAGTTATACAATTTCGAGAAAGACATATCATCAGGATTTTGTTGAAACTGGTAAATTCAAATCTTACGGAATGAAGATATTCGGATGGTATAGGTGGAACAATCTGGAGAGAGATTCTTCTTATTTTTGCAAATACGCTAATTGAATTTGGTATTTGAATATGAAGCTGTTCGATACGTGGAACTAGTGTGCGTGTCTGTGACCCTTAAGCCGAAAACTTACTTGCGGCATGGGTGACATGCACGAGAGCTGTTGCTATATAGATGCCCGAGTCCAGCTTGACAGGGAAAACATACGATATCCAATTAGAAGTTGGAGAAAGGCGTGTAGCTGGGAACTGAGCATCCGTGATCTCTCTTGCCTCGGTATTTTCGAGGGCTCTGGGTTGTGAGGGTACAGTGCGTGCTTCTAAGAGTGCGTATTTTACGTGCGGTAAATTAATTGTAAAGCTCATCCTTGCCGAGCACCGCGACACTGCCAAATTAAATTATAGACGTACACAGCAAGGATCTGCATACATCAGTAAAAGAAAAACTTTATTCAGTCCACTGACACATTGCAGCATCGCGATATCAGCTAAGAATCGTATGGGATCATGCGAGTAAATAAGCAGCGGACAAACCTTGATATTTTTAGTTCCTGAAGGACGAGCGGTAATATTCTGTGGAAAAACGGGCGGAGGGACATTTTGATAGGTGTGTTGCGAGGGATCAGTAACGCGTCTAGTCCTTGGTGCAGGAATAGGCGGTATAACGGACGACTGTTCATCAGAATTGGATATCAAGTTGTTCTGGAGTTCGGTGATAGAATCTGCGGTATTTTTATGTGGGCAAGTTTTTCGTATGGGAACTGCGTAGAGTTGATAATTATGATGAGTGGTTTGATGGCGTCTGCACAAACGCAGTGAATAGAACTGGGCATGTTTGTGTTTCCTTCGTCGTGGTTTGAGCGAGTTGTATTTCAACTCGGGTGAGTTACTCCTCGGCATGTTATTCGGGCTGTAGTGTGGACCTAGATGACTTCTGGTCGAACCGTATCCAGAACTACCCCCACATAGACTTGCCGTACGACTTGGTGGACGACTTGCTGGCCGCGAAGACGCTGGCGATGAAGTAGCCGAGTGAAACGTGCCATGCAAAGCCGAAACTCGGGCAAACTTAGGAGAAACCAACTAAAACATATCGGGCGCGTCGCATTCGCGCTGGAATTAAAAAGCTTAAAAAAAAAAAAAAAACGTTCATTTCCTAAGGAAATTTGTGGAAACTGTAATCGCTATAATATTCGGTTTTATTTCGTTGAAGAAGACCTTGCAGTCTTTGACTGAATTTCGACGGAAATAAAAATTGACAGGCGAGCAACGAGCAGACGGATATTTCTACCCACATATAATAAGCATTCCAGGAATATACTTACCAAATTATTTTGATATCTGCATAAAAAGGGCACCGTGTCAATTGCGAAGCATCCCTGAGTTCTCACTCTTTTGTGTATTTCTTTTTGCTCCTCGAATTCAGGACAATTTTCATCCCGCTAAAATATGGGATGTTATTCGCACGCGAGGCAATCGGTGGGAGTCAGGGCTGCGTAAGAGAGGGTTGGGAAGGTGAGACATTAACATTAATGGCCGTCTCTTCATGGTGAGGTCTTATACGGCCTGCTGGTTCCTCTCTCCGCCAATCTCCCGTCCTTGTAATACGATTATTCCGCGTTTCCCGGTCCCCGGAATCGGGGGCTGTCGAATGTTTGAAGGTAGCTAGAACGAGGTCTAGTCTAAAGACTTTGGCGCAACGCGTTTCCATCTCGGAATTTCCTTCCATATGACGTCTCGCAAATTGATTCGGGTGCCGAAGTAGATAATTGTAATATATCTAACGTTAATAGCCTCAGATTCTATTATCACTCCTCAGCGCTAAATTGAGTCATTAAGAGTTTAGCCAATCGACGAGTCTCAGATTATGCGGCGCGGAATCATTTCCACATCAAGACTGGAAACAATTACAATTTACTTGAAGACAATCGTTTAAAAATTATTTCGAATTCCCAAAAACGAAATTTGCGTGAAGAAATCTCTAAAGAAGTTTTTCAACACCGACTCGAACCCAGGGTATTTTGCGATTGACACTTTGCTGACTGGCTGTTGTAAGCGTAACACTTAAAGCTCGAAACATTGGAGTCACACGCTCAGTTACGACCGCAGATCAAAACCATATCTATTAAGAATGACATCGATCAAACACAATCGCAAAGACGACAAACCTTGTTCGGAGGTGTCTGGATTCCGTGGAAGGGCAAGTTCTCATAGAATGTCTTCGTTTCCGGTTCCGGCAGACCCTCCGAGACGCTGTCAACGTGGTTGTTATTCGCTGCTTGAGTTGGATCTGTAATTATCAAAATAAAAGTACGTTTTTTACATTGGAATTATATTTATTGATAATATACGAAGACAAATAAAGAGAGTTGAATGAAGAGAGGAAAGAAAGAAAAAAATGAATATTGAGAAACATGGACGAAGAGAAAGAGGAAGATCCGTTTGAATGATGATATAATTTCGACGTATATAATCGAAGGGTGAAATTTTCGGTGAAAATAATAAACATGGGCAGGAAATAAGATCTTATGACACTATAATATGTGGTATTCGGTTATCGATCGAAGCAAGCATTCAAAGCGTTCGAAGCCTTGTGCTGCATGCTGCCATGACAGCGTGATGTATCGATCAGCACGACTAACAAACTGACATTCGTAAAACATGACAATTAAGAGACTAAATGCGCCTGAAATGCATATACCGTTAGGGATCTTGAAAGGAAACATTTCGGAAGCTGACAGTGAGAATAGCTCTTTTCATGATCCCTTCGATACACTAAGGCATGGTAACGTGTGTGTTGCTAGAATCTAGAGTCTAGACGTTTTTATGTATATATATATGTATAGTAGCTGGTAAATAAATAATTGCAAGTACTTTACCTGCGCCTGGTTTTTTACGCTTACGAGAAACGTTGGCGTCATAATTTGAACCTGTCGTTGCCGTCTGGGACGGTACCACGTTGCACGAGACCCGTTGACGTGGTACTATTCTCTTGTAAGTCACGGCTAAAGGAAACACATAACACAAATACTGTCACGACACGTAAAGCTCTTACCATGCGCATTCCTCTGTTACTCGCTACATTATTCTTACACACTATGGTATTAGCTCTCCTATTCTTATTCTAAGCGTCGTACGACGTGGCACGCAGAAAGCCGCACCGTGTTACCGTATAATTTTTACTCTACTTTTCTCCTCGTTTTATCTGTACATCTTTTATTTTTATCTTTCGTTCTTTAGTGTGTTTTTGCTAACAGTGTTCACGGAATTCCCACTTTGGCAAATAACAGAAATACACACAAACACAAAGGTAAAACAGCGGGTTGCAACATCGGAAGTAAGTTGAGCGTGCAAAACGTTCGAGGCAACATTTGAACGGAGCCTCAAACGATTACTGCTGTTCTAAAATTCTTCAGTCACTCGTTGAACGGCTCGGTGCCAGGATTTGAATTGCTAATATCAAAGCTACGCGGAATTGAAGGGAATTAAAGGTACCGGTTAACTTTCATTGGCCCACTTCGTATAAAGCTTGATGTTTTTAGATGCGGTTTCTACCTCCTCTATGTGTTCCGACCTTACAGTCGAGTCTCTATCGGTGGTGGTTTACCTCTGCGAGAAAAGAATGCTGGGAAGGAACCGAGGATAGAAGACATAAAGGCAGGGTAGGTATTCGTCGGGTAAATGCAACTCCTCGAGTTCCTCGAGACTAGGACACCGGGGACAGGGCGAACGGCACCAGAGTTGAATGCTAAACGCGAGAACGACATTTTCAGAAGGTAATAGAAGAGCGCGTTGAAAACTTTAGCATATTCTGTTCAACACCGTGAAAAGAGTGAATGAAAATAGAAAAAAATCAAATACGATACGAGGAAAGTATGAAGAATACTCGACGGTGAAAAAAGCTCTCGCGTTTAGCTCAACCTTCGCGGGAACTGTGACGCAAAGGATGTAGAGACATCGACGAGGACGCTTACCTGTTTTGTCTCGCGAAATCCCTGGAAAAGTATCTGAATCTTTGAACTGTGCGCCAAACATGGCTCGGATCCTGTTTGCTCTGGCCAGCATCCCGTCCTCGTGAACATTGGACATGCTCATGACCCTCCTGGTGTCTTTGGTCCTTCTGTAAGCCCGGACCGGCGTTCTCGCGATTGTTTGTACCGCCTCGTGGAGCACAGATCTCCGCTCGGGATCACTCTTGAGGCAGGATGATGCACCGCGAGAATCATTCACCCGGGATTGGAGGTCCAGACGAGTGCTTAGTCCGGAACGGAGACTGTGCGAACGATTAACGTGCACGAGAACGCCGGGCTTAAGTGGCCATCTAGGTGCCGGGGTCGGATGTGGCGTAGTCGCTATACCCGGGCTTGGTGGTCCACCGTCAGGGCTGTCAGGGCACGCCATGGTGTTATAGAGGGATTCGTCGCTCGTTAAGGATCAGGTAAATGGGTATGAGAGCGACGGGAGTAAAGCGAAAACTTTCAAACCCTGGACGTATATTTATGAATATTCATTTAGTAGGAAATGGCGAGAGTGTGCAGGGTCTTTTCTCCACTAGAGGGTGGAGGGAGTTGAGAGAAAAAGCCAATCGCATTGATACTTTCAATCGAATTGCTCCTGCCCGCGCACCCCTGGCTATACGTGTTTGTTTAAAAAAGAACAAAAGGAGGAAAACACACAAAGAGTGAAGGCGGGGGATGGCCAGGACGTGGATGGAACCAAGTCGTTTCATTTCATGGTTCATGGATCAAGAACATCTCTCTAATCCGCGTCCACCATTGAATCTAGAGGAGCTGGTATTCTACGGTTGTTTATGATGTGTTTCTTCTTTCGTCTGTGTTTCTATCTCGCTAATTTTTTTTTTTTTTTTTTTTTTCATTTTTTTTCTCTGTCATCTCTTCTTTCTTTCTGTTTTCAATTCTTTTAACGAGGTATGTTTCTCCCGAGTTCAAAACGGGATTAAATCAAAGTCGTAAATTGTATAAAAGCCGGAATAAGATATATGCTGCCATGATAAAGGAAGATGAAGACGCTTGCATCTTTTCTGACTTATACTTCGTATAACACCAGGAATTTTGGCAATCCGTAAATAACGAGCGAAGAAAGGGACAGGAATTTCGTGATTAAGATTACCAAAGTGTATGTATATATATACACGTACAGAATGCATATAAATTGAGACTAAGAAATTAGAAAATACCGCTTACCTTCTACTACCAAGTGATGACCAACCCCAAGTTACGGTGAATCGTTCAGAGGATGGAATATTCTGATAATACAAAAATGCCAAGAATTTTCTTTCACGTGAAAAAATTCAGAAGACTTTAGTCTAATTATTGGGTAAATTAATTTCAACTATTCCACAACCCTGAACGACACACTTACTCAGTTTTTTATACGTAGACAAATAGAGATATAGAAAAAGAGAGGGAATCTAAGACAAATATACTTGCAGTGTATAATGTGCGCATATTATTTGTTATATACATAAACATTTTATTTCACAGCTGTATATTAAGTAACACGTGCTTATTATATGTATGGTATAAGCTGTTAAAGCACAGTTAAATCGGCTACTAACAAAGCTGACGGTGACACGGAGGACAGATAACGTGATTAAAAGATCATGCCTGACACGTTCGTCACGAGCTTGTGCTTGCGGACGATACAGAGAGTATTATAAAAATTTTGACGTTAATTAAAAACTGACAGATTTTGTGGCTTTAAAAGAGACAGAAAAAAAAA
This sequence comes from Tenthredo mesomela, assembly GCA_943736025.1. Taxonomy (NCBI): domain Eukaryota; kingdom Metazoa; phylum Arthropoda; class Insecta; order Hymenoptera; family Tenthredinidae; genus Tenthredo; species Tenthredo mesomela. Next base: position 2,803,549 of record OX031022.1, read on the forward strand.
AAGAATTAAAAATTAAAAAAAAAAAAAAAAAAAAAAAAAAAAAGAAAAAAAAAAAGAAGACTATTACCACGGGTTAAATTAATCGTGGATTTGTTCATCTCTCAGTGCTTAAAGCTTGACAAAAACTTTTCAACGGTTTTGATTTTCTATTTTTAAATATTTTCAAAGCAGAAAATTTATCGGTATAAGGACTTTGTTACGCGGCTTTTAAAGCACCATCTTCTACACGGATGACAAATTATAAATCTTAAATTCTAAAGCCAAGACTGAAGTGTTCCTTTCATAATATCTTTTGATAAATTAATATCGCGCTCCTGCTCAAGTGACGAGTGCATATCGAAATCACGACGAACTTCGGTAGGCCTTACTCATCGTTCGCTCAATTGGCCAGATGGAGATCGCACGATACCAAGGACCGTCAAACTAAAGAAGAAGAAGAATGAGAAAAAGAAGAAGAAGAAGAAGAAGAAGAAAAATAAGCACTCTCAATAATTCGAAATCACGGATCATGCACACCCACGAGTACACCCACAGATCATAAGCAAAGATATACGTTTGATCTGTCTAACTAAGAAATATCAACTGAATTTCAATATTTTCAAAATCTTTTATCAAAATTCTTCACTGAATGTAAAATTTCCAAAATCTCTACTGTTAATATCAAATTCTCACACTGATTTTAGGACTTGGAATGAACGATGCCACAGATCAATGGATTTTTTTTTTTTTTTTTTCTTTTTGTTTCGATAGACACAATTTGTCAAATTTGATAACTGATTCTCTCACATTGATAAATGAAGGAAAAAAGAAGTAAAAACTATAGATGGTAATAAAAAAGCGTATAGGAATGATTTCGGAGTAATTATTAGCAATATTTAATTAACCAACGTCAACAAGTAATAATTACGTGCATTAGTATAATTATTTAGGTACTTACTGATCACGTTCCTCCATCTCGACCACCCGGTTATTGTCTGTATTTTGTTTAGTAAGTCCAAATCAAAAAGCGAAACAGAAACAAATAAGTTTGTGTTAGTGATGTTGGCTAATAATACATCTTATGCTATAACATTAAGAGTCACAAGGTATTCTATACACAGAAAGAAAGATTAACTTGATTCAAGACAATTTTGCGGTCAAAAAATGAAGACCGAAATTTTCTCGGATCAAATCAAAATTTTTCTCGAACCAAGAAAATTGGGACAATTTTCTTGGTTCGAGAAAATTTTTGATTTGATCCGAGAAAATTTCGGTCTTCATTTTTTGACCGCAAAATTGTCTTGAATCAAGTTAACCTTTCTTTCTGTGTATCAATATCTAGAACGAAAATTGAGGAGAAATGAAAAACTAAATAAAAAAATTTTTAAAAAGGATAAAAATTCACTGTCGCTTCTATTACTCCGACTCTTTGCACTTCCAATGTTATCGCAGGAATGCACAGTTACATGCTCAATATAATAATTGTATGTATATATATTTATATAGGTACATATGTATAATATCTACATAGGTATAATATGTCGCTGTCGAGAAGAAAATCAATTCTATGTGCAAGTTTTTTTTTTTTTTTTTTTTTTTTAATTTTTCTGTATTCAGTTTTGGTTGATTTTTTTCCGGACATCATCGATTGAGTATTGATATTAGATACAAAATAATAAAAAATGAAATATTCAACTCGATATTTTGAGAGTGGGTAGAACTCCCATGCAAATCTGCGTTCAATCGGGAATTTCGCAAATATACTGTAAAGGTTATCACATACAGATATATGTATGTATAAATATGTACGTAGGATGTGTATGTATACCAAAATATATAGACAGTTGGTAATATTCGAAACATTATTTTACGCAATATGAAAATTGTCCATCGCACTTTGTTTATACATACTTTATATCTCATTTTCTGGCAATAAAATAACATTAATAATTACCTTATAGATATATATATATAACAAAGTCAGGCAGCAGCATGCAAATTAAACTTGACAAACGTCACGCTGTATAGAAACAGCTGTACCTACACCGTATGCATATTTTTTTTTTGTATTTTTTTTTTCTTTAAAGAAAATTGGATAAAATAAAAATCAAAAATGAAAAAAACCAAAGGATAATTAGTTTCCCCGTGAATGAAGGCTTCAAGAAATTTCTACATTTAATTTTTTTTTTTTTTTGTTTTTTCTGATGGGGTAAAATAAATTCAATAAGAAAGTTATCTGTTGGGTGTTCACGGCTGATTACCTCGGTTTGCTTTATAGCGCGTATTGGATTAGCATAAGCCATAAGGCATTAGTTCGATATTAAACAGTAGTCATATGCTGCGTTGCGATTATTCGCTAGTCGCATACAAATCTTACAATTAGCGTCATTGCGACTCGAATGCCAATGAGCCCGGTAAAATATCTCTGGTCTACCCGCTCGGGGTTCCTGAGATTTATCGCCCCCAGAATTCCTATAATATATTATCACAGCTCGCCCCAATTCGAATCTCCTATGCGTTTTCATTTCACCCCCGCGCACTCATTTGCGCGTACCCACCCGCGCCCTGTAATTTATCTAATCGAACCTAATACGGTCACAAATCCCGCCAGGTAAACCCCAGGTGTTTCGCAAGCTCTAATTATTACGATTATGAACTCAAAGCTCATTTATATTTTAGTGAAAAAAAAAAGAAAAGAAATTACATCGCTGGCTCGTTTGAAGAAAAAAAATATTACTCGATATATGTTTGAATCGACACAAGATCTGCATGGCTGACAATAAGAAGAGAAATTGAATTGAGAAAGTGGTGCAGATATATAAGGGCGCGTTGCATATATGTATAATACCTAAAGTGTGTCATTTTAAAACTGTACAACTTTCTGTAGTTTCTTTTCCATTCACCCACTCTCTCTCTCTTACTTTCTCGAGTGTTTTTCGATTGCCGGTAAGTAATATATGACAGGATGACAAATTGACTGCCTCCTCGGCAGGCGATATTGCCTCGTGTCACACAAGCCTCGGTACTCTACCAGTTTCCTTGGCGGAATTGGCGTTGCGCAAACTTTTGCCTCACTTTGAGTGAAAATTATACGAAAGAAGAATGAAAAAAAAGAAAAAAAAAAAAACATACAAACAAAAAAACGTGAAACGAAGAGGAAAAATAGAAAAATCGAATCAAATAGACAAAAATAAAAATCAAAAATAAATTAAAACAAAGTCCGTGAAACTCGAGCGTGAACTTTGGATTCTTTTTTTGTATTTTCACTTTGCTAAGCTGTTAAAGTGCGCGGAAGTAACTAGACACCGTGGTTCTTGCAGAGTGACGTTTGCCCTGAACTACACCGGCGAAATGACTTTTTCGTTTTTTTTTTTTTTTTTTTTTTTTTTTTTTTAAATAGGGTGAAAAAACGTTGGGTGAAATAAAGCTGAATTAGTGATTCGTGCATAATGAACACACTAAGCGCCTTGTTGTTGATCAGTGAAAACCTTTTTTTTCTTCAATAAAATTTTCAATAGAATATTTGATTCGATATTTTGATGCGATCCAGCTATTGTGGGTGCTAAGGATTTCGAAAAAGCTCGATAATATGAAATTCATAAATTGTAATATACAAATGAACCCTAGGATCAAGAAATTCATCCTTAAATACTGCAGTCCAGAGGCATGCAAATTTCAGTTCAAGCAGCTCGAATTAAAGCTTTCCGAATAAAAGAAAAATTATACTCACGCTTTGCTTGGTTGCGCTTGCGTCGGAAAATCAGGAAGAGGACGATGCAGATTATGATGATTGCCAGGACTATTACAACCGCAACGATTATTATTATCAACCAAAGATCTCCGTCAAGTTTCATCCACCAAGGATGGTTGCCTGTCAAAACTAAAAACGAAATACACGTTCGTTATTAGAATTCGTTTTTTTTTTTTTTTTTTTTTTTTTTATTATAAGAAGATTGTCTCTCCTCGTATTTCTTGTTAATTTTTTTTTTTTTTTTTTTTTTTTGTTAGTTACAAAATTATTTTATTCAATTGTCTGATGATAAACGTTGATAATACGACAGGGAAAATTTACTGCCTTTACCTGCACCAGATAGATAACTGGATATAGTCTCGATTAATTGCAAGTTGAATTATAAAAGAATTATATAAACTGGATGCTGAATACCGAGGGAAATGTTTTGTCAAATCGATGGAAAATTGTATGAAAAAAAAAAAAAAAAAAAAAACTTTTTAAATCAAGCGCTAATTTGTCAGGCGAACAAACGTTTCTGTCGATACGGTATAGATAGATAGATAAATAGATTGATAAAATGAAACTACGAAATGGATTTCGTGAATAAATTGAGATTTTTTTGTTTTTTTTTTTCTCTCCACTTTTCCATTTAATTGTGAATTATTGGACGCTTTATTTCCTTCATTGTTATAAATAATTTGTTTTTGCCTGATAATTTTCAATCGTTTTAACTTACTGTTGTTTCCATCGCGAGCCATTTCTGTAAAAGCAAAACATTGCAGAATATCAGTCGATGTGATAAAAGCTCCGAATTATTCAGCAGAGAATTGAAGATAGAACGAATTAGAACTTGGACTAAAAATTGGGTAGAAACGAAGAAGAAAAAACGAAGAAGAAGAAACGAAGAAACGGGAAGCAACGGCGGATTCAAAGGGGTGAGGGGGGCAGAAGGAGCGATTCCCTCCCCCCCCCCCCTGAAACCTTGGGAAGGAGGGAAATTTTTGAAATAAAGACAAGTTTTAATACGTTTTCAATGCGAATAATATTAATATCAACAAAATGTTTTGTTATTGGAAAAAAATCCTTCTAGAAGTCTGAATCCACCACTTTACTGAGGTACACTTTTACCCCCCCCCCCCCCCCCCCCCCCCCCCGCCCCCTCCAAATGAGACACCTGGATCCGCCGCTGAGAGGAAGTAACTAATACAGAAAAAGGAGATAAAGTCGAATAAAGCGAGGAACGGTATAAAACAAGTAAAGCAGAAAAAGAGGGTAATCAAGCGTGATATGAGGCCTGCCATTCCGCAATGTTCTATAGATGTTGTGTGGAAGTATTTTCAGAAGAAGAAAAAAGAAAACAGAAAAAAAAAAAAAAAAAATTCAAACCCTTCTAAAGTCTGACAGAGAAGCCCCATTTATTGGATGAAATAAATCCCGTTAGAAATGGGATTTACAACGTTGCGGAATGAAAGGCGTGATATTATATCAGTTGGAATAATTTTGAGGGCGCATCAGAAGCATATTTTAATACTCTTATTCGTAGTTCATAATAAATATTTGATAAATAAGTTAGAAAATATTGAGTATAAAATTCACCGGGAATGATGAATTCGCACGGGCTCGAAAAGCCGATTGAATTATTAGCGACGCATGTATAGGTCCGGTAGTGAGCCACTGCAGGGTCTATCAGTATGTAGCTCTTCCCGTTATCGTGTTCCTGTCCTGTTTGCTCCAGCGTATCGTTCTGGTTCTTTAAATCCCACTCGAAGTCAACCTCGTTTGGATTCGCCTCTGCTGAACACACGAGGTAACCATGTCCGTCGATATTCTCCTGTTCGATTTTACATATCGGCTTGACTGCGGCGGTCATGAAATTGTGAGAGAGAAACAGAGAAAACAAATTTCGTTAATTAAAATTTCTACAAATATTTGTACGGCTTCTACCCCAACTAAGATGATAATATAATTATTTGAGGTAGAATCAGAGAAACACACAGGCAGACGACGCTCGTTCGGCTTCTCGGAATTTCCTAAACGATATTTCTAAGATAAGAAAATAGCCGATGAAAATATATGAGATATACATTTTAGAGCTGTGAACTCGAGGGAGTTGCATTTATAAGGGTTTTTAAGAATTTTGGGATATATCGACACGTCGTGTGAATAAAGCAGAAGCCATTTCCACGTTTTCTTGCCTCTGAGCCCTGTGTTGTTCTTTGTATATTTATAGGCATATCAAACGATCGGGGGAGCCTAACAATAAGAGCTAGGCTCGTATAGTAATGCCATTATGAATTAGGGAGCGAGAGAAGAAGAATGAGCAAGAAGAATAAGAAAAAATGAAGAAAAAATAAAAAATAAAAGAAAAAGAAAAAAATTGTTGGCCTTTAGTACATCGCGCGTGTGTAATTCACCGTGAATTCGTGCGCCAAATTGTGCGTGCTGCGTTATTCCGGGTGATTCGAGTGCTCAATCAATTTGCAAATCGACCCTCTTGACGCAACCCGGGAACGCGTGGGTGGGATTGAAAATGTGACTTACGAAAATAATAAATAACACCGTAGCTGAAGGAGAGCTAGCTCCGAATTCTCAAATACCCTAGAGAGAACAAAACTCTTCTAATAAATCATTTCACTTCTTATTTCCATCTTATGAAAAGTAAAAGCGTTCATTCCGTAAGCAGTTTTCATATTTCACGTGAGAAAAAAAAAAAAAAAAAAAAGAAAAAGAAAAAGAAAACTGAAACGAAATTCCATATTCATATAATAATCGTTACTTTTCATTTCTTAAAAAAAAAAAAAAAACTTACATTGTACGTTTATGAACGTTGTGATGGTCTGCGATCCATGCCGATTCCATGCCTCGCAGATATAATTCCCTGTGCTACGTCGCGGTATCGGAACTTTAAATATTAAAGTATCAGTGTCGGTTATTGTAGTGGTCAATCCTTGTCTATACCACTTGAAAGCCGGCTCGGGATAAGCCTTAGCGGAGCAAGAAATTTTGTCCGGAATTTGTTCGGCAGTAACATTGACGGTCTTGTTCGATGTCGTGATGTTCTCCGGAGGATCTGAAACGAAAACGATTCGTCCATTCCCGGAGGAGGCATAAAACCTCATGAATAAAATCTGCCGCAACAAGAAGATGATTTTTTTTTCAACGTAAAATCATGAGGCAATCACATATATATGTACATATAGACCTATAGGTATATAGACACATATTTTTATTTTTTTTTCTCTCTTTTTATTATTCAGCCCAAAAATTTGGCGAAAATATTGTTTATACTTATTTATTTTATATGTTTGCTGTTTTATCAAATATGTATTCAAACGGGGTTTCAAAGGCCTTTATACCCTCCGTATGCATAGCGGAAATCATCAACTAACGATTCGACTAATTGGAGGAGAAATAACGATCAGAGGAATCGACTGATCAACACCGGAAAAAAATTTCAAATTAAAAAAAAAAAAAAAAAAAAAAAAAAACAGAAATGTCAAATGTAAAATGTTAATCAGCTTACATTCGACGTGGAAATGTGTTGTGCTCATTACGCCAGGTCCGATACCATTGCTGCTGCTCTCGCACGTGAATCTAGCCTTATCTCCGTCTCGGTCGAGTTCACCATTAGGCCATGATGTCATATTCCATATAAGCTCAGACCGTATGCTCTGAAAGTCGTTCGTTCCTGGATGGGGTGGATGAATGGTGTTGGAAAGATAGTAGTGATTATTGTTCTTAAAATCCATCTGAGTGTCATCCCTTATCCAAGATATGGTGCAGAGAGGTACACACTCGACCCAGCAGTCTATGCTGACGTTAGCAGCGTTGTAAACCGTGCCGATGTAAGGGGGTAGTTTTTTTATAAACGCAGGGGGAGCTGAAATGGGGAGTAAAAAAAAGTTTATGGAAATTAATCGAATAACATAGAACCGGATACATATATACGAAAATTGATAATGCATGGGCAAGAGACTCACCGAAAACTTCGACGAAAACAGTGGCTGAGTCTCCATCCCCTGCCTCGTTGTACGCAAGACAAGTAAAATTAGCTTGGGTCTCGAGATTCGCCGAATCAATTACCAGGACGGATTCGTTAGCGTCTGATAAACGGTGCTGTCCACGCATCCATTTGTATCCTGTTACTTCTGGACGTCCCATGTCTACCACAGAGCAGGTTAACTTTAGACGACCTCTTTTAACTACCTGTTGTGGCTCGTATGAAATCGAAGCTGGTCCAGGTTTGTCTGTAAATTAAATTTTAAGAATGATATCATAAATCCATAGAAACCTCCTCTATCTTTTCGAATAGAAATGAAAGATATTGAAATTCTTACAAAATACGACGACAGGTGTGCTTCCTGATACCGGACCCCATCCGGCGTCGTTTCTTCCTTCACAAGAATAGTTTCCATGAAAAGACCTGCCGACGACTTCGAGTAGCAATTTGCTCGGATCAATATCGCAGAACGTTGATGATTCGTCTATAGTAGCTGGCGTTGAGTTGCTCACGCAGTCGGGTAGCTCCTTAAGAAGATCACCGTCTAGGTACCATCTGACAGCTGAAAGGACCGGTGGATTTCCAGACTGCACATCGCACGTTAAAGATACGTTCAGTCTATCCGCTTCGTTGACCGGAGTCGGTGGTTCCATTGATACTTCAACGGTGGGTTTGACTGCGATTGCAAAACGGCCGGATTAAATGATAGAAGAAAACTGAAGAGAAATGTTGAAAATAATGGAAGTGGGAATGGGAATGGGAATGGGAATGGGAATGAAGCGGTGGATGAAAAAGGAAAGAGAGGATATTCACCAGGGGGGGGAAACAGACGTGATAAATTGAACTGATAAGTATAATAATAATGATTGATGAGTAATTCGGGGTCGAGAGGGGGATGATAAAGAGAATTCAATTCGAGAATAGGTCCTGATCTTTCGACTTCAGGAACAAAATTTCGAATAATATACTCACACAGAACTGATACGTCGATCGAGTTTGACGAGGTAGAATTTCCCGCTTCGTTTTTCAGGAAACAAGTGTATGTCCCCATGTCCGAGGGTTGCGCGTTGTTTATAACGAGGGTAGTTTGCTCGGGGATGCCACCCTCGAAACGATCGTTGCTCAGATCGACTTCCTCGGTCCCTTTAAGCCTGAGGAATGATTATAATCGAAGATATTTAGACGGTGTTTAAAAAACGAGCTTTTTTTTTGTTGTTGTTGCGAAATGGTGTTCCTCACGTCTGTATTATAAATGAAAAAAAAATTCTTATAGCGAGGCGAAACTCCGCGGAGAATAAAGTTTACAGGGGCAGGTCTATTTACAGCCGCAATCACCGTAAGCATCGCATTATTTCCGCATTAGCATCTCTAGCGAGCGAAGATAAAGAGAGTAAGCTAGTCTCGTCCCACTCTTGAGCAAGAGCAAGAGCTTTATTAAACGTCGAATACCGTTACCTTGTGATTGAAAACAAAGTTTCTAGCTACGCCTGGGCTTATGAAATATCTTTCGATAGAATCCGGCAAGTGGATGGGGGATGGTGGGTGGATAGGTTAAGAGGGAAGAGAGAAATGAGATTAAAAAAAAAAAAAAAAAAAAAACTTGTGACCTAAATTTTATCACCCCTAGGCCAGGATAGAGGCGCGATATTCACGTAGCAATTTCATTTATTTTTTATTTCTTTTTTTTTTTTTTTTTTTGCTTTCCTTTTGATCTAGTAAACTTTGACTTAAACACCTTCACATACTCGTGCGAATATAGGAGCTTGTTTGCATATAGCTACATGCATATAATACCTATGTATATACATGGAATAGCTTTAAACGAAGATAGAATAGTCGAAAGGTTTTCGAGTTCGAAAGTTGCGCAGGGTAGTACATTTGTCTGATTTACGACATGAGAAAGGTAGAGACATACACACGGTTATACCTATATAGTATATATATATAGTGTATACATATCTCTGCCCTTTCAAAACTCTCTTATAATTCAGGTCACGTACTATTTCTCTTCATTTTCTTTTCCCCGGATGGTCGATTCCTTTTTCCCTGAGGTACTTCTAATGTAAACGATAACAATAAGGGCTGGAATTCTAGGCGTATAATTATCTCGTTCTTTCTTTTTTCGTGCTTTTTTTTTTTTTCTCTCTTTTCGTTTTTTAAGATGAAAATAAACGATGTTGCAAAGAGCGCGAAAAAATGTCTAACATTCATTACGCAGACCACTTGACGAAACTCTACTTCACAATCTTATACTTTTTACACCCCGAATTTAACCTTTGCCCACCACCCTCTACCCTCCACCCTCCACCCAACACCCCCTAGCCTCTGGCTTCTTTTCTCCTTCTCCTGTTCTACGATATAACTTTCTTTAAATCTTGGCAGCAAACTACATTCCCTCTCTGAAAACTCTTATAAGCCCTTTTTTCTCCCCTTAGTTCGCCTTCGTTCGCGTTTGCCTTGCCTTGCCTCAGCTCGGCTCGTTCAACCCTTGGAGGTCTACGTCTTGTTGGCGTACTTTATAAGAGCACTGCTGTTGCTGGCTACCCTCGTTTTACGCAAACTCACAGAGCGTAACATTTTAATAACGATTTCGTGAAACTAATCCACAATACTCTAACGTTCTTGGAGGGTGTTAATTTTTTAATACAGTTGCAAACACGTGCAATTAGAATTTCCAATACTTGAACTACGGGCAGGAACGCTGAGTCCATTTCTTGAAAAAGTCTAAGAGCGCTTGCCTTCTCAGGCTCAAGTTTAGAATAAGCTTTAAAAAGCTGAAATTATAGAATTTCGTAATTGCATTAAGGAAATAAAACGTGAGGATAAAAAGTCATTCCCGGATATTCATGACGTAATATATGCAGTAGTATACGTATTTATACACACATTAAACGTATACGTATACTTATGGGGGTATAAACTCATCTACGTGGCTATCCATTAGGTTAATTATCGCTATTCTCATCTTACAATTAGTTGGACGAGCTCTACACTTCGTGGACGAGGGGTTGCTCGGGATTTTACAACCGTATAACCCTGCTGTAGAAATGAATAGGATGTACGCGGAACACTGTTCAGCTGTGCCATGTTTTTACATTTACGAGAGAAATTGAGATACCGGGGAAATATTTCCTCCGCGAATTTTCTCGAGGCTGACTTTAGCCAATCGTGAATTTTCGAGTGAGCAATTAGTCCACGGTCAACCTCCTCGTGAAAATTAATGCAGTGAAAATTGGGAGATGAAATTTTGTGAAAGAAATGAAATATTAAATATTAAAAAACGAAATTCTTGTTACGCGTAAATATAGAAATATATGTTGCTTATTAATCAACGATTTTATTTATCGAAAATTAATTAATCAAATGACTTATCCACGATTTTTGTCCGTACGATGTACAATTCATTTCAATTCCGAAGCAAAAACGATGCTTTGATCATGTCGATGCTAACTCTGGCACTTGAAGCTTAACGAGTATCCCAGCTCCCGGACAATAGCCAACTACTCGCGATATTGGATTTTTACGAAGTATAGAAAACGCAAGCGAGCAAGCAGGAAAATAAATAAATAATAAAGAAATAAATAAACAAACGACCAGAGGATATTGTGGCCAAGCAAGTTTCTTGAGGGCTGCACTCGAAAGTCGAAAATCAATTTCGTCAAACGAAGTGGACAGAGTCTCGTCATATCGACATACGCTTCTATCTGGGTTTACTAATGGGCTTATAGATATAATAAATGGCATGTTTAGGATTATTCGAATATCCGATTTATGAATTCCGGTTATTTTCCTGTTTTATACATATATGTTCAAAGAGATAAATTATTAATGAAAAATCGCCACTCACCACTTGATTACCAGCAGCTTTGAAGGATTCGAGGTATATTCGCAAAAGAGGCGAATTTTTTGCGACTCGTTAACCGTGATGTTTTCGGGTTTGACGTTCACAATCGGTGGATCTGTAGGAAAAAAAAAAATAAAATAAAAAAAATAGAAAAAAAAAAACGGGAAGAAAGAAGGAAGCACATTAGAATTTTTTCTCCTCATCGATCTTAGATGTTTTAGTAGCTGGTGATTTTACCATCATTTTTGACATTAACCTCACTGCTCGTTTTATCGGTATAAAAAAAAAATTTGAAGATTAACAAGACAATTCTCTATCCTGTACATCCGAAGTATACAGAATTTAGCAAGTGTGTTAAAATCTCATATCTAAGGACCGAAAATGTCATGTTGTATCTTCTATTTTCCTGAATGGCACCTTAATCAATGAAAATATAATCCATGGTATAGAAATATATGATTTCGTGAATTTATTCAAGGTATACCGATGATTGAATATTATAAATCTAATGTAAACCTTATATAAATTATAATTTATCGACATTATGTAGGTGATATTCACATACGACGTAAAGTTATATTCAAACATAATAAAAATATGAATAATATGCTCATCTCTATAACGCCTTATACCTACTCTACAGTTTGAAATTGAAAGCGATATTTGCTTCGTAGAAACTCGACGATGTATAGTCTAGGTACGGGATAAAATGTAAGCAATTTATTCCGAAGCTTGTGCAAGCTCCGGAGGTTTGGGCTCGCGTTAATATGTAGATATATATTATATACATAAAAATGAATATGCATATTTACTGACAAGTGACAGTCCAAGGTACATATTTATAAGGAATATATCTTGCGTATAAAATCTGTACCTATACTGCCTTATAGTTCGGTACATATTACATATATACAATAATATATATATATATATATATATATAGATGCCAAAGTGCAGTGAAACGTCTGGCATTTTGAAATCTCATTTCGTATCAGATACTGAACTTTGAATTGATGCATGTGCACGAGTTGCAGCATCGGTATAGTTCCCAGGATATATGACCGCGTAATAAATCGAAAACAGAAAGGCTGCAGCGGACTATAAGACAAAGAAAATGCCAGAAGAAAATTTCAGACCGACGTTAATAAATCGGAATGAAAAAAAAAATATTTCTCTACGATGCATGCACAAAAAAAAAAAAAAAACAAAAAAAAATTCATTACTTTTCTTGCAATTTTTTTTTTTTTTTTTTTTTTTTTCCCCTCATTTCTGGAAACATTTGTAATTTATTCCGTAATGATAAAATTCGATCGATACAGTATCTGGCTTACAGAAAGGTTGGCAAAATTTCATATCTTGTATAACATCAGGCATTTATCGACGCGCATAATATGTTGTGTGAATAATATCGCCGTGCTCTGGCAAGAGCTATTAAGGTTATTACGAACCGAGATCCGGTGCAGTGAATATACCGAAGGCAGTTCCCAGAGATGTGTTTTTTTTTTTTTTTTTTTTTTTTCTTCTATTTTTCATATTCTTTTTGACGCTGAAGAAGCTCTTTTCATACCACATGGGACCATGAGTCTTATGAAAAGGGTTGGCTCGAAAGAAGAAAAAAATTTATTTGCCCAAGTTCTCATCGGTGGAAAAATAACATATTGGTATGAAAAGTGATTCTAACGTTGAAAAAAAAAAAGTGGGAAAAAAAAGACTCAAAAAACCAGCTCTGAAGGGATTTTTTTTTTCTCTTTTCTTTTTTTTTCTGTTTTTTCTTTTCTTTTCATCAAAATTTTAACAAACACACAACGGTATGAAATCGCCCACGTTAATATTTAATGAAAAATAAATCCTGAAAGACTTTATCGCTACGGGTCACACTCCATTCATTCATATACCGCGTTTGAGGAAAAAAAACAAAAAAAAAAAAAAAAATTGACCGAAAAGAATTCATCAGGGTGAAAGAAAAAAACCAAAAATGTACGACACATCTGCACCACAACTCCGTTAATCGACAAAAAGATGGACGATGTAACGTCAACACCTTCGGCTGCAGGGCTGTATCTCTCATAAGGTTAAAAGACGAACAAGGGTGGGCTGTGAGTATGTCGTTGCAGAGTTTTCCACGCGGTTATATAACCCATACGTAAAATTGTATATATATATATATATATATATATTTATATATATATATTTTTTTTTTCTTTTTTCCCCCTCACGTATGCACACATGGGTTACCCCATAGGAGGTTACCTATACATAACATAAAAATATATATATATATATATATATATATATATATACATGTAGTTAGTTTCACCAGTCATTTCCACCGGCTGGCTTTTCATAATGCCCTTCATCCCTCGTGGCAGTAGATAACCAACACGCGGCTACCACCGTCTTCAATGTTATACGTATATATTGACCTGCAACTCCGCGCAGGGGTTCTATACTAGTACGAAAGTTAATATAAAATTTTGTTGAAATATTCTTTCAAATTTTCATTCAATTATATATTTTTTAGCTTTTTTTTTTTATTCATTTATTTATTCATTCATTCATTCATTCATTCATTCATTTTTTTTTCATCATATACATATACGAAACGTGTAACGAATAACTCGTAATCAACACACGCTATCTGCGGGATTAATTAACGGTCAGTTTCTGTCACACGAATGATTAATACCGTAATGAAGAAATTCTCGCTGTACATATTATAATATGTATCGCGATCTCTTTAAGCCAAATTCAAAAATATAGATATAATATCGCTTGTAGTGTTAATTAAAAGTGTTTCAACTTTATAGATTTTGTTTTTCTCATATTTTGTTGTTTTTTGTTTTTATGAAAAATTTTTTGAAAAATCTTTCCATACTCTTCTCAGCTGATGTAAGATTGGCATTAATCCTTGGACCATCATAAGAAACGTCGTAGAAATTCAACCGTTATTATAGCTTGGCGACGGTTCAACTATGGTCGTCAGACTAGTATACTAGATTCCCTAAGTATAAAGAATGAAATTACGGTCGTCAATATCCGAATGGGAATTTTACCGTCCCTCGTAATACTCATGTCTTGCGCTACACGAGGTTTATCTCAGTCCTATAACATACCATTATCACGTGCATCTGCACCCAAGGATAAATCCTTATGACTATTTCTTATCCACGATATACTTTTCCTTATTTTTAAATTACATATTATACACGGTTACTATATTACATACCTAGATATAACACTCGTTGAAATATCTTTACATCAACTAGGTGTGTAAAATAAGTGTTTTTATACTCACACCAAACTTCTGGAATTATGCGTTCCTTCATTGGCTTGTCGTTTTCTTGACGTGTAACAACGTTCTCTGCGTGGCATGCAAACGTTACTCCATTTTCGTACTGTGACGCAGGAAACGCAAGGGTACTTTCTGTCTCGTAAGTACCATCGACCTGGTAACAAAGTTGAAAGAAGAAAAAAAAAAACGTACATAAACCATTACTTTATGCTCAAGTCCGGATAGGTACATGCACACCTTAACACCTCTAGCTCTTAGGCTAATCATTTTATTACCTGAAAAATATCATGCTTGCATATTTTCCACCTTTATTACCTCTCAGCTCATCTTCTAATTATAAAATCACATTTTTTTTTTTTTTTTTTTCTCTAACGAAAATCAAGGATTACGCATCCCGATTTATTACTCGAAATATAAATCTACCTTAAGCTCAGAATATTGGGCTTTGGCTAATGCTCGAAAACACGATCAACAAAATAATTTCACCAGATTGTCCTGATTCCCTCCCAGAGTTCAGAAAGCAAAGGCAAACTTTGTTACTCTCGAATTATCGACGCTTCGACTCCTCCCGTTCACGTTTCACGAGAGATATCGTCAAACTTCTAATGTACATCGGACTGTATTAACAAGGTTTATTCAGGATATTGAAATCCGTTGAAATAGGTAGTATATCTCGCCACATATAGCTAGGTATAAAGTTAGACATTTGATAATGATACGAAATCCAGGTTGAAAATCGACATTGTACATTTTATTGTATTTTATTTTTTTCGTTTCTATTGCTTTTTATAGTGGATTGAGTATGGATATAATGTGCGATTTAGTTCTTCGAGGAATTGAACGAAATCAGGTATGCGGTCGTCCGTTAAAAAGATAAAGAAAACGGTAGAAATGATGAGAGTAAGAGATATGAAACATTCGTGGACAATAGAGAAGGTCACAATAAGACCTGATTAACGAAGGATAATACGAGCCCGCTACGACAGAGGATCTTTTGTGCCAGATATAACAGTTCAGTCGTTCGTTCGCTCGGACTATTTTACTTCGGATAAAGAAACACGAGAAACTGCAGAAGGAAAGGTTCGTATTCATTTCAAAAGACTTACTACGACCCATGAATATTTTAGGCCCCACAAGTAATAATTACGTGCTTCCATGTTCCAGCACCGTTTTCAGTTTGGTAACAGACGGTATCAACTAAAAACTACCGCACTTCCTGTATCTCATCTTCCTCTTCCTCTTCCTCTTCCTCTTCCTCTTCCTCTTCCTCTTCCTTTTCCTTTTCCTCTTCCTCTTTCTTACTGGTTTCATACCAGCAGCCTTACTTCCACACCTCGTTAAGTTAATAATATAAAGTTAACATGATACCGGGGGTCCTCCTCATCCTCCTTCGTCTCCTCTTTGAAAACGTTCCTTCTTGCTATCTAACACTACCACGATCTCACAACAATTTGATAAACTAAATCGCTGCTCCTGTTAGGATATGCTCGAACAAAGTGGAGAAAGAAAGAAATAAGGATTTGAGAAGAAAAAAAATCAACACTTTTTTTCGAAAAAGGACGAACAGACTTTGCCAATTTAGCTACGTTATTTCCTTATGTGAACATCGATGAGAAGTAAAATCAGTGTAAAACACGAGTGTATTATCTCATAGTTAAGGGAAGTTTAGGTGAGGGGGTTGAAGGAGGAGAAGATAACCTCGAGCAAAGGTAGACAAGAACGTGAACACTGGATGCAAAAAGTGAAGCATTTAGTTCGTTATTTATGGCGGCAAGTTTAAATTGCTCGACTCCTTCCCTCCATATATATATCTATGTAAGTATACGTATATATTATACAACCATGTACTCCTAAGCCCGCCGTATATACCTCGTCAGAAAATTACATTTTTCTTCTGCAGTATTCCATGGTGCTTCACTTCTACAAGTGATAACAGAGTCAGATGGGATAACGAGATATGTCGAGTCGAAGTCTCTTTTCTCCTCTTTCATTTTTTATTCTTTATTTTTTTGCTATAATATTCTGTCCTACTTTTTCTCTAGGAAATATTTCCAGCTGAACAAAAAAAAAAAAAAAGAGGCTATTCTTCCGAACGAACAAACGAACGATTCCTATTAGATGAACAAACTACTTTTCCAAGTCGTATCGTCTCGTCAAAAGAATGAAGAACGTTTGTAAATTGCAATTCGTTAATAAAACTGCACTTCACATCAAAGTCTCTATGTCGTATTAATCCTGGAGTTAAAAAAGTGTGGAGAATCGATGGTCCGTTGTAAAATTCTGTCAGGATAAGCTGGTCATTGTGAAACATATCCCTTTTTGGTATGACACACATCCCACTATACTTGACTAATTGCGAAAATCAGTGAAATTGAAGATTTGTTAGTTCTGACGATAAACGGAATTGCTGATACTGCAAACATCACACATCTATGTCTGCGGCAGTATATGCGATGCAATTACATCACAATTAGTTTACGGTTCAGAGATAATATTTGTAAGCCTAGAGTATCAAATTCTAGCTCACAGTTGGCCAAAGAGCACCGTACCTACTATGCTCTGCTATTAGTAGCCTACACCGAATTGCACATAGTGAACGTATGTCATATACCTGTCCATATACTGCAGTACTCAATACCCATCTCGCGTATTATATAGATGAAATTCTACGTGTGTGGATTGCAATGGGCATTTTCGATTCAGTGCGAATAATATGCCTAGGTATACCTGCAATATCGTGCAACGAACGCACACCGCGATATATTCGCTCGAGTATTCGACTGAATACGTTGTTTTTTTCTTTTTCTTTTTCCTTTTCTTTTTATTTCACATGCACTCGAACCTTTTTTGATTATTTGTATACTTTTCATTTTTTATTATTTATTTTTCACTTTTATCGTAATACGTAGGTATACAACGTTGAAAATAAAAGTAAAAATCAGTTCTCTAATTCCGCAACTAAATAAAAAAATAAAAAAAAAAAAAAAAAAAAAAAAACCCCATTTGATATCGCTCAATTATTATTATTATTATTTTCGTACTTTAAACCTCGGCATTTGATATTGTAAGGTGAATTTATTTACCATATAGTATAGCTATAGGTGGGTTTATTGATGTGAACGCCAATTATCGTGCTAAATTGAATGACGTGACTTTTTTTTTTTTTTTTTGTCTTTTTTTTTTTCTTTATTCATTTTTTTCACGCTCACTAAGTAGCGGCGAGACGAGTTTCCACGAAAAACTCATCATCTTTAGACTTCGTCTTAACCCAAGACTAATTATCTTATCGATCAAAGGGATAGCGAATTGTCAATTTCGCGAATTTGTTGAAGAAAAAGAAAAAATGAAGAATAAAATCATAATTTGATATATATTATAATTATATAGATTAAAGGGAAGACGTAGAGACGTGCGGCTTCTTGGCTTTGGGGTTTGAGCACAGTGTGTTTTAGCATACATATTGTTACTTCAAGGATAACCACCCAGCATTATGAATAATCCACGCCCTGTCTTTATGCTAATCGAGGGTCCGCTATATTAATTTACATGCTAACGACATGGACAAACGCGTATCTCTTTCAAATGATGTATCTGCTAGATGGATTTTAGCCTAAAACCTGATGGACCCAAGCTAAAGACCGTGATAACGTTCGAGTATGGACCCTTCCAGCATACAGAATGCGCAGATATACGATAATAACGATATATTATAGTCGAACGATGATGATGAATTTTGAAGAGCCATAGATTTTTGTTCATTATACAAATAAATATGATATTTGGGCAGCGTCGGCGACTTCTGATAATTTCGAGTGTGGACATCTCCACACCTTCCACACAAAAGTCGCCGACCCTGCTGATGGGTCAAATAAGGTACCGAAAGGTCAAAAGATGCACCGAGGGGTCAAAAGATGCACCGAGAGGTCAAAATATGCACCGAGGGGTCCAAAGAGGCACCGAGAGGTTGAAAGAGGCACCGATAGGTCAAAAGATGCACCGAGGGGTCAAAAGAGGCACTGAGAGGTCAATAGAGGCACCGATGGGTCAAAAGAGGCATCGATGGCCTTTGGGACAATTTTGTTGATACAATAAAGCCGGTGATTATCGTGATCTGGTGAGATTTCGCTAAGGTGTATTAGCGTTGAATGAAACATCGGCTCCGTATTGATTGATAGGTATAAAGATACGCCGATAATGGGGCTTGAGTTAATCAATGTTAAAGCCATAAGGTGAGGTGTATGTACGTGAGAGGGCAAATGTATATATGGCAAGAGTGTGTTTATCTGACTGAAGAGGTATGAGGGTGGATTTGTAGTATAATATTTCTGAAGGATGTGTATAGAGAGTCACGTATAATTTTAAATATGTAAAATACGTGAATTTTTTCGTGGGACGATAAGACGTCATGCCTACTGCAGCCTCTCTCTCGAGGAGAGAACATTTTATTTATACGCGAACCCCTCCTGGGAGGGTATAAAAAGTTAAATAAAATTAATCGCAGTGTAAGCTTATCTTGGCTCTCCACCTCCTTCGTCCCTCCGGCCTCTGGAATTTTCTCCGACTCCCCGTTCCCTGGTATATAGATACAGATATATACATATATACCTATATACATAAAAATATATATACCCCCGTTATATATAGTCGAATAGGGTGTATCAACGAAACGTCTTTACGCTTTGTCGTAATTCCCTTCGCTCCTTTTATTTTTGCTTTTTTCTTTTGTTTTTTTTTTTTTTTTTTTTTCTTTCTATATTTTAACCCTCCCTTATACTTCGGCGTACTTACTCTACCCCGTGCCAACATCAGCAGTAACCAACCCAATCCAACCCCGCAGAACCAAGGGTTGCTTGCCCCCTTCCACGAAACCGAAATGCTAGCTGCAGCTTTGTAATAAAATGAATAAAAACGGAAAAAGAAAAAAAAATGGAAGAAAGGTGGAAAAAAGTATATGAAGGGGTTGATAACTCCACTCGGTGCCTACATACATACGTACGTTGCAAGATACACATCATTATTTATATTCTACATCATACTCACTCGCTGTATAACGCTGGTCTTCAATTCGTAGGGTCGAGGCTGCGTCATTGGAAATTACGTTTAAGAATTAAAAAAAGTTGAAGATAATCGATTGGAACTATTCTTTTTTCTTTTTTTTTTTTTTTCACTTATACCTAATATTGGGGTAGTTTTTTTCACCTCATAGACTTAAGTGTCTTTCTAAATCGGTATTGGATTAAAAATGTATAATTACGAAATGATACGTTTTACCTGGGTGAAAATTAAACCAAACTCAACTTCTCCCTCGTTTTTTTTTTTTTTTTTTTTTTTTTTTTTCCCTTGACTCGCACAGTAAGTATATAGATATACAATCCACAATTATACCCAGGTATACGTATACGTACTCGTGTACAATTTAAAGGAAAAGCTCGAACTCTGCATTAAGAAGATCTCGAAATTCAGTGCAGTTATTTTTAATCGCTCTCGTAAAAAACCATAATTAAAACAGTAAATCTTAATTTTTATGCGTAGCTTGCTAAGTTGGTAGAGAGAATCCCCGAGCTTTAACCCTTAGATTTGAAAGAGGGTAGAAAATACAGAAAGAAAGAAAAAAAGGAGAAAAAAAAAAAACTGGTAAGACCAACGAGTCGTCTCGAAAGTGTTACCCCGAATTTTTTTTCTTACCTCGGTATTATTACCCATATTTCTCATCCCTCGTGAAGAAAAATTTATCAACCCTTAAGTAAGAGTGAGTTTTCTCGCGATGTAAAAATATTACGATATAATTATCATTGGCTTGGTTAGAGAAAAATAATTCATATAAAAAAAAAAAAAAAAAAAAAAAAAAAGAGAAACTCTTTTTCGCGGTATACATGTATAAATATATAATATATACCTATATTTTTTCTTTTTTTTTTTCTTTCGAATCAGGTATAACCGCGGGATTGGTTGATTACGCGCTTTGGTAGATTTTACCGAATATGAATTTATGTCTACAGTATTTACCGTTCAAATCCCTACGGTATAATTAGCTCTGTTTGCTATGCGTCTGACTCCTGCCAGCCGTCACTCCCCAGTAGAGAGATTCACCTGGCCAATTATTGACTAATTAAATACTGCTTAAACCACCCCCAACCTCCATCCCCACCCCCAGTACAAATTACTCGAATATTCACTATCCTCTAATATTTATCTATTCAACTTCTGCTACTCCGATGTAGGTATAATACATTATGCATTCGTGGATGAGAGAAAAAAAAAGAGAGAAAAATCTAAAAAAAAAGACACAAAAGAAAGAAAAATCTTTTTTTAATTACCGCTTCTTTCGGCGGCCTTTCACTTATTCCAACTCCTATCTCATTCCCGATGGGTTCTGTACCGTTGTACCATGTCACGTTTGCTGCAGGTCTTGCTCCTCTTATTATACACTGAAGGGATACCGTGGTGCCTTGAATAACGTGGCCAGTCAGTCCTCTGAGTTCCATACCGAGGGGCCGAACTGTGTTGGACAGAATAATAAGTTTTATAAGATGATTATTGAGGAGGGTATATCTTTTGGGGTGGGTCAAAGTTTTCCCGTTATTAAGTGGCGGGGTCAAATAATACCGAGCTTATGCTCCTCGTCCGTATCTGAATGAAAATACCGAGGAATTTGAAGAGGCAACATATATAAGACGTGGAAACTGGAAAGGAGACAGAATCGAGATGAAAGAAAGAAAAGGAACGGTATATAGTATATATCCGTGGTCAGAGAATCTAATATCGGGAAATTGCACTCGACATTTCGTATGCTAAACTATGAAAAAAGGTCAAGTCTTCCGCTCCTAGAAGGATCGAGAAATCGGTTTTAGAAAATATGCTGATGTATTCTACACTCATGCGTTTGCACCCAGAGCTCCAGGGCGATTTTCAGGACCCATAGGAGGCCTAAGAATTTAACCAAGTCGAGTTAGCAACTTTCCGGATCCATCTTCTCTCGAAAAGTTAGTTTCTTCCGAAGTACCTACCAGTTCCATTTTTTTTTTCTCTCTCTCTCTCTCTCTCTTTCCCCATCTGCGTATTTTTTTATTTATTCTGGAATTACTTCTCATGGTCTTAAACACACCTTACGATTGTCGAGAACAAAAATTATAATTACCGTTCACGACCACATTTGTCTTCACTTTCAACGGTTCGGGTAATGCGAGGCTGCTAGCTTGGCAGGTGAAATGAGCCCCTAGGTCACCTCGGGCTACCACAACTTCTAGCCGGCTGCTTCCAGATCCGACGCCATCAGTCGTAGGCGTGGACGAATTCTCGGCTGTGAAACAGATATTTTTTTTTTTTTTGTTAAAAACAATTTGCTTTTTTTTGTCGAAAAAATAAAAATAAGCTATTTGAATTCCTGAATTCTATTTTTCGATTTTTTTTTTTTTTTCTTTTATGAACGTCGAAGTAATATCTGATCCGGAATTATGAAGAATATGAAAAAACGAGTCTTCCTAATTACTTGTCGTCGTTACCACGTCGGAATTATTAATGGGAATGTAAAGCTACAATAGAATTAGGGAGCTGTCGGGTAACTCTGGGAAGTTATCTTGGGTGGTCGTCAGGGCTGGTTGGGCAGGAATAAAAAGCAACCCGTCAAAGAAGCTATTAACACTGTTATCACGTAATAAATCCATGAACAATGGACGAGGTGGATGTGTACTACGTAACATGATCCGAAATAAATTGTGCGTTCTGTAGAAGAATTTGGGCCAAAACGTTATATTGTCGAGGCATAAGCGATGAACATCGGTGATGATTATATATACAAGAAGTTTTGCGTTTGTTGGTCACCGTACTGCAGATTGGGGTGCATTTTTTTTTTTTTTTTTTTTTTTCATAAAGGGAATAAAGTGAATAAAATGATACAGAGAAGAGAGAAAACGAAAAAGGTAAGAAAAAGAAAAATTGTTTTCTCTGTTTATTAGGTAACGTTGCAGCGGAGTGGATGTTTTGCAAGTATGATAAGTAATAACACTTTTCTCCGAATGTTGGAGGAAGGTAGGTACTTTTTTTTTTTTTTTTTTTTGCCCGAGACCGAAGTAGACGTGATAAAATTCTTTGACAATTTTTATCCCTCCTTTTTCTATTTCTCTTTTTTTGTCGACAAAAATATTCGGCATATATACCTACTTGTGAGAATACAAATAAGAGTGTAAAGGATAGAAAATCTAGAAGGGGGAAAAAATAAGAAAAGGATAGAAATAACGAAAAACTAAATAAAGAAAGAAAAGTAGTCCGACGACGTGGCGAAAAAAAGCTAAGAGATCCTATTCCCCTACTACCGCTATACCAGAGAGATACCCCATCTTCACCCTTATAGCTATCCTTTTTAGTCGCTGAACGGCTTGAGAGGCGGACGAGAGGAGGAACTCTGTTACAGAGTCAGGGAAAGCTGGGGACTGCCACAAAATTACGCGGAATCAAGGCCCGGGTGTAATTCAAGCGAGACCTAACTCTCCTCTTTCAGATATACCGCCTCTTCCTCTTCCTCTTCCCTTCCCTTCCTACTTGCCAAATTTTATACACGTATATGTATGTGTACAGGCATATACATATACCTACACTGTGTATGGTATACCCGAAACTTATACCAGAGTAAAACCAGAACCAGACGCAGAAGCAGAAGCAGAAGCAGAAGCAGAAGAGCTGTGGGTATGTACCCGCGACTCATTCGGCCCAGCCGTTTCCCGGCATTTGTCACAATAAACTGGGGAGGGTGAAAAATCGATGGAAACGAGGTGATAAGAATGTGAATTAGGATCCACCAATTTGGTAACCGAATTTCCTCCGTTCTCCGGCTTTCCCTACTCTCCAGACTTTACTTTTTCCATCTCATTTTCTCATTTCTATTACTTTTGCTTTACTTCACTCAGCACATACTGTAAACACTGGAGAGCATACGTTTTAAAGCCGTGGTTCAAAATGCACTTTTACATTCTATGCAATTACTATGCATTAGAATTTCTATTTATGTCAAAAGATTGTATCTGAGCGTAACTCGGCGTTTTTCTAGATTTTACTATCTTTCGAAGAAAGGAACTTGCGAATTATCACATTGCGTGCGAGGTCCTGCGTTAAAGTATACCTACCTACCTCGGAACCTGTCACTCTTTGTATAATTCCTGTACTTTGAAACGAGACCTGAGCTCACTCGGAGTATTACTTTCACGTAACAACTGGGTTTATTATACTCTGCGAAAATACGAGAAAGACACTTTTTTCCACCCAGTAATAGACGGACTGAAACACCGAGTGACTTCTTCATGTTTCGACATCATCGGAATGGAATAATTCATGAAAAAGGGTCGAATACCGAATCCTGTTGGATTTAATTGCGGATACTAAAAAATGTCTGGAATCCCATCAGCCCCTGATTTGCATATGTGCTTTTTAACCGAGCCAGGATTTGGTTTTATAAAAATGAATGGAATAGTCTGATTTGAGGTGTTTCTAGATTCCTGAGAAACACCGAGTGGATGCCTTGAATGGCCGAGGGTATTCCTAGCTGTTAGCCTTATCTTCAAACGGTCGCGTGGAGATTGCGAACGGATAGAACGAAGCATTAATCTCGCGTTCGTTATCGCGCTCTTGCGAAGGCGCCTCGTTCCTGGAGGATTCCGACTCGTGGTTCTCCCCTTCATGGTTCGTGGTTTCTGGTTCCCTGGCTTTAGGCTGACCAAATGGCTCGCCAATAACGATCTGGCTTGAATACCCATCGGTTATTTGCCAGCCTCGTATCCACACAACGTCAATTCAAGAATGTACCCTTTGTGCTGGCTTGTAAACGCACCCTCTATACATTCAGTATTGACCTTACATCGAGTATATATATGGACTCAGTGTGTGCCCTAGCCTCTATTCTGTGGAGAAAAATATTCGCCCAAATCCCAAAGCCAGATAATATTCCATCTGGAGTATTTGACCTTTGTTATCCAGTCAGGCGTAAAAGTAGGACGAAGGATTGTAGTGATCAGAACCAAGGAATTACCCATATATATAGGTATAACCAGAAGAAGAAGAAGAAGAAGAAGAAGAAGAAGAAGAATTATAAGAATAAGAAAAATCGTAGAGGTTGTTTGCTTGGATGCAATATAAGCCGGTGGGATTATACTGAAATTGTTCTCAAGTGGAACTGTTTCTAATAACGGGAGGTTCAATCCGAGGATAAGCGTTGGAGAAATATTGGTCAAGCCATAAGAGGACTTGGCAAAAGCTTTTATGGCACATGACAAACTGGGAAAACGAATATCGTCAAGAACTGGTGACAAGTGAAAAAGGTAAGCATATGTTCAGACACAAGATTATCAAAATTCTAGGTTCTAATTTGGAATTCGTTTTTCGTTCGGGTTGGAAATGGAAGCTAATCTCCTCGTTGAAAAATTGAATTTCTAGTTATTTCGTGCTCCTTTTTTTTCGCGATATTTTTCCCAGCTCATTTCCGGTATACGTGGGCGCGCACAGTCTGTCTAAAGCAACCCGTATTTGACCCCAGGGGATTTTCCTTCACGAAAATTCAGCTTCGGAATGGAATATTTTTATTGGGAAGCGTCCGAAATAGAAAGAGAAAAAAAAAAAAGCAAAAAATTCGGCAAAAGCAGAAAGGCGAATTTCAACTTCAAAGAGACTCCCAGAGTTTTCGATGCGGTCACTTCCAGATTCAGCGTTAATTTAACATCCCGACAGGCTTCTGCCAAATATTATCACGATTCTCACCTTTCATTATCTGCGTTCCGTTCAGCCATTCTACAACAGGAACTGGCTTTCCTGGACCACTCTCGCAGTTGAGAACCAACCGCGTACCCTCGTTCACAGGAGTCAAAGTACTTCCATCCGTGATGATTTCTCCCGTGTTTTCATTTTTCACCACCAGTCTGTCCGGTTTTACTAAAATTAGAGAAAAGTGATGGAAAATTGTTAATATTTGACAAATATATTACAGAAAATAATATAAGTATTTATATAAGAACGATCTTGGAATAAAGGAGAATAAATTTGGTCACACAATTTCGTGGATTATATTTGTAGGTATAGATGCTTTGACAATTTTATCTGGCATCAGACCTCATATTCCTTGGATCACGCCGTAGTTTTAGCGATTTAATATTCACCAGACTCTGACCTAGTTCGCCCACCTCGAGGGAGCATCACGTGCATCTCGCCATATCCACTTTCGTATACGACCAAGAGCTATGTGTTGGGTATATGGATGTTGAAGAACGTTAGGCGAGGTAGTATAAGAAGAAGAAAAAGAAGAAGAAGAAGAAGAAGAAGAAGACGAAGAAGGAGTAGGAGAGGTGGTACCACAGTTGGGGGATGAAGATGCCTCGTTCATTGAAAAGTTTATTCATATCCGTGACTTTATTTGCCATCGTAAGAAAACGAGGTTCACATTTCTGGTTCAAAAACTCCTCTTCTCAAACTTTCTTTCACTGGGGTGAAGGAGGGGGGTAGTAAAATTTCAACTGTCGCTTCAAAAAAGGAACAATCTTTCGCCCGGGGATGCTGATATTTGAAATCGAACCATTTTTTAACTAACCCTCTCCGCCCTCTTCAAAAATGAAATTGAGAAAAAATGGAAAAAAAAAAGAAAATAACGAAATCGTGTGTCCCGAAATATCAAATTTGGATATGATTTTTATTGTGTCATTCTTGTCTCAGTTTGGTCTTGATTTTTTCGCCTTTTTTATAAACGCGTGTCAAAAAAGCAAAGAAAAAAAAAGTAAACGGTACGAACGACGTTGGTTTTCATTTCTTTCAGTCTCCGACTTTCTTTCACAATTTCAACAATCACTTATATAGATATTGGATTCTGGCCTCCTGCAGAGGGCACAAACCTGGCGTTGACAACTTTCTTAATTTCTCTGATTCTCCGTCCTTTCGTTTTCGCCTCCCTTCACTCCCCAACCATTCATTCTATGTTCGTTCACCCTGAAGACACTCGCTGCTAGATAACCGGAGCTTTTTTCTCTCAAAAAGACATATACCTACCTATATACCTATCACGTCTAATTTCTATTATAACTTTGTACACAATGAACTAAAAAGAATTGGTATCATTATTTTATTGTCAAATTTTATACCTTTTTTCTTTCACTATCAACTTATCACACAGAAAAATAAATAGAATATAATACTAACATGAATCGAAACTAGTAAATTGATTTCCTCAAATATACTACCTTCACCCCTGTACAGAAAAACTCCCAATTTAAATTTCTAATCTTCATTTTCCAGGAGTTTGTAGAATAAAAAAAAAAAAAAAAAAAAAAAAGATATAGAAAAAGAAAAAGTAAAAGAAAAAATGATTTCTTTCTTACTTTTGAATACGCCCCTCCTGGATTAAACCGCGCCACAACTTTCAGTCGTATTACAACCCACCCCTACTTCTAAAACACCTTAAATCTCCGCTCAAGTTTAATTATATGCAGTCGTAAATCTCGAGGATTTAAGTAGCTATCGTTGATTTAAGCATCACCGTTAATATGTGGAACAGCCCCACAATCTGGTTCCAAAATACACATATATTGATATAGCTATATATGTGACTGGTGTAAGGGAACTTACCCTATCGCCACGAACGAGTCATAAATAGAAAACCGTATGGGAAACAGGGGTGGAAAAAAGATCGGGAATCAAAAAAAAAAAAAAAAAAAAAATTTCATTTTTTTCCACAAATTTCTTTTCGACGGGAGGTGCGATGAATTGCTTCATTATACGACACTGGGTATATTGAGTATGTGAATCGTGAATGGGGTATAACCACGTACCGAAAGGTATATAAGCTGTGAAAAATGCTATACGAGATGTAGCAGTATGTAGTAGGGGTAGGAATAGGAGGGTGGTTAGGTGTCGTGAAAGATGCAGCAGCATATTACATGTAAGCTGCAAGCTCGATCTAGCCTCTTGCAGGATTGAAGTTCGCGATGCCCTTATAGCTCGAGCTCTATTGTTGGCCTCTAGTTCTTTCCGGTTGAAAAATTCAATGGAACTTTTCATCCGGGAAACACCTGCAGTGTTGAGGTAACAGAATGGAATGATACCAATGTACGTGGCTTCAGGCGTTTTTAAACGGGACTTATAAAGCTCGGTTGACGTTGTTGTATCGAAAATTTCAACCCCATGTAGATAATGCGATGATGGGGTAGAGGGGGGAGAAGATGCGAAATTTCAAAATTGTTTTAGATAATTTTTTAGGATTTTATATAGTCTTTCTTTTTCTTTTCCTTTTTTTTTTTTTTTTTTTTTAAACCGTATAATTCAGACTTTACTCTCGGGCGTAAAAAAAAAATCAGAAGAACCTCTCGCATCGTAAGTTTTATTAATATCTCTTCTCCGCTTATATAGGGGCGGCGACGATCCTCGGGTAAGACATTCCCCCATAATTCACACCGCGTATAAAAACAGGCCTTGAAAAGGCGAGAATTCCTCAAGATCGTTACTCGCGATTATCGATCATATTTTTTGTTACGAAAATAGCTCAAGTATATCATAACCAGCAAAGAATAGAATGTATAGAAAAAAAAAAGAAAAAAAAAATGTTATAAAAATGATAATTTTGGAAATTTTTATATAATAATACGATACTTTTTTCTCCGTACAATATCTAGTTCCCGTTTACTTGAAAAGATATCGGGTATACCTATGTACGCCAAAAATCGTTCACCGATGTCCTGTACCGGCTATAATACTCATACAGGTATATGGGAAATTTTATGTGTTTTCACCTAGCATCGGACAATCACAATTTCCAATTTCGATAAAACTCTGGTACCTTGTAGTACTACTATCAGATAAACTTAACCAGAATTTTTACTTTTATTTTATTTATTTTTTACCGTTTCAAAGTTATGCATCATTGAACGAAAATTGTTGGGGCTACTGTTGGAATCATTTTTTTAAAAATACAGAAAATGCTCTGTTGAAATATCAGAATTATGAAATTCTAACGTAACTGGTATCTTTTTTGGTTCAAGAGGAAATTTCGATGGTGTAACTCGCGTGATCCAACTAACTATCTTTTGAAATAAAAACGATACCACTTTCGTTAGGATCTCAAAATTCTCGTACTTCAACAGAATATTTTCTGTATTTTTTTTTTTTTTATTTTTATTTTTTTTTTTTATTTTTTTGCAATTTTCAAAGTGGCCCCAATAATTTTCGATCAATGATCCATACCTTTGAAACGGTAAGAAATAAAAGAAAAAAAAAACCTATGGGTGAGTTTATCTGATAGTACTACAAGGTACCAGCGAGTTACGACGAAATTGGAAATGACGATCGTCCGAGGCTATATATGTGAAAACACATGAAATTTCCCATATATACAATACCTACCTACATCTGTATTTTATATACCTATACCGTCCATGTATAGATTTAATAGCAATATGGTTCGCGCAGAAGCAAATCCGCTTAGAATCCTACCATAAAAAAGAATTGAACCAAAAACGAAAGAGAGGAAGAAACAGGAAAAAAAAAAAAGCTGGAAAAAAGGAAAAGCAAAAAGGGAAAAAGGGAAAAAGGGAAAGAAGAAAGAAAAAAAATACATAAAAATATTGGGTCCGTGAACAAATTTACGGCAATCCGTCTAAAAGGGGCTGCGGGGGTCGAGGATCAGGTCGGTCACAGGAACCGGCAAAGAACTGACCCCATCGTGCGTGTGGGTGACAGTTGGCTGGTTTGCCAGTAGTCCAGGGTATTTGTCGGCTGACCCGAGCACCCATACAACCCTAGTAGCCATTTCTTTCTCTCTCAGGCAATCCTTTTATACAATTTTACTACGGCTTTCCTCCCTTTTGTTTATTCATTTATTTATTTACTTATTTCTACCATTACTCGACGTTTGTGTGGAGGAAAATTTATAGCCGAATGAAATTTCTCGCCAATTATATTTCAAAAGTTAATGTATGAAGAAAATCAATGAAATTCGTGATTGTGAAAGTGTTGAAAAAAAAAAGAAGTAGAAAAAATGAGCTCCTCAATTTTACTGCATCGATCGAATCCGCGACACGACACCTCGGTGTTTCGAGTTTTATTTTCATTTTTATTTATGTTTTTTGATGTTTCCTTTTTTTTTTTTTTTTGTTAAAACTTGGACGTCGAGCCAGGTCGTAAACAACGTTTTATTCCAACGGAAGTTGACGCGCTCTCGGACTTCCGTTTGATTGATCGACGGTTTTTAGAATGATTTATTGGCTCCTGGCTTTTCGACTGCTAGTTCTGCGGTACAACGTATGTAAACAGTATACTCCATTGTGTATATGTACGTATACCTATGCATACAATCGACGGTTGGAATGCACTCGGAAACAACCCCCACCCACCTGATACGTGTTCATTTTTATTCAAAAATATCCGCTTCGCAAAATCCTGCAACGCTAAATACTAATTGCTGGTTTGCAGATATCCATCGCTCTGTGTGTACCTACAATCACGTAAAACGCTATAAACTGCATGCGAGTTGACGAGGAAAAGGATTTCCCCATCAATTTAAAAAAAACTAAAAAAATGAAAAGAAAAATGCAGATTTATATAGGGGATGAGAAAAAAAAAGAGGTAAAGTATATAGAGAGAGAGAGAGAGAGAGAGAGAGGGAGAAAAATGATATTCTTAAGATATAAACTGAAAGCTGGTTTATCCAAGAAAGGGAATAGAGTTTAGAGGAAGGTAAATGTGCGGGGAAACTGGTCTCCCGAAGGTGGATGGGTAGTTCAAGGGGTGGATCGGGTGGGTAGAGTCGTTGGTTTCCCGAGGGAGCGTGAAATTAAATTCCTTTGCCTTCTCAATTCCCGTGCGGGATCACCCGGAATGACGAAAACACTTCATCACTGACCCAAACGGCGGTGCAAGGGACGAACGTCTATATATTTCAACTGTCTCTGCAGAAAATCATCAGCACCCCTCTTCACCGCAGCTAACTCAAATAAGCGTCGTTTCAAAGTCGCGATATTTCCTTAAATTATCCTTATACCTATATTATATATTATATATATATATATATATTAACGAAAAATATTCTTCAAGCTTTCCGGAAATTACGACCAGGAGTAAAAGGAAGTGGAAGTGGAAGTGGACTCGGTGGAAGCCAGAAATTGTCAGCACCAAACCGTCACCGCATCCTCGAGCTGTTTTTCTCAATTTTTATCCCTCAGGTTAAAAAAAAAAAAGAAAAATAAATAAAGAAAACTTTAAACTATATCCCAGAGTGTATATAAAAAGATAAATTGGTGAAAATTATGCAGCGAGAGTTTAAAGGGTTGATTTGAATCTTTGTTTAAAAGTTTCTTCTCGTTATTTAATTCTATTTTTTCGGCATAGGCATTGAAAAGTCACTTTTTGACGCCTGTTTTCGATCCACAAAGTGTCACTTTATACGGTTGGTTTCAGAACTGCCCTATAAAGTCTTTATACGGCAGTCTGGATGCGCAGTTCGAAGTGCGCATTCCAAAGCTGCCATATAAAGTCTTTATACGGCAGTTTCGATGCGCGGTTCGAAGTGCGCGACAGATCGCACCATAACCCCATCTTCGTCTAGTGAATCTCAACAGGCGTCAAAGTGACTTTTCATGCCTATTTCGAAAAAAATACAGTATGGGGCTCACCCGTAAACCGTTTTTGACTCGAATAATGATTTCAGAACTCGCTTCCGGCTCGCCTTCGGCTCGCCTTTAGCTCGTCCTGAAATCATTATTCTCGCCGAAAAACACTTGGTTTACGGGCATGCCACATAATATACTATTTTCGTTGTTTTGTTAGTTTCTTGACATATAAACCACGTATCAAAAACAGATACAAAAATAATGATCGAATTGTTTTTTAGGGGCGCGAAAAATTGTTGCCTTTCATTGTTCAACGCCTCGACGTTACACTGCAGGGTGCGTAATATTTTGGCCGGGTGTCCGGTATCGGGCTTTCCGCATCCCATTTCCTCCCTTCACGCTACCGAGCTTTTGACGTATCGCTAAATTCTGAGTGATTTTAGAGCTGTTATTCGGTAACGTATAGTAGATTGGATAGATTACTAAATTAAATTAATCGATTTCATCCTGCAGGCTCTATACGAACAATTTAACCGAGGTTCGATCACCGATTATAAAACGCACTATGACATATTATAGATAATATAGATATACCTACCTACCTACGTTACCTTTTTTTTCTCTCTATTTTCAGAAAAATCGTAAGAATTTCATTGAGATTTAAATCCAATTTGAATAAGTGAAATTCCATTTCATAAAGTTCACAGCTTACCAAGTAAATTAACTGACCTATACCTAAACCTTACTCTGTTAATAGTAGAACAGCGCGTTTCGAGGTAGTGGCAGAAGTTATATTGCATTAAATGTGGTGGCTGGCCAACAATTTCTACTTGCAAAGTCCAAGCACCTAATTGGACAGTGACTATATACATATATACATGTATAGGTTTAGTTCAGGAAGCAAGTACCATACGGCCCCAGGCAAACGTGATGCGGAGGCGGGGGTGTGTGTTACTTATATACGTTATACCCATACCCGGAGACGTCGATGACAGTACTTACCGCTAAGAAATGGTCTTATTAAACTTTGGAGGAACCCGAGAGTCCCGCTTAACAGGGTTGTAATTAAACGATATTGCCTCGCGGTTAGAACGTAAGTTTTGTGCCATTTTCATACCTTTGAATATAAACGTTGTAAAATCTACGTTTTCTGGGGGTTAATTGACAGAATTTATTCGACGGGTTAATTATCGGATATTTATAGGATCCAACAAAAAAAAAAAAAAAAAAAAAGAAGAAGAAGGAAATAATCAATCAATTCGATTGGAAAAATGAATGAAAACTTTATAAATTAATTAGATATTCATAATCTTGATTGTTAATTAAGTTTGTAGAATTGGTATAGCGAAAGAAATTGATCGCGTGCTGATTTCATCTTTTTTTTTTTTTTTTCTTCTTCTTCTTCTTCTTCATTTTACTCTTTTCTCTTTTTTTTTCAATTTTTGATAGGTTTCAATTGATTGGTTAAATTAATCAAGAGAAATTTTGTCGGTATATTAATGAGTGAGAAATTTTTCTACGGCTTACACGTGGAATAATTAATAAACGCAAAGATTATTCTCTCTCGGATATAGGTATAAGAACAGTATCATTTTTTTGGCTTCTTTAATATTAACTCGTACTATATTATGAATATCGATATTTTTCATTTAATTCGAATTCGCGGCCACACGTAGTAGTAACTGCAGTGTAACACCTCAGTGAAAAAAATTTAAAAAAAATAAAATAAAAATATTGATACCCTTTAATTGGAGGAGTTTTTCTTTAGGGGAGAATATTTTTTCAATTAGATATGAAAGCTTTCAGATTTCAACCATTATTGAACCCCACTCTCGATTGGATACCCACCCCTTGCTACCCCTCTACGCCGCTACCCTTCGAGGAGAGAATTGAATTGTAATTAAAAATAACCTACGTAGCAGCTGGTATCAGAAAATCGTTGAAAATGAAAAACTGAAAAAAATGAAAGAAAAAAAAAAAAAAAATGACAAATAAAATGGATATTGTTGAAAATGTAATATACGAAGATTTTTAGAGTCAGCCTCGGCGTATATGACCACTCTGCCAATATATATGTTTGGTTTAAGGGAAACGTGATTTTTTTCGAAACTTCGCACGAGCCCCCCCACCATACTCCACTCTGTCTGGTAACCGAAGAAGATTGTTTGTCTTGGAATCTACGTCTTAACCCAACTACTAACTCACTTACAGCTTTGGAAGGGCAAAGTGTGCCAAAGGATTCGATTCCACTCAATTACCTACCAAGCTACGGATTCGTGTTTGCACGTGACAACGTCGTCTTCTCGAACGGTGTACACCTCCCACGTACCATAATATATATACCTATCATACGATGATGTTTTTATATTTATACCTGTATATTACAGAAAAAAGCAAAGATTTTGTAAAAAAAAAAAAATGAAAGAAAAAATAATAATAATAATAATAATAATAATTGTTGTTCGATGAAATTTCGTTCCAAGAATCGCTCGCGCTTCTATATGCGGATCAGCCGTATTAGCACGTATATAGGTGAAGAAAGAAAATCTTTGTTTTCTGCTACGACAGCAATGGAGAAACAACATGCGGGTGTGACACGGTAAGATTCTATTATCCCGAGAGGTCCAGAATGGAATATAATACTGTGCGTCTAGAGCACGTACGATACATCCACTCAGGGGATGTCGTAGGGTAAAATAGAGGGAGAAATATAATATAAAGAAAACGTTATGAAAATAAAAGTTACGTCTTTATCTATAAATTTTCAGATTTCTTTTTTTTTTTTTCTTTTTTTTTTTCACTATATTCAATTTTTGCCATTTTTATTTTTTCTGCTTTTTGGGATAGGAAAATTGCGATATTCCGTCACAGCTTGGATTTTTCGAAATCCTGTGAGCAACTAGGGGACCAAGAAGCACAGTGCGCTAAAGGCAAGTTGTTGAAAGCGTGATTTAGTTTAACTGCAACGTAACACAGCTGCGTATACGTTTTATAGTATATAAGGGTACTAGTAGTAGCTAGTACCAGTCGCAGTCGCAGTCGCAGCAATATATAGCGACAGAAGTATTTAAGGTACTTTACGTTACAAGGCGAGAGAGAGTGAGAGAGAGAAAGAGAGCTTTATGGTATATATATATTATACACCTTACGCCTGCACCGGCAAGCAGCTCTTCCCCTAAACTTTTCTCGACTTCTCTCTCATTTCTCGCGACGAACATACGTCCGCGTTTATAGTTTCAACGATAAAAACCGTGGAACCACATATTTTTCAAAAGTTTTTGAGCACATTACCCTGAGAGAGAGAAAAAAAGAAAAGAAAAGAAAATCATCATGATATCTCTCACGTATATATATAGGAAATATATAAACCCATGGGGTGGAATATACGTATATCTACCTATAAACATAGTCTTTAAACCCCTATAGGCATTCCGTTAGTAAATTAGCTAGAGAGAAAAGGGGAATGTAATAAAACTATAATAAAAAAAAAAAAAAGAAAAGGTTAAGTAAAAAGTATATAAAAGTTTACGACGAGGCGTTGTAGGCACCTACACCTCTATCCCAGGATTCTATCTGCAGGAGTCTCACACCCTGGTCCCGTGGACGGTTGATGCCAATTCCCAATATCAATTTTCGCATATATACTATGTATATAACGGTGTGCAGGCAGTTATGGAAAAGTAATAAATTCCGAAAGGCAGTAGGAGGGGTGATAAGGACGAAGGGACCAGAAGGGAGGAGTGGGGTTAATATTGAAAAGTTTCACCGCCTATTTATTCACCGTTCTTCTGCACGAGTGAAAAACTTTTTCACGGAGCTTTACGAACTCTTTCTTTCTACTACCCCCATTGCTTCCTAAATTCACCCCGATATTCCCAGGGCGTTTCGTATAGTCGCCGAAAAATTCAATTGTTTCAATTTTTCATAAAATAATTTTATTCCGTTTAAACTTTATATATACTTATGCAAACCACCCGCACGTCATTCATTCATTCGCTTACTAACTCTCTTCTTTTCCATCCCTTATTGTTTGCGTTTAATAAAAAAATAAAAAAAAAACGAATGTGGTTTTACCCTCCAGACTCTCTGGTACCTACTTTTCTCTTCCGCTTCCTCTTTATACCTTATACTACCTTATACCTACTTCCTTTTACCCCATACCTTAGTTCCATCAACTCACGGCTCAAAGTACTAACCGTAACGTTCGAGAGTATAAACGACTTAAAACCCCTCAGGCTACGATTAATTATCCACGGGCGTTATTCAGCCGCAAAGTTTTATCCCCCTTTGCACCTTCCATATGACCAACGTGCATACGTGTAAGGTCTGGTCTAAAAGACGGGGCATATTATACTGCATCGATCATTATGTCTCTAATATATTATATAGCTATATGATCATTAACGTGCCGATCTATTATTATCAACGTATATCGTTTCTCTGTGTACAAAAGCTTTCGGATATTTCCTATACACACGTATTATAGTAGACGTATAGAACGAATATTGATGAACGTATAAAAGAGAAAAAGAAACAAGAATAAATACCTATATTAATAGGTATATGTTAGATTTTCGTTAATTCACCTGGACAGATCTTGAGAACTCATAAATTTAGAGATAAACTATATAAGGGATGAAGTTTTACGATGTGATACCTGATACGGTGTGGAGTAAAGACGAAGAGCTGGTTAAAATGATTGATAGTATCAGTTTATATTACACAAGTTTGTATTGGCTAATATATAAGGGCGTAATCTATACGCGGAATATCATTAGGAGAATTTTCTTTTATTGGAAAAATATATTATATCAGGGGTGATTGATGCTGATAATAATAGATATCTGATAAGTGATAATATAAAAGGGTGTATGAAAATATGAAATTGGATTGCGATTTCTTTGACGAAAACTACTGGCTTTACGATTGGAATAAGATATTATAGATCCAGAGTTGCATCCGCCTTCTCAAAATCAAATATTTGAATTCAACGTTCAAGCGGAACATTTGCTTTACTGTGTTGTACTTTATACGATAAACTCTTGAGAGGAATATTTCAATATCTATCCACGATGTCTAAGTCGGTGAAGATCGAGCTAGGGCAGCACAGCATTCACGGAGATATGAAAAGCTTCTGCAGAACTGGGGAGAAGTGCTTTCTTTTCTTTAGTTCTTACAGTAGAAACGTTTCATCTTAAGCAGACGGTTTTAGGAATATATATTATATATATATTTCCTCCATATGTATTATTTATATATTAGACCGGTTCAAAAAAATCGACTATTCTTTTTCTTTCAATTTTCACATTGAAATACTTTCGAGGGGCTGAAAAAAGATGCCTGTTAAAAGCGGAGCTCTTAATATTAAGATTTAGAGGTCGCTCATCGCGGATTTCTATTTTCCATTTGAATAGCATAGGAAATTTTTTTTTTTTTTTTTTTATATATAATTTTGTAGCTCACAAACCAATGAACAAATCCAAATGACTCAAACATATTTTCATAGGAAATTGAACACTCTACAAAAAGCTTCTCTTATCATTTTTTGATAAATTGACTCCTTCCAAAGTTATTCAAGCTCAAATTTCAATTTATAGTTGAGTAAACTATTTTTTTTTTTTTTTTGTGATTTTTTTTCCACAATGATAGATACATTTTTTAGAGTGTTCAATCCCCTATCAAAATATGTAAGAGTCATTTGGATTTGTTCATTGGTTTGTGAGCTTCGA
The DNA here is from genome assembly GCA_943736025.1 of Tenthredo mesomela. Classification (NCBI taxonomy): domain Eukaryota; kingdom Metazoa; phylum Arthropoda; class Insecta; order Hymenoptera; family Tenthredinidae; genus Tenthredo; species Tenthredo mesomela. The sequence continues at coordinate 2,840,694 of OX031022.1, forward strand.
AATTCTGAAGAAAAAAAAATAAAATTCCTATGCTATTTAAATGGAAAATAGAAATCCATGATGAGCGACCTCTAAATCTTAATATTAAGAGCTCCGCTTTTAACAGGCATCTTTTTTCACCCCTCCGAAAGTATTTCAATGCGAAAATTAAAAAAAAAAGAATAGTCGATTTTTTTGAACCGGTCTATTATATGTATATATTTATATATATATATATATACAGGGAGGATTAAACAGGTGAAGTAGTAATGTGTGGGGCAAGGTAAGGCGGAGTAAGGATAGACTAGGATCCGAGGTTTAACTAGGCTATGTACGGGTCCAAATTGCCCTACCGCATTGGACCACGACAGCTATATATCTCCGCATTCGCAGGATCCCACATTACGCAAGTCTCATAATTAACCGTTATCCCTAATTGAAATTATTGGCCCGTTTGTCCAGGTATAAGGTATGTAATTTGATGCAATACTAGGAAATCCCTTCGTGGTTTCCGATGCTTCGTATACCTACACAATCCTATTTCCCTTAATTAACCAAATCTTAATTCTACCATTTAAATCGGCTTTGGATTAATAACCACTTAGACATGCGGTACTAACTTCAGGGTGAGTTCGGAAAACATCATTCATCCCTCTCTTATGTTAGTTTCATCGATATTAAAGAAAGATATCTGATTCGCGATAGAAAAAAAAAAAAAAAAATGTGAACCAACCAATTTTTACCCCCGATTGATCAATAATCCCAATTATTTTAAATAAAATTCTTTCTATCCTCAAGCACGTCAAGTATAATAAGAGAGGAATAAATTGTTCTCTTACTTTACCTACTCGCTTCCATTCTTGGTAGTTTCTCGAGGAATGTATATGATTATTGCTAGATTTAAGATGATATCGCTGTCTCGAAATTTCTCAGTCGAGAGCACGATCCAAGTCTTTGGTGGTTCACGTATATACAAGGAATATTTTATTCAAACGTAAAACATTTCCTGCATACCTATACATGTATACGCGTATATAGATGTACCAACCTCAACCCCCGTGATATTCACACTCCCACTCAACTCGACTCACGAGACTTGCTGTCTCAATTTGCATAATAGGTTTCTTGATTTTCAACTGCAAAGAGAATATGTACTACACGTATATATACTAAGTGTCACCCTTGAGCCGGCTCGTTTACTCACCCCTCGTCACTTCCAGGCAATATTTAAGGGTGACTCCATACTACATAAAAAACAAACCATCTCAGCCTCGGCGAAAACTGGAGCGAAAATCTACAATGGACGGCAGTGGGTCAGCCTAAGATGTTTTTTTTTTTTTTTTTTTCCTTTCTTTCTCTCTCATTTTTCTCCTCCAAGCTTGCACAGTAATTAGACTTGGCTTATTAAACTCTAAACGTCACTCGTCCAACATTTCAGGTCAAACGGTCAACAAGTTTCGCACCGTTTAGTTAAATTTACATTAAAATTCTCGTCCCAGTTTAGAATGAGTGATAAAAATTCGGGAAATCATTATTTTTTTGCCACTCGATCGAATTCAAAAGTTAAAAAATTGAAAATAAAAAGTAAAAAAAAAAAAAAAAAAAAAAAAAAAAAAAACAGCCCTTATAACGATGCATGCGTAAAATAATTGACAGATCGAGATTAAAACAGATTTAAAGAGATTTGTGGAAAAATTCTATTCGCTAACCGAAAACAGTGGTACTAGTACATAATAACGCCAATTTCTATAGCCATTCACAAATTGCCGAATAACGTGACGATGAATAGTGATCATATATATTATAAATACCTATATACCTGAGAAATGTAATTTGGGTGTAAAATGGTTCTGTTATTTTTTTTTTTTTTTTTTTTTTTTTTTTCTGATTTCTAATAAATATGAAATGAACAAGTATAGTATAGATGTGAATGTTATTAACCAGCTTGTTGAGTGTAAGTTTTTTCTGTTGTTCGTTTTGGTTTGACAAAAGTTTACACTTGGCTTGAGAGGTACCTATATATATATATATATATATATATATACATGATGGTAAGAAAATTTCCACAAACTTTCGAGTAATTTAGTTTGTATATATAGAAAGGGAGAGAAGAGGTCTGGGGCATGGAGAAAAGTAAAGTTGAGTAATTAACTCCTGAGCTAATTACATTATCGACAACTTTTCTTCTGTCGCTAAAGATACGTTAACAGTAATACCGCTATCTATACCTACCTCTTCGTATATAGCTAAGATACGACGTTTTCGTGATTCGCGAAAGAGTCTGTCATCCGTGTACCTACTCGCGCGAAAGCTCTACCCACCCACCTCACTGACTAACGATAAAGTTGCTCGTCAAAAATTAAATTCAATTTCCAAGAGAAGACCTTTCAAGTATTTACTCATTTTTTATTTACTTCTTTTTCCTTATTTCCTTACCTATACCTATACCTATACCTACCTACCTACCTACCTACCTACCCACCTAACTTCCGCCCACCTACCACCTCTTTATGCTCGAAAAAGTTATTTATAAAATAATAATAATATACTATATTACATGTTTTAATTCTTAACGAGAAAAAAGTAAGTCTCTCTCAAGTAATTTTATCTTACTTCGTTCAATATTAGGTGCCTTGCTAATTATATACGTGCATCATTTATACCAATTAGGTAGTCAAAAGAATTCGACTTTATACTTTATACAAAAGTTGAGATATCAGATTTGATCAGTTGGGTAGGTAAGTATATTTCATCAATAAATCATACGCATTAATAATATTGTCTGATGGTTAAAAGGATGTTATGTCGTATTCTAAGCTAAATAGACTGTCTTTAAAATCGTGTATAGCTCAACTAAAATGTTATTCCATTATTACGATTACGATTATGCTAACACCTGCACAGCTGCAGTACTATAAGATTTTATAACAAACATTAAAGTTATACGATAAAAGTTCTGATAAGCTTTAATATCGTACACCCTGTATACTATTTGCCTATACACGGTCTATATATGTATATACATACGTGGCGAAAGTACAGTAACTATACTTTCCGAAGCTTAGAGAGGATTAGCGGTATGTTACAGGATAGGTACATTTATGCACGTAGGTATATATATAAATTATGCATATGTTTACTAACGCAACCCCTAAAGAATTTATTTTCACACGAATATGGGATTAAAAAACTATGTAAACTATATTTCAAGTTTTTAAATAAATAATTACCATCAACTACCCAGAGGAAAAGTGAGAATAAAATAAATTTACTAAAATCAGGCTAGAGGTACGATAAATTAGGATTTGAAAAATGCATAAATAATGTTGAAAGCTTTTGAGGTTCTTGAGTCTAACAATTTTATAGAAAAATTAAACAAATATATAGTTTTCTTTCTATAAAAGTCCGGTTGATAATTATTCTCCATCCATAATCTTTCTTCGGCTGGTTCCACGACGCGATTTACCCTGCTTATTTTCAATCCACTGTTTTCTTTGAATAGGGTAAAAGAGCCTGTTGCTTCTCGCGGTATAGGGTGTAGAGAATATGGAAGAAAGTAAAAAGGGCGAATGAAAAATTTCCTCAATAATGTTACTACACGCTGGATTAATATAATAATTGTAAAGCTGAATAAACCCTCGTCAGAATTTGAGTAGTGTAATTATGAAAAGTACATAGAACGTGTAACTATGAAAGTAATGTAGTACCTAGTATACGTTACGATTAAACTCATGCATGCGCTGTGCGAGATTCTAGTATATCTAATATATGTACGAAGCCAACAACTGCAACGATAACAATAACAACAAGTACAATTATGCAAGCAATTATTTTCGCTTCAATTCTCACTCCACCCTGTGTAATAGTGCACTGAGTAGATAGAGGAACAGTGGTTGATGGGAAATAGTCACGCATACCTTTAATAGGGAGACCAAAAGCTCGTGTAACTAAACCAGAACGAAGCAAGGTGAACCCCTGACGGTTCAACGCACGTTCGTCTTCGAAACCCTGACCACCCTGACCACCCTGACCACCAGGGATGCCAGGACCACGTGCTGGGCACAGAAAACTAAAGCCGGTGAACAAGGGCTGCGCATTGCTACCCTCTGCGCGAAAACACCCTTGTATCATTGCCTAGCATGCCTCCCACTGTTATATCCTACGATATACGTATACTTCTAGACTGCGTTTAAAGCTGAGCTTTTCTTAAGGGTTGTTCCACGATCTTCAAGTTTTCGAAAAATGGTCCAATATCTTCTGTCTATTTATTTATTTATTTATTTATTTACTTATGCTTGTTTTCATTTCCTTGATTTCGTTCAATTTTTACTTTTATTTTTTCGTATACAAAACTGATACGGTTTACTCCGAAATCGTATTTCTTACTCTGCAGTTTCCGGTCTTCTTGTTTACCATTATACGATCTCTTAGTATATATATATATATATATTTGTATACGCATATATATATATTTACTTTGGACGTGAATTTCTCTGTTTTTACATTACGATGATATTCCTTATTCTTATTTCTCTCAGTTTAGCTGGCTTTATAAATAACGATTTTCATCACCGTTTGTGAGACACGCGGTAAGCTCAAGGGGGAAAATCGGGTAGTTAAGAAGCGTAGAAAATGAAGAAGAAGAAAAAATAATAATAATAATAATGAAAATAATAATAAAATATTTTTAAGTCGCGGCAGGGGCCGCAGCCTCCATCCCCTATCTCGAGGTTCGTCTCGCCTCGTTAATATTTTTCTCTGTGCTTTTATCCCATGTCTGTATACGCGTACTTCTACCCCCTGTCAACCATTAAACTCTTGCTAATAAAAAATGGTCTTGAAAATAAATATATTTGATAACAAATTTTTCTACAGTATACAACTCAACGATTAGTTCATAATATATACTCGACAATTTTTCTTTTTATATTGCATTCTATACGTAGGTGTATATATAACCTCGAGTTATAATATTACATCAAACTGATATAAACAGAAAAATTTTCTAGACCGAAGAGTGAAAACATATTATACACCCACGATTTCACCCCCTTATTGCCTCGGACCGAGAAACTTAATGCGAAAAGTTTGGAAAAACTATTTCTTACGGTCTCTTAGGCTCTGAATGTCTCAGTCAATGAATCACGACGAAAACCACCTTCCTTTAGGCAATTTAAATTAATCTGCATAATTATTTAGACAACTTTTAATCTGTATAAAAACTTGATGCTTCTTCTTCTTCTTTTTCTTCTTCTTCTTCTTCTTCTTATACGAAGAATACATTTTTCTAATGCAATCAAATTAGGATTTATCATATTTGATAGCAATTTAGTTGTACAACACCGTGCGACGAGAGTCTCGCATCTAGCAGAGAGACAGACAAGCTGATCTCGACGAAGTAGAGCGTAACTTCTTCAGATATTGAAGCACATTTCTCGAGCTGTTCTATACGTGACGGAGATAAAGAAATGAGAGGAAAAGACAAGACGAGAAAGAGAAAAGAAAAAAAACAAAAAAACAAAGAAAAAACGAAAAAAGTCGTATGAAAAGGGAAGAAATTGAAGAAGACGAACGGGAGGAGCAGAATGAAAACTTGCAGACTGAATTTTTTGCATGAATGCCTCCCGTCTCAGTAGATGAGTCGCGTATAGCATCGGCCAACCCAACTGAAGGAGGAGATGAATTTTTAAATCTTTCAACCTTGCGGATGGGATAGGGTAGGTATATCGCCATAAAGCGAGAAGAGAGTAATTTCACGCTGGTATTTGAACACTGTTAAATAAATTTCGTAGCAGTGAAAGAAATATATTTTTCTTTTTTTTTTTTTTTTTTTTTTTTTTACATCGATGTACCAAATCGTTGTATTTTCGAAAGTGATAATGCAATTACTTAATATTCCACAACTCGCTATATAAGTCTCCAATCACTTCTCCGCTTTGCAAGCTCTTTCATTATGCAAACACACAACTTCTTGGGATATTGACCCAAACTTTACTGTTAGCATTGAATTAATTAATTTCTGATATTAAAAGTTTTTTGTTTCTGTTTATTCTTCATATGGTTCTTGTGGTAAGAGCTATCGAAGTTGTGTGCAGAGTGGCTGTGTATTGATTTTTGTTAAAAAAAAAGTATATAGGTAAAAGTATATATATTCATTCGATTTGAAGAAGTGTGATGTATTTAAATATAAGAAAAATGAATCAAGAATTGTAAAAATGATGAAGTCATTTATCAAAGCGTATTACTCGGCTGGTGAAACATACAGTGACGTTTTAATAAAATTATCATTAAAATCAAGTCGAGACGGCCGTAAATCTTTGTCTAGAAAACTTTTCAACTTGAACCTTGCGGATAGGATAGGGAGAGGCAACAATGAGGCGAAGGATAGCGCGATGAAACTCTGTATAATCAAACCAGAAAGCGCTCAAAACTTTGTTCCAACTCTCGTTTCGAAACGGTGGTATTTTATACCGTAGTTATTACTCGAATTATCTCCAAGATTGAACTCTGGACGAATATCCTGTTGGACGTTGGTACGAGTTTAACAGAATTAAACATCTGTATACCTCCCTACATATTTATTAATAAAATTATCAAATTATCACATAAAAAAAAAAAAAAAAAAAAAAAAAAAATCCCTACTCTTCCTTCACTCGCTCCTGCGGCTACCCGTAGAAACAAATTAAAATTAATTTTAATTGCCCTTCAACGCCAGATACGGCGAGAGTTACCTCGGACCATTTATCACCCGTTAAAAAAAAAAAAAAAAAGAGACAAACTTAAAGGAAGCAACGTGATCAGAGAGGGACACAGACAAACCCGCGGAAAAAAAGCATTCAGTACAGTTTTATAGGGTGTAGAATTTTCAGACGAATACGTATATAATCCTTATAGTTTTCCGTGAAATAAAGGGAAAAATTTATCCTAGAAAGAATCCTGATTTAAATTTTGTAAACGAATTTTTCTTCGTCTCTGCAGGTGAAAAAGGTCGGGAAGTAAAATACTGGGAATTTTTGTACCGCGGATTAGGCACCTTGTATATACCCGGGCAGAGTAGTATGTACATGTTTACTGGAAAGGGTGACAGCGTGAAAAAGAATGAATTTTAGTACCGTGTTGTCGTTTTACGAAGTTACGAATTGTCTGCCATTACGGTTTACGGCTTGATGGTTGAAATCGTATTTTGTGCACTACCGTGGCCGGTTCGCATGATGTCCTCCTTTTTCTGCTTTCACTAAGTTCTTAATCCGAGAAATTGTCTGAAGTTGAAAGTCGGGTTTATATACCCGGGAATTTTAATCGTCCTTCAATTCGTTACGACGAATAAGGTCTCGGACTCGTGAATCGAGCTTTTATAATTGAGGAATAAAACAGGACACGTATAAACCTAGTCGTGTGGAATTCAACTCGTTTACCGCAATAACCTCATACAACAGCCAAATAACGTCGGTTGTATTTCGTGTTGGCGAGATTTTACACGCTAATTACAACGCCCGTAGTATAAAACGCAAAAAGCTCGTGTGACACTGTTCGAAATGAAAAGAATTCTTTTTTTTTTTTTTTTACTTTTTAGTTTCACAAACTCACCTGTAACTGTTAAAGTAATATGCTGCACGTTGTTACACTCTCTGTTTACAGCCAGGTAAGTCGCCTCGCATTTGTAAAGTCCTTCGTCCTCCAGCATGAGGTCAGGTATTGTCAAAAAAGTCTTGGTCGCATTTTTCTTGTAGGCCATAGTCAGCCTGAAAATAAAAATCACAAATACCTACAGTGATCAATATTCGATGAGAAAAAAAAAGCTCAATTAGATCCAGATATATCAAAAATCTGACGAATTTTTTCGCACCACCTAGGAACAAATTTTTCCTGTCTCTCCCGAGGATATTGTGGTAGTTATTTGTTGTACACTACGTTTCCCACGGGGAGCTTTAGTATGCGCGAATTGGAACCGACGGTTATGTGTTTGCAGTCGGAGCTGTAAACAGCCTAAACGTCGATAATAATCGATGTCGTTGATAAAATCCGGTGTATAATGTACCTGTGAATAGCCAAAACGCTTGTCGGTCCCAAAACTGCGATATATTTAAAATACCAAGAAGCTGTATTCGGATATGTGTAGGAGGCGGGGATCCTATAATGTCCAACGGACATTATAAATCCTATATCGTATTATATTTCCAGATTTTTCGGTCAGAGACCAAAGTCCTGCCGAAGAAGTACAAAATAAAGAATGAGATGTCGCAGACCAATGGATATTCTTCATCCCTTCATAGTATATATATAATATATCTGTATTTCTCTCTTTATTCTTCTCCACAGCAAGTTACAAGAGTGACATTTCAGAGGGTGAAAAACTTACTCGGTTCTTAGATTCAGATCGGATCTTTTCATCCCTTTAAACTTTTTTTTTTTTTTTCTTTCTTTCTTTTTTTTTCTCTCTTCAAGCTTCATCTTGAGGAAAACTGCCTCTCTGTGTTATAGCCTAACTTTCTTTTTCTTGTATACATCGAGCCTTTCGCAGAATCTTACACGCTTTGCTTTTTCTACCTTTTATCTCAATATCTCGGCTATTCTTACTTGTATCCTTTGTGAGTTTATATAGTACACGTCAAAGGAAGGGTAGGTACGTCGAATTATTTAAGATATGTCGCCGAGTTGGGAATACTTCGCGAACGTATATCGTAAACCCCCGACTATTTTTTTTTTTTTTTTTTTTTTTTTTTTTTTTACGGCACAAAGCGTTCGTCGGAAATTATTAGGGTACAATTCATTTTTTCAATTAATTTATAACGTACTACTAATTTTGAGTTGAAAAATTCTGTCCAATTTAACTCCATGGCCTCATGCACAACGATTATTGTTAAATAGCCGTAAAATGTTGAACAATTAACTAAATCACATAACGTGACCGTGATTTCTATTCAGAAGTGGTTAGCCTGATTAAGTGATTCGTAATGCGAATAGGTGGGTGATGGAACAATGGATATTAGCTCGAGGTTGCCACTGCGCCAAAAGCTCCGACCTCCAGAGACAGAGGTAGGAATAGAGAATGAGAGAGGAATGGTACGTCTCGGACTAAAGGACTCCCCGCAGGACTACGAAGGGTAAAGGCCAGGGCAAGCCAGGGCGTCTATTATCCTGGGCTACAAGGCGTAGTATTTGGAACTTGGGAGTTCGAAAGTCGAGAATTGGCTGCAATGCCTTTAGCGATTTGCTCGTTCGCTAAATTCCAGCTAAGCCGGTAGCTTTGACCACAAAGGAGGCTGCATCCCTCGATAAAATTTCATATCGTTCGAGCTTATCTTGCAGTAGATATATAAAAGTAAAAGTAAAAGTAAAAGTAACCGTTCCTTCCCTTTTCTTCCCTCTTTTTCCATCATCCTTTGTTTTATTTATACGGCTGTGATCGGCTGTGATGATGTGACAGCTGATCAATCCTCCTATACCAGCGAATGACCGCCGTTGTTGTCATGTCAACATTTCGAGGACGATGAGCGGTTTACCTTATTTACCAAAAGTCCTCCCCTCTAGCACGTCGCGTAGCAAAGACCTTTAAGCCGGCTTTCAAACTGCCATAGCTCCCATACCCAAGACAAACGTCAACGTCGTAACATCAGACAGGCGTCTCTTACTGCTGGGTAATAATACTGCCCATCACTAGCCCCTTTTTACGTATATCCGGATTCATTCAATTCTCGTTATTTACGCTTTTCGCCCATTCTATTTTTTTTTTTTTTTTTTTTTTTTTCTTTCTCTCTTTTCCCTGTCCCCAACAAATAACACTTTTATCCGATCTAAAGGATTTACGCGATTCTTAAAACAGTCACAATCGATGTTCTTCCTTTCCTCTTTCCATTTCAACCAGTTTACAGAAATATCATTATCCCCGTGTCAAATTCTTCCTCTATGTAACATTCGTCCCTTTTGTTTCACAAAGAAAAACGTTGTGCAGATATATGGTTCTACCTACGTAAATGGCGAAAGTTTAGACCCGTGGTCAAATAATTGTCATCTGTCACTTCAGGGCGAAAAGTCGTGGGACAGTTAGGTAATAACCAGTTTCATTCTTTCTCTTTTTTTTGTCTTCGTTTTTTTTTTTTTTTTTTTTTTTTTTTTATTTATTTTATTTCTGGGAAATTCGCAAATCCTTTCCACTATCCTGATCCCGTTGTGTAACTGTCTGGTTCTGCCGACAGGGAGGCATCACATCGACAACGGGGTTCCCGGTACCATCATCGCATCGTATCGCATCGCAGAGAGAGAAAGAGAGAGAGAAAGTGAGTCAGGGGTGGAGACGAGGGGTCGTAGTACTGGCATTGTAGGCTACGAGGGGTGGTTGATGTATCGAGTTGCTGTCGGGGCGATTTGTTAGCCGAATTAATGCAGGAGGTTGCGGAAATTAAGCTAAGTATCTCGTGCAATCAGTATTCATGAATAAAATGAATACATTTACAATCGTTAGCAGTGGAGCGTGAGACTAATTGTTTGTGTCGACATAGTAGTCTCCAAGTATAAGACCAACGTCAAACGGTTATAAGACTTCAATTTCAACCCCTATCATATATATAGGGTGGTCCTTAATTTCATCATCTTCGAACTTCTTCCAATGCTCCCACGAGCCAGGACGTCTTCAAATATACACAAAAAATGTATCCGAAACCCCAAGTTCCTATTTGAATTCTAAGTACCACTCCAAAGCCGTCGAATTTCCCTATTTGAATAAAACACGATTTGTGACATTTCGCGGTTAATTTTTTTTTTCTCCCAGCTGTTTCAGTATACCTAGGTTCAAATAATCTCAAACTTGGTACACTCCTTACCTGCGGTAGTAGTGGGTATGTCAAAAATTCTACAGATTTTCAACGATATATAATTTTCGAAGCTACAACGTACCAAAAATTCGAATTGTGATGAATAAAAATTTGGCGTTAAAAATCTGTAAATTTTTCACGGATACCCACACTACTGTATAAGTGAAAAGTGTGCGGAGTTTCATATTATTTGATGCTATAATGCGATAGGAAGTAAAAAACAACCCCGAAGTAATAAAAATCGTGTCTTATTTAAATGGGAAAGTTCAAAGGCTTTGGGGTAGTGGGTACTTAAAATTGAGATAGGAACCTGGAGTTTTGACTACATTCATTTGTATGTATTTGGAGACGTTCTGGCCCATGGGAACATTGCAATTCAAATATGACAGAATTAAGGACCAAGCTAGTGTACATTTGAATTGAACAACCAACGTATATTCGAATATAAAGTTTCTTTCTAAACTGGTAACAGCAAAAAAATTTACCCCAAAAATCTCACCGAGGTAAGATCAATCCTACATCTCCTGGAAGGGTCCTTCCGATAACATCGCAATGACTAGCGATGCGCCGACCGAACGTGAGCAGAGATTATCCCCGGGTCAACCCTCTCGACTAGGCCATTTATGGGCGAAGAGGGTGGCGAAAGTGGGATTTTGGTTCGTGGTTCCTCGGGGTTTGGCCAAGCTGAGGAAGACTGTCTCAATCGCCACCCTCTCGACTTCTGGCAGAGTGTTTTCAGACGGGAAAAAGAGTCTTTGAATTTTCATTTCACATGAATAGAAGAAAAATTACATGCGGTAGCTGTAGGTATGTATAATTTCAAAGAGTAGTCAATAAATATTTATTTATTATTTTATTCATACCCCGCGTCTCTCTATATTTCCTCGTATCTCAACGATCAGCGAAACTCTTACGCGCGGCAAGGGATGTTCGCTTATTTCAGCCCGTCAAATACTTCGAGCTTGAAAGTTGAACAACTAAAAGTCCGACGTGAGAAAAAGGAAAAAAAGTTTCTTCCATCCGAGCTGTTTACTTCTTAACAAGACTAACGCTGTACTACGCGTCTTCGTCCATATATAAAAGGAAAAGTAATGACCGTCGTAATCGAGTGACTTTTTATCTCGTTTCATCACCTCGCCGGACTATAACTATACTCTATATGCTATCACACCTTGGAAATAGACTTGTGCCAAATATATCTTGCCAAAAATAAGTCCGCGGATTATTTTTAAAAAACGCTGATTAGGTGGGTTCAAATATATTCAACCTAGGGCTGCCCGAGTAAAGTGAGATTAGCTGTTTTAGACGCGAGGAATGATGGAGGCCTAATCCCGGGTAGAAATTATTCCAGGGGACATTCACGGCCCTCGCTGGATTGCCACGCTTGTTTTGCCGGGCCTTCCAGGGCAGTCTAGCAAGAGCCGTTCCGGCATGTAACGCTCATGCATTGATGGCCCTGTTCTGGGGGCCTTTCGAGGTTCTTGCGTGGCCCTCCTGATAAAACCAGAGAAACCTGCCAATGCGCACACACGGCTTTGCAAGGTTTTATTATTACTAATTTTTGTAGTAGCCCCTAATTTATTTTCATGAAATTAAAAAGTAATTATGGTAGAGAAAAAAAAAGACAAGAAAATTGACATATTTTTTTGTCAGTTGACCCTATCATATCGATGAAATTATATTATACATTCACTGAAAAAACCGCCGCTTTTATCGTCCCCGCCGAGACTTGAACCCACGTCCGCTCGGTTACCAGTCGCACGCCCTAACCACTACGCTAAACTAACATATGACATACAACCCAACACTCTCCTACTTGTCAAATTCTTTTGTCCTATGAACTAAAACAGTGTTGAACTGACCGTAAAAATAACTGTTGATAAATATTTGTTAATAGTTAACAAATATTCATTCAGACGTCTGGAAAACAAAAAGTGAACGCAGAAATTCTACGATTGACAGTTTTCATAACCTCGAATATTATATTTATACTTTCATTACAAAAAAAAGTCAAATAATCATAATAATTAATAATAAAGCACTGTAAAAAAGCTGTAGTGTGTCTATGCGGTGTCTGGTGTGCTAATTTTTGCTAGTTATAATCAACGTTTAAAGTAAATTTAATTGATGAGGATTTTAAAACCTCAAATAATTATTATCTGTAGACTCAATATTACTCTGATCATAAAAAAAAAAAGAAAAAAAAAAAAAAACAATTCACTCAATAGTATTATGATTACACCATGGAATAACACCAGTTTGGAGGTGTACGTTTATTTTAACCTCTTAATGGTGTTTGAGGTTATGGCGTATATTTATAAGCGGTCTTCACGAAACTGTTGGATGCAATAAATATTTGTTAGCTGTTAAAATTGTAGATTTCTCACAAATGAATATTTATTGTACACAAGATTGATTTCTTGAATGTTATAAAATATTCAAATATATTTGAAAAATTAAAAAATTGTTTCCAAATAAATGTATTTATTAACAGTCAAGAAATTCTTGTATCAGTATACACGGGCTCTATTTCGAATAGCTCGAAATTTTTTCATTCGCAATCGCGCAAATTCGGTTCATTGCAGCTTCACTTCTGTCTGGACAGGGCTTTACAGGGCCCTTCCGTGAAGGCCTGGAATTTAAAAATTGTCACGTCAGACGTAAAAGGGCCATGAAAGGGCATTTCCCGCTAGACAGATTCCCGACCGACGGGACTTGCCACTTAAGGGCCTTGCAATTATCCAGGGCAGCCTGGAATAATTTCTACCCGGGATGTAGCCACTGGATTAGAGGAAGTGTAACTCAGCTCGTTAGCAAAACGTAAAAGCTGCTGAGCCCGGGGTCATCCGAATCTACCAGCCTTCCCGTTCCCTAGAAACCGGGAATGAGCTGCTTTCGTGGTTCCTTCAGAATAGGTGCGACGCTCAGCCCCCGGGCGATCCAGCGAAGGGGTTCATCCCCGTAAAAGTTGCAAACGCCTTGATTACAAGGCAAGCCGATCCCTCAGGACCACCCATACTCCATCGACCCCTAGACCCTTGGAAACACTAGCCATACTAGGCGTCACGCGATTTTCTAGTTTAGTAATAATTTATCGCAACCTAGAGACGTTTCTTCTTTTATTTTTTTATTTCAATTCTTCTTCTTCATTTATTAACTTTGTTATTTCTTTCTTTTTCTGAATATTGCGAAAAATCTACACACATCTCTGCAGTCTCTTCTTCTGTTCTATTTCATCATTTATCCTTTCTTCTTCTTTATTTTATTTTTTTTTTTTTTTTTAGCTTTCTTTCTTCTTGAAAATTAGAGGAGATATATTTTTGATTAAATCATGTGGCAAGGAAGAGTGATGGACACGATTTTCCAGTAAAGCACTTTCCTTATCCTACGGTTCTATAACGCTTCGTAAATAATGTTTTTAAAGGGGGAATTTGATCCTCGCATTAATCGGTGGCTTCGCGAATCGATGCCGATAGAATTATTAACGGATCAAAAAAGCTTCAACCCCTCCTATCCTGCCCCCACCCTCTAAAAAGTCTTCTTATTATACTTAGTACCGCTTTTACTGTGTGGCCAGGTTTTAACATCACATACTTTACGATCACGATCCTCTCTTCTCACGCTTAAACGCAAATTTACTTAAATTTATAATAATTCGAGCTTGACAAAAAAAAAAAAATAATAATAATAACAATATGAAAAAAAAAAAAAAAAAAAAATAGCAGCAACACAATTAAGATATTTTTTTTATTCAGAACGACTTACCTGGTCGCTACATCGTCGTCCGCACGAGATCCCGATACCTCGCTAAATATGAAGATACGTTTTGCACCGCGGTACCATTTTATGCTGTGAAGACCACCACATTGTGGTGATTTTAGTACGCATGGTAATTGCACCGTGGAACCTTTTTCAGAATGAGTTTTTATCTTCAGCCACGGTTCACTGCTACCTGTAATCAAAAATAAAAAACGAGCACATGATAAGATTATTTTCAAAACAAAAATATATACAGATATAAGTCTATATGCATCCGGTAATATTTCGTCGACATTCATTGATTTTGTCATTCTTTCTCTCTCTCTCTCTCTCTCGTTGGAAAAAAAAGAAAGAAGGAAAAAAAAAAGTGAAATGAAAAGATAAAAACGATTAGTTGGATAAACTTCTAACCCTCGACACCTGCGGATTGTAGACAAGGGCACAGTATAGACCGGAAGGGTTGTTTCATCCGGTATAAAATTTAGTGTTAAATTCGAGTCCCGGAATTTCGAAATATCAAGGCTTGAATTCGCTGTCCCTATCGATGTCCCTCCGTAATACGAGTCTCCGAATCGAACAAATTGGAAAGATTTTATTTAAAACAGAGTAGCGTAAATCGATGCGCGTGAAATCGTTGTGTAATTTTATATTCTCAACTGGAATTTGTGAAGAGGTAAAAAAAAAAAAACTAATTACCGAAAGTACGAAGGAAAATATCCCCTTTCTCGTTATGGGTCGGTGAAAAAAATTAGTAAAATTCAAAATTCCTATATATACCTATGTATAGCGAAAGGTCGGTGGCAAACGAAAGAGTAGAGAGAAGGGGATGTAGGCTTTTATCGCATTGAAATCGATTTATTGGTGATTGGTACGGTCGCAATTTCTAGATTAATATTGATAAATGTGTAAAGCCGCGTCTCCTGAAACGCGCGAGGGTGGGTGCAAAAGCCCGTAATCGCGATACGTACGTGTCACCATCGAATGTCACGGATGAACGTGTCGCAGAGTTATAAACGCATACCTACATCTATCTATGTACATATATATACGCGTATACATATTATATACAAGGTACCATCGTAAAACCAATCCTAAAATGAAAAAGTTCTGATATATTCGATCGTGAGCGACATACACGTATCTGCATACATTTTTGAAAACGAGGATAGGGCCTAATATTAATTGCAATTTCGTACATATAGCCGAAGGAATAATACAAAAATAATCATTTTATTAACGAAGCTGTTTTTCGTTCTTTACCTGCGATGTTAAATATTTTGAATATTAACGCGATTCTATCAACAAAATTATGCCATTATTAATGGAAAAGTAAATCTCGTCGGTTAATTAATTGCAGGTTGGGTTAGTTTAATCATGTGTGAACAATATTTACTTGATTATGTAGAAAAATTGAATAAAATTGAAAACAAAATGAATATTGTTCGATTAACTGATGTACGGGAATTACATACAACCGGTAGAAATACATTTTCCGGGGTAATTAAATCGCTCGTTGTTTACCAAGGATTGTTTATGTAATAATTGTATACCTGTGCGCATAGTCACGTATCGCTAATAATTGAATAATGCATTTTACAGATCAGCCATTTAGTAAGCTGATAAATTTTTTATTTTGTTTTGTTTTATTTTATTTTATTTTTTTTTTTTCATATTCGATAAACGAACGAATGGATATGTTATACTTGTTTTTGTGAAACCCTGTCGGATCAGTGGAGCAGGGTGATTAAATAATCATTATAGAAACACGTAGAAACACGAACGTTGGAACGACCGTAATTGCTTAGCAAACTTTAAACAAACAGGTAACACGAAATGTTGAAGTAGGTATACTATATACGCATCAGGTGAAGATAGCCGGTTTTAGTAGTAGAAGCCAGCCGATGTTGGCCAACTCCGATTAGGTCCGTCGTTCACGTCTACGTTTCGGACGTGTGATTGGATTTGCCACTGGAAGCAATTACCCAATTACCCGTGACAAGTGTCCTTTATTTTCTATCTTCCGCGTCTGCAGCCAACTCTGTTATACGTATTATAGTGTATAGCAAGTCAGCGTTTCGCCTCGATGAATACCGAATTCATTTTCTTCATTCGTAGGTTTTATTTTTCCATTTATCTTTTCGTTTCTTTTTTCTTTTTTACATTAGTAAAACTGCATTCACTCAAAAACTATATATACGTGTGTTTCGTTAATCCAAAAAGGCGAGTTTAACGTTCGGTTATAATAAAAACGGTGAAACAATGGGGAAAGTTCAATATTTTTATTTTATTTTTTTTTTTTGTTTTATACTATGAATTCTTTTCTGATGTTTGTTATTTGTACACACATACATATATACCGGACCCCTCATACACCTTTCCACAGCTCTGGGTAATATTAAATTTCCGTTTATAAAATCGGAATAAAATGTACCGCAAACGCGTGCGAGGGCCAGATACGCCTTCGGCATACAAAAGTTTTTGATTGATTGACATATTCATGTGAGAGTGTAAGGCACACGTCATTCCACGGGTACGAGACTGACGAAATTCACAACCCTTACTAGACTTTCTAAATTCAACACCCAACCAGGTCCTTTTATCCAGCAGGGGCTTGCGAAAAGCTCTCGACACCACCTCCCTACGTTTTTATTAGCATACATTTATATTCGACACTCTCAAAGTGACTACTTCCGGTACCATTTTACGTTCGAGGGAAGGTCAGGCCAGGGCCTATCTCCCTTCTCTTTACAATCTACACTCTCAGGCTCGCACCCTTAACTGTTAAATCGTTGAAAATTACTTTATATGTCATATCATGTGAAATTTTCTCACCCCAAAGTACCTACCCTTTGTCTGACACGTTTACTTTATTGCATATATTATATCAAAGCTAGTTTCATCCCTTCAAAAGAAACTAAACGATTTTGCTTCACAAATTGAGAAAAAATCGACTGGATTTTTGAAAATTATTACACAGCAGATGGTCGAAATAGTAGTTTTCGGTCCTAGGCCCTAAATTCGGACTTTACGACCTGCTGTGCTGATCCTCGGACGTACAATCCCCGCTCGGTCAAGTAAATCCGACTTTAGGGCCTTGGAGCGAACATTATTATTTTGGTACGGTCCGTAAAGTGGGTATACTTTACGGACTATTTTGGGTCCGTATAAAATCGAACTTTACGGACTCAGAACAGTCCCTAAAGTACGTACTTTACGGACACGTGTACCAAAAATACCTTTGTATAAATTCGGGGGGGATTCTCTTTGGGCGGTTTATACACCGTATAATCGTAATTCTGCAGATTTTCTACGCTTCAGTTGAAAGCAGAGTTAAATCGCCTGTTGATAATTATTTTCGTATCGGTGATTGGGAATTTGTGATTGAAATTATTTCTAGCAAGGGGTAGGTGGAGGTATCAACGTACTACCCCCTTCATACTGATACCTATACTTATCTACCTACGTCTGTTTCTTGTAGATTCTTCGAAGCGATAAAAACATACATATTTTCCTTCGTTTTATGAGAGACATAAATGTCGATGGGAAAACACATATCATATCGATAGCGAAATAATACATCACTTCACTCTCACGCTATACGCATACATACATAGATATATATATACTATAGCCTTCTTCTGTGTATTTTCTACGACGTATAAAAGAAATTTTAAACATAGCTGTTCTGAATCTTATATACACCTATATATCATATGGAATCGAATGGAAGTGAATACAACGGTGGAGAGCTGACTGATTATTATTTTTATTGATTGATTGAGGATTTAGTATAGTGAAGTGTAGGTATGTGCGGATTGAAATTTTATAAAATGGCAAGAAAATGTGAATAAAAAAAAAAAACTTACGAACAGAGTGAAAGACGAGAAGAAATACGAATTCTCCCCACCTGAATTTCATTCTTGAGAAAATCTTGTTCTCGTTTTCTTCATGGAACGCGTGAGCGAGCCAACGATGTTGAAAATAATAATACAAAATGACAAAGCTCCGTCGGTTGGAATGCGTGAAAATGGTATAAATCTTAAAAATTCAAGGAAGAATATATTCCCCGGGGTGTTTCTGCGTTCGCAAACCAACCACCACCAGCCAGCTGCTCCTGTCAATTCGTCATTAGACGTTTTATTCCCATCGAGAAAATGAAAAAAGCGACTCAACAAGAAAGGAGAAAAATTGAAAGTAAAAAAATCGACCTATCGATAGAGAGCTACGTTCACTTTCATCCCTAGCTAAGAAAATGCATTGCCTCTTGTTGTAATAACGTCTGTAAATTGTTCACAATTTAAAATTCTACAGATCAGGTAAAGGAATGGTAAATCTACTCCGTGTAGATTGGCTTAAGTTTGCGGTGACCCCGATGCATCTGCGCTGATCTTTCCGTAGCTTAGAAGTCTGGCTGTCGGCCAGTTCTTGCGGAGCTTACCGAAAATTTAACTACTTCAACTAATATTCTTGTAGAAACGTTGAACGTCCACGATATTCGCCAGTGGTAGAGTAAGGAATTTACGATCCACATATCCATGGCTGAATTCGCAGTGTAATTTTTGCCGATTTCATTGGAACCGACGGATATACAAACGCGTTTACCGTTTTTCATATCTCAATATGAACAACCCCTTTTTCCCATCCTAATACCCGACTAAATCCTATCAATTCGAGCATAATATACCAATCAAAATTCATTGTCACAACTGACAGGCGTTCCCAAAGCCAAAATAACGCTATCAAAAATTGGTTTCCCACTCTTTCACCCTTTTTTTTACTGCTCTGGGTTAAAAACCAGTGGCAATCGTACCGGACTGAACCTGGACCTGGACCTGGACCCGTCCATCGCATCGTACCGACGTTCAATCTACCAGGTCCAATGGTTCGTTAGCGAGTAGAGCTCCCAATAGAGCGTGCATCCGAAGCAGTTAATTAACTTGTCGAACAATTCGCTCATAGAGAGCTTGCGCTCGAAGAGAAGGGATGTGGAGGTAGCGAATGCGAGTCAAACAGCTACTACTGCCGCACTACAGATACATACTATTACTATTACCATTACTATTACCATTACCATTACTATTACTATTACTATTGCTAGTACTATCGGTGAAGGAACAAGAAGGACGGAGGATTAAGACAAAGATGACTGTATCACTTATACATATGTATGCGTCTGTATGTGTATGTGTTGGACGAAGTCAATTCCCTGGGTCTTCGCTCACTGGATTCTAGCAGTAAGTTCCAAGTTCCCAGTTCCCAGTTCCCAGTTCCCAGTTCTCAGTTCTCAGTTCTCAGTTCTGGGTCCTGGGTTCCGACAAGTTTGTAGCATCTATTGTCTCGGATCTGAACAAGTCAGTCAAGGAAATGTCTGAATAAGGCTGAACGGAGACAAAACCAAGGCATCTGACAATCTCTCGAATCTCAATGAATAGAAGAGAATGTTTTGTGTATGCTTAGAGGCTGGGGTACCGATTCAATTATTTCACGCAAGTATCTGTGAAGGTAGTGTACTACCAATATGGTTCGAGATGACATTTCATTCTTACTCGAAAGTGAAAAGAATTTCTAATAAATTTAAAACCCTTTGTTTTCAAATTTTTCATATCATATTCTCGTAAAGATACGAGGGGTGAGAATTCACCCTTCGAGCCAGTAGAAATTAGATGCTCGGGTATCTCGCTGCGCCTGAGGAGTTGATACCGAAAAATAGGCTTGAACTAAATGTGTGCGATGTTCTCGGAAAAATAATTTTCCCGTATTTGAAGAGGCTCGTGCGAAATTTTATAACGTAATGAAAAATCCTTTGACTTTATTCATTCCGGCAATATTACACGTTTAAGAATTCCTCCTTATATACTCTTCTTTTGACTTCATATTACCCGAACTCTTTGGCTGGCTAATATTGGCTAAGGTATGCCTGGTGCGCTTTGGTATAAACGAGACAGCGACATCACCAGGATTGATATTCCCTGTATTTTCATTTATTCATTTTATCCGAAATATTCTGAAGGTATTCGGGCGTAGCCACAGAATATAGACGAAGTTAAAAATCAATAAGAATCCTTCGTAAATGGTTTTTAATTAAAATTCAAACTAGGAAATAATTAGCGATCAACGATTATCGAATAATTTTAACCACATCTTATATTTACATAGTCGACAGGTTATTAGAGTGAATTTTGTATTATCGGTTATCGGATTTGTTATTCAATTTTATGATTATTACAAAAGTGTGGAAATAGGTAGGTATGCATTTTCGAAATTATTATCGTTTTATCAATGAAAACATTTTACGTACCTATAATATAACAGAACCCTCTTCAATTTACTTTCGCGAAATCCCTGTCAGCCACGCGTTGGTAAAGAAAATGGCAAACAAGTATCCCTCCGAGCATGGCGTCGTGAAATTAAGCTAACGAATTACAAAAATGTCACGCTCTCCTCGAGAAGATAGCCGACGGACGTGAAGCTGGGTTGTATAGTAATAAAAAAAGAGAGAAAAAAAAAAAAAAAAACTTACCTCTACAAATCTCGAGTATAGTAGCTGTTCTAACGCAAACTAATTTACCCGAGATATATAAGCTTACATGCATCGAAGAAAACTAATTTTCTATGTAGTTGATTTGCATATGAGAAAAAATAAAATGAAAAATTATTTTCATTCGATTTCGATTCTTTATTTTTAGTGAAAAAGAAATATAAATTCTCATTATCTCTCAGCTTTCGTATATACCGAGTAATTACTATAAATTTGATAAACGAATCGACATTTTGTTTTCCAATAAATTTTCATCTTTTTATGATCCTGGATTTGCAGTATAGAATCAGCGGGGGTACGTGGAGTGGTGACGGGCGAGAGGAATCTTTAGAGAGCAACCAATTTTCCTCGGCTTGGTATTGTTTATCGAAAAACGCCGGCGTAATGCAATTTGCGAATACCCAAGGGAGCCGGAGATGCGAATATGCCCGAAAGTCTTCTTTCTAGGTTCGCGCTGCGCTCTATACCCGTTCGATTCCGTTCCAATCCTTATACTCCTCTTTGCCCCACTTGCCAGAGCTTTACTCGACTAGATATAGCCAAGTTTCGCACCCACGACCACCCAACGCCAACCCCAACCCCAACCCCAGCCCTTCTTCGTTCTACCATCTCAGTCTTCACAACCCCCGTAGAACCAAGCCAAACCGTGAGCGCAGGTTCGAATCAACTTTTGTCTATACGCTGTAAAACGTGACCGAACTGTCGAGGGCATTGAAATCCGCACCATGAATACATGGGGGGTACCTTTTCTGCTCTCTCTCTCTCTCTCTCTCTCTCTCTCTCTCTCTCTCTCTCTCTTTCTATCTATACTTATTCCAATCGCAGATAGAGGTGTCTCGACGTCATACTTTTCTCAGATATACCTTATATACACCTTGTAGAGGACCAAGACGCAACTTATCACGAGTAGAAGCTGCACGGGACCAGATCTGAAAGTCGAAGATTCTAGATCGACAATTCTTTACTTGGTATGAATTTACGACAAATATCTAGCTTTGGGATGAATAACACCGAGGGAAATCACTACTTTTTCAAATATTAGATTAAATCCAGTATTTTTCTAGGGATGATATTATAATCGGACTAGATAGTACAACAAATCTTAGGGGTGGGATGTGGGGAGAATATTTTTCGGATAATTTTTTATATATATCACAAAGAATTTTTATTAAATGCGCATAATCATATGCAGGACGAGTATAATCAAAATGATAAAATTGTTTATGACAGTAAAACGTGCCAATAATGTTGACTACGTGATGGAACAACGAGAACCGAGAGGAGAATATATAACCAACGTTTCATGACAGGGTGATATCCTTGATACGTTATTCGGAGAGAAATTCGTGGGAATCGTGCCGAGTCACCAGTAACCATCAACGTGAAAGGTTAGCTGATCCCTTGGACAGCGGAGTTACGTTCTATAATTTGATATCAGCGTACCTATATAGTAGATACAGTTTTCACGGTACGTTTAGTTGTTTCAACAATAATTTAACTAACCATGATTTATTTTGTCTGGACGTCAATTAAATCGACTAAAAAAATGTATATAAATATATAATCTTTTTTTTTTTTTTTTTTTTTCTTCCAACTCCCCCATTTAATATCATACGGTAATAAAAAGAAAAATGAAAAAAAAAAAAAAAAACTCCCCATTCACACTAGACTGAATTTGTAGCAGCTGTTGAAAATTCAATGCGCTTTTAACGGGAGGATAAAATTTATTCACCAGATATGCATTTATATATATATATATAAATTTTTTATTTTATTTTTTCATTATTATTATTATTATTCTGAAAGTTACGATATGGGGATAAAAATTTGAATGCTTCGTCCTATCTACCTGTGTACATGTAGTACCATATATCGCTCGGGCCGAGTTCATATAAAACGAGTGAAAATGAATTTTTATGAATAAGATTAACACTCGCGTTAACAAATCTTTATTTTCTTTTTTTTTTTTCTTCTTTATCTTTTTTCTTCTTCTCTTTTCTTATCACCTTTTCGGACCGCTAGAATATAGTACGTGATAGTTTTTCGCTACGAGGTTTGCGGATCAAGAATCGGATTATTTGACCCGACTTCGTTATAACTCTTTTATATCCTATTTTCTGAGAGTTCTTCGATAGCTGATAGATAATCTTTTTTCTCAAGATATTCTATATTATATACATTATACATATATATAGCTGTATATATATATATATATATATACTCTACATCATCATTTTTCCGTTCGTCTTTTATCTTCACTCATAATCTATAGATTATTATAGATCCGGGGCACTAGGTAGGTACACAACCAAGCCAATTATTTTTACCTGCTTATTAAGCATAGCATTTTTTTTTTTTTTTTTTTTTTTTTTTTATTCCTTTGCTGATGTTTTTAAATTATTATTTTCAGAATCGGCGGTCGGTTTGCCCCGAATTATAATATTCAGCCGAAATGCCCGTTTTGTCAACCTGCATATTTTGTTTCCATCGCCCCTATTTTCCGAATTTTTCTTCATGTGAGAAACGTCAGCAAAACTGAATAACGAGTCGTTTTTTGAAAAAGTTAAGACAGTGCCTGTGTTGCCTCCAATTCTTATTTTTCATCGAGGTGCCCGTTTTGCCCCATCTCCCCTTATATACCTACACATAATTTTATCATCCGCATCTATAAAGCTACTATATACACCTGGAAAATAACGAAGTTATCTTCTACGCTGGGTTTTAAGTGCCTCTTTCCGTACTCTGCATAATTTATTCGTATACCTACGCATGATACAGGCGTGGCCAAAAAATCTACAGAGTATATTATTATATATATACACCTATATCTACCCACTTAGGTGAGTTACTTGTTTCCGTTAAATTGGCGTATCACGTTGCACGCGCTTAAATAAGTGCACTTTATTATCAAGGCTATGCGTAGGATACGAAAGCGTTTACGTTTGTTATTTACACGTCATGTGAACCAGAATTATATATTTGGAGAAAATTAGACAAAGAAAAACTGACGATTTTCGATAATTATTTACCTGTATGTTTTATACGGTTTCGAAAAATATCAATCGATATCATCTCCGATGTAAAATTTCTCTAAAGCTCTTTCCCTTCGTCATCATTTATCGTATATCGTTAAATCTATCTAATCAAACGGAAAACAGCTGAGAACGTTGGAAGCTGATCTTAGCTTTTTATTTAAATCGTAAAAATATTTCAGAAGTCTTAAGAAAAAAACATTTTTAATGACTCGATATCGACTTCTTTGCACCCCTAATCGTTCAAACCAGACTTTGATTGGAAATTTTCAATTTTCATGGCATGATTACATTAGGAAATCAGCTGAAGGTATAAAAGCTAGGGTTTTATGTGTGTATGATAAATAATTAGGTTTAATTATTGTATCTAGATGAAAAATAGGTCAACACGACATCTTTGCGAAAAGCAGATGAGCTTTTACTACAGCTGAATCTGAACTTTGTAAAGGCTTATGAAACCCAGTACTGCTATTGGCTAGCCATTCTACACCTCATCCTCTTAAGTGGAATTCCGAGTCCGGTCACGATGAGGTTTCGAGAGGGTTTTACGGATTTCAGGAAGTTTGTCTTTTACTGGTAATAGTTATACTGCCTTCAGAACTCGAAAGATTTATAAGTTCTTGCGTCTACGTGAGGGTAATGTATACTGTACAATTAACAAATACATATATATATAACATATAACTAGGCGAAGGTGTTACTAAGTCCATTCAACTTTATTTCGAATTTCTAGTATAGGAAAGACATATAAAAGACAGAAAAGTTTTATAATAAGAATAAATGAAACAGAAAAAAGAAAAGGAAATTGAATCTGCACCCTTGTTGCGATAAAATAATAACAATGATACAACAAAAGGGAAGAAAATTTATGAATAAACCTACCCGGAAGTTATTCTTCTTCTTTTTAAGACCATAAGTGGAAGGGAGGGAATCGAGTGTGTGCATATAGTGTGGATGAAGGAACAGATCCCTTTCTCTCTCTTGACTTAAGCTTGATAATTATGTTTCGTTCCCGTTTTAACGACGCTTCAATTTCCTTTTGAAAACGCACGAAACGCAAACCAGCCAAAACTCGAGGTCCGATGGCGCGTTAAATTGGCTCTCAAAGCCCTCAGGGGCCACTCGAAGCGTCGATAAAACATAAAACGAAATATACCCACCCATCTACCCCGAAAAGCCAGGAATCAGTTCACAAAGAACACGACGCGTATCACGTATGTAGATAACACCCAACACGAAACGTATGTATTGGCAGAAATCGAAGAAAGTATATATGTGGGGCGAAAGACGCGGTTCTCGACTAAAT
The DNA here is from genome assembly GCA_943736025.1 of Tenthredo mesomela. Lineage (NCBI taxonomy): Eukaryota > Metazoa > Arthropoda > Insecta > Hymenoptera > Tenthredinidae > Tenthredo > Tenthredo mesomela. The sequence continues at coordinate 2,866,119 of OX031022.1, forward strand.
TTTATTGCAAAATTTATCCCATCCCCCATCCCACGACCCCTATCACACAATCTCTATAATAATACTTACAGTATAGATTCTCGATAGTTCCGAGCTTAAAAGACCATTCCACGATTTGCAGAACCTTAATTCCCACAAGTATTAGCAAATATATTACCACTGCGGTTCAATCCGCTAAAATATTATCAATAAATGTCGTTTAAGGTATTTTTATGGTTACGAATTTCAAGAGTTCCGAACGGTGAAAATTCCGAACTTGAATATTACCGAATCACAGTTTTTCCAAAGGGTATATTTACCCGGAAGTCTATATACCCGATTTAAAAAACTGTGCAACGAAGAACACCGGAGATTCAAAATTGCAAAACGACAACAGACCAAAACTCGGAAACTTGCAATTCACGGATATATTTTTTTTTTTTTTTTTTTTGTCTTCACATCCTGAGAAGTAGACCGAAATTTTCGGGGGTCTGGACTTTCAGAGTTTTGCATTACGACCTTTCGGAATTTCAATTTTCTACAAACTACAACGTTTCTGAAATTTCCAAATCGTCTTAAACGAGTCGCGCTGAAGGTATTCACTCCCTTTAAAGTCCCTTATATCGCTATAACGATAAATAAATAAATGAAATAATACCAAATATCTGATAAAATTGACTGCAGGAAATTCTGGAGCTCGAAATTTACGTTTGAGATAATAACCGGCGAGTGTATATCCGCTGGAATTGTTCAGTTGTCGGGTTGTCTAGCTGTCAGGTACAGAAGGCTGACCATTCACTGATTTTACTCCTTATAATACGATTGCCAGTATGGTTTCTAGCCTCTAGACTCGGACAGCTTGTTCAAGTCTGGTATATCAGTTTCAAAATCATACCTGCAGTTTGACTAGGGTAAATTTTTCATATTTCCAAATGGAGAAAAAGAAAAAAAGTTTTCGGAGGTTTTCGGAGGGTGTGAAGGCTTGAAGTATCGTTTTCGTGATACTAATTAATGACTGGTTTTAATCACCGCTTCGATAAGCCTTCGCATCTCTATTTGACGGATGAAATTTGTGGAATTATATATCATCCAGGGGAGAACAATACTAGGTCTGAAATATCTCGAGCGTAATTTTGATTTCCCGTGAAATCGCGTAGTAGCGCATGTTTCCGGTTCGCAACTTCTTTACGCGGAAATAACACAAGCAATTCTCTCTCTCTCTCTCTCTCTCTCTCTCGCGCGCGCGCGAACTGTTCTCACCGCTATTTCTCCTGATTACTAATTCGTGTAGCAAATTTCTATTCGCCTATACACAGGTTCTCGGAAATAACATCATCCGCAGAAATCTCTATACGTATAACAATATTGTAGTTTACAATTCACAGAAACATTGATCAACCCCCGTCGAAGGCGAGAAACTTCATTCGATAATAAATTATCTAGAATAAAAGTAAAAAATTTGTAAAAATAAAAGTGTACCTAATTCATTTACATACCTACATACAAGTTTGAGTATAATAGGTGAAATTGGAATTCGATTAAAATTCTTGTAGGTGAAGTTTGTCACTCTAAAGCTTTATTCACAGATTCTTATGTAGGGTATACATCGGTCCATATAGAAGGTAAAATCGAATCTTTCTGTTCGTTGAAAGAGAAAGGGAAATACTTTGTATTCGATTCGGTGACGAATTTGGTGTATTCAGCCCAGGGAATGGTCCATCGGTCAATCGGGAACCTCCCTCGTCCATCGCTTCGAAAGCGTGACCAAAATAGGATGACCATTGTAACCACGTGGGATACGAGGCGCTTGCCCAAGGGGTGTAGGGTAGAACCCAGAACGTAGAACGTAGAACGTGGAACGTGAAGCGCGACGCTTTCTCCCTCGCTCTCCCTAACAGCATGTCACGAAACCTGGTGGCGCCCAGAGGGACGGCCAAATTAATGGGCTCACAGGATATGGAACAGTGTGATACGTGATCCTTTGGCATGGTGTACTCCCCCCGTTTCCCCCTTACATTTGAAAAAAATAAAACGTGAACCGTAAAAAAAAAAAAAAAAAAAAAAAATGAAAAGAAATGAAAAAAAAAAAAAAAAAAAAACCTAAAAAGCAGGGAAAGCTCGAAAACAGGTTCAATTCTTCCTCCTATGTACAGAATACGGACGCTTTGTTATTCCTATTATATTTTCGAAGGGACAGTATTTCACCGGATCATTTATTATAATATACATTTCCTCAGAATTCTGTATCTAAAAAAATTCATTTATTCTTAAAAAATATGCGACAAGGTATACCTACACACATAGATATTACATTTCTTATGCCACATAAGAAAAATTGCCTTTCAATTGCATCGGTGATCGATAGGAGATCCTCGCGATTAAATCGTTCCCATGTGGCTGCAGGGTTATAGGTGACAAATAACAAATAGCAACAACAAAAAATCGTGCTTAATGTACCGTAAACTTTGCTCGACAATCTCGCGTACCGCATGGTAGAAGAATTCTTATTGAAGAAATAGAGCAAAGGTGATAATAACAAAAAGAAGAATAAGAAATAGGTGAATCAATCCACTAAGGACAGAAAAATAAGGGATGATATTATATAATGATGATGAATAATGTCTTTTAATTAGAGGATGAATGAGTTCATTTAAAAGCCTGAAAAATTATTCATCCGTATGAAACGCTTATAGCTCCGTTATATAGGTAGGTATATCATCATATACCCATAATAATGGGGTTGTTCGAATTCAGAACTAAATTTGAACAGCGCAATGATAATCGATAAGGGAGATAACGTTGGGGGTTGAATTCAGAGCGACATCACCCCCGTGCGGGATGGGCTGCTGGTTTTTGGCAAAAACTTATCGGAGGTGAAGCGGTCGTGAACCGCAGGCTCAGGTCTGGAGGTGGACGAACCAACCGAACTGAAACCGCCAACTGGATTCGAAATTATACAAATTGCGGAGAGATTAGCATCGACTCGGGAAAACGGGGAAACTGGGAAATGGGAAAACTGGGTGACATTGTACACGTGGTACACGTGGTACAGAGACGAATGGGGGCGAGCCGGTAAAATTGCAAACTCACTGGATTTATGGGTGAGGGAGAGAAAAATAGGGAAATATAAGGAGGAAAGAAGAGAGCAGGTGAACCTCGTGTCGTTTCCAATCGAGGGCGAACTTGTTCGCTTATACCTACCGAATTTAGTCAGTTGTCAAGGAAAATTTGTGACTCTGTTAGGTGGACACCTAACTTATAAACTTTCATTTTTCGGGCTAAAGAAATTCCCAAGATATTCAAATACCGAAAACAAATCTCAAAATAATAAAAAAAATTTCAACTTTTGATATACAAACAACCCTTATTTTCGTTCAAGGTTCTCTCATTCCTCTTCATCACGGATAAAGGTTATCAAATTGCGAGGGTCAGTGACCGACTGCACCCTCCCAAGCTCACAACAACTTTAATTACTGCTCTTTACTCGAAAAAAAAAAAAAAAAAAAAGAAAAAGAAAAGGACGAAAAAAACGGAAAAGAAAAAAGGAAATGAGTGAACGAACCAGTCAGATGTTGGAATAAATATTTTACGGCATTGCGTTGGGTTCTAGGGGTTGAGTGGATAGCCCCAAGCTTGCGGTGGACGTAGGTAGGTACTGGGTACAGCTCCGCGTGCCGGTAACGCATTTGCATTATATAATTGAATAGCCGTCCCTCTCGGTTTTTGTTCTGTTTGTTTTAGTTTTTTTTTTTTTTTTTTTCTTTCGTTTTTGTTTTTTCTTGCTACTTTTTTTTTTTTATACTGGAACTTTAATTAACACGTGTGCAATCATTGACCGGTGGTAGACAAAAGCTAGAAAATAGTGGGTGAAAAAATCATCAAAGCTTTTTTTTTTTTTACAGCAGTTGCCATCGACATAGAAAATGGTTATTTTTTACTTTTATTTTTTGTTATTTAATGAAGGGAATTTGTTTGATATAGAAATAACGATCAATGGGATCGGATTGAGCTACTGAAAAACCCACTTCACGCATCAATGTTCGCGAAGCAAAGCTGATTACGCGGGGAACGGTAACGAAACGTGAAATTTTAAAACACTTTTAAAGGGCTTGGGTGTATCAGTAAGCAAATCCTCTACGCGAGTTTTCAACGCTGCTAAAGGGATGAGCAGATAAAAGAGAGAGAGAGAGAGAGAGAGAGAGAGAGAGAGAGAGAGAAAGAGAGAAGGCGAAATCCGGGAAAGAGATACTATGGGAATAGGGGATGTAAAGGTGGACGGATAAGAAGACGCAGAAGAAACGTCCTTTTGCAAATTCGGATATCCTTCGTTGGTTGCCTCCTTGCAAGCGGAGTAGGTAAGTGTAGAGAAGGTCGAGGGTAGGACAAACAGGGTAGTATGGGGCTGTAAGGAAGTAAGGAAGGAAGCCTCTTGGCTATACTTGGCAAAGAGATACAATTTATTCAATCCTCATTCCTTCAGGTGACCCTTCGCACGGGCGTTGCCTTTTTTTATCACTCTTTCTCTCATTCCTTTTTCGAGATCCACTCCACTCCACTTCTCTTCACTCTTCTTCTCTCCTCTCCTCTCATCTCCTCTCATCTTATCTCCTCTCCTCTCCTATCATCCCTTATACTCGTTTCTCTGTCCTGATACTTTTTTATTTATTTTTCCCCGGCTTACCCTCGTAAAACTGAATCAATACGCGCCTATATCTATTCACCGCGTTTATACACAAACTTATCAAGTTATACGTATACATACATACATATACTCATACATATAGATACACACTTAAGTCACACGTTTCAATGATACTTTTATTTTTTTTTATTTCGATCACGCATACGTGCATTCACACGATAAATATCACTCGTCGATATAGATCTGAGTGTACAATCACCATCTATTTCAAGTTTAATTTCATTCAGTATAGAAAATCTTGTCAGTGAATGAAGTGAGAAAAAATAAAGTTCATTTTTATACCAATTCTCGTCTCAACCTCCTCGTCGAATCTAAAGCCAGCTAATCTCCATTATTAACCTGCAATATTCCTAAACTGTTAAATTCTCCTCTGTTTTTTTTTTTTTTTTTTTTTTTTTTTTCTGTTTTATTTTATTTATTTTATTTTTTTCTTCTTCTTTTCTTTCCTTTTCTTATTCCTTTTTCACCGTTTTCATTTTAAACGAATAATTTTCTTATAGCACTAGCTTATCGCAAACTGGCTATAATTTTCTATGTCAGGTATATAATGACTTCATTTCGTTTTCTCGTAACAGCTGTATAGTTAGAATATTTTATTGAATACCTGAAATGTATGGATTCGAAACGTTACTATACTTATTTTTCCTCACTTATCTATATACCCATCCATCTACTGGGTAGGTATACGTATAAGTAGGTATATGTATGTACACAAAGGTACCACTTTCATTATTCATAAAAAAAAAAAAAAAAAAAAAAAAAAAAAAAACCGTGAGGCTATTTAACATCTGCTTCTACCACATCGATATCGAGAAGCTAGAAGACCCGGACGACATCAATTCTTCACAAAGTATCACAACACAGAGAATTCGAAATTCGACGGTGCTAATTTTTTTTTTTTTTTTTTCTTCCTTTTCTTTTGCGAAAACTCTTCTCCAACGGATTTTGCTGTTCAATTTCTCTAACGCAACCCGTCCGCTTTTATCTATACCTTTGTGCTCGGTTCTACACCGGGCGAAGGAGTTTTGAGCTGCGGGTTCTGTTTTATACGTTTGTTGTTACTAACTTTGCGAAAATAAAATAAAATTAACAAAAAAATAATGAAAGTACAGAAATTAGTGCGAATAACGAAATTCTACAAATTCATTGTACAGAAATAAAAATTAACAAAAGTTATTATTCGAGCATTCGCCAATTCATTTATACTACCTACTACATGAACACAACTCGCACTTGTAACTTTTCACCTCTATTATCATGAAGCTTTTTCTTTTTTTTTTTTCTTCTTATAATTTTTTTTTTTTTTTTTTTTTTTTTTGTCAAACCGTTTTTGCAACAGCTTTACTACCGCTCGTTTTACCTCCGGTTTAAGTAACCAGGTCAACGCATGAGCTCTAGACTGAAGTATTTTATTTTTATTTTCTTTCCTCTCTTTTTCCCACAAATCCAATGCCAACAATATATGGCGTCACGCTACTTTACGAGCGGGTCCACGATGAAGATATACGAAGTGGAGGCTGGGCGTCTCCGGGCTGTCTCAAGGGTATAACTGTCTGCTGGTTCCCAGCACTTTTGGCTCTCTGGTTCGCAGGGATAAAGGATGTCTACGTCTGTAGGTTAACTCGACAAATTAACCGCCCCGTCTCTCACCTCTCTTCGTACTACACCTACTATTCAATTTTTTAAAACCTGAAATAGATCGACAAAATTCTAGTCTAGAGTTTGGGGTTGGAATACTAGAGTAAGGGTTGCCCAGGTCTCGGCTGTAACTTGGTTTATCGTTTTATTATTAATTCAACTATTACCCAAATAAGAAGAAAGCAAAAAAAAAAATAATAATAATATGAAGAGATGAGAGCTTGATGAAATGAGGGGAAAGAAAAGGTGGTAAATCAGCTGAAATGAGAATATGCAAAAACTGCAGACCATATCTAATGGCTCGAGCTGCAAGCCGTTAAAGCATTTGTAGCTGCAATTTCAACTGCGCGCAGAGATAGGTGGTTTTATTGTCAGAACACCCTCAATCCCTCCCTTGGCGAATCAACATCTCAAGGGAAAAGGGGGAATCACGTAGTGGACTGAAACTCCTGTGATTACTTTCGAGGGCTTGGGATGATCTTCAATTTCATTCAACTTTTACCTAGTTTACGCCAATTTTCATCGTATATAATATACATATATATATATGTATATATATATGTGTATACCTACTATACTCTAAAGTAATTGGCACAATATTATTTACACAAATTGACATTCCGTTGCCTTTAAATAATTTATAGATATGGATACTTATATATTCAGATATTTTCAACCTTAATTATGTATTTTCAATGCATCACATAGTATATAGGTATATATAAAATATAGCCTTATCAATTTTGAATAAGAAATTAGCTCAACGGTGCATAAAATCAAAGATGAAAAGGAATAATGCATCAAAATTTTCATTTTTATTATCATCATTATGAGAAGAGATCGGAGATCAGGGTGGGGTTGGGGTTGGGGTAATCATCAATCTTTTGAGAAGTAAAAAAATAACAAGAAAGAAGAAAAAGGAACTGAATGAAACTACAGAGTAGGTACTCAATGCAAATAAAGTTTCGTAATGCACGGAAGCCCAAGGGTAGGTATTATATAATTAGCTTGAGACCTTTCCGTTTTTTTTTTGTTTTTTGTTTTTTTCGTTTTTTTATTCATCATGCTTTCTAACTTAATCTTCAGCTTCTTTTCTATTATCCGTGACAGTTCAATTGGCGTGTTTAATTAAATGTGCCGAGCTAACTGCTCCAGCAGCTTTATGCGAGCTACGAATATGAGTATTAAAATATATGTTGATTATTTCTAGTGGGAATTTATATAGAACAATGGGAATTCGAATGAGATAATCTCTATATTCTCCTATCCTGTATTTGTCGAAAAGTTGGATTTATTGTTTACGAAAAATAAATGATTGATGTTACCTATACGTTAGAATTGATATACGATATTGAAATTATTCTATTTTGTTGATCGTATACAATTTCAATTTGTTAATATTAATTGAAACAGCTTTCTTTTCAAAAGCTATACATGAATCTCGCTGTATATATATAAGTAATCGTTTTTTTACGATGAAGGAGATCGTATAATCGCGTTTTTACCCCTCGGTATTTGGAATTTCACTGATATTTAGGCTGTAATAGTTACGCGGTGTGTTATACGAGATAATAAACATAAATAAAGCAATTAAATACGACACACGATCACACGGTCAAGTAATTGTAGCGGAAGCCAGCGGCACATTAAGCATATACTCACACATGAAAATATTAATTTCACATATATATAATGTGTATATATATAACTGCAGGAACTTTGCGAGGTGAATGAATTCCATGAAAATTTCATAAAGTATATAATATATATATAGTCGTTCTGTGAATTCGGAAAAAAAAAATACGATATAAGAAAAAGAAAACGAAAAAAGAACTAAAAAGATTTGAACGAAAAATTTGTCACCCAACTATCTATTTTCTTCTTACTCTTATTTTCTAACAACTCGTGAAAAACATATGTGTAATAAAAAGAAAAGAAGAAAAGAACAGATTCTTAGCTGTCTGAAGAACTTCTGTCTTTATACAGCGAACTGACTTGCATCTTGAAAGTGTATGCAATTAAGACGTAGGTGTGAACGAAGGACGCTTTTGACGCGCTTGAGGCTGGGCCGGATTTCACAGGTCGACACTTCCGCGACGTGCACCTACTGTTCATGTTGGAGAGATTCATAAGTAGAGCTACGTAGCTGGTATACCATTGAGATATATATACCAAGTCTATTTCACCGCTCTAAGCTAAATTCGAGTGCAAAAGTGCAGGGTACTGGGTAACTAAATATATATATGAGTCAGTATGGTAATGTGTATGTGATTTAAGAGGTAAACTCGGTGTAAAGATATGTATAGATAGATGTCAGGGAGAACATCCCTATACGTATACAACGCAACCCCAGACGTATGTGTATACGTATATATATATATATTTATGTATGTACGTATAAAGTATACGAGCACCGCTAGACTGGTTTTAAACAAAACTTTAGTAGACTCATAAAAGTCACATTTCACCTGGTTATTTTCAAATGGTATCACTACTCAACGTCAGACAATTTTTCCCCCCCAAATCGTAAGTCGTAAAAAAAATACTCGAATTCAGCCACTTTCTATATCCATCTCACCCTCTAGTAGTAGAGGCATGTGAATTATTATATCAGAAACCATATATTTTTTCGAGAAATTCATTTCCTCGATGAATTTAACAAAAACGAATACTGATCATTGTTTCCTTTTACATATTATACCATAATGTATATATACGATATTCTCCTATCCTGGTATCTCTAAAAGTTTTTAACGAGCAAAACGTTGAAATGGATATTCGGCACGTAGTGGTAGGTAGTGCGATATGTTGTGCAATGCACAGTTTGCGAGAAATTTGCGAACCGTGAAGCGTGATCCAGTCTTAATTAGACGCGTGGTCTTCGTCAAAGACAATTAGAAGATGGAAGTTCTCAGCTGGTGGTTATACAGCAGCAGTATAGTACTACTTCAGTAAGTTGATACGCATTATATTAACAATATATGTATATTATATTATACTCACGTCTATATATACGTTCTTTGCCGTCTGTTATAAACATATGAATATACCCATCTTATTCACATATTTGTATATAGATATATATATCTATATTATGTACCTAGGATGGGTATAGAGATGGTTATACGAGCGGTTATCCTTCAACCATGGTATAATACCAGAGGTGGTATTGCACCGAACAGGATTTACGACCACTTTAGGTAACGACAATCTCATGTAATATAATACAGATATGGGTTGGATTATATGCTGATTTCACTGGGTATATACTGTACTGATATCCTCATGCGCTGCAGCAACTATCCTGCTGCATATAACGTATGTTTCGGATTGTGCCATTCTCACCATCCTTACGCCGCGCCTCCTAGTCATCATTTTAGCTGGTATACCTACAGCTACTAATCGTAAGCAGGTCTAACCGGCAATCACCGACCATCAAAGCTGGATTATACCCTGTTTCTGTCGTTTATAATACATATAGGTAGGTGATATAATATTGATACGTAATTAATCATTCAAAATATCTTAGAATGATTATCAAAACCGGAATATCTAATCCTGATACCTCAAGTCGCAAATTTCTTGTATATACATACATATACCATATATGAAACAATTCTGGTATATATCTGATATATGTAATTAAGGGTGAAAATTTAATACCCGATTAACTAAAACTTTTGGGGTATTAATATAGGGATCAATTTATTCTGTTCATTAACTATAATAGTTACTGCAGGTTATATATAACCCTTATGTATACATATATACTGTATATACATACATATATGATATATACATGAATGAATGCATGCATGCATGCATGCATATGAGCATATGAGTTTGGTGCAATTAAATTTCAACAGGAATATAATGATATTCTCTGGCAAACAGTATAGCTAGCATCGATACAAAGTGGACTACTATGTATGGAAAATATTAATCGCATAACGTGCCAGGTGGGAAACCATGCGTTAACTTATACCAACCCATGTTTTCACCTACATTATATAGAGTTTAATTACCACACAATGCGATAGGATTTAAATACAACGCAACGCATTAAAATATACGCTAAGTATTCAACGTCGAATTAGTACTGCAATAATCAAGGGTAGCATGTTTTATTTTTTCTACTTTTTTTTTTTTTTTTTTTTTATGTAAAAACTCTGTGAAAGCGCACTCTCGAAAATTCATACGATGTATTGTGGGTAGAAAGAATTTACATCGGATGGAATAATCTATTTTTATTTTTCTCTCTTTATATTCTTCTCTTTCTTTTTCATGTATGTATATGCCAAAAGGTATATGTGTATACCTGTGGGGAGAACTCGTGGTCTCAAAGAGACGGCCTAAAATTACATTTTCAAAGTCCGCAAAGAGCGAGAGGGACTCGGATAAGGGGTAGGATGGGGTAAAAAAAAAAAGGTGGAAAAGAAAGGAAGGACGTCAGGAAAGGAAGGAAGGAAGGAAGGAAGGAAGGAAGGAAGGAAGGAAGGAAGGAAGGAAGGAAGGAAGGAAGGAAGGAAGGAAGGAAGTAGAGGAGAGAATAAAAAAAAATAAAAAAATAAAGTATGGGCAAGAGTAATATATAACCAAATGCGCCCTCCTGTCCAACCCGTAAACCCATTCGATAAGCTCGCGTCGACACGGTACAAGTTTGGATCACGAAACTTTATGTAACTTACTTTAATAACTTGACGCAGCAAACACCAAGAACCACAAAACTAGTCCGCGATACGTTCTACCCAACTCCAAACACGATGTTGATAACCTGTCTATAACTAACAAATCTAAATCGAAATTCAAGCGAAAATCCATGAACTACTATTTCTACTTATTATTTTCCACCTTGAATGGCTGAGCCTATACACATATACCTACCTCTTCTACTTATACCTTACATATTATATTATAGGTGTGTACATATGTATATTATATTTGTATATAGTGTATCAAATGGCAAATGTGTCTGAAAAGTTTTTGGGTAAAGTAACGCGTTTGATGAAACGAAGGGTGGTGCACCAGTTCTTTAGGTAAACAAGTTAAATTAATTCTCGCAACTATATCAAGATTCTATCTCTTTCTCTCTCGGCTTTTCTAGACGGGTTTCGGTTAGCCCGCAGGTTTAACTCTGGATCCTCCCGTGCACAGGGAGTAAGGGTTTCTGTTCGGGAAACACGTTCCTGGCACAAGACCCTCCGGCACCGCGAACAAACAAACTAACTTGAGCTACCTTCTCCTTATTTATTGCGCACAGTTTCGTAATGACGCCACGTGTGCCAGGAGCCCAACGTTGAGCTCACGCTGCAGGATCGCCAACTTAACTTAAGTTTATGGGCCCTGCAGAGCTTCTTCACGCGGGTGGGTGGGTTGGTTGGTACGTACACCCCCTGCCCCCTGCCCCATACCCCATGCCCCCCCCCGTTTACTGAATTCTCTACCCCTATCTGACCTCTGACCTCAGAATTATACTCAAACCCAACGATTCTTGTTTAACGAGCGTACAATGGACAGGGTAGAAAAAAATATAAACTAACTCGGTGAAGGAGGGTATTTATCGTCGAAAAAAGCGAGTGTATGTTCAACCCTTTCGAGAGGGGAGAATTATACCGTATTAGTATAACTCTCGCGGAACAACACGGTTTAGAAATTTACGCACTCGCTGATTACTAATTATTTCGTCGCAGGAGCTTATACTATAATTGAAACGAATAATGAAACATCGATCGGAAATGAAAACGTTTTTTTTATTTTATTTTATTTTTTATCGTTTATAAGAATAAAGAAATCAATGAGATCATAGTAAGATCCGGGGAAACTGTTGTGGAAGAAACAGGGTAACTTTTATAATATATTCTACTCGTATAGAGTCGTGGGTTGCAGCTCCTTAAATGATACTCTTTTAGAATGTGTTTTTCCATCTGTTTGATACCATTATTCGACGGTTGAATTTAAAGGGAGAAACGGAAGAATGAAGAAGGAAGCAAGGAACTGTAAATAATGTTTGAAAAATGAAAAATATGAAGAGAAAAGAAGAGAGATCCATCCAGGGACCATCAATTTAACGCGAAGCACGCGCCACTCCACGCGGCCTGCCTCCCTGCTGCCTGCCTGCCCGCCTGCCTGCCTGCCTGCGGCCGGACGTAAAGCGTTTGCGAGGCGTTTGCGGGGGCTGAAGAAGGCCCGTCTTCTCATGACGTATCGTTGCGATTATACGCAGCACGTGCCACACAACGGGCAGCGAATCTCGTTGTTGGGGTAACCCCAGGCAGTCACCAGTCACCGGGACCACCACCGCATCTGCGGCCGCACGCAAGTCTCGAGATTCGAGGTTCGAGGTTCTCGTTTCGCGTTTCGCGTTTCGCGTTTCGCGCTTCTCTCTACTCTCTACTCCTTTACTTGGACGACCCCCCAAGCTCACGTAAAATATTGCAGCTATTAGGTACGGGCAATGCCTGCCTTCTGTTCCCTCGGCTATTCCTCTCTCTTACTCTCGTTATAGCTCGTATATCCATGAGTATGAGAATCACGCGTGATGATAATTGCCCCCTCATTAATTGGATACGTGTTTCACCTGGGGAGCTGCGTGAGAAACGGGGCTGGATTTATTTCATTTCTATCCATTTTTCATTCACCCCCAATGCGTATCAGCGCTTCGAAGAAATGATCGTGGATAAGATTGGTGGTGAAAATTTTGTTAAATAAATGGAGCAGATTGAGTTCTGCGTTAGCGAATATCAACGCGGGGGTATGAGGGGAGAGCTCGCACCTAGATGGAGAAAGCGGTGAAAGATTTAAAAGGATTTTAAGGGACTTGAAAGGATTTAAAAGGACCCGTTGCCGCTCTCAGATTCTGCTTGGTAGGTCCGTTTAATGGTACTGGGAACGGCTCGTTCTACGGGACCTTTTCCAGGAGCGAGGATCCTTCCGTCGTACCTACTTGGATTCAATTAATTACGCGAACTAGCGAAGGATTAAGGACAGAAAAGGAAGACACACTAAAAGGCGCAGGGGCTTCGAAAATACTAAAAATGATATCAAATACTGTTTGATCAAAAAAGTGATCAGAAATATCGAAAATCCGGAGAATCAAGACCATCCAAAGCTCAATGAGAAGAGCTTTTCATTCTTTATATCTTCAATATTTATGTTATTTCTAGTTTCTATATAGTATAGCCAAAATTTCGTGGGTACAAAGAGAGAGGGAGAGACGCGGTCCTGGGGGAATGAAGAAAATGAGGAAAAGGCGGTAGAGGACGGTAGCCTTAAGGGATTAAAGGATTACGTCCTTCGTATTTACGACGGTAGATGCCGGGAAACTGGCCTACCGCTTCCCACTGGCTCCTCAGTATCGTTCCGTCGCCGCGACGCACGCTTCCGAGCTTAACGGAAGGTTCGTGCTCCGGGCCTCGAACAACCGGAAACACCAATCACTTACGAAATTCTCGTTGCCTTGAAAATCTGCGGGCCTAGTCGATCCCAGAGGGCAAGAGGGCGAGAGAAACTACCTAAGCCATACCCCCGGGATCAATTATGAAGGAAATAATTAAATCCCGGGCGTTGGCTTTAAAAACCAAAAAAAAAATAATAATAAGGAAATAAAAAAAAAGAAAATTGCTTACTCTAGGTACTATATTTCGGCAGAGATTAAGTTATTGGTTTCATTTTTTTTTTTTTTTTGTTTTTTTTTTCCCTATATTTTCTATACGAACCTCCAATTCCTTACATAAAAATGGTATTTTATCGTCACATGTGAATCTGTATAGGCATATAGCCGCATAGATATATATACGTATACCTTTAGATGAGTTTGGAAACAAGCTTGTCAGTCTCTATACTCTGTACGTAGGTATGATTATTTGTAAGGGTGCTTGTGATGGGATGCCGTAGGCATAAGGCAGGGTTAAATATTACATAGGCTAAATGAAACGGGGCAAAGATAACACCGTATAAAGCCTCTGTCTCCTGCCGAGGAAGAGGAAGCCCTTCTGCAACTATACTATACTGTTTCATGTTTGTGCGGTTTACCTTGTCGTCACCACGTTTTTCTCGCTTACCATATCTCATTCTCTTCTCACTACCCTTCGGCATTCAAATCCAAACCTCGAAAACTGAGGGAAATTAGACGTGATGAGAGGCGAGCTTCCATCACGTGTTTGGAAACTCAACCCTATACACATATAGGTACATATAGTACAGATACTATATGTATGCATATAACAGATAACTATATATATGATATGTGTATAACGCAATTATTCTCGACTATAATGAACAAACTTTTGAGTATAAAGCCAAAGTTTTCTGTATATTACAAATACCTATACATGTAATACAATTGAAATTTGTTTTTTTTTTTTTTTTTTTTTCCATCAACTTTTGAATATACGAATTCGGAAACAAATTTTTTTTACCATACAAACATTTCATGGGATCAGTAATATAATTCTACACTTTTTATTTCAACGATATTTGATTTCGGATTAAAATGATGAATTTTGTTCGGAAAACGTTTTTTTTTTTTTTCCTTTACTCCTTTTGTTGTTTTAGTAGTACACTTTATTTCAACTTTTAACTAGCGAGAAATATACTCTGCATGACATTCTGCAGTTTGCGAATCACTGCGTATATAGTACTGCAGCTGTGCTAAAATGAAAATGGGATGAAAAAAAAAAGGAAGAAAATTTAGTATTTTATTTTATTTTATTTTATTTTATCAGAGTTGACGCGGCTTAATCCTGACGTCGTTCACAGTGCTTGCAACCTCTCAAACTCGGTCATCACCTAACCCAACCCTTCGGGGCGACAAACAACCGTTCAAGAAATGGGCTAGCAGGTGATACTCGAATTTCCGAGTCGTAAAGTCAGCAGCAGTAAGAATCTACGCGGCCCATCAGTTGTTCGATATTAGGGCGTTTCTTTGAGCCCCTTGAAGGCCCTTTCATCGCCAACCACTAGCCAACTCAACTCTTTGAGGGTTTCTCGATGGAGGTGCTGCCCCAAAGTGTCCCTTTCCCTTTCCTTTTTTCTTACCCTTACCCTTACCCTTCCCCTTTTTCGTTTCCTCCCTTTAACCCTGCTGGTCGGCAACTCTCGTTCTATAAAAGAGACGGCTGCTAGACCCTCGAGGCTGTTGGGAGTGGTGAATAATATTCTTAAAGCCCAGAGCATCTGTAAGCTGACGATAAAGGTCCGAGTGGTTGTGGAGAACGATGAAGAGGAAGAGAAAGAAGAAGAGTATAAGAGGAAGAGGAAGAGGAAGAGGAAGAGGAAGAGGAGAAAGAGTTTGGCGGGTTGGCGTTGCCTACGGTCGCATCGTTTTCGCGTAAAGCTCAAAAGCCTTGGTTAGAAGAGTAGGCAGCTGAGGGGTCAATGGGTTGAAAGAAGGTCCGAGGTCCAAGGTCCAACGAAACGTTTTCTGTGCCAGAGCTGTTTGCGACGCTTTTTGGTGTAGCTGGTAAGCGGGGTGGAAGAACAGTAGAGCCTTTGCACTTTTGTTCAATCTACAACTCCGCAGCAGCCACCCCTGACAGCTAACGTTGGTCTGTCGCCGCAGCTGGCTTTGTCCACAAATTTACCTTTTTTCTTGTATTTTATTTTTATTTTTTTTATTTCCTTGTTTCTCATAATTTTAAAAGCCAATTAACAACCTTTGTGCCTTTATGCCTGTGGTTTTAACCAGCTTCAGCGATTACACAATCTGTAGGTAACTACCTAACTAAGCCACACTACCACCACTTGAACAATTCTCATCGTTTTATGTCGAATTAAACCAGAGATTTTCAACGGTTTTGGTATAATATATCGTATGAGGGGGTATCGACAATAATTTCGATTAGTATCAGCCATATGGTTATACCTATTGGTAAGTGAACCAAAAGTCCACACAGTTCTTCGGGCTAATTGCAAATCTCCGAGAAGTTGGCCAGTCTCTAACTTTGAGACATGGAACTAGTTTCAAAGTTCGTAGTTACTGGGTGACCAACTCCTCGCTTCGAATCAACCCTCTCTCTAAACCTCGGTGAATTTCACTTGAAAACCCTCGGTCCATTAGATTATGACCAAGTTCTCAATATCGCGAGATTAATTGAATACCTTAAACTTGATTTCTATGCATAGGGTGCCAGGATATCTGATTCTGATTCACTTTTCGGTCTCTGACGTCGGTCTCTCTGAAACCCTGCGATATTCACCCTCTGATTTAGGCGATATATGGAATAAAAATGCGAGAATAAGTAAATGAAGAAATATTTGTAAAGTTTCATCAACCTTTGACGGAGCGAGTACTCACCTTTATTATATTCCTCCGTCTTCGGTCGGAAGATTAAGATCGTGATAATACTAAAAGGAGGAAGATTTATCCGTCGATTTCTTACTCCAAAGGGTTTTGTGAG
Source organism: Tenthredo mesomela (assembly GCA_943736025.1). Classification (NCBI taxonomy): domain Eukaryota; kingdom Metazoa; phylum Arthropoda; class Insecta; order Hymenoptera; family Tenthredinidae; genus Tenthredo; species Tenthredo mesomela. The sequence continues at coordinate 2,882,835 of OX031022.1, forward strand.
AGTTGAAAAGCGCGGGTAACGCTAGAGCGGAGTTGGAAAATCGCAGATCTGCTATCTACCATTTCTTTGATTATAGTCAGCGGGTAGATACCATGAAGACGAAAAGCTAGACCCGGATAAACGTAGAATGAGACGTTCAAATTAACTGCACGAAGTAGTAAAAACCGTCCCTCTACTTCTAACACAAGCTTAAAAGTTTATCGAGGAGCTTGCTGATGTGCAAGATGAAGAAGCTGGTCCCTGGTACCTGGTTTAGCCAATATTAACCTGACCCTATATAGGAGTGATAAATAATTTAAATTAACACTCTTCAAGTTATCAAATGCAGACTTTCATCTTATGCAGTATGCAATTATTAATGAATATTTAAAACTTGATTAGTACGTCCATAGTTCGATGAGTAAACGGACGGGATAATTTCATTTTACTTTTCAACGCTATAATAGCTCATAGTTTCCATCTACGCATATTGTTTCGAATTGTGAATTTAACGCATGACGAATTTCTCGTAGAGAGATTTGAGTAGGTCCATATAGAGTAGGTATACCGGGGTTCAGAATAGCGGGTTGCTAGGCGGAAGAGGTTTATACCGGAAATAAAAACAAAAAAAAAAAAAAAGAAATTTCTCTCTTCGTACCAAAAACGCATAATAACTTTTCATCTCGCCTGTAATAAAAGTGGCCAGGTTACGTACCGTTAATTCTTTTATCTCGAGACCCCCCCCCCCCCCCCCCCCCCCCCCCCCCCCTTTACGTCTAGATTCTACTGGTGGCACTACAGCTACTGAAGCAATCATATTTTTTATCTTCAACTTGTTTTTTGTCGCTTCGTAGAGTTGCGAGCTCGTCAAATATACTAGTAGGAAAATATAAAAATGAAAAAAGCCTGATACAGATAAAATGACAGATTCACACAACGCGGTGAAACGGTTATAACAAAAAAAAAAAAAAAAAAAAGGAAAAAGAAAAAAGAAAAAACATGTACTACAAGCGAACTGATATGTTTGTTTATTTAGTTATTTTTTATATACACATGTGTATGTTGTATATACAGGGGTATGCAGAAATATCACAACCCCCTATCCCCCCGTGCGAGTATATCGAAGCGTATCATGCCCGAATGAGTTTCCTAGGAACGAGCATTGAGCGAGATAAGAAAAGTCGATATCGGTAATCGGTATACCTGCAGCCCACACAACCTCCTCGAGCTTTCCCACGTACAGACCCTCGACTATACCGGAAGCCAGGAAAATCTACCCTCCGGCAACATCCCGCCCCCGGCGTTTTACCTAACTATATAAATTGCCAGCCGAGTTTAGGGCAAGTTTAGAATATCAAATTATGTATATATATTTATCGAGGAAAGCTTGCGATTTGGTATTTAACCGAGTGAGCGAGACGTCATCAATCAGGCATAAAATTAAAACTCTGTGAAATGATATTATCAAAGTATAAGCATACAAATAATTGAAAAAAAAAAAAAATACACGGATAAGCAGTCTGAGACATAATTGATTTTCTCTGGAAATGATATTGCCCCGGGTATAATAGGAGATTTGACCAAATCTGAGAATACTACGTCGCCTGCCGAGTCTCGAAATCTCGGTCTTAAATGTCCGTGGATTAGCACGCGCAACGGTGAACCATCAAGCCAACCGTAGGCTCATCCTTAAGGGACAAATGAGGACCGCATCCTTCCTCCTCCTTCGCCCACTCAACCGGGATTAATTTTGTTTCCAAGTTGAGTTTGCGCCGAGTCAAGTGTCCGGGAAAGAGCAGGACCCTGGTTTACGGTTATTCACGTCCTGGACACACATGTTCTTCCGCCTCATCATCATCATCATCATCATCATCGTAAAAATTATTAATCAGGAAGATCTTGACCAAAATGATATTCAACGTAGAAATCTACACGTATTTTCATTCTCATTTCATAATCTGAATCATGAGCTCAATAAATAATAAGGGCTCTTTGATGTGGCGATCAAAGCGCGGTCTAGAGAGAGCGAGAGAGAATATAGAAGTGGTGCAGGACGCTTTACAGCACGGTATAGGTATGTGGTTGCAGCAATCTAGGAAACACGTGTATTTTGTGTCGCGGACGATACGGGAATCCGCAGTAGTATAGCCGCCGGTTGGTCAGCCCTGCAGTTGGTCCATTGCGGGGGTACTCCAGCCGGGCATGACGTGGATCCTGTTATTGCTGTACGTTGAGGGGTCGGGGCTAGAAGGGTGGCATGTAAAACAGGAAATAAAGGCATTCATTAGTGAACGTTGACCCGTTGGCCTGTTGGCCCGTTGGCAGGCCCATCGAGAGAGACATATACATAGAAATTTGCGAGAAAGAGATAAACAGATTGGGGTGATTTCGTGTGGGAGTAGAAGAGGCGTCGCGACGCAACGGTCACCGACTCGTCCTATTGTTGCGTTTAATTATCCGTCACGCGAGCCGTAAATACGTCCGCCAAACACATTGCTGTTTATAGCTTGTACTCGTCGACGTCGAACGCTCGATTTGACATGATCCGTTTCTACGGATGAAAAGTTTCATTAATTATAAATTTTTAAAGATTTTTCTAGAACAAAAATCCCACCAGGGTTTATGAATTTTTCATCACATATCTTATCCTGTAGGGCTAATTCAATTTCGAAAAAGTATATATTATAACTTTGGTCCGGTCGTTCGAAGATCATGAAATGATCTATGGATAGAAATGAGGCCGGAGTATATTGTGTCGCCTGGGGACTTTGATCGATTGCGTCAATCTACTTAAATATTCGATCGCCATTGCAGGGAAGAGGGATGAAAGGTGGCGATGCGAAAAGGGAAAATGGCAAAGGGAAGAAGGGCGAGAGTCTATCCAATCGAGTAAGTGAACCAAAGTTATAATATTAAAGGCCTGACTAGTCAGAATAGCTACTCGTCGCGTCGGGTCGTTTTCCACGTCAAAGTAAAGCTTCGAGCTCATAAGATCCTCTGCAGCAACCCGCAGGATCTCAGCACGAATAGAACGACTATGATAAACAACTCGGTCTCTGAACGAAGAAGACGGGCGAAGACCACTTCATAAATAAGTATATAACCATAACGCCTTTCATTTGTCAAATTTGGTCAGAAAACTTCCTCAAGGGAATTTACGAAAATATATTATCCCTTATATTCTCTCGCCGCGATCACGGTCGCGGTATCGCGGTATCGCGCACGGACCAAACTTACTTTTACTCCTGCGATATCGGCTTCGCTTCGAACGTACAGGAACAAAGGCTGATCTTTGCTCCGGGCGACGATAAATTATCTATACCTATATCCACCCCGTGCTGCATCTAAACCATCAATAAAAAATAAAAATAAAAAAATAAAAAAAGGGAAAGAGAATCGGTAAGGAATTATATAGATGAATATATAGTTAGTCCTTGATAAGCCGTTGAAAATATTTCTGGAATTTTTAACGCGGGTCATAAAAAGCCAACGAGAAAATGATAATTTTATGTTTTATACGTGATACGGTTTTTTTTTTTAATTTTCATTTCCACTCATTTTTCGTATATATTTATCTACCGAACGCTACCTGAATATCATATCATATTATATTATATTATATTATATATTTATATTTCTAACCGTTCGTGCAGAGGAGCAGAATAATACCTTAGTGGTAAAGCTAGTACCTATACCTACTCAAAATATCAGAAAGAGAGAAACTGAGAAACGTCCTGCGGACCAAGAGATACAAAAATAAATGGTGAAAGGAGGTCAAGAAGAGGACCTCTTCGTCCACTACCATGCGATATACCATCAATCTTACATCCGCTCTGGGATCATTATCACGCCCGACAGTTTCACCAACCGGCAAAAATAACCGGAGAGAAAATCTCTCTTATAGTATACACATATATATATATATATATATATAAGTAGGTATATAGGTATAAGGTATATATACGCCCTATACTTATATATTTATGCCATTGATATTCTTCCTGCATCTTTTCTTTTTCTTTTTATTTTTTTTTTTTTTTTTTCCTTTTGTCCGTTTCATTATCCTATCCGGTATATAATATATGAGTTTGAAATAATTTACGACTGACAATGAGATGAAACTGGTGACGGTTATTCCTCCGTGTCGATTAAGAAGATTAACTATTGAAAAAAAAATGAGATTTTTTTTCTCTCATTCAAGGTACATATTATATTATATATAAATTCGTTCTCTGGATTTAGAGCTGTTACGCCATTACAGAGCTCTCTCTCTCTCTCTCTCCCTCTCTTTCGCTCACCGATTCGTTATAATATTATTATACATGTATAAACTAAAAACGTGAATAATACAAACGGACAGAAGGTATGAGAGAAAAAAAAAAAAAAAAAAAAAAAAAAAAAGGAAAAAAAAAACGACAGAAAAGGATTTGCACGCAAATGGTAACGCCACGAACAAATGCGATTAAACATTCAAAGCCCAGCCTGCGATACGTATTTCAGTCAGTGGGAACGCAGGTGAACGGACACTACCAGTTCCGGATACAATTGACACGATTCTTACAGTTTTCAAGTACCTATATCTCTATACTGCGGGAACAGAACCAGATACAATGAGACAAAGACGTATAGGTATAACAATGCGAACAAAAGCTTCGGGATGTAGTGTATCGGGGATATGGTATATGTATATATGGAGGTGTAGAAATCGTAAAGAGATTACGCACCGGGTGATCTAAAAGAAAGATGAAAAAAAAAAAAAAAAAAAGAAAAAAAAAAAGTTTTACTAGTTATTTTCGAAAAGATGAATATCTTAATAGATAGATATGCTCCGATTGTATAAGAAAGAAAAAAAAATTTAATTGTCTTAAAAAAAAAAAAACGAAAGGTTTGAAATTTTTTTTCTTCTTTTTTGCCCTAAAATAATAATTACACATCCCAAAAAAGGCACTGAAATATTTCAGGTATATTTTAATATTTGCTGACACTCTGTATGCAGACATTATATGCGATATGTTCTCGTTTTGACTACCACGCGCCGGTCTAATGGGTTTTTAATTTATTCAGATTTCCCGAAAAATGCAGAAAAAAAAAAAAAACAAAGTGTGTACTTTACGTAGAAATAAAGAAAAAAAAAAAAAAAAAAAAAAAATGAAGGCAAATAATTTCACTGACCGATTAAAAATCGAGAACGAAAATCGCTGCGTTTTTAACTATAATTAATTTAAAGTTGCGGCAGTTGAAAAAGTTGCTCGTCAATAACAGAAACGATTGGAAAAATTGACGAATTTTCGGGACAGCTGCAACTCGCGATAAATCCAGTCTTGTTGTAATTAGAAGGGGAAAAAAAAAAAAAAAAAAACAACGAAAACGAAAAATCCGTGTACTACGTGATTACACAGTACATATATGTACACATATGTCGATTACAGAGGAAAAAATGAGGTACCGGAAATGCGAATAGTGGTTCGCGAATGACCGATAAAAACAGAAGTGACTGCAATTCATTTTCACGTCTCCACACGCGCAATCGAAATCCTCGCATAGAACTCTGTACACAAAAGGTACATTGTTCCGTCTCTCTACACTTGAAAGATAAAAGAAATAAAAATCATACCGTTTTTTTTTTTTTTTTTTTTTTTTTCATTTTTTTCGTTTTTCAGTCATTTGTTCGAACGATTTTACCTTTTCACATACTTTTTTTTTTTTTTTTTTTTTTTCACCGATCCACGTAAATATCTATAGAAACGTACAAGTTACACTTTGGCCGGCGTGTGCACTTTTGTAGGGTATTTTATTCTGAGTAAATCAAGATCAAGACCAATGTAATAGATTGAAATGCAGCTGAGTTATAGAAATTTGAAAAAAAAAAAACAATCTCGATTTACGTGTATTTTAAATGGAAAATCTTCGCACGCTTTGGGAAAGTACTTAACATTAATATTAAGAGCTGTAACTTTCAGGGAAATTATTTTTCGACATTTTCAACCAAATTTCACGTGAGCACTAAAAAAAAAAAAAAAAAAAGTTTTTTTAAAAAAATCACCCTAATACAGATAGGCATAAACGTTACGCAAATTACCTCGCAAATCGGCTCTCAAAACTCATTGCTTTTCGATTTTTTTTTTTTTTTTTTTTTTTTTTCATTCTTTCTTCCTTTCGTTTTAGAATTTTTCAATTTTTATTTATTTTTTTTTTTCTTTGCTTTTGCTTTTGCGATTATCAGAGTGAAAATAATGTTTGAACTATATTATTGCATTCGTATGTTGATTTATATATATACATCAATTGGAAAAAAAAAATATCTTCATTTAGGTAAAACTCGGGAAATTCACGTTTTTTAATATACTAAAACTGACGATATTCAAATTGTCAACGTGAAAAGATATAGGATAAAAAATAAAATAAAAAAATGTCCATATATCTAAGTATAACTTTACACTATAGGTAGAAAAGAAAGCTTGCCGTGTTCAAAAGTGAGATCTACATTGCAGATGAAAAGAGGAAAGCCACCGTCTGAATCTGACTTTCAAAGTAGCGCAACAGATTTCGCGGGTTATGGGTCAGCCAGCTTTGGCTACCCTTAAAATAAAAACCTCCTTCTTGTCAAGTCGCTTTTCTCTCAGGCATCAGGTTTTACCTCATGCTCAAATATAAACTAGTATATATATATATATATATGTATGTATGGTATAGCTATACATATATACATATATATGTATAGAAATAAAACGAATTCCATTTCAGAATATGGTAAAAATTTTATTATTTTTATTCCGTCAGTAGTCAGAAATAGAAAAGTAGGTATAATAGAAAAATCAGCACAACAGTTACAGGAATATATATATATATGCCTAATTAACTAAAATCTGATAATACCATGGATAGAAGTTGTTGTTTCGGTTATCCTATAGCAAGGGTAGATATACACAACGCGGAGGGACGCACCCCTTATAATTATGGTTATCGCATGATTTTATAGCACCCACATATCTAACAAGCTCTTTAGGTACTCGCACTAATCCAACCCGTGATATCAAACGATTGGATGATAGCCCTAAGCAAAGGTTCAACAGGATTGTGTAAACAGGTAAATGGGACAAACAATGTTATTAAAACATGTGTGGGGTTAAACTCAATTTTGAGTTTGGTTAATCAAATAGTCTGTTTCCTGTTTTTTTTTTTTTTTTTTTCTTTTTTTCTTTTTTTCTTTTTTACGCTCGTTATTCAGATTTAGGTACTATAAAATCACAAAACATTTTTCACATTCTACTTTTTTTGAAAGAAAAAAAAAATATATATATATATATTTCGCCATGTACGGATAAATTTATACCTATATGTATATTATATAGTATATAATATGTGTGTATGCGTATCTCTTATATTGTAAATAACGGTTTATATACGATTGGGAATTGTATATCCGCCGTTATTTTCCCTCCGTTTTATTTAACTTGAGATTTCTTTTTCCCGCTTTTACATTTTTTTTCTCTCTCGTTTTTTTTTTTTTTTTTTTTTGCTTTATTTTTTCTCGTCACTTGCTTTTTTTTTCCTGGCTGACTCCCCATACAGACGATTCGAGCGTAAGAATATGCAATTTAAAGTCCTCGAATCTCTGCGTAAGGAAAACAACTCCATATTTTAACACTTCCGGCAATTTTCCTAAAAAAACACACTTTAAAAGAAGAAGAAAAAGAAGAAGAGGAAGAAGAAGAAAAAAAAAAAGGAAAAAAAGAGGAAAAAATTTACCGCGCGCGCGAGGAAACACGCGGAAATAGGGATAATAAGGAAAAAGGGAGAAGAGGGTTTACGAGCCTATACATATATACATACACATATACATATACATGCACATTTAGCCACGCTTATACTACATATTATTATGTCAAGAACCCGAATTATATTATGATGAAAATGAAAGGTGAGCTTTTTTTTTTCAAATTAGCTAATATAACAACCCCTAACCAAATGACTAATAAATTATCATCTACGATCATCTATTCGGACACCGCGTTCATATCTCCGTAACTATAAATCATCGCTAAATTAGTTTGAATATTTTTAGAACGAGATTATAGGTTCTCAGAGTGTGCTAATATGAGTATCATAGTGCTTTTTTCGTCGATGATAATAAGTAAGCTAAAATCTCGGTCGTATTTCGACCAGAGCTGTGGACTATTCCTCGTGTATCGCGTGGCTCGCAAATAAATTTCTATACTGGCAAACAGCCAGATCTGCTCTCTGCAGTGTGGGCGGTAACCCAGCTCCCACTTTTCCTTTTCCTTAAAGCTAAAGCAAAATATCGGCTTTATATTTCACATTCGGTTCTTAGACGAGCGAAAAACGCTCGAGTATTGGTATGTCTTTATCCACCCTCCCCTATACACTCTACCTACATAGCTGTGTATTTATATATTTATATATCAAGGAAACCTCGAAAAATCTCAACATTTTTACGTCTGTATCAAGCACTCTCATTTTCCCGCCAAATTTTCAACTCTCTATATAAATCTATGTTGGGTTTCGAAAAAGTTTTTCAACTAGCTTTTACGTTGAAGTTTTACTTTTTTTTTTTTTTTTTTCTTTTTTTTTTCTTTTTTTTTTTCTTTTTTTTTTCTTTTTCCCCCGTCATCTGTCAGTCAGGGGATCGGGGATATACCTACCTACCTACCTACGCCTATCTCGCGAACTAATATCGGTAAAATTTTATGGAAGATATTTCCCGCTGAATACAAGCTTTAAAAAAACTGCTTTAAGACACATGTGCCAACCAGAGGATGGTTTACTTCTTACTCGAAGGGTTCAATCAGCTTTTATGTACCCCTCGTCGGATCGGAAGATATTTCGAATGAAAAATTTTAGAGATTGACGTTATTTTTGCTTTTGCTTTTGCTCTTGCTCTTTTCCGGTCTGGCGTACAAAAAGCTTTCATTTTCTTTGAAGAACGAAGATTTGAAAAATGATAATGCGAAAAAATTCCGAGCTTGTGTATAGGTATATCTATACCTATACTAGGAAAAAGTAATTGACATGGAAAAGGTTTAATATTCGTTGGCGCTTGCAGGCGATATCCTTAAACCTGCGACAGTCTAGCCAAACGAGGCTGAGAAATCTCAATTTACTTGAGAAGCAGAGAGCAGCCCAACCTCCGCCCCATAATATCTAGGGGCTGAAATGGAAGTAATAACCTCTAGAAGTCTGTCCTCCTTCGTCGGATTACTCACTGAATTTATAAACTGAATGCAATTACTTTCGTGTATAAATTTTTACGAGGATATACCTTATGCCGATCCCATGTATTAATCTCGTTCAGACTCACCTGTAACATAAAAGAGAAAAAAAAGCTTGTAAATATCATAGAAATAAACAATTATTAGATTTTATTATATAATATAATTATAATCCTTATCGAAAAGTTCTCGTTGAACTTTTACTTCCACATCCAAACTCTATGTCTTATTTTTATTCTTATTCTTATTCTTATTTTTCGAATCTTATATCCAGGCGGGAATAATATAGATATATATATACCGAGGTACAGCATAGAGTCAACTTTCGAAATAGCAAATAGAGTTCGAAGAGGGCGAAGCTTTTGTTCTCGGAAAAGCATCTCAATGTAACGTCGCGCTGGTGTGGTTTACTAGGGACCCCCCTAGTTTTCCTGGTTCGCCGCTGGGTCTAATTTAATCGCACCGCCGACTGTAAATAGAGCTTATTGTTCTTCCCCGTGGTGCAGCTTATCGCCAAGATGAAGGCAAATCGCACGAGTTCCACTCAGGATACGAGCAAGGCTAGGGTATATTCGTGCAATCGTCGCGGTGCTAGAGAGATCCTCGTCCTCATTCTCATTCTCATCCTCATCCTCATCCTCCTCCTCATCCTCCTCATCCTCATCCTCATATATACTATATACTTCAAGACTAAATCCGCGAATATTAAAACCGTAGAGAATGTGATATGAAACTAATCACCGTCATTTTCTTTAATGAAAAACAGCGCGGATTTAGAATCTGAAAAATGTGACCAAGATATATATAACTAAGTAGGTATATATATGTTTGAACCGCTTATTGAAATAAAGCGAAAAAGCTATATGGAATTTTCGGATGAAGTTAGGCGGGTAAAAGCTCGGCTACGTGGTCCCGGAATTGACCTCGCGATTTCTCAGATAGGCTGGTTGCAGGCACGCACGTATACATATTAGATAGAATATATAGATACGCGAAACTGGACGTGAGCCAGGTCACGTGAAGGCACATCTGCATTTCCCACCGCTGTGAAAATAGCACCGGCTTCGTAACATAGTCAGTGTGAAGAACTGTAAGCTGAAACTAGAGACAGTCATCATCGCTTTAACGTTCAGTTAAAATAAAAACTGAAAGAAAAATTGCTACGCCATATGGCCAGCTAATTTTTTTTTTTTTTTTTTTTTTTTTCATTCCTTTTCTTTATCCCCCATACTTTTTCACCTTTTACTTCATTTTACTTAATCCATTTCTCCTCAGCTGCAGTGCAGCCCGGGGAATTTACTCCCGAGGACTAATTCAAGTTTTTTGTCCTCTTTGGCTAATAGCAGTGAAATTTTTCACGCTCACGTTGACCCAGAAAGCATCTTTACCCACGTAGTGGTTGATTGGAATACTAGAAGAGGTTCTCCTCTTCGTCAGAAAAATTTTAATGATCATCACCATCAGCCGCGTTCTTCATTTTCGATATTCTTTGTTTTATACTTGCGCAATTTCCGCACTAGTCACTAGTTATCATCGCGTGATCCATCATCCCTTAAGTACCAGTACCACCAGTAGTAGTAGTAGTAGTAGTAGTAGTAGTAGAATTGAATGGTCCGGCTACTAAACTGTGTGAATAACGTTCTGCGCAGTTGGTGTCGAGTAATTGGAAAACAATTAGTTTCCTCAACGGTAATTAACCTATAGGGTAGTTAGATGGGGTAATATAGCCTCAGGATCAAAGAGCCGATCTTGATACAGTAAAAACAATCAATCTACCGAAACCCGTATACACATAAATAGCCCGGTATATATACGGTAATTAGCAAATTAATCCCAATTCCACGAATCACTTAACCCCCGTATAGCGCCAAGTTTTAGTCTTACCAAAAGCCGGGGGTGCGTATAGTAATAGAGAGAGAGGCAGCTGAAAATCCACTGAATTTCTTGAACAAATGAATACCCTACCTCAGTCTATACATACCTGTAAATATCTATACATATATACACACATTTATAGAGGCATATATAGGTATAATATACACAACACTCTGCAGCAGTATAGCGCAGCAGTGAAATACAAAACAGAATATAGTATACGTGTAGCAGCATCTGTGCTCGCCAAGATCATTACGTATATCCGAAGATATATGTACCTTCGAGATGCGACCCAATTACCGCGTGCTTCTCGCTTACTACGCGAACAGAAGCATTATTAGACACTAATGAAAGTGAGCCCGTATAAGGGGGTATCATTTCGCTTGGTAAAGCTTTTTGGCAATTAGTCAGTACTGACGTACCTATAATATACGTATAACTTTCGTTCGGTTGTATCAATCGGGTTTTTTGGTTTTTTTTCTTCGTGTTTTAGTTTGTTTTATTTTATTTTATTTTATATTATATTATTTTCGAGAGTAAGAAATTCAAACGAAATTTAATAAAAAAAAATAAAAAAAAAAAAATTGGAGAATTTATCGTCGCCTCGAGGCTTCCTCTGGTCCGACACTTCCGTACAGGTGAGAAGACCCTTTTCACATTTAAGAAACTTGATAGTAGGTGCATGAGACCGGTAACGTCACACTATACCAAGTGCAATTTAGAGTTTGTGAAACTCTGTGGACTTTCCTCATATTTCGCATCCAGCTAGCTTTTCTCTACTCTGCTCTACCTACTCTCTCTCTCTCTCTCTCTCTCTCTCTCGCCTGCGATATTTTTTGGTACTGGCGCCGTTGGTTGACGTCACGTCCGGCCAGGAAGCCATGCCTCGACTTCCCGCGGTATAACAGAAACATGCAAATTAACCGTCGACGCGCGTACGTCTGCCGCAGCTCCAGGCTTCATATTATATTATACCAGGTATAATACATATATATATCTATTTCGTTTCCACTTGGAGTTTGAAAATTGTCTGGTTTAAACTTAAGCCTATATACACATCCGTGATAATTTTCACCTACTTATATAAATCGCAAGCTATAACCCTGCAGGCTATAGTGATAATTATAATTATAACGTTATCAAAAAGCACAATCAGCGTCGAACACTATTATTCGAAGCTTTTTTTTTCATCATTCCGAATTTCATTTTTCATCATTTCTTTCGTTATCTTTTTTTATTCAGTTATTTAAAATGCATACGATGGTAAAATGAAAATACAATTAAGCGAGATAAATAGAAAGAGAGAGTTTTCGTGAAGCTTCCTGTACAGGAAAAGCAGCGGTAGATTGGATAATTGAATAAACGAAGCAAGAGAGGTTACAGGGTTAATATGGAGACCGGAACTTTTGATGTGGTACAAGGGTCTGCGCTACTGTTCCGACCACAACTGACACTTTGCTGCAGCCACTCAAGTCCAGAGTACTCTCAATCGTCTATTTAGAAGTAGGTACTGCTTTCACAGTATATGACCTAAATAAACCAAATAAGAGACTAGAACTGCACAGAGTATTACCAAGTGTTAGAATATAGCTGGCGATTCATGTATATATGTACCTACTGGAAGTTAGTTGCTACTTGATTCAATTAGCTTTAAAACGAGTGGCACATTCACATCGCCTTATTCAGATCATGATAAAACGGCTTTTTTTCATTCCAGCGTGCACGCACTTGCCTCAATTTTATATATATATATATATATATATAGTTTCTCTTTCCACTCTAGTGTGAAAAAACCTCCGTTCGATTCAAAGGTGTAAAATTTATTGCAGAAATTATACAGCTATTGCAGTAGAGAAAAATGGGGAAATTCTTTCAAGCAAAAATCTTTGTGTTTATTCATATTTTTTTTTTTTTTTTTTTTTTTTTTTTTATCAATTTACGTGTACGTGGTACTCAAAGGTTGTATTCACCTGTCCTCCAGAATGCAGGATAGAAATAAAGCAAGAGATACAGAGTTATAACCACCACCTAGCTAGGCTACCTGTGGGAAGGAGGAGGTATAATTTAAAAAGCTCATGCACAGCTGTATAAAAAAATATATAATAAAAAATTCTCAGCACACACGAGACCCACGGATTACGTGACTTTGGCTTTTTCATCCGTCGAGACAGTCCTGCAGATGCGAGGGAAGGTAGCTAGATAGGTATATATATATTTTAGTATATATATATATATTATATATTATATATAAATGGCAGACGTAACTATATATATATTATACACGTTTCTAGGAGTCTGGTTTCATCAGCACCAGACAGTAAAAGGAATCCTGTAAAAGAATAATCTTTTTTATTGAGAGGTATATGTATAGGTATATATATATATGTCGTTCACTATATCCTTCAATTTGACGACTCTCATAGATTATATGTATAGTGCCGGTATATAGGTAGATATATATAATATACATAGTAGAGAATAATCATCGAAGGTTTTCCATATTCCCATTTAAATTTGATTATGCAAGTGCATTTATATAGACATGATATATATACCTACACGAGTGCACTAGATTGAAAATTTTAGCCAAATTGATTGTTGCATACGAGTGATTTTCTTTACTTTTTTTTTTTTTTTTTTTACATTTCATTTCTATTTCAATCTCATACACTAGTTTACCCTGGTCTGAAGAGAGAGAGAGAAAGCTAGAGAGAGAAAGAGAGATAAAGCTAAGATCGTGGACTAGAAATGGGTGAATTTATTTATCGGTAGAAAAGCTTGGTCAGCTATGTAAGACGGGATATAGGCTACACGTATCTATATAGATAATAATTGAAAGATGGAAAACGTGACGGAAATAATAATACGACAAAGAAAATCCAACGATAAAACGTAATTTTCTTCAACCTATTGCTGCTGCTGCTGCTGCTGCTGCTGCTATTGCAACGTGGAATCGCGGACGAGGATCACTTCAATTTTTACCCATCTGCGAATACGACGACGACGACGAAGTAGGTAGGTACCTACTACGACTATGAAAACGACGACCAATTTTTGAAGTCATCCAATTATATACATCCACAAAGTGACCCACGAGTTTTCTCCCAGCTTCACCACGCGTCACCTGCCTCAAACACGCTTCACCCCACATTTTCTTTATTACTTTTTTTTTTTTTTTTTTTGCCTTTTTTCTTCACACCAATGCACAGCCGTTTCTCATATTAACCCAGAAGATCCTGTTGTGTGCGAGCCAGAAGAATAAAAATAAAAAAAAACAAGCAAATTGAAAACAAAAAAAAAAAAAGCGTCTGATTGTAGGGATTATCATTACTTCTCATACCTAATTATAAATAATCTGCTCGAATTAGTGATGCGGGAATAATTATTTTTGTAAATTCAAGGAAAAAAAAAAATGAAGGGAAAAAAGAAGGAAATAAAAAAAAAAATCATCCCCAGCTGCCCGCGAGTTTAAATCTGTAGAGTTAGAAGACGCGAGTTTAATCATGGGAACTTTTCAAATTCTTTTTCAACAACTCCAATTACAGATGGGTATAGTATATATATATATACAGAAGTTTAATTTGACATAAAAGTTCGAAAAAAAAAAATGCGATTAATTCTTGCGGCTAATAAAATTTTGACATTCAAAGATTTTTGCACTTCTCGTCGTTGTAAACACGTTAGAGAAGAAACACACTTCGCTTAGCGACTCTTTCGATTCTAGTATTTCATAACAATTTTTCGTTACCCTCCTTCTTTTTCTGCTTTTGTTTCTGTTTCTTTTGGACTAGATGTAATACTTATATTATACCTATATGCCACCAGAAAGACGTCAGAAGATTTTTTAGCACCGTTTATATTCGGTTGGCGCGAAAAATAGTTTTATATTAATGTTTGAAACAGCTATAGCTATAGCTATAGCTTTTTTTTTTTTATATACATTCGACGTTTACTGCCATAAAGTAATTCGATACGTTGAAATTTTTCTTCCCGCAGTTATTATGAATTTCGACGATGAACACGAATAAGAAATCGAAATAATAGGAAAAAAAGAAAATCAAATCGAATTAAAATAGCTAACAGACGAATATAAATCGTCTCTTGACCTCGTTTTGTCCATTCTTCTTTTTTTTTTTTTTTTTTTTGTCTTTTTTGTCTTTTTTCTCCTTTTTTCCAAATCCCTTTGTTTGTTTACTCGTTTATTTGCAGGCATAGCTTCGTGCGAACGCTACTCGATGTACCCTAAATTAAACTACTCAAAATACGCACCGTTGAACGTTCGCCTCGCGGTCAAATATTTGAACCGATTCTAAAAATAAATTTTCGTTAAGAACGCTAAGGAACTCACGAGTCTACGCAGCTTTAATGTTTTCAACAACTTCCCTTGCTCGTTTTTTTTTTTTTTTTTTTTTTTTCTTTTTTTCTCTGTACTTCTGTCGTCAATTAATGCCGATTATCCTAATTATAAATCGATGCTATTTACTGTCATTCACTGCCAAAAAAAAAAGAAAATCTATAAATCGATTACCCATCTTGTAAACGTAAAGACATCTTAATATATTGTCTAGCATTTTTGCGATTTTCTTCGTTTTTATTTTACTCAATATATATATATATATATATATATTTTTTTTTTTTTTGTATCATATAAATTCACCCTTACGTAAGGGGTGGACTAAGACGCCTTATTTCTTTTCTATATAACCCAATAAATGAAGGAAAAATTGAATCATTCGCTTGTGGAGCTGATCGAATCAGTCAAAAAAATAACAAACAACAGATGTGTTGTAGTCTGTTTAACCAACCCTTATCTGAAACGCCTCTCTTGTTTTCTCTACAAATATAGTTTAAAGATAATCTAAGAGTTCCAACTGTAGAAAATGAATTTTTGAAATAAGGATCGCAGGTGAAATACAAGATTTAGGGGCAAATTTAATCGATTCTAATTCCTAAATTCACAAATTTGACAAGCTGTCGGTGAATAAATTTTCAGATACGTAGACTGAGCATTACAAACTAGTTTAAACAGAATCTGTAGATCGCGTCAGCGAAGAATAAATTTAGAAAACAAGGGTAGCGGGTTGAATGAAGGATTTGGAGTTGAACAATCGATTTTTCACCTCGAATGTGTATTATACTAAATTATTTGGTAATATTATAGAAAATGAATTGATCTAAAAATGAGTGTAAAAAAAAATAAAATAAAAAGAGAATCAAATATATGTACTAATCTAAATTTACGAGGACTTTTACATTCGCTTGGAATAAAGTCGAATATTAACTTAAGCAACACGAAACGCGCGTGTGACTCTAACGTATTAAATGAGGTGAAAAAGTGACAAGACAGGAGACAACCAACACTCAAAACATGAGATGAACGTTAATTCATTTGACTCTCTAACGTGAAGCAAGAAATTCGTGGCACGTTAATCACCTCACGAAGCTAAAGGCAAACAATGTGAAGAGAAATTCCGTTTTATCAAACTCTCAAAATTCTGAAAGGACTCTGACATAATCCAGATGAAGGAAGTCGTGGAATCTCCTTTTCCAATCCAATGAATCGACTCTAAAGAATTTGATTATTTTTATTTCTTTTTCTCTACTTCTTCTTTTTCTTCCTTTTCTTCTTTACCCTTGAAGAATTTCTTTGCAGATACATATATATACATATTATATTATATATAGGTATAACTTAATAGAACAGTTTTCGAAAAGTTTCGCGTTGATCATTGTTGAATGTTGGTAGGTAGGTTGCTTATGAAGGGCTGTCGAGGTTACCAAGAACAAAGATTTTCCTTCGTATCCCCCTTGAGAAAAGGTTCCCTCATGGCCCTGGAAGGAAAAGGAAGAAGAGAAGGCCGAGTCTCGGCTGGGCTCGGCTCGGTTGTAACATCATCATGGCTTTGGTGGAAAAGTTTTCAACTTTTTACGCGACTTCATTAGCTAATTAAATCCCACCTTCCCATCTCTCTATCTCTACTCAAAGACGCGACCAAGCCAAGCCAAGCCAAGCAAAGCCAAACCAAGCCAAGCCAAGCCAAGCCGACAGTTCTTCGTCGGAGGTCATCAGCATTAGCCATCGCTGAGGACCAGAGGACCAAAAGTCCTTCTCTACCACCTAAATTTTTTTTCTCCCTTACTCTCTCGACGTTCCTTAGTAAAATTCACCTCGAACTTGCTCGACGACAGTCTGATTACCTCTCACTGAGCGACCAGATAAAACCCTGCCCACCCGGGTGTCTAGTGTCGCATTTCTTGTAGAAACAAAAACCCCTCCATCTCTCTTTCTCTTTCTCTTTCTCTATTCACACCATCGACGTTGCTCGAGGACCTGGTTAATTTGATAACTTTTTGTAATCCAGTTTCTCTGCAGGGCTGTCCCCGAGTTCATGTACCTTATACCGCAACGTACCAGCCCCGCCTTATGGTTGGAAAGGCATCCCCTGGTTCTAGTTTTCCTTTCCTTTCCTTGCCTTTTCTTTCTTTTCTTTTCATTTCTTTTTTCTTTTTTTTTTTTTTTTTTCTTTCCTCTCTTTTTTTTTTTTTTTTTTGTTTTTTTATTCAAAAGTTCATTAAAACCAAGAGATAGTTATGTCTTACTGCCGCTTACCAGCCGGCGTTGTTCCGGAGGGATATTTACCTTTCGATAATATACTCTTTCTATATAGGGTTAAATGAAAGGTTATACCTTCATCCTTTTTTTCATTTTTTTCTTTTCCTTTTTTTTTTTTTTTTTTTTTTTTTCTGGGAGGGGATTGAAGAATAGGACGTATTGAATTTCTACCTGTTTTATTCAGGTTTCGGCCGAGGTGCTACTGAACAATCGAGCAATAACAAGGAAGGCCACAAAACCGAGACTCGGTGGTTGGCAAATAAATCATCGGGCGATTGAATTTTAAAGCCAGTATATACGGGCGAGAATTTCGCTTCACCATACAAATATATATATATATATATATATGTATGGGTATGTGAGGGAGAGATAACTGTCCGATAGGCTACTATATCAGGTGCTAAAATGAAAAACAATGTATTGCCCAGCGAGAGAGGAGTTTAAAGGATCAGGTGCTGGCGCAAAACCGGTGCTAAATAATGTCGAGTATAGCTGGATAGGTATATATAGGGCTGTTCGGTTTCCCTCGAAATATCATTTTCTTTTATCGTATTTCTACTGATTCGTCTTATTTTCGAATAAAATGAAATAGAATAAAAAAAAATTTTTTTTTAAAGAGGAAATAAGATGCTGGATAAAATACTTCGCACTCGACGACGCTGTACGTCGTTCTTCAATCTTCTACTCCAGGAGTTCTCTCTCTCTCTATCTCTCCTCGACTTTTGAGTAAGAAGAAAATTATTATTCGTTACCGTGAAAAACTTTTTTAATATAAAACATTTTTTTCCTTTCTTTCCTTTTTCTAAAAAAAAAAAAAAAAAAAAAAAAAAAAAAAGAACTTTTTTTATTTCACCTTCTCCATGCGGTACGCCGTGGAGTAGCTCTTCGCAAAAATAATTATACCCATGCACACGCAATATTATATTATATAAGTACTATGTGCGTATATCGATCGATTCGAAATTGTATTTTTATTAAAATTTAATAAAAGAAATACTTTAAAGTTTTTTTTTTTCAAGTATTTTTTATTAAATTCCTAAAGTAGCAGGATGTACCTTCAGTTTTGTTTTTTATTTTTTATTTTTTATTTTTTTATTTTTTTTCATCCTTAAACTACGGAACAAGGTGTATAATCCTGTTGGGAATATGCATATACTATACAGGTATACATACCTGTATATATGTAGGGATACGATTTTCCACTTACCCTACTATACACTCGGACTCGGGGTAACTCGCTAATCTAATCTTCGCGAATACGTCGAGAGGAAATGAACGTTATAATTACATGGAAATGGCGTCGTGATGCATTTGTTAGAAAATCAGGTCAAGAGGGAGATAGAGCTGTTCGTTTGTTACAGTGAATTGGTTATTGGCACAGAGACATTCCCTGTTTGACTAACAATTCAAATTACTAGCTCGGGGGCAAAATCATACGTGCAGTAGACATATATATACATATATACATGCATATATAATATACACAATTATATTATACCTATACGTATAATTTTAATATATGTAGATACATAGTATACGTATGCACATATATGTATATATGTATATTGTACATACATACATAAATCCAAATTCACATATCCATATGCATTTATTATACTAGCTGTTTTTGTATTATAAATTTTATACTGTTAAAATATTGAATTGATTTCATTCTCTTAATTAACAAGCACTTTCAGCCATTATTTGGTATCGACCGATGTGTCAAATTAGTTAAAAATCCTCGATATTAGTCGATGATATACACCGCTCAAAGCTCGCTTTCTCTATCTGACGAATAATGTGCTAATTCAAGTCTGGAGGCAGTTGTGATTGCCTTTGAACACGATACGACTCATTAGTTCATATACATGGGTATATATAATATATAATATGTGTGTGTGTGAATATATGTATCCATGTACCTTATACCTGTTTTCGGGATCTCTGTACCATGGGTAGGTATATATATTTATTTACCTGTGGGAGATGTAGGATTTGCCTCGAGTTATATAGGTAGAGGAATAGCTGAACGTTCAAAAGGTTTCCTCTCCATAGAGTTTCCATACAAACCGATATATCTGGGAGGATATGGCTTTGGGAATTGGCAGAAAATAACACATAAAAGGCACGACTCGGCAAACAAGAAGCCACTGGTGCCCTGGGGTATGGTAGACGTCGTTTCAAAGCCCTTTTCCTATACTTTCTCTGACAAAATGGGAAATTGATATTAGGTAGGTAGGTATACCTACTCCGTTTATAATATATATATATATATATATATTAACAATTTTTGATGATAATAATGATAAGCGAAAATCAGGTAGGTATATCAGAGTTATTTGATAAATCTATAATAGGCAAAGTTTGTATGACAGTTTGAGGCTTACTTTCATATACAAAATGATCCCTCTAAAATCTAGAGTGCAGTCAGGAACTAATCGTGAGAAACGAATTTCCAAGAGAAGGGTGAAGAAGAAGAAGAAGAAGCTGTAGTTTCTACGGACTGTCAATTAATTATTAACACTTTCAAGTTACGGCTTCTCGAACCGCGTGAGCCCCTCTAACAGGGGTTGGGGGTTTTCGAACTCCAGTTTGTAAGATGGCTCAAAGTTTTCAGAGAAACATAACGTTCAAAGTATACTTAGGGCGTCTAAGTCTGACTGTAACAGGCTTCTATTTGTTTGCTTCAGCTCGATGCCCAAGTTTACTAACTAAATTGATAACAGGAATGGGTGTTGTCTATATGCCCGGAGTGTGTATGTACGTACGTACGTATCGCAACACCTTTATAATATATATACAACAGATAACACGTAAGGTACCTACCTATACCTACATCCAGGTCTAAGGATAGACTCTTGTTGTTATTTTCATTAGGAATTCGTCAATGTAATTATTCAAGTTGAGTATAATTGATTAGTCGAGGATTTCCCTCGCGGTGATTTACGACTCTCGCACGAAACAGCCCCGCCGACCCCTACCTCAGATCTAGACTTACATCTACACCAGCGAACCCCTAATCCAGAGGAAAATCGCCTCCCCCCCCCCCCCCTGTATAACTTGAAACGGAAATTCGACGGAGTTCGCTTGAATCTGGATAAAACCGTGAAGCAAAATAAGATTCTAAAAAGATATAACGTTAGTCGGTGTGACTCTTGAATGACTTTTAGGCTACGGAATAAGGAGAAGAGCTGGGACCACCTTGCCCGTTCGTTCGCCTTCTCCTTCCAACATCTCAGGGGACTTTTGGTTTAGATTAAATCGGCAACGCCTGCCGCCTATTTCCTTCCAATTAAGCTGTGCCAACTGAGGATGAGACGGGAAATCAACGCTACCAAACACCAGATTCCACTTCTCTTATACGCCCCTGCGCAGGTATACCGCCACTTTCCGACTAATGAGAATTCCATTTTGTCCATGGATTATACCCATTGTTCAACAACAATAAACCCTAACGGCGAGCAGATCCTTGAGCCGGTCATTTTATCACCGTATTATGTGAAATGGATAACGCTATATTCAAACCTAGAATATTATACTGCTGCAGCAGGATGAGAAACAAATGGGTAAACAAGACTAACCATATCAAATCATCGTGGCTAGTCGAGCATCGCATACCGTATTATCGAAAACCGACCGCTAAATTCCATCATGGATTTACCAGGACGTTGAATTGTTCAATCCGGTGGTATTGTTCGATCTTAAAATTGTCCATTAGTTTTATTTTTAATTTATGTTTATTATTTCTATTTTGTTAGATTCTTCGGTTTGCACCCGGTTTTTCCAACCACCGATTTGGATACTCCTAGACTTTCGTCTACTCTTGGCTGAACCTCTGGCTATTTATGTATCGCGTAAAGATTTGGCGCTATGCCACGGCCACGCTGGTGGCTGCCCCGCTGTCCGCCTCTGTCATCGCTCGACAAAGCCGCATGTTTCGTATCTATAAACGATTACGTCGATATTGCGTCATAACGCAAGCTTTCCAGAAATACTTGAGAAATATCATATAGGCTAGATAGGTATACTAGTACCGAAGAGTTTTTCATTTTCGAACTGCGGTTTCCGCAGTCTGAGTTTATTTTATAAAAATTCGAAACTGATATATAACGATTGGAAGCAAAATCATTCTCATTTCGTCACCATAAACCGGCCAGCTCCTGGTTTATAATTAATAATCGTTTTTGTTTGATTCTTTAAATTATCGATGATCCTATGGACTCAAGTATTTATAATCGTATAGTATATTCGCGTGTAGATA
Organism: Tenthredo mesomela; assembly: GCA_943736025.1. Lineage (NCBI taxonomy): Eukaryota > Metazoa > Arthropoda > Insecta > Hymenoptera > Tenthredinidae > Tenthredo > Tenthredo mesomela. The sequence goes on from OX031022.1 coordinate 2,904,793, forward strand.
GGGCGAGGCACGAACGACCCAAGGTATTAATAATTGATGACTGACCGCCGAGCCTGACTTCTGACGTGTGAGTGTGCTATGGGTGGTACAGGGGTATATGGTATAATAGGAAAAGTGATACAGTACCACCGAAGTAATAAATTAACCCGATTACCGCTTTTGAACACCGCGGTATTATCGATTACAAACGCGTCACATAGTCTACAGAGTTTCATTGTTAAATATAAATTTATTATTTCCCAGGGGTAAGCTTTTCGCGAAAATCGCTGCACTATTCACTCATTATTATTATTATTAACCCGACTAGTATATAGGTACACATCACTAAGCCTGATGGCAAACTATAGGTTTCGCGTTGTCATCGCTGAAATAACTTTTTGGCATCTTTGACATTTTCGAAAACTAGATCAAAACACCGACGATGTACAATCCAATCAGTTCCAAAATTTGATAATAAAGAAAGAAAGAAATAAAACGTTATTTTATTCAACTCAATATTCTTATATACCGAACCGAATACGTTCGATATCGAAACTTTTACAGGACACTAGCTAGGTGTCTGCGTAAAATAGCTAAAGCAAAAAGGCCAGGGCGTGAAATATATGCACCATCCATCCCTTACAGGGTGCTCGTGCAGCTCGCTGGTAGCCCCGTCCTCGATAAGAGCTCTCATTTATTACTGTATCGGATTTTATGGAGTGCCATCCTCTCTCAGAGTCTTGGCTATACAGGCTGACGTGACCTGAGGGAATATATTTTCTTTTACTTCTAAGCTTTACGGTCTTTATTAATCACATGACAGGTATCTATATATATATATAGGAACGATATAAACTCGTTAAATGAATTAATATACCAGCGATTAATCAATCCTCAGCATTTATGTATATACCTACTCGGATATAATGTATAATGGTTATAAAATGAAATTTAGAACAGTTTTTGCAATCTGAATCATCATCATCCATGTCACGTCGTATTGAATTAGGTCCTTATGACGGCGATACACGCCAGTGTTAAACCAGTCGTCAAATTTACGTATTCGAGGTAGGTACTATTCGAAGTTGACGGAATGCCTAAGCTTACAAGGGGACAACAGTTGGCTGGCTAGTAGTAGTTCGGTGTATACAGAGAGAGAGAGCCCCGTTCAATTAACGTGAAAGCATCGCGTACTACGGTTATTATAGATAATTAACGTTAACTGTCTGTGATTAATTCGTCAGCCGAAGCTGTATGATACGTAATGTACATTTCTAACGATGTATTATATATCAACGGGGTAGATTTAATCGCCAACGCGCGGTTTAGAGGGATGAAAAAGACGAGGTGATAGAGGTCCCGCAGATACCGAGGTTGCACACTCGTAAGAAATCCTCGGGTTATTTCCATATCGATTTTTCTTCTTGCTAAACTTTTTATGCCAAATACGATAGCTGGTGGTGCTGCTACTGCTGCTACTGCCACACCTATAACTTACCAATCAACCCTACCAGCCAGCGAGATTCTATTCGTCTCTTTTACTCACTCTCTTCTATACCTATCGCCCCTTGCTACGTTCGGAAATTCTCTGATGCTTTCCCACCTACTAGCTCACTCGATTTATCAGGACTCCACTTAATTTATCCTTTTACCGGCGAGCAATCTAATTCTTACACTTCGTCCTACTGCACCGCGTCAATCTATCTCAACCTCTACTATTCGCTACTAGTATCGTATTTCATTGTACTATAGTCTCAATACTTTAATTCGTTTAGTTTTATTTTCAATTTTATTTATTTCATTATTTTTATTCGAATTATGTAATAAGAATATGACAAGGACTTACAGATCCTTTCTTCAAACGAAGTTTTGTCATCCGTTCAGTAAATCTTGGAGAATATGGGTCGAAGCATCGTTAACTCACCCGCAATCGAAAGCTCTTTGGTGTAATCGGTTTTGGCGCGTTTCGTAACGTTGACTTTTGGTAAACATTGGCTATTGGCCAGAGCACCGGATACCGGGCCATCGGGTTTTCGCACGTTTCAAATTTCCCTGGTTAACTAAACTGTGAACTATGAATATTCGGTATTATGGTATTATATAGCTATGAGCTTACGAAGGTGAAATAAATATTTGAATACCCTAAATGAAAAGCTCGAGTTTGAGGAAATTAATATGACATCGTCTCCTTGTCCCTATACCTATCTATCTGTATCCACTATAATATACCAACTCGTCTAGTCTATAATCGAGGAAACGACCGAACCGTCTTCTCCTTGGTTAAGGTACGGGTGGGAACGGAACCACGCGTCGAAGAACACGGACCGGAGACCATGAGTATATACTCGTTGACTGCGCCCACATGCAGCACAACCTGCACGTGGGAACCCTCGATGTACGTTCCGTTCCGCACTTTACCCATCTAACATTTCTGTCTTTCTCTTCCCTCACCTTTCATCTTTTTCTTATTCCTTTACTCTTTTTTCAATTAGAACCACCATAATGTAGTCCATATAGGTACATACTAAGACAGTTTCCTTTGTCCCCATCAACGATGTATATCATGAACTTTGTGATGGTGTTGACGGACGTACCATGTCATGAATTTGTTTGAACAAAGGATGATCAGCCATGGAGGATTTGAACATCATGCAATATTTTTTTATGATGGATATAATAACGAGAACAGAGATTCGAACCGTATTTTTGTATGTATCTGATATGATGAAGCTGGTGCAGGTTTATGAATTTATTATATGCACGGAATTGAGCAATGTTATAGTATTTGTATGATTTAAATTACGGTGCAAAGTGCAGCTAAAGCCATTCCGTTTGTTGGTAGGACGTTTTCCGGGATCACAAATCGGTGGATAAATTCCGTTTATGAGGCACTTCAAGCTTGATTCGTTGCCAGCTCTCTAACGGTAAAAGCTTGCAATCAACGGAGGCTTGCGGATCTGGCCCTGGTAAATTGGCCATAGTATATGTTTTACTTAATTAACGATCCTCGAGCGCAATTTGCCATAAAGCCTTTCTCATTTAACGGCTAAACTTTATATTCGCTGTTCCGAGGATACGCAGACTCCCAACACCCCGAGTGTATCGATAAATTAAAATTATACATCACACCTTCGCGGTTTATACGATCTAATTCGCGGTCAATTTCGATCATTCATTACTCAGAAATCTGAGTAAAAAAAAAAAAAAAAAAAAATTTCAAACATAAAAAGAGACAAAATATGAGGATTTAATCTTTTTTTTTTACCAACTTTGAAGTCAGATTCGATTCCTGGGGCTGCAATGTTCTCCTATACACTTTTCTACATATATCTCCTACATAGCTTTTACGGTGAAGAGAACTTTCCAAAGTTTTATAGAAAAAAGTTCGGTTCTAGAATCTGTAACGTAAATCAATCTCTGTCTTATTTTATCATTCTTTTTACTATTTCTTCTCTGTTTTCCTATATTTCGTTTGTTGCTATACTATTTCAGCTACAACTGTGCTACTCCTTACTACTGGTGTATTCGTATGAAAGAATAGTTCTGCAGTGGCTATACCCAATGCCAGTTTATATTATCTGGAAAACAAGGTTCTTTACGGTGAGTAGCTACTACCTAGGTCCTAGACTACACCTCTATATATTTACTATGTTCTAGTTACGCCTCATAAATTTTACGCGTTTACCTTATACCTATATATGTATATATGTATATATGCCCGTGGTGTCGCTGAATATCGATAAAGCACGAATCAGTCGAAATCTTGACGAAGTTTATCTGATTTCGGATCAAAGCGAAATATCATATCCCAATTCGAAAAGTCTCTCTCGCCTTTTCGCAAAAAGATATTATCAACTTAAGCCATACTATAGTTGTTCCTATACTCCGAGCTTCTTGTTTGACGCACCATTTCAACCAAAGAACGATATATTCGTTCGAAACTTTGACAATTTTTTACATTTCCTCGTCTATTTCCTTTTATTATATCATGGAGCCATTCGAGCTCAGTTCTTGAAACGATATTTCTTTTAAATGGGTTCAAAGAGGTCCGTAGATACGGTCAAATGGCTTGAACAAACTTTTTCCTTATTCTTCTTCTTCTACTATACTTTTTCTTTTCGTTTTTTTTTTTTTTTCTCTCTCTCTCTCTCTTTTTTCACACAGATTTTGGTAATCAGGGACCAGAATTATTCACTACATTTATACAATCAACGACGAATCATAACAGGGTTCAATAATTTTGACAAAATTTCATTCAATACTTATCGCCAATATATTCTGTCAGTCGGATGCGTATAATATATATATATATGTACGCGAATTCGTGATATAGTTATACGACCATCGTCCATAAAACGAAAAAATCTACTTCCTTTCTTTTTATATGATAAAAATTCATCATTTATAGCCAAATGTGATCAAAGCCAAGCGATTTTTTAAAACCATTCTATGAAAACGAGAATGAAAAAAAAAAAAAAAAAAATGAAAAAAAAAATGAGAAATATCTATTTACGCGTTTTCGATAGATGGATGGAATTGATGTCGGCTATACTACCGCTATGATATACGCTTGATATCGATACGCCAACGCGTACCTATAGTATATTAAAGAACGTTTTAAAATTGACGCGGTAATGAAAATTTCCTTAAAAGGTTCGTGAAACTTTAACCCTTTGACGTCACGAAGCTTTGTTTTTCTTTACGGAATCGTATGATATGATCGACATCCCATACGTGCGAATCGTTCGTCGTAGCTTCTTTTTCATTTAACGTAATAAAAATGGGGAGAAAAATAATTAACTTTTATCATTTTTCGTGTCTATCTGCGGGTGGATAAAATTCGCCTGATACTAGAATTTATTTTATTCGTCGTAGACAAATATTTAACGAATTTTACGTTTCGATGGATTTGGCCACACATCCATCGACGCGAAATTTAACGCGGTTTGTCGCGACGTAGCTGGTGGTGCGAATTGTTCTCGGTTAAAGAACCGTATAGCTGTATGTATGGTTAAAGTTGAATTTCACAGTGAACGAAATTCTTGGCAATATCGAACCTCGTCTCTCTCTCTCTCTCTCTCTCTCTCTCTCTCTGCATCGGTTTGGTTTCGATATCGATGAATGTATGTACTATATGTATACCTATACATAACGAAATGCGTATAAATCTGCACATATATACATTATACATACACGTATACGGGGCCCAAATCGTAACTCGATTGTGTATACAAAACGTGGCTCGAACTCACTCGATAACCTTCTCTCTATACGTTGAATAGATTTCACAACATCTATAGAATTTGAAACAGCACGAACTGCACTAAAAATAGCTGTACTAGGTACGATGTTTGCGATACAGCGCTGATTCTAAGCCTCGATAATAATTCCATACCAAAATTTGGATTTCTTTTTTTCTCTCTATTTTAGCTTTTTTTTTTTTCGTTTTTTAGTGCATTACGTGATCGCAAGAGTTAAATGACTCCGAAATTACATAGTTTTGATTTTATTACATCCAAATATGAATAAATTTCGATAGAGGATGTTACCTTCCGTAAGATTTAAAAATAATATCGAATTTGTGTATTAAAATACGTGAAAATCGTTAAAAAGACTAAGTTGATGTAAAATTTCTTCAAGACTTAACAGCGATATGAAAGAAAATAATTTCGAAGGTGTAGTCCACCCCCTTGAGCATAACGCGATGTAGATAAATCCGGTTTTAGCTTGGCAATCAATTTCTCTGCCACAAAATTATGGGATATGTGCAAACAACGAGATATCTGGATTCGGGTCGATCGGTGCGGTGCGGTGCGGTGTAGTTGGCGTATTATTCGTTCGCACGGAACTGATTGCTTTTAAATTTACAATTGCCAGGGGGAAACGAGACCCCTTTGGTTTATATAGGTACAGAGGGATGAAAGGGGATGCCCGATGGACGCACGAAACTCAATTCATTGGCGAGTTGCTGGTACAGAGTGGATGCTGAAAGAGAAGAAAGTAGGGGCTATATATCTCGGCAATAAATTCTTCCTTTTTCATTTTTTTTTTTTTTTTTTTTTCTTACTTGTTTCTTAACGCTACAATTTTTTTTTTTTTTCTTTTTTATATAATACGAAGCTTTAATTGATCGAGTGGCCTTCCGGGGTTTTATAAAAAAAATAAGGGAAAAATTCCTCTGCTATAATAGAACCGGCTTAATACACTATGAGTGAAGGTTAATTACTGTGTAAGAAGGTGCGCAGGCCTAATTTACGGTAAAGAAACTAAATTGGAAAGCGTGGATTCGGGCTTTTATCTTTTTTGATCAAACGTCGTATAACTTATCGTTATTATAGTACCTACCCAACCACTAACTTTTACCTTTATTACCACAAGCCTCGCTAGGTATAAAGATCGATCCAAACTGTGGTTACGATTCCTGAGGATTCAGGGCTACGTTTTAGTTATACGACTGTAATTATTTAACCATTATTTATCATCCTATTTATTCTTATCAATCAACGTATCAATAGTAAATAATTACAGATTGATTAACCGATCCCTTATATTACACAGGTATCGATACTGCGCTAATCATATTGTTATAAAAGTTCAGAAATTTTTAATGAAAAACGAATTTTTATGAAACTTTCCTGAAATGAAATGAATTGAATAAAAAGTTGAATTTATTTTTCCGAACATGTACATATAGGTGGATAGTTTTTTTTTTTTTTTTTTTTTCCCAGAAAAATTGTATTTTTGTAAAAAAAATTCACCACCGCTTGTTAACTCGTCATAAATATTTCGGAAGCTTGATGCTTTGAATATTTGGAGCTTAACATCGACTGTCGGATGCATTTTTTCGGACTTTGATTGTTTGTCGATAATTTGGGAAATGCAACATACACAGAAAGCCACACCACAGTAACAGAGATGTTTGTACTTCGAATTAAAACTTTATACAGACGGTTTTAGAGCATTAACGTTAACTCTCGAAGCATGTACTATTCATTAGGTAAATTCAAGTGGTAAATAGTTGGTAATTTAGTTCGGTACATTGCAGGAAACAGTTACACGGATTTCGAGCTAGCCTTTCGACGTATAAAGTTGTCAGCTGCAGTTATAGAAGTGCATCAAAATCTGTTCATATAATTCGAATGATACTTAGGTATAGGTAAGTTGAAATAAAAAATCCTGAAAACATTTTTATTTCATAAAACTCGCCCCATATATAAACGTAATAATTTTTACAATCTATATACGGTCATCGTTGATTCAAAGTGACGACGTGATTAGCTCTGCAGCAACGGTAGGTATCAGCTCTTGAACTGATCACGTATCCAATCAAAGACGATTAGATTGATGAAATTAATTAAGGTTATCGGACCGAATAGACATCAACCCACGTTTGCCAAATGGATTAATCAGAATCCGATGTCCATTACGTATTATATATATATATAGAGAATTTATTTGAATTAAGTAATAGAATTTAATGTGTGATATATACATATAACGTTGAGAAAAATAACTACAACGGTATGTTCAACCCTTATATTATTATTTCTTGTGAAAATGAAATTTTCCACAGCGACAATTTAATTGTATTATTCATTAACGTACAAACAACTATATATATAGGGAGTAAAATCACGTCGGGTAGAAAGAGATGCGGGAAAGTAGTTTGAAACGTTGGTGTAGACTGTAGGTAGGTACTACCTAACCAGTGGTATAGATATATCTTTGGTGTAGCTCAAACTTCGCGGAAATAAATTTGATTAATTTTCAGTAAGGGAGGTTGGGGGCAGTGTCTGTTTGCTGATTGAAAACCGTTGTACCGTATCTTGGTAGTATATAATTAGTAAGAATATTTTACGAAAATATTATCCCTATATATATACAAGGCAAGGGATGGCACAGCGCGGTATCCCTTTTCTGAAATTCACTTCTTAAAGATCAACTAGATTGATGAATCTACGTAAACCGGATCGAGATAATATTCATCCTCTGTTTGATGAGAAGTATGGGTACGCCTTTGTTTATATTTCAGAAACGTTTGAAGATCATATTCCCCTTTGTTACCGGATAACACAAGTTCTTCATTCAATTAATATTTGATTAAATCTGCGGCGCCGTTTGAAATCTTTTTTTTTTTTTTTTTTAGCCCTTTTTTCATTTTTCGCCATTTCACTTTCGTTTTATCAAATTATCAATTTGGGATTACATATTCTTCGCCTTTATATTATACGTCACGTAGCTAATCCGACTTCTAATAGCAACAAGGCAACATGTCTGATTAAAAAGGTCTAACCATCATAATATATATATATATATATATATATAGAGGATTCTATATAGATTCTTTCTATATACTCTACGACGATCTTGTATCGTCCGATCTGTCGCAGAGGCGATAGCTACCAAGAATTTAATAGAAATCCATTTTTATCGCGGCTTGGCCGCAAGAGCTGAAGCCAAAGATATTTGCCACGAAGCCTTTCGCCGTTACGACGACGCGATGCGACGCCAACGTTACGTCCTAGACTAGCTTCATGATCCCCACACGTATGACTCGACGTAGAGAGAATTATTCTACAACGACATAATAATATATATATAAGAGAGCTGATAGAAGAATGTTTATAACGAAAGAATTGAGAGAAAAAAAAAAAAAAAAAGAAAAGTAAAAGTGAAAAAAAAAATTGTGATTATGAAAAATTTCATCTACATATCAGAAAAAAAAAAAAAAAAAAAAAAAAAAAAAAGAAGATAAGAGAAGAAGAAATTTTGCTACGAATAATTTCGTTAGAAATTTCTTTAAAATTCGTTTCTGACAGAGCGGTCAAACTTCCAGCTGAAGAGAACGATCGACCTTCGTTAGACGACAGGTGCGACGTTTCACGTTTGGTATGGTAGAGTTGCGTGCCTCGTGCCTGTCGAACAGCTGACCGAACTTCCGTAATGGATTGAAAGCCTGGAAAGCACCTGGTGCCGTAGAGAAACGGAGCAGACAGAGTTCAACGTTGTACTATATATAATACTATATGAGGGATTAAAGGTAAAAGCTGTACGATAAAAATATAGATTTCAGATTTCAGATTTCAGATTTCATATTATTTATCATTTTAATTTTTATTTTCAATTTTTTTTTTTCGTATGATTATATCTTAGCGATTTTATCCATTAATCAGAAGTAACGAAAGAATGAATGATTATTGCTATAGTAATATATTAATCAGAAGTATTCCGTATTGTAATAATGAGTGATGAAATTGAAGGAAAAAAGATAAAGAGCAAAAAAAAATAAAGAAAATAAAAATAAAGAAAAGAAAAGGGGAAAAAAAAGGAAAAAAAAAAAAAAAACAAGGAATTTTTCGAGATTTTTTTTATTAAACGGCACTAAGCACGTGCTGCAAGCTCGAGTAGGTATTCTCTTTGAGATTTCCGACGCCTGGCGTCGTTGTAATATCTGCGTCGTCGCGTAGTCGACTTAATGGAGTGCTTCGTCCTCATTAGTGAAGCTAATGAACAAACCCTCGTTGCAGGCATGCATTTCCATTATAAGTTCGTCCTTCTGTCTAGCATCAGGTCTACCCTACGTCAGGACAGTAACCGCGTTCATCAAACTCGTGAATTCGAACGACGGAAAATTGCATTCCGATCAAATGCCTCCGCTATTTCCTCTCTCTCTCTCTCTTTCCCTCTCTTTCTCTCTCTCACAATCTCTCTTGCTCTTTCTCTCGCTCTTTTTAACCCACCTCTTTACTACTAGCAGGCAATATCGCGTGCAACACGCTACATGCCAGTGTAGCCTACCTCTATAGTATTTTACTACTTTTATCTTTTCTCACACGTATATTATGCAGCTAGTGTCACCCTTCGGTGTAGATTTTTCACCATTATATGCGATTTAATTCTTATAAATAAATTTATTGAATAGTTAATATTCTTCAAAGTGATAATATTAAACCGATAAAATTAAGCTCAACAAAATAAATTTCAGATATAGAAATGAAAACGCGTCAATGAATTTCAATTATACAGATTTTTTTTTTTTTCAGCGACCTCGAACTAGATATTTCGAAAAAGCTTAAGAGTTAGAATTTAGGTCAAAAGTAGCTTTTCTCGTAGACGGTTTCTGTTTTTTTTATTTTTATTCATTTTTTTTTTAAATAATTCCTTCTTTTTTTTTTTTTTTTGTGCAGAATATTTTCAATATGATTGTACGGAGCTTTCGTACAATCGAACTCATGGATCCTTTGAAGTCAACAAGGCAGGACTCCCAAAGTTGGCCGTTTTAACCTGAAAGTCACGTTCGTTGTAGCCGCTGTGTTAATTAATGGGGTCGCGCAAAGTGGAAGAGCGCACATAGCGGGGGTTCCTAACTGGGGTATGAGGGTGGCTCTGCGCGTTAAGCGAATAGAGCTTTTATCGAAGCGTCTTTGAGCTTTGACGTCAAATATAGTCAGACGGAAAAGAAAATTTAAAGGAAAAAAAATATGAAACGACACTTTCGACCGGGGAAGATATATATACCTACATTATTAACGTCAAGTGTTAAGGCCAGTGATGAAAATTGTCGAAAAAAAATTCTATATACACAGAAAGAAAGGTTGACTTGGTTAAAGATAATTTTGCGGTCTTCATTTTTGGACCGCAAAATTATCTTGAATGAAGAATAATTTTCTTGGCTCAAGTTAACCTTTTTTTCTGTGTATATATATATATATATACATATAGAGAGAAAGGAAGAGAGAGATGCGAGAGGGTATACAGAATATATTCACAAGGATATCATAGTATACCACTAATTAGTGACAGGCGGGCTAACGGGATTTGCCCAATTTCCTTTGTCCATCTTATTAATTACAATTGGGTGTCTGTTGGAACCCACACCCTATGCCAAAGGGTTGTGCGAAAAGTGATAGGTAGGTAGGTTATATACCGTAGATTGTGAAACCGCGGTTAAATTTTCGAAAGCCTGACCGAACCGAGTCCGAGCCCTAACGTATAAGCTATACGCAAAACCCCACTTGCGGTCAATAAATGTCTGACCTAGATGAAATTTCACGGATAGTTAATGTACTTTTATACTACATATGAAACCTGCGACGCAGATATATGTATATATAAATTGCGTAGATAGATCTAGGTATATATATGGGATAGAGCGAGATGAATCTACCGTTTGCCATTTCTGATCTTTTCTTTTTACGCGGGTATGAAAATCGGTCTAATTTAATCACCGAATTCCGATTACTGCTGCTGCTGCTGCTGCTGCACCGAGTCAACGTTTAATATTGTGCTATGATTCGGGTTGAAACAAATACTTTTTTTTTTTTTTTTTCAAATAACGCATTGATATCAAGCGTCGCACTTCAATCGAAAATCATACCAGGGCGTGTATTGTTCCATAGATTGGAAATATATGAAATTTTTTTTAAATCGAACGAAAAAATTTTATGAAAAAATTCAAAATAATATAAAAAAGAAAAAAAAAAAAGACAAAATCGAACCTTTACACGTTCGACGTTATTAATATCGGTTTACTCAATGATGAAATTAATTTGACAGGAAAAAAAATTCATCACTTTTCGGCGCAAGGAACAATTTTTATAATTAAAATTGCACCACATATATATGCCTATATATACATGAGGTTTCTTATTAATTAAAAACTCTTCCCTCATCCCCATTTCAATCTACGAAATATTAATGAAAATATCAATTTCAGTTTCGATATAATACCTATACCTACCTACGCAGTAGGTAATACGTATCGAAATATGGAAAACTCTTTCAAACCCATATATGCAACGAATCTTGGACAAGCCAACGTCGACCCCGTTTATCCCCGTGTCTACAGGCTACTTACACCTCGTAAACAGGGGTTTGGTTTGGTACTCCAGAACTCGCAGGACTCAAACTACCCGTTACCAGCTACGCTCAAAGTCCTTCGAGTATATCTCCGCACGCATTGTTTCCCGAAGCTCAAGTAGTCAGGGTTAAACTTTGGAATTAGTTTCCCTACGTGACTCAATGTCTCGACTTTCTCAACACTTGAGACTACGAGTCCGGAAAGATATCATTGCCGAAGGTAGAACTTTGTCCCTTTACTTAATTTTCTTATTTTTCTTTTTTTTTTTTTTTTTTTTCTTTTTCATATTTCACGAGCTTTTCTCAAACCCCACAAAATTCTGCTATAGGTAATACATATCCGAACTGCCGCATAGCTACCGCATATAATTCGTTAACTTTCTTTAAAAAATGTAGTGAATAAATTGGCGAAGAACGATTTCGTGTCGAATGTCGCTATTTCTGAGTCTGCAGACATGGTCGACATATGATTCGTTCCAGGGTTCTTTTCAGTTTGCTTTTAGGTGCGGGTATGGTATATGAAAGGGCACAATGGTGGCTTTTAACATCTGTGTGATAAAAAAGAGAAAAGAATAGAAAAAAAAAAACAAAAAAAGAAAAAGAAATATTCAGGTCAAACAACCAAAAGCCACCTCTCCACCCTCTCGCCCGGCGATTACCTACCCGATAGCAAAATTTCTCATCGGAGGCTCAAACCACCGGGAGGTTATACAAACCCGACCCGAATTTTCCTCGGCAAAGTAATAACTGTATTGTACAGTTCAGTTTCGTTTTTCGTATATCTAGACAGTAATAATTATTATCGAAAACTCCCAGTGCAGAAATTTAAAATAATGAAAATACTGAAAATATATAAATGAAGGTACATGGCATTTATAATATATATACTATGCAACGCAGAATTTAATCGAAATATATTTGACCTGCACGCGGGATATGCGTTTGACTAAGAATTTTAATAATTAGAAATAATATAAATGATTAACAAATAAATTTTCTGGAAACAGGAACAAAGGGGTAGAGAGAAACTATAAAAGAAATAAAATCCCGATCGAGGTGATTCCGAAAAGTCTTCGATTCCATGGTATTACTTTTAAATAACGGGTCACAGAGGTCGCACCTACCAGGTCACCTGCGCACCCCCAGTCCTGTTCCAACTTTCGTATTCATGACGGCAGATCGACCTCAATGCCATAGCGATAAAGGCATCGCTCCACTGCCAAATTTCAATGGCCTCGCTACATTCTATACGGATCATCATCCGCCTACCATAGCACACATGCATATTACACGTTATACGCTCGTTCAGGATGGACATTTGAAATTCTAAAAGTTACAGAATGTGGTCACGGAATAGTAGGTATGGTATGTTCTTTCGAGAAATGAGTTCGTCCGTTTTTTTATTTCCAAATTTTTCGTCCTTTTTTTTTCTATTGTATTGTAAATTTCGATCAAACCGTCGATTAGAAGACCCAAAAATCTACAATTCGAACACACTATAAGTTTGGAATATGGTTTCAGTGTTCGGGTCACATGTCAGCTCGTGCTATACCCTAGTCTGACCACTAGACCACGTTGACGAACTATTAACCATTAAGCTAGGGCACCCGGAGTTCTAGGATATATTATATAGTAGTACCTGCGGTCTCTCGTCGAAGCGCGTGGTTAGACACGTGGCTGAGTTATAGCAGGTCGACAGATGCGGAAGCCAGTTGTTGAACACGTTTTGTAATAAACAATTATGTGCATTAGTCAAGCGAAGTTGAAGAAAAGAAGAAAAAAAAAAAAAAACCGAAAAGCAAAAAAACTACATTGGTCAGAAAATTAAGTACCTAGATTAAAATAAAAATGTTAATTGAATCAATGAAATGTGAACTTTCGATGATTGGAAGAAGAAAAAAGAAACAAAAATCGCGAAGAACAGGATCGTAGAAATTGATTAAAAAAAAATTTCGTCGGATTTTTTCGTAGCTTTATTTTTATTTTATTTTCTTCGTCTTCTTTTTCTTTTCTTTTTCTTTTTCGGTTCCATGGAACGTACACATACCGTATGCGAGGCGGAGGTGACAATCAAAAGAACAAGCCCCAAAATACGTGTAATCGCATTTCGCGAGGATGTGCTTTGAGCGACGTAGAAAAAGGGAGATAGAAAGAGAGGGTAAAAATTGTGGTGGGAGTTGTACCCGGCCAATAAACGGTGCGAAAGCGTAATCTGCCCTAAAGTTTGGGGTGTGGGGGATGGAAATAGGGAAAGTCATTTGCATTCGCGGGGAGTTGATGTGGTTTTTGCTTGGGAATCGGTGCAAAAGGGTAGAGTGAGAAGAATGGAACGAGAGAGAGAGAAAGAGAGAGAAAAAGAGAGAGATGGGGAGCGGAAGTGTATTAGTAGGCATCACACAACGGCAAAGGAAACCGAGGCCAACGTTATCTCGAAGCGCACGCCGCCGTCTTTTGCAAAAACCGCCAATTTCATTCACTCCGATTATCAGCAGACATGTCCGCCCCCGTCCTCTCGCACCCTAACGCTATCACGAATCTAACTTTAACGATTACCAGTTACCACCACATCCACCCACGCGTCTATACCTACCTACTTTATACCTATGTCCGACGATGTAAACTCAAACCTGCAAAACTATCGGCTATGCCTACAACTATCCCCTTGACACATATCTCCTTTACTTTACCCCCGGTCATTCCCCGTCGACACTATAATAGATATAGAAATTAATGAATTCAGGTCGTCGATCTTTTGTGACACTTTACCACCCCCTAGCAATTATTATAAATTATAATCGTCACCCTAGTTTTTGGTGGAACATCAACAATAAAAGCTAATCATTATGTTCTATGCATATTATCTGCAGCTATAAGCTTTTCTCGAAGAATTGTCATTTCTATAATCGAATAGTATCCGCGTACCTATAGGTACTACAACTTTTCTAGAGAGGAAAAGAAAATATCAAAGTCGTTAACTGATTGGTCAAACTTTCTCGATGACCATATATATTATATATACTATACGGTCTTAAGAGCTTCTGCGCGTACGTGTCTCATCCCAAGAAATTCGCCTCTGAACTTTTTCTCGCATAGGTGGGTGCAAGGGTGTGATAAAACTCCATATACCTACGTGTGTGAATTCGCGAGGATATGCCTAGGCATATGTGTTCTTCTATACGCGTACACGGTAAAGGTGAAGAGGGGTGGCAACCAAGTAGAGAAGAGGGCGCGTGAGACTTGGAATGTTTGTTTATATGTTTATACGACATTCGCTCTTGATCCTGCAGGATGTTTACTCAACGAACTCAAGCTTATGCCCATATTTCAGGGGAAGCTTACACGCCCGGTGGTTTCAGCCCTCTCTACTTCTACCTCTGGGATCCATGGACCAAATTAAAACGAACTATGTATCAGCCGTGCACAAGTTTCGATGCTTGTCAGGCACAAGGTTTCGTATCTAGAGAAATGATTGGTAGCTTAGCGGTATATTTTCATCCCCCATTTTTTTTTTTTATATATATATTTTCTTGACCCTCTTTCACGAAGAATTTGAACCGCGGTTAAGACAAGAATCACACGCTATAGATGGAATAAATTATTGTCGATAAACAATTCGGACTATACCATATCTACTAGACCTCGGTCCATTTATTGCGATATCATAAAAATTCACCCTAAAACAGGAATGGAAACGGGAATACAATAATATTATCGGGATCGTAAAGTATATTCGATATTGAAAATAACGGGGTTGAATTTTAGAATGATTTGTTATCGGCAATCTCCCTTGTACTATAGGAGAAAAAAAAAAAAGTCACCATTATCGTTATGTCAAAGAGAAGCTTCAACATCCCCGACCTTTTAACTCTAAAACTCTAGATGCTGCTGATGCACCTGTATTCTGTCGTCTTTCAACGTAAACTATGCTGCAATTTGAAGGAATAGAAGATAAAGATTGAACGAGGGATGAAGGGAAAGAGCGCAAGGTAAACGGGGGAGGCGAATGAGAAGCGTAGAAACAACCCCTAGCGTTTTAGACGTTCAAGTTAGAAGTCGCAGACGTTTGCCTAGCCACGGGGTTGGATTTTCTTGTTGGTTGAAACTCGGGGCACGAACTCAATTCCCGTGGTGCTCCGGGGCACCCCCTGTGAGTCTCTTAGCAACAACACCAACCTCACCCCTAAAAACCATCCAACCATATAACGCATCCCAACGGCTTAGCTTAGTTTGGATTAGGCTCATGTATACAACTCATTACCTCGTTACATAGTCGACGACGATCCTATTACTTCGTACATATATGCCCTGAACGTATACATAAATATAAAGAAGAAAAAGGAGACGAAGAAGAAGATATTTCGTTCGGAAAAGTATAATAATAAGGGATGATTAACGGGAAGAGTAAAAGTATTATGCCGGAAACGAGTGTGGCATTTGAAAATGGTAAAATGAAAAAGAATTTAACGAAGTTTCGGAAGTTGGCAAAGAGCTCAGCCGGGCTTTACAGCCCCGCATGCAGTACACCGTTTCCTAAAGTCACGCAAGTCTTAAGCTCGAGGTAATACGTGATTAGTACGTATAACACACGTTTAACGTTATCTAACGTATATCGGGCGCGAGATATAATCCGGTATTAAGAGTTTTGCCAAGAGTTGGACTTAGCTAACGACCAAACATTCCCACCTAACTTTCAGCGCAGAACTCTTAATAAATAGTTTACAAACTTGAGCATATTATATCTTGGGGATAGAAATCTACACGGTTATAATAAATGAGAAGGAAATACAGAAAATTTGTTATCTTTTATATTTTTTTTTTTTTTTTTTTTGTTTAGCATAATTTTATCGCAACTATTTTTTACAACTTGTGACATTTTTTTTTTGTTTTTATATAATTATATTTCTGCCATAGACGTCGCGACGGTAAAAGTTTATTTTAAAGTTCCCTCTTTCGTAAATGATTATTATTACCGTGTGAACCTTCCAAGTAATTATCATTTCCGTTTGTAGCGGCGTGGTTTCCTGGTGAGTCGTGCCAGAATGATCATGCGAAAGTTACGCAAACGCTACGCTATGGTATGGTATGGCATGGTATGGCATGGCATGGAAGTAGATACCACTGCCTCCGCTGTACGATGCCTAATTTCATTTAAACTTCCTAAGTAAGATTGATAAGCGCAAAGGAGCGAGGAAATTTAATTTTACACTAATTAAAGTTCGGTACAAATCGGTCTGAGATAAGCTTACGATAGTTGGGACAGTCTGCGCCCTTTTAAAGAAAAGATTGCAATCATTTCGGGGCTACAATTCTTCGAGGAGATCAAAGAAAAACCAAAAACAAAAGACAAAAAAAAAATTCGATCATTTTTTCGCACATAATTTTGAGAATTTGTTATCTACGTTTCCGTTATTCAAACATTACTCTACCGGCTCCGCGTCGACTCCGCGATTCTTTATACCGTAGCTATATACTAATTATAATCCAGGGTTAAACATCTCCGTGTCTCGCGGGCTGAGAGAAATCTAGGGCAACCGACTCAGAGTACGCGACTATTTCCAGGCACGCAAAATTCTTACCTCACCATCGCCGGATCTAACTCTGACTCTGACTCTGACTCTGACTCTGAATCCAACTCTGACTCTGACTCTCTCTCTCTCTCTCTCCCTATGTTAAACGTAGATTTTTACAGATCTAATAGAAGACTCGTATATATATACATACGTAATAGAAAATTGGGGAAAAAAAAGTAAACGGAAGACCACACCGACTCACTTATCCCTCATATAAATGTAGGTATTGCATATATATGCGTGTTGGTCCATACATCCTTGACTAATCCTCTCATCTTTTTCGCAATAAACTATCTCATACTATACGCAATGTTTACTCTATCTTATTCTCAAACTATTATTAGGATCTCGGATATAGTAAAGGTTTTTGGTAAATTCACTCTAGAGTTCAGCTCCTGCCTATGCATGATCGTGAATTATAATAGAGAACCTGGATTCTACTGATTTAATTTTTTTAATATTGTTTGATTATAGATATGAAAAAGTCAGTGTCAAGATCGGAGACTGGTACTCGTTGAAAAAATTTAGAATTCTAATGCCGAATTGGTTATTCGTTATTTTCGTTACATCAACTCCTTGTCGTTTTTCTGTTTCTTAGGTGGTAGCGGTATTATTTATAAGCAAAATATAAACGCTGGTGTATCAAAGGTTTGATAATACGATATGACAGAGGTATGGAATAACGTAATTCAATAATGGCCTATCATGGATCGCTTACCAATTCTGCGTCTACCTAATTAGTCCTTTAGGGGTATGATACTGGCGTGCTTCAATGTCTAGTAATATTCTGTCAAGTCTAATCAGTCCGCAAAATTGATTTTAGCGTTAGTTGGATGCATTCGCCTCAAGACAATCCGTCAATCATAAATCCATCCTGAGTTTGAGCGCCGCGGGTAGATCGTCGCTCGATATTAGTTGGTAATTCAATTTGAAGTGACGTAAATCTTCTGGTACCGTAATGCTATAGTATGTTGATTTAAGGATTTATCAAACTATTACGAAATTCCAAATTACTATGTATATCCAGACGCGACGTACGCGGAAAGATTAAAAACTAGAGTTTAGAATCGCAGATGGATCAGACAAATAGAAACCGACTACGTTCGGAGATTAAACAAAATATCTATAAATTTTCATCGTTATTCGGTTTATGAAATTTTCGGAAACGTTGGAGACTCGCTTTTCCAATTTTCGTTTCCCCCATTTCGTCGTTACGTATTTTTTTTTTTTTTTTTTTTCTTAATTACAAAAGTTTGCATATTTAAGGCTGCGCTACGTCCACCGAAACGAAATTCATTTCCGCTTTGACCGCCTTTATACTTCTACACGCTACCCTGTGAAGGTTACAAAATTTTATGTTTCTTTTTTCTTTTTTTGTTTTCCTTTTTTTTTTTCTCTCTGTCTTTTGCTCAACTCTAACTTGGTCCAGCTCTTAGTTTTTAATTAAAAAAAACCTCCAAGCTCGAAGCGTAATTAACTCCGTGCTTTATGCGGATTTTATTAACCCAAGGTAATTATAACGACGATACAAGGCCATGTGAAAAAAGATGCTGTTCTTAGTTTTCGAAAATTCAACGCCCTAGATATTCAGATTTTCATACCAAATTATAAAACCGGAGTAATTTTTGAATATTATCATATCGTTACTTTTCGGTATTGAATATGTCCCCGATACGACTATATACGTATGTATTTCCCTAGTATTTATACTGTCTTTTAAAAAGATCTGGTGAGGTATTCGAACGCTTAGAATAAAAGCGCGAGAATGATATTCAAATTCTGGAACACCGCATCGGTAACGGGTTGGAAAACAACGCAGTGCAGCAGCACATTGCACCGATGTATTTCAAATCCGCCTTTTCCCTGTTCTCCGTCTGGTGGTGCACTCCGTGAAATGTATTCGTGAAATAAGGAGGTCGTGGTATTGTCTTGACTCCCGTTTCCATTGCACTAGCTACCCCTGAGGGTAGGAATAAATTCCAAAGATCTGCTGCAGCGTCTCAAAACTAAACGAAAATTCTAAGACCCCTCTCTGATTATTACAGATTCTAGAATATTATGTTTTAGAAAGATGCTTGACGTTAAGGGGGGGGGGGGGGGGGGGGGGGGGGGGATTAATGAAACTTGAGTAAACTACTAAAAAGAAGAAAGAAAAAAAAAAACAAAGTAAAAATGATAACCTTTTTTATTATACGACTTGGTAAACCCCCCATTCGTCGTTAAGGTTGCAGCGAACCTTGTGCAATCACATTAGCATGACAATAGTGAAGTTAATAAAGCACAGAGGGTAGAGTAGCGGCAGATACTCAGAATGAGTATAACGAGGTGAAAAACTTAGCCGCAGGTAAACCAACGACGACGGGTAGAAAATTTTTGTTGATGAATAATTTCTGGCCAACAAAATCGTTAGCTGATAGAGTAGGGTTGGTATTGTAATCGAATTTTACACCCCTCGTGTTTTCAGATTTGAATTCGTGAAGTTTCTTTATAGTATATATATATATATATATATATATATTAGGCCGGAGTGAAAAAGGTCGATTTTCGCGGATCGTATTCTAATAGTGCAGGAAAGTTATGTCTTGGCATCACTCAAAACTGTGCCAAAGGAAAAAATTTACAATAGATATTTTCTGTTCTGGCAAACGCCCCAAAGTTTTGAATTTTTTAACACGGGGTTTAAATGGAGAAAAAAGGCAAAAAGACAAATTGGCACTGAAAAATTCGTAAAAACTCTCTGGGTCAGCCGATTTCAGTCTTCCTACGCTTATTCGAAGTGGAAAAAATATAGCTTTCGTTTGACATTTTGAAATTCAGAATATCTTTCTTAGTTTCAAAGATACACGCGTTTGAAAATCGAGTTTTTCCCAAAAAAACGCTATTTTTCAATTTTGCATCTTCTAAAGTAAGTAAGATATTTTGAATTTCAAAACGTCAAACGAAAGCTACATTTTTTCCGCCTCGAATAAGCGTAGGAAGACTGAAATCAGCCGACCCAGAGAGTTTTTACGAATTTTTCAGTGCCAATTTGTCTTTTTGCCTTTTTTCTCCATTTAAACCCCGTGTTAAAAAATTCAAAACTTTGGGGTGTTTGCCAGAACAGAAGATATCTATTGTAAATTTTTTCCTTTGGCACAGTTTTGAGTGATGCCAAGACATAACTTTCCCGCACTATTAGAATACGATCCGCGAAAATCGACCTCTTTCACTCCGGCCTAATATATATATATATACGGAATTCAGACGGTAGAAAGAAAATTAGCCTCGTTGATAAAAGACACGCTCTGAATTCAACTCCTTTTGTAAACTGATTGTAGATTCGAAGCAGGTGGTATGAAGTGTAAAGCGTAATCCCGTGATAATATATATATAAGAGGAAACTCTGAAAGCTTTGAAAGTAGAAAAATTGTTAGAGAACCTAGTTTTTCAATCTTCTTAAAACGCCTCATCTTACCTTCAACGTTCCATACACCGAGGAGTCCCGCAAAGATGAGGAGAGCAACGGATGTCCCCATTTTCCCAGTGGGTATTCGATCTTTTGAAAACCTCCCTGTTTTATTTTTTTTTTTTTTTTTATTTTATTTTATTTTTTTCTTTTCTATTTTTCTTATCTCGTTTTATAGCACAAATTTATTATTACTTTTATCAATAATTTATTATTTTTAATCTTAATTTTTGGATTTTTATAATTATCGAATATTTTATTTTCACTATAATTTATGTATTATTATCTCGTACATGATAAGATGCATAATTATCGTTGTAAATTATTATTATTATTATTGGGTAATTAATAAACAATTATCTGCTACGCGGTCACAATAAATAAAAACTCAATACTTATATGAATTATATAACAAAACGAAGAAATATTATATATAGGTAAAGGAATCACTGCGAAGTAATACGAGGTGCAGAATGGTCTGCAGGATTAACCTGGTGAAACACTTTTAGTTGAGTTCAGGTGGTGTGGGGTTTGGTCCCGCTTGAGTTTAAACTCGGTTTAATTACCAAAGTTGGCGAAAGAATTTACCCGAGGAATTTAGTATTTCAGAGAATTCCATCAAGCAGTTGTAAACGGCTCGCGCGCGAAGACCCTTACCTACTATTGGTATAAGTTGTTGTAACGACACCAGTACCAGTAAATTAAAACGGTACACCACCACGGTCCTTAAGGGTGTTAAACACCTCTTTCCACAACCTTTTTTACTCTTATTTTTTTATCGATAATAATCATAAGATGAAGAAAAAAGAAAAAAAACGAGGAACGAACTATTTACGAGAAAAACACAAAAATTGGTAGAATATTAAAATCCAGCGCTATCTCACTTCCATAAATTGTATATATGTGTATGTATGTATATCTATTAAATAATATCAATGGCACTGAACACGTTTTCTTTAATTTTCCTTTTTTTTTTCCTTTCTTTCTTTTTTTCTCTAATTTCTAATGATTTTTTTTTTTTTTGTTTTTGAGTTCTGCAGACGGTGTTTTTCACTCTATAATATTGTCCGGTTGACCCAGGTAAGGGATGACAAATGTCGGCGGTATAAACGACGAGGCAAACTAGACTAGGGGTCGAAGTACTGGTGGCTCCAGGCGCCTTTGAACACCTCGGGGAAGGACTAATAAGGATTCCGGTAAACGCGGATGGCGCGACCGTACGAGGGTTTCACCCGCGAGCAACTAAACGTGCTCAGATCAGAACCGCCGACGGAGGCACCGGCTCCTCGACGTTTCCCCCAAACGGTGGGTCGAATTCTCGCGCGCCTTCCGTCGCGCACCTGTCGTATTAAACAGACCTGCGCACCTCCACCTCCACCGAACCAGTATCAGACGTCCTTGACGATACCACGACGAAGACGTCTTAGAACGATGCTTCCAGCATCCGCGGAAAGACGCGATAACGATTTGGAGATTTGACTCATGATCTTTGGCTTATTCCTCCGTCATTCATGAACCGAGCTGTTATCAGCAATCGGAAAGATTGCGGGAAAATTTCGAGAGAAATGATCATTTTTTTTTTCAGAATTATTTGATCTTCGGTCTTATTGAGAAACTGGTGTATCTCACGTGATTTTAATTTGAAACTTGGTGCCTTGTCGAGTGGTTTCAATTGTTTCCATTTCAATGAATCCTCAAAGTGGTATAACCTGGGTTGGGAACTTTCGTGATACTTTCTCAACCGCAGTGGAGCCGGTCTTGAGTCTCTCTTTGAAGCTGGATATCCAGGAACGTCGAATTCAACCAGAAGAATTTTCCTCGCCCATACGATGAGAGGAAAGTAAAACCGTTTCAACGTCGAACTTACCCACTTTTCAAACAACACTCCTGAAATTATCTAACTGAACCATTTCACACTTAGCGACGTCCAGAGTCATCGATAAAATTCTCTGCAAGATTATTTACTTCGTTTTCTTTCCAGTGATCAAATTTCATTTCTTATGGAATTTTTGACTGCATTCGTTTTTCAACTCTGAACATCCTCATGTATCTTCATAGCAATTCCAAAAGATTCCTGGAGGCCAGACCTTCTGGGAATGCCTATGAATCGATTCTCTTTTTCATTGCCATGTTGGATATCACATGCATGTGCCATAACTTTGGACTTTCAGACTCCCAGTGGGTACCTCTTCATCGTTTCGATTATCAAACGTGGTGCTTCACAGTCGTAAAATATACTCGAGTTTCGAGGGCTTCTCAGAGTTGGTGCAGCTATGCAGCTGAGTCCAGTTACGATCATGGCGTAAAATAATATTCGATATAAAAATAGTAGAATAAAAATTGTACATATACATCATTTTTCACAGGATTTTACATCCTCGCTATCCACATCTGTATACGTGGCGAAAAGCTTTTGAACATCGCGTAGTTCAGGATAGAATAAGATGCGCGAGTATAGCACGTAAAATATTGTACAAACCCTTGGGGAAAATTTCTCAGGCTTGTCGAAGCCAACTACTAACCAGTTGTAAAATTCCTTACCTGTGTTCCTCAAGTTGCATTTCTTGCTTATGCATAGGCCGAGGCCAAGTCTCACGCTCGCATCACTTGTGTCATTCAACCCTTTGCGGATCATATAATATCGTATAAAATATCCCATAGAGGCTATAATGTTACGCGAATAACACGTTCATATTTCATATACTTGTATTACATACGTTTCTCTTTTATTTATTTTATTTTATTTTATTTCATTTAACCGATTGAGATTCCGATCGTTATATATATATATGTTTCTTGTTGTAAATATAGATGCAAGGATATTCAATAAAATTTACTTACGTTCATATTTTCACATCCTTTTACAGATGGAATATAGAATCGGGGTAACCGCAAGGTCCGAAACTGTTCGGTTTCATAAAGAATCAGCCATGTATGTAGCTACATATATATAGATATATATGCAACCGTACGTAACTATAATAAGATTATTGTTGCAAATGGAGTTATAAACTTTCGAATAAATGGTATGCCCTACCCCGTGTTCTGAGTTTTTACGGTATGTTTCTGCCATCGTAAAAATAACTTGAATAGCTGTTCAAACTTCCGTTTACTGTCGTTTCTGTATCAAACTGATAATAATTTTTCTATACGCGGTATTCAGATACATATATATATGTATATATATATATATATGTTTTATGTAGGTATATATATATTCATTCTCGAGAAACTGTGTGTATTTTATTTTGTTACTACTAATTTTTGGCATTTTCATTCACTTCCTACTTTTCTTCATTTTTCTTTCACTCTTTATTCTTTTTTGTAAACTGTATTCTGGACTTAGCCGCTAAGACGAGGGGCGCAGCCTCCTTGGCTAACGAAGTATACTTTGACATCATCATTTACAGTTAAAACTTTAATAAGCCTTAGAACAAGACGGTTAAGATTCCCGTCATCGGGAAATGACCTCATAGCTTCCAGGATGAAATTTAGACCACCAGCTTTTTTCCACTTTTTTAGAATATTCATTTTGAACCAAGAGACTTATCAAGGCTTGGGCAATATCTCGTACACCACTTTTTCTTTTTCTCCTTAAATCCTGCCAGCTGTAGTAATTATTTTTAAACTGTATAAAATTCGCGGGCTTAATTAACTCCGCATTTTATCTCCTGAATATTACCTACAGCTCTTTACATATTTCTCTGATTAGTGTTAAGCAAAATCGCCCACGTTCCACACAGTTTTCATAATTAATCTCGGTCGTCATCCAGAGTAACAGTTTCTAAAAACTCCATTCATGGAGGAATTTAATCTGTAAAATATTAATCAATTTATCGATACAATATTCCTTTTTATAAAACAAATTAAGTGACTTATGCCTTATGGTATCCGATTCTATCCTCAGTCAGATAATTTCATGATACACTGAATGAATTTCAATGATCGTCTGATTTCCCTGGTGTTAAATTAATTCTTGATGACAAAAACCATAATATCAAAGATTAATTCTAATTGCATAGATAACAGTTTAGCAGACTTTCACTACTTCAGATTCAACAAGATCATTTTAACCGTGTTCGTTTTCAGCTGACTCAGATATGTTAACCGGGTGGCTAACTGTTACGGCTTTTATCGATACAAAATTTTAATAAACTCCATTCAGCTCCCTAAACGTGTGTAGGTAAAAAAAAAATTGGAAAAATGTACGGCTGTAAGTTGTAACGACCATCCCCCGCTTCACTTCGAGCTCACCCCCTCGGTTCCCTTACGATTATATTGATATATTCTGCAGGGTGGTTCGGACGAATTTACCAATACGATTTTATTCGTTAACTCGTTAGTCGATACGAAAATAAGTTCCGTATATAAAATTTATATCCAGTATTATGGAGAAACTGGTATAATTTCTGCCTCGATACCGATTTCCATGATTTTGATTCTCGATTTTCCATTTTTATGCTTTATTTATCGTACATTCATATTTCACTATGCTTTTTTACTTTAATTTCCTCTGACTAATTGAGTCTAATTCATTCGCTGCAAGGGATTCACCAGACGAATTCATATTTTATCTATATACACATAATATATTTCTATAGGTGATCCCATTCAATCAACGATTCAACAATTATTAGCTCTATCAGATATCGATGAAATTAGCCAATCTCGTTCAACAGATCACAAAAGGTGCCTGCAACCTATATCTATATACACGTGATTTAAACACTTGAAGATCAAGAGCTGATCCCGAGTTCGTCTACGTCCGCAAATCCTTTGCGGTGAATCTGATCAAATCGAACATTCAGTTCTAAACGAGGTTGGGGCTAGCTGGTTACCTGGGCCTTGTGGCAGAGGGAGAATCTGAAGTGGAAGTGGAAGTAAGTAATTCCGTGAATGAAGTCGTAAGGTTTTTATCCCCTTGTGGAAAATGGTGGAAAAGAAGAAGAGGAAGATGGAGAAGGAGGGAGTAGAAGAAGTAGAAGA
This sequence comes from Tenthredo mesomela, assembly GCA_943736025.1. Classification (NCBI taxonomy): domain Eukaryota; kingdom Metazoa; phylum Arthropoda; class Insecta; order Hymenoptera; family Tenthredinidae; genus Tenthredo; species Tenthredo mesomela. Next base: position 2,930,632 of record OX031022.1, read on the forward strand.
AGTCGAGGAAGTGGGTAAAATGTCGTACAATGAGTCAGAGTCAGCCAATGCTCATCTCGCCGGTTTCTCTATATCCAGCAATATACGAGGTCTTAAACGCGACACCGTCCAAGCATCAGATTGGTCTTTTGTTCGGTTGAATCAGTCGCCTAACAAGTCAGAGAGAAAAGCTTCCTGCTCGAAGTGATTTCGCCAGTTTCTCCATGGCTCCTCTCGTCCTCGTCAATTCCAAGCAGTGAATAAAAGGCCCCGTCACTTTTCCGTCCGACGCATTATACCTACCTACCTACCTACCCTTCAACGTACCCATCTAGTAGGAATATCGACTGTCCAGAATTACTCACTTCACTCTCGATTCCATCTTCCTTCGTCTATATACTCATCGTCAATCAACCATCTTCACATTCGACAAAGGCCAATTACGAACCTCTCATCTAGGCTATAATGTATTCCGTACTTTGTATTATTATGGCTGCAGTACTTGTCACTTAGAGTCACCAGCGTCTCTCTGTGTCCGCAGGGACAAGCAACAAATGTCGAATTCACACCTCGCCAACTTTCCATCAACTCCAGTCGATAAATATCTGAAAAGTGTTAGGATTCTATTCATGGTTCATTGCACCGCGGAGTTTTGATGGTCTGTATCTCCGGTGGAGGGTCAACGAGGTGTACAACTGAAGGATATAGACAGTGGGAACTGCAGAAGGTTTATTTCACCGGGAATACCGCAGAAACGCTTCAACTAACTTGAAGAAGTGGTGTATATACCACAATTGTACACATATACACACATAGCTATAGAGATTTCAGATGGGTATGGCTAGTGTAGGTATATCTAGAACCATCACGTCACCTCGCCCTAGCTGTCTCTATGGCGACTCTGTTGCTACTTACATGTAGGGGAGATCTGAAAGCGGTTCTTTGCCTAGTATGAGAGGTTCGTAACGTGATTTAGAAGCACCTCGTCTTGGGGTAATGAACAAACTCGATTAATGCTTAATTAGTCGAATACCTTGGCGCTTCGCTCTGATATAGAACTAAGAGCAGTCAAGAAACCCTTTTGACGTGAGTATAGGATACGTATACATTTTACAATTATTGGAAAATTGGTATTCCCTTATAGAATTTACGTCGTAGACATGTGAAGAGAAGAATAACTATACGCATCCAATAACGTCATGCGATCATTTGCTCAATAATTATAATATAATACACCAGTTCTGTCGATAATTGGATGAGAACTGATCATTAGCAAAGTCGAAGTGGTATGAAGTGAAGAAATAAGGTAAGTAGAATATCGGACAGAATTAAATTCTTACGAAAATTTTATTAAAATCAATTTTTTTTTTTTCAAATTGTTCTTACATCTATTCCTATGACACTAGAGTGATGATGGTCATTAGAAATTGGTCGTTCACAAACGTAGTCCCCTTCGTAATCACATGGATAATTCGCCAAACCCTCGTTCTCGTAGTGTACGACAACGCAGTGATAGTCGTCGTTGTTTGGCTCGCCCTCACTCCAGGGTATGGAGGATACAGCCGTTCCTAAAAAAAAGGGAAAAATAAAAGGAAAGGATCAGTAGGATCTTTGAATATTTAGAAATTCTGCACAACTTACCGTTTCCGGCGCTGACCCACTCATCATCATCAAAGAAACTATGAATTCCCACGAATGTAAGGCCCTTGCTTGTTCTCTGTTTCTTTACATATTCTAACTTTTTTGCGGAGTCGATAACTGCCAATTGAGCACCGTCAGCATAGCATCGTTTTCTGGCTTCCATCCACGTTACATTTTCAATTGGAATTTTGTAAGCAACACCGATGTCAGGATACGACACGTATCCATCACCGATCGGAAGTTCACATACGTAGTCTCCTTCCACGTCACATCCAAAATTAGCCAGGCCACCATCGTCGTTGCGTATCGCCGCGCACAGCCAGTACCCAGGAATTGGCTCACCATCAAGCCACGGTAAGGACGATAAGGGTGCTCCTGCGTCATGAAATAAATAAATGGTCGGTTATGCAGTCGTGAATTCAGATTCGTGTATAGGATTCTTCGTCAAGTTTGAACTTACCGTCCTTAACACTGACCCAATCATGATCCCCGAACAACTTGTGAATACCCACATGGGTGAGATTCTCAGTTTTTCTCTGGTTCATCACGTATTGGACCTTTAGCGGAGAGTCAATCAGAGCCAATTGAGCGCCATCGAGAAGGCATCGTTTCCTGGCTTCTTTCCATGTCACATTTTCATTCGGAATCTTGTAGGCTGCGTAAATGTCAGGATAAACGACGTAGCCGTCCGGAAGATTCGGATATTGAACTTGTGGTAGTACCGAAACTACTGCAGTTTAATTTAAATTTACGTCGATTAGAAAATTACAGAGTTTCGGCTTTATCGTCAAACACTGTCGTCAATATTATTACCAAAATGTCTATTATTCAAACCTTGAGCTTTCGAGACGATTATCAGACAGAGAAGCTGCAACAGCAGTGTCAAGAGCAGATAAGACATGTTGACGGTTCTCTTCGATACTAGTGGCGAATACTGATTTACTGCGGTCTTATATCAAGTCACAGATGCCCTTTAATCAAAAGATTGCAACGTCCAAAGTACAAAATTTTTATACCCCGAGATTAGGCTACATTGCCCAGTGCATGAAAACAAATGTACTATATCAAACTTACTATTAACCAGTAGAAGATTGAGTTGTACGTACTTATAGGGTAGATAAAACTTACGGTATATGATCAAAGGTTATGCCTTTAATTTATATCGCTAGTTATGACATTATCATCAGAATGATGAAATAATTATTTATAATATTTTCCTTAACGTATATATATATTTCGAATAGACGTAACAGGTCACATGTTCAGAAATGAAATTTTCACAATTTTTGATTGCTTGATCGTATTTCATAACTTATTAAGTCCCACGAAGGCAGTAAGTAAGCTTTATATAAGTTCAATCAGTATAAGAGATCGAACCAAATATAATTGAACGAACGAATCAAATTTGCGAAACAATAATGATATTTACCCATTTTCAGAACATCATACAACCTGTACAACTGCGCATATTAATCGTGTTTGGGTTAAACGATCATTAGTCAAAATCCATTGGACACATATTTCTATCGAATAGAATAAACTTACCATCCATCACATTCTGCGACCTGACTTTTTACGGGATCAGATAGAACCGTTGGATTAATTATTAACGCCATTAAAATTTCATACGATTTCAACGATTTAACTTACTGGTTGCTTGCTAAAATCCAAGACAAAGCTTTCGCAGAATTGAAAGAAAATAAGTAAACATTGTTTAAATCTTTCTATCAGTGTAGAAACGGATTTTTGATAGCACAGAGATTATCGAATAGACTTCGGGCATTGCTTCTTCAGCAGATTTGTCATCGGCAAAAATAGATGACCTACAAACTTTGTTCAAATTTTTATCAAACGAAGCACAGATATGTGTTATCAGAATATATCCGAAGAAGCGTCTGCTAAAATTCGGGAGTAAGCAGTTATTTACGTAAACAAGAATTGAAGAAAGCGATGTAGATGTAAACAGTCCGTTATGTATTATTGTTTATAAGTTATAACGGTTTATACTCATTATCAGAATTTTTTGTGAAAACAAAATGTAAGATACAGTGAAAAACAGCCTTGTTATTTGGAACAACGGTATAACTTGAAAACTGAATTCTTCGTTCATTGTGACTGCAGGTTTGAACTCTTCGTGGTTCTATTTATATGATGAAAAGCAAATTATATCAGGATGCGTTCAGTTTATCTCGGTTTCCTAAGTTTTTCTAATTTATCTAAAAACTACATTTTTTCAAGTTATACCGTTATTCCGCCCATCCCCTCAATTGTGATATGTTAATGTTTGTATGGTTCTATGACGATCCCTGACCGGAGTGGCAGTTGAGTGAAAGTTACACTTCAGTAGCCATAAAAGGACGATTAGATACGCCTAATTACAAATCGATAGCGGACTCACTTTGAGCCGCTAAAGTATATAAAGGCGTCGATTTTCTACTCGAAAAACTTCAACCGCGGAGTTATAGATGTATTAAGTAGTCGGAAAGAGAACTCGCACGTATTCAACTATACATATACTATACCGTTCCGGAATTCGTTTTACCATTAAATATTTATCCCCCCCCTCATGAATTACTGAATTCTTAGAAAAAATGTCAGGCGCAATTTTCTGCGATGTGAAACCAATGATTATACCGAAACACGTCAAGGCCCTATATATATGGTATATACATACTATATCATTGCGTTCTTTGTTCGACAGAATATAAATCTGAGAATAAATAAATGTGGGAATCGGTGGATAAAATCAAGTCCGATAATATTTCACTATTCATTCAATGCTAAAAGTAAAGAATATTATGTGGATTAGAAAAATGGAAGAGTGATCTAGCACCACTGCTGAGTCGCTCTGTATGGTCCACTGCGTTTTAGAAGTTCCTGTCTCGAAGAGGCCCGCTCGCGGTTTCCTAAAACCTTTTTTGTTTTTCCTGTGGAAAATCTTCCCTGAGTGGTACGTTTCCGTACCTTTTCCGGCCAAAGCAGCTTACAAAGCGAAAGCGGCTGCTCTTCTTCGCATTTCTGGTCTGAATCTATCACCGTTACGATGTCTAATGTTTTACGCACTGAAACATGGTCTTTCAAACCCCACTCTCTCGCTCTCGCACTCTCTCTTTCTATTTTTCTTTCTCCCTTTTTCTCTTTGAAAATTATCGGTTGAAAAAAGGAGTTACCTACTTTTCTCGCAATTATTCGCAGTGGTCTTATTCGTGTTTGATTTGCAAAGAAAAAAAGAATTAAAAATACGCTTCTAGATTAATTATCCTATAATTATACAGTTAGTTGGCACTTCGAGCTTCTGAGTCAACCAACCAAATTATATTTAATGACAAACAGCGCTAATTGAAGAGCTAAACCCCCCCTTATAGGGTTTTAATAGATAATTGTTACATACCGTTGATTATGAGAAATAAGCTGATTAACCACTAACAAGGGCGAAGTATTTTTGATAAATTTCAAAGGTTCGGAGGAAGGGTTTCGAAAGTTTTATGAACCAAAGACCTAGCCGAGGCTCAAGAATCTTTGAAATTCTAATTTTTCATCAAATTTCTCAACCTGAAAAAGTCGAGGCTTTGTTTCATTTCATTTTTTTTTTTTTCTTCTTCTTCCTCTTCTTCCTTGGTCACAAAATGACACGTTTCACCTAGCATAGTTCGGTAGCTTGTTTTCTAAAAATTGCCCCTTTGCCCATCCACGCACTTGCGACGAATACCGCTATTGGAAAGCACTCACGTTGCTATACGAAGCCTTTGGGATTTCCAGATTCTAAATCTTCCGGATCTTGGATATTTCGATATAAAAATAAGCCCGATTTACCGCGAGAAAGGGCTACTCGAATTTCTTCACCCTCTGTCTCTCTCTCTCTCTTTCTCTTTCTTTTTCGTTCTTCTTCTTTCTACTCTCATCTATAGTTGGAATAAGAAAGATAGAAAATAGCAAAAAAAGAAACTAATGAAAAATCCTGCACATATTATATTCGTTTACTCGACATAAATTTTGATCGATTTTTAGATCCTTTGAAATTCATTTTGTGCGATTGAAGTCAACTAGCACATAGGAATAGTTTAGGTATCACCAGTCCTCAGCAGCATTTCACGGTTCGTCATATTGAATCGAAGGCCACAATGGATTGAGGTGACACAATAGTCGGTCTAGGTGTCCATAACGGTCGCTTGTGGTACCTAGTAATTGGTTGACGCGTAGCAGAGTCGGTTAGTTAGCTAGTTTCAGTTTCATATAGGTAAATCCAAAGGGAGAGAGAGAGAGAGAGAGAGAGAGAGAGAGAGAGATGGGGAAAAGTAGTTGAATAGATGTGTTATATATGTGTTTATAGTGTATGTGGAGGATTGCACGTTGCGACGGTGTTGCAGAACGAGGTAAAACGAGTATTCGGGTGACTGGAGCATTACCCAGTAGTAAAACAATGGTCTATATGTGAACGGTGTCAGGTATAACAGAATCGGTTATTATAGGGTCAAAAGATACCAAGCCACCTGATTAAAACACCCGGGTATACCGGAAGGTTTGTTGAATTATCGCTGAATAAAAATATGCGGAGTGCAAAAATTTTTACCTGAACAAACTGTGGAAAACAATGAAAAGACGTGGTTATGCAGAAAAAAAAAAAAAAAAAATGAGAAAAAGAGGGAGAGAGAGAAAGAAAAAAATGACGAAAAAGAAAGAAAGAAAAAAAAAAGAAAAATTTGTAGAACACAAGAGGAAAAAAGACGAATGAACGAAGGAAAAGGAGAAAACTATACAGTGAAATAAATAAATGAAGTAAAATAGAATAAAATAAAATATTATAACGAAGTCGCACGGGTTGGAAGAAGAGAGAGAGAGAGGGAATATATATTATATATATATATACACACACCCTTGTAAGCGATGGTTAAAATAATAATTATTCGTTAGCATAATTTAGCTCGTGGAATAATTGCCACTCTGTGAAAAAGAATAAAACTCGAGCGATAATGTTTACTTTTCTTAGAAGTAGGTAGATGGTAGGGTGGGAGGGGTGGTCTTGGTTAGGGTGAAAAATAAGATAAGGGGTGGTGATTCGTTTCGCAGAATCTCGCCGCGAAGAGGTGAGGAGCTGAGAGAGAAAAAAATTACTTTACTTGAAAACAGCTCTTGCCATCTGGGGAAGGTAAGATTACGAGAGAGGTATTGCGCCGGGGAAATTTACTTCTGAATAACAGTTAATCAACTGGATGGTTAAATTTTAACTCTTTCATTCCCTGGCCTGCTGCAGAGAGAGAAAGATAGATAGATATGAAGAGCGAGCGAAAGAATGGAAATTTTTTACTAGCATAATATTTAATCGCAGCCTGGCTACGTCAGGTGATAAAAATTGACGTTTCATTCATTTTTCATTATTATCATAAAATCGGAAAATAACATTTTTCAGGGAAAAGGTTTACGTACATATACATACGAAACTCATCTAACTATATATACAGGACATAGGTATATCATGTATATGAGGTTACATAGGGTTGAAGTAATTGCTGCATGATGCAACCATTAGGCTTCCTGCCGCATGGCTTCGGACTTTGGTGGATGGGGCCAGGTTATATGGACCTGATAACGGTAATTCTACGAACTAATGCTTTCGCTAACGGCTCCTGAACCAACCAGGAACACTAACGAAACTTTACCGACTTATCGGCGAGTAAGTCATTTGAACCTAAGCCCAAACTTCGATGCTATATCGTATATTTCTCTGAAAACTATGAAACGAAATGAAATGCAATGAAATAAAAAGCAAACTCGTGAATTATTTTTTTTTTTTTTTTTTTTTTTTTTTTTTTTTTCAAACCAAATTTTGGTTCGATTTCGACGCTATTTTCCTGCCTTCATCGATATCATTATTAATAGAGTAGATTACTCGGCTGTAATCAGTAATACCCATGTATTTGCAGCACGGATAGCTAATTTGCCCGTCAAATGTTTATCAACTCAGGCGAACGGGTAACATGCGCGACTCGCGCTAATCACCGGTCTTGATTATTTGTCTTTGAATTTAAGCCACCCGTAGTTCAGAGTTGACAATTATACTACACATAGGTATGTAGTACCTATATAGTGTTGAAAATTTGAATAATATTCAACAATATTATCAGAAGGCTGCTTGTAATTTGTGTGACATTAAATATAGGGGTGTAAATATCATATAGTAACAAGTATATATAATATATAGGAATACAAATTTCTGTTTCGGTTTATTAGCACGTAAATATTAATGAACTTCGTTTATCTTTTTTATTTTTCGTCATTTTATTTTGCGGTAGAATCGATCCGGGTTATACTAGAAAGAATGAAAAACCGCAAATCCTTGAAACCCAATATATCAAGCTCGCTCAAAGCTTCCTCCTGTGTTTTACGCCCCTTCATCGCCCAGTTAGAATCGCGCCTTCAATCCTCCCTTATTCTACTTAGTTCCGAGTTTCTTTAGCCGTTCGATCCCAGAGGCCAGGAAGTAGGTAAGGGAAACGTATCGGATAAATAAATACATCACATAGCAGCAGAAGTAGACGATTCCCCGCCCTAAATATCCGAGATTGGCAGACTCGTGGAGAATTCGAAAAAAGCTAAGTTCTATGTCGAACTGGCGGGGAAGATGGGGGGGGGGGGGGGGGGGGCAGAAGGAGCCTGGTGGGAAACTCTGGTGGGAAAAAGTTTAGCGGTACGATCAGGAAACGGCTGCTGGATTCTGACCTTTATATTTCGTGCTCGTAGCTTGTTTATGCACAAACCACCCCCTGGCTCTGAAAAGCTGTGCTTCTTGAACCGCCATCACTACCAACGGCAAAACTACCACAAATCTTATATTCGCTTGGGAGTTTTTGGGGGCGTGGAAAATGGGTCTGTATTTTATTCCTTAAATCTTCCCTTAATTAAGCCCGATCGTTGTACCACCCCCGCCGCACCACATCGGTTCAAAAAATTATAAACATATAATATATATATATATATATATATATATGTAGGTATAATATGGGATTAAATTTATATACCCACCGAAGGCTTTTGTATTACGATTGTGCGTGGATCTGTAAAATATAATAAATAATAATAGAAATCCACTTCTCTCTTAACCATTTTTTATTCATTTTATTTTTTTTTTTTTTTTTTTTTTTATTTCATCTTGTTTTTTTTTTTTTTCATTTTTCATTTTTCATTTTTCATATTTTAGGGGTGGAAAACGGACGTGAACTTTTAACTGATGACCAAACCGCGGGAGATCTGAGCGCCGGGATGGCCACTACCAATTGAAATACTACCAATATGCAAATTGCGAAAGTGGCGCGGGTGTTCCCTGCAGAGATATGGAAAATACTCTGACAAAATTTATGAAGGGAGAGGAATTAAAGTGTTGCTGATCAAGTCCCGTGGACGTTAAATCAATTTTTATATATAGGAACTGAATATCATTTGATATCTTCTATAATATGCAGGAAACAATCTACTCTGCATGCGATTTTTTTTTTTTTTTTTTTCATTTTGCAATAAGATAAACGTGGGAGTAATAGGCAGTGCCTTATGCTAATCCGGCGTTAGGTGATCGTTTGGGATTCCTATAACGTGTCAGAGTTCAAGGTGCGAGGTCGCGCTCGATAATTCCGTTCCGTAATTAGTAGCTTTGGATTATTGGTTATACCCCCTCAATCGAGGTGCTTTGATCTAAGACAAATTGGCCAACATTGGAGTATTTGCTCTTGATCAAAGCGAGGGGATGGTAAAGTAAGGTTGAAAAAAGAGAAAACAGACAAAAAGAAAAAACAACCATAGAAATGAGAGGAATAAATTTGAAATTAAGAAATGTAATCGAATACCCAATACAAATGCATATAAAAACCTGTCTGGGTTGTTATTGTTATTGTTTTTTTCTTTTATTTTATCTTCATTTTTTTCTCCAATTTTCTCCGCCGTTTCTAATAAAACACACGTACTGCGCGAGTGGAAATTTTCAACCCTTAAAACCTCCAGTTCATTTAAATGACGGTTCCGATGGAATCGAACGCATTTCAAGTTTACATCGTTGTTACGTCGGTATTTAGGGGACAAAAACTACCCCGATGTAGCTATACACACCCCCCCAAGCCATGACAGTACTATGCCAACATTAACAGCAGCAGCAGCAGCAGGAGCAGCCAGCAGCTAGCAGCTAGCAACGGCAGTGGCAATGGCAGCAGCAGTTTCCAGTTGAGCCGCGTGGAATCTTGCACATGGCCCGGCGCCCTCGATTCCACTCGACGCGCTGGGTTAACCCGTGGGGTGAGAAAGCGTCGCGAATTCTACCCTCGTTTTGGCATCGACCAACGTCTCCTACTTTACGGGGTGCAGAGTCTTAATTGCTACCTCCTTCCTTTACGCCTAAAACGAGACGCTATGACATCCGTTCTCTCAGCATATAGATATATATATATATATACACACAGCGTATGTATATATATATATATATATAGTCTGTTACTTTCGCACTTTCGCCTTGTTCGCGGTAAGGGGTAGTTTTCTTATTTTCTTTTTTCTACACTTCAAAACCTTCCCGCTACACATACATTTTGTTTCTTCTTCTCTCTCCATCTCCACCTCCATCTCCATCTAATTTGTTTCGTTTTATGAGTCAGAGTGGTTTTTCATTTCATGTTATATTTTCTTCTCGATTTTCTTTCGTGTCATCTGCTCTGCTCTTTTATATATGCTACATATAATATATATATATATATATATATATATACACGGATCTAGGAACAAGACCTTTTATTTTTCTTGGAGGAGGTTTCTTTTTCTTTTTCTTTTTTTCTGTTACTGTTTCTGTTTCTGTTTCTGTTTCTGTTTATGTACTCATTTTTTTCACGTTAATTGTCAAGCCTGCTCTGAGTATAGCAATTGAGGTATTTGTGCTAGCATAATCGATGCAAAAATAGTAACTGCGGAAAAAATTGGTGGTGAAAAAAAAGAAATAAATAAATAAATAAATAAATAAATAGAGCAAAAGAGGAAAAAAATGAAAATAAAATGAAGAATTTATCAGTTACTCGTAAAACGAAACGTGTATACCTACCTACCTACTCGTGGTGATATTATTTTTATTAAAAATCAACGAAAGTGGGGTAAAAAAATATAACCGCTATTTCAAGGATCAAGAATAATTGAGAAATATAATGAAAAAATGAAAATTCAATCGCAAATCAATTTAAGTTATATACGCGCATATTTTCAATTCATTGTAAAAATTCCACTCTATATTAAATTGGAATTCAACATGTCTACCGAAAATTTATTATACTATAACTTAAATAATAATTATAATTCTGCAGTGCTGCAGCTGTTATACTATAACGTTGGAAAGAATTTTTTTTTTTTTTTTTTTTTTTAAATTCACTCTACCTACTTCATTCTCATTTTATTTCATTTCATTTTACCTCTTTCAGTCCGATCCTGTTTATTCCGCTTGAAGGCTACGGTAAGAAATGCAGTGCAAAGTGCGCATAAGAAACTCCGAATCTACCCTGCAGCGTTCTTTGCAAAAACTTTTTGCCAATCTCTCGACAAAACCCACCTCGACAATTATACATCTCTAGATGGATGATGAATAATTCAGTTTTAAAACTGTACCAGATATTTGGATAGTATTAAAAAGTGGCTGAAAAAGAAAAAGAAAAAGAAAAAGAAAAAGAAAAAGAAAAAGCAAGAAAAAATAAATTAAAAAAAAAAAAAAGGAAATTTAATCATTTTATCGTAAAATCCTCGGCAGATTTCAACGAGCAATTAAACCGTATCTTTCAGTTCACTTAAAAGCCCTTAATTTTCCTTTGCGGATAGAGGATTCATTCCAGCTTCTGCCACATATACATATATACCATAGAACCGCAACGCTTTGCCTAAAGCTTTCCTATAGGTATATAGTAAAACGCCCGATATAGTATTCGACGCTTAAATAATAAACCTTAATTATTTTCACTCTGTCTAATTTTCCACCCTTGCTGCTTTTCTTTAATTTATTTAGTCAATCAATTTTTATTTGTTTTTTTTTTTTCTGTCCTTTCCTTTTTCTTTTGCATTTTTTATATTTTATTTTTTTTTTTTTTTTTTATTTTTTTTTTTTTTTTCAAACACTGAAAAGCTTAACCCTCTAATAAACCTCTCTCACCCGTCGCTCCTCGCTGACCTGTCTCGTTAACGAACCTCTTCGTTTCCTGCCAAATTACGGGGGTAATTAGTTATTATATTGGTGCGCTTAACGAGTCTCTTGATAAACAACCGCTAAGATTCGCGGAAGCCGTTTGTAAGCAAAGATGAAATAAGAGCTTATGGAGATTACGGATTATAAGACACCCCCCCACCCCCGATTCTAACGGGGTTCTTTTTACATTACACTCAGGATTCCATAGCTAAAATACGTCTCATTTACTCCTTTTACATTTCATTTTCTGATTAGTGTATAGTATAGCTCTCGCATATATATACGGTAATTACTTTTCAGTGAAAGCAGAATCAAGGACTAAAGATACAACAGATTTATAATTTAATTAAATATGCATTCGAATATTAAACAGCTTGATAATTATTGAGAGAGTTTCTTTTTCATTCGAAACTAAAAAGTCGAAAAGCTTCATGGCTTGTATTCTATACTATGTCATCCCTCTCTCCATTCCTAAATCTCTCTCTCTCTCTCTTTCTCTCAAAGCTCTTGCAGCTTCCGTTTTTACCCTAATTGCGGAAAGGACGCTACGACCTTTGACTTCCTGGGGAATCTCGGGAAATTTCGCAAGCTTTGTTTGCCGACAACGAGCCAGTTGACAAGTGGTGGTAGTTCCTCGATCGTTTAATCTCGTTCGCAGCTTAGAACCTCAGAACCGTAACCACTGCCATCTCACCCTCCGAAATCCTGAGGTCTTCCACACTTTCAGCTAAAGTTGTACATCCATATACGGGGTGTAAGTATATTAACTAATCTGAAAAACCGATATTTGAAATAAAATTTCTTTCAAATTTCTGTCAAAATTTCGACGATTATCCTTCTTCCGATTTTTAGATTTTTTTCCTTCAACATTTTTCACACACTTTTTTTCCCCTAAACATTTTTCTTTCATTTTTTTTTTTTTTTTTTCTATGCCTTTTATTCCCAGGCCGAGACACCCTGTATATTTATATGTCGGTCGTAGGACGCGAGACAAACGAGCAGTTTTTTTCCTTTTCAATGAATGGGTGGTGTAAGTGATAGCTGGTCTGATTGAATCGAACCAATCAGCGCGGGTTTCGGATTAATGTCATTCGGTTATTAGCCGGAAATAAGAAAAAATATATACTCAGAAATATATATATATATACGAATCTTCGAATGTCTATAGGGGGATGTCAAAACACTAGAAAAGATTAACCCATTTAGGGTAAAAAAAAAAACTTCTTTGCGATCGGTCGGAATCAATCATTAGCCACAAATCAATATATTATATAATATATCAATATATATATATATATATATATATATATATATTATATCAATCATTAGCCACAAATCAATATATTATATTGTATTGTTTTTGTTATTTCAATTAAAAATAAACACACGCAATTGACGTATCAAAATAATTGGGCCCTTGCGAAAAGGATCAAGAAAAGTTATAACATTCACAAATCTGTCTATATATTGATCTGTGTGTTGATCCTTCGATATTTCTATCCGAGTTTATCGATCATTTTATATACAGATATTACATTCCCAAATTCACAAAACTCAATAAGTTTATAAATTGAGGATTTCCTTTTTAATTTAGTTTAGAAAAAATAGTTTAATCTGGATTCAGCGTCAATTCAAGAAACGTACGGTTAAAGCCACCGCCCGTACTTCCTTTCCTACTTCGAAGGGATTTCCGTGATAGAAAAATAAAAGAAATAAAATAAAAATAAAATACCTATACGGTCCGAAGAGAGAAAATCTAATCGACCCTACGCCGGAATCCATTCACTGGAATAGGAAATCTGATTTCATCCAACCACAGGCGTAGATTCAGCTGCATATATATATATATATATATATATATATATATACTATACTATACCGAGGTGAATAAGTTTATCAGGTAAGGAGAGAAAGGAGAGAAAGAAATTATGAGAAAGGATCTGGTGTTTGGTTGACATGTTTTAGGTGAAATAATAGGAATTGGTTATTTTCTTTTCTTTTCTTTTCTTTTCTTTTCTTTTCTTTTCTTTCCGTTTCTTTTCCTCCTTTTTGAGTATAAAGAATGTCTGTAATGGTGGGATAAAAAATCATGAGTAACGATAAGCTATACGTGATTTGTGCCAGCTGGTGAAATCACCGTGTATATCTGCGTCAATTTCCGAACGATTCGTAGAGCCGTTGCCATTTTGGTGAAGATGGACCTCAGATATAAACGCGGATCAGAAACGATCATTCTATTTGGGTCTCGCAGGAAAGAGAATGGGCGCCATATTTTCGAGAAAACGATTCGACTCTCGTCCCAAGTTTGGCATCTTCGGTAAACCAGAGCGGCCCGTCGATGTAAGAGCCTTTGAAACGGCTTCGATTGGCTGTCGGAAGTCTCCTCGTTTTGCTAGGAACACCTCAAACATATTGACGGGACCTGCCAACACACGAAACGATCACAAAGATTCCATGCATAAAACATAACCCACTTTTACCAGGTCCTCCTCGTTTTTTATTCTTTATATTCCTTATTTCCTATCCCTCATTCTCCATTCTTCCTTCTTCACTTCTCACGTCAGGATTCACGCAGGCTAAGATTTCCTAGATTTTCCACCTCGCCTATACCCTGCAGTAGAGCTTTTGCTCGCAGTAAAACGCGCGATTTAAGACCGTGTAAACATTTACACCACCCTACGTATATATGCATATCACATGCATTTTCCCCATGCATTTTCTTTTATATAGGTACTGCAGCACTCTGAAACAATTCTTTTTTTTTTTTTTTTTTTCATCATCATCATCACAAATTAGATCACCTCCTCATAAAGTCCGTCAGAAATCGTAACTTATTTTAATTCTCATTCCACTTCCCCCACTTCTTGAAATAACGAATTCCACCCCCAAAGGAAAGCCAAAGATGAGCTTTAAAAGGTTGAATGGAAAAGAGGTATTCTTATATAGGAATGAGACTGGATCTTTTAAACGCGATTTCCTTATGCCTTTAATTCTTCGCAAGTTATTTTTATTCGAGATGTATTCTACCTTTTTTCGTTTCCTTTTTTTTTTTTTTTTTTTTTCTTCTCCTTTCCTGTTTCTCTTTTCTATAGGTACCTATACCTATAAGAGAGAAGAATGAGGACGAGAATCAAACTCTTATTTCTGAAGATCGAGAGGGAGAAAAAATTTAATGCGAATTCCATTGTAAATCGAAATAGCGAAATGTCGAGATTCAAACAATTTAGAAAGATTATTTTCGCGATTTTTACCCTGAAAAAAAAAAAAAACGAGGGAGTATAGGTACCTCCTCTGGTCGACTTCGACTAAACCCATTTGCATATCAAATGGAGCGTTCTGCCCTCTTTATTACCATCTTTAGCGAGATCCACTACCAGCTCTTACCTCTTTGAACGAAACCACCACTTCGTTATGAACTCCACTCTTTTATTAAGACTCCTTGCGTGGCTTTGCCTCTTAATTCTCAACGATATCGCACTAAGCGAAGCCAACCGGTAAACGTGGCTTCAACAGCTATAACCGCATGAGAAAAAGCTCGGAGGTGTTTATGCCAGGATATCAAATAATTTATACGTATATTATGAGCTTAATCTTCATTTGGCAAATTGCCTTTAAATTTTTCTTTTTCTTTTCTTCTTCTTCTTCTTCTTCTTCTTATTCTTATTCTTTTTTTCCTACGTTTAATTTTCTCACCGCAAAATATAATAATAATATAAAATAATCCTTAGATCCTGTGGCTTCGATCGACTGGTAATTACGCTTTGAACAAAGTAGATAGTACCTACCTACTCTACCCTACCTACTGCTAGCGGATGAAGTCACCAAGAGTTATGGTCATTGTTGCAGAAAATTGCAATTCAGAGAACGTTCCTCGCTAATTAAGACTGGCTGTACATTGAACGCGATTTGCGTTTATTTCCATCGACAATGAGGATTTAATTGCAGAATACGAAAGGCCGGCTAGCCGAGCCGAGGCGAGGCGAGGCGAGGCGGACAGCTGCACTTCTTTTTCTGCAGGGCCTCCTCGACTTCCGCTAACTATAACTGTTTAACTCGTGAATTGAATGAGAGACGAATACTGCTGACGATAATAAAAGAAGAAAAACAAATCGGGTGAACAAAGGTATTATATATATATAAGTTATACGATTGTATTGCCTGACTATTTTTCTCATTCACAGTATGAGAGATCATTTCTATTGGATTTTTTACATCAAATATATTTCATTCATTAATTTTTTTTTTTTTTTTCTTTCTTCCTTTCTTTACGATCAAACGAAAATCGGAGTAAATCTAAAATACGTCATGTCAAAGCCAGCTGACATTCAGAATAATATAACGGTGATTCGCGCATAGATATATATAAGGTGCAGCTGAAAATACTGCGCGGGAGTAACTAGATGCAAATCCGTATTAAAACGTGCGAGTAGGGGAAAATTTTAATTTAATCACCACACGTGGCGTCACATCCTTGGGCCACTCGCGGGTAGAATTTAATTATTTTTACACGCCGGAGTCATTTCGAGAACAAATATATTCATAGAGCGTAATAGGGTTTTGGTTAAACTGGCGACCGCCATTAGCGCGCTTGCAGAATCATCTCCTTCTGGAGCAGAGTTATATTTCTCGTATAGTACGTAGGTATATATAGTAACGTATCTGTATATATATATATATTAAAACCCACCCATGTATAGATATATATATCGTACAAATACATACATATACTCATATACATCGTACTTTGTGCGGAAAAGTTGTAAACAGAATCGTAACTGCGTGAAAAGCTGTTACCGCCGTGAAAAAAGCTGCGGTGCGTATAGGTATATAGAAAGTATATAAACATATATATATATATATATATCTGGGGTTTGATAAGCGAAGTATAAAATTGAGAAATCTAATCTAATGTCGTGAAATTCTCTCGTATATTTCTCTATATTAAAAAGTTAATACCTATATTCCTATATATTATATAATACAAGGATTCGAATCTGCGCGGGTTGGAAATAAGAAATGAAATATGACGTCTTTTTGAAATGAGCCTGGAAAAATCTGGTGACTCGCATATTATAAATATAAATATAGTATATGTTTGACTCGATTAATTGAAACCAATTAAAAGTTGATTAATTATAGTTGAAACTAACTTATATGCCGAAATCTACGTGTACCTACCCATGTCACAACTTCTGTACACACCTATCTATCTGTTCAAATACATCAAAATACTGAAATTCCCGAGTGTATTTCTCCCCTTTTGCCTTTGAAGTGAATTAATGCCGCATTGCACATTCATACATATGTATAAGCGCATATATTATCAGTGTCTTTCAATGCACCAACGATGCATGTGAGTTTAGTGCTATATTATAATTTATATTGGTATATATATATATATATATATGTATAGAAAATATGTATGTGTACACGCATGGTAGGTAGGTACTGGATTTCAACGCAGCATCTCGTATCATCTCGGGGTCACAGATCCATATAGCTATATTATGCGAGCTTTCGGTAACCCGAGGAACCGCAGTGGTTGAAACTTATATTTTGCCGATTTAATTTCAGATTAGTACCTAGCAGACATCAGCCTACCTCGTATTACAGCCAAGATATTGCCAAGGATTTTGGTAACGCTGAGAATGACGATTTGTAATATCGTATATGGGTATTCGGAATTCAAAAATGTATTAAGAGTCAATTTATTTTTCATTACCCGATGATTTAATTATCAGCAAATATAGGACGAAAGCAAGTAAATTAATGAACTTATTGAATGAGTATAATGATTTTTTTTTTTCGAATCGTTAAATTTATCGCCATCCCGTGTAGAAAATTGTTGGGGCGTCCCAATTAGAAAAGAGGCCCTTTCTGGGCGTCAACAGGGCATCCACTATAAAGGCATCCTCACTGTTGCCTCACTGGGGCATAGGTAGGGTTTATTCTGGCATCCAAGTTAATTTTGTTTAGGCTCGCCCAATCTGTGCCAACGTTGGCTCAAGTCGGGGCTTAGCTAGGCATCCAGTCTTATTCTATCGAGGCTTGCCCAACTTGTGCCAAACTTGGGCCAAGTCGGGGGTTTATTAGGCATTCAGACTCATTTTGTCCAGGTTTGCCTAACCTCTGCCGAACTTGGGCCAAGTCGGGGGTCAATTAGGCATCCGATCTCATTCTATCTAGGCTTGCCCAACTTGTGCCAAACTGGGGACAAGTTGGGGTTCAGCCAGGCATTCAGACTCATTTTATCAAGGCTTGCCCAACTTGTACCAAACTTGGGCCAAGTCGGGGGTTAATTAGGCATTCGGACTCATTTTGTCAACGCTTGCCTAACCTGTCCCAAACTTGGGCCAAGTCGAGGTGTAGCCAGGAAATCAGACTCATTTTCTCGAGGCCTACCTAACCTTTCCCGAACTTGGGCCAAGTCGGGGTTCAGCCAGGCATTCAGACTCATTTTATCAAGGCTTGCCCAACTTGTGCCAAACTTGGGCCAAGTCGGGGGTTAGTTAGGCATTCGGACTCATTTTGTCAACGCTTGCCTAACCTGTCCCAAACTTAGGCCAAGTCGAGGTGTAGCCAGGAAATCAGACTCATTTTCTCCAGGCCTACCTAACGTTTCCCGAACTTGGGCCAAGTCGGGGGTTAATTAGGCATTCAGACTCATTTTGTTCAGGCTTGCCTAACCTGTCCCAAAGTTGGGCCAAGTCGGGGTTTAGCCAGGCATTCAGACTCATTTTGTCCAGGCTTGCCCAATCTGTGCCAACGTTGCGCCAAGTCGGAGTTTAGCCAGGCATTCAGACTCATTTTGTCCAGGCTTGCCCAATCTGTGCCAACGTTGGGCCAAGTCGGAGTTTAGCCAGGCATTCGGACTCATCTTGTCCAGGCTTGCCTAACCTGTCCCAAAGTTGGGCCAAGTCGGGGTTTAGCCAAACATTCAGACTCATTATGTCCAGGCTTGCCCAATCTGTGCCAAACTTGGGCCAAGTCGGGGGTTAATTAGGCATTCGGTCAACCATATCAGACGCCATCTACCACGGCGCGGGCAACTTACAGTAAACGCCATTTTGTCTAAAAATCTTTCTCGCTAGCAAAGTAACTACGGAAATTAACTAGTCGGGCAATAGAATAGCATTTAATCTGAGAAAAAATTATCTCTCTAGATATAGCAGAGTCGGGGTGTAGCCAGGCATTCAGACTCATTTTGTCCAGGCTTGTCTAATTTTTGCCAAAATTGGTTAACTGGGCATTTGGACTCATTTTGTCTGGGCTTGCCTGACTTGTGCCGAGCTTGGGCCAAGCCGGGGGTTTATTAGGCATTTGCGCTGATTGTTTCCAGGCTTGCCTAACCTCTGCCAAAGTTGGCCCGAGTCAGGGTTTATCCAGGCTCGCAGGATAATTTTAAAACCAATATTGGCCCAAATTCGGTATCCCATAATAGCCCACCTTTTATACCCAATGTTGCTCCGAGTTTGGATAGCCCATATATATTATATATATCCCGTATAGAAATTTTTGTTGGGCGCAAACAGGGGCCAAGTTAATTTGGCTCGATATTATTCAGGCCTAAGTAAGGTCGCCTGTATTGGGCCAATGTTGGATTGTCCCACGTATTTAATTCGGCCCCATATGCGTGGTCAAACTGGGGCCAATTTGGACAGCCAGTAGGGCCCAAAGTGGACACCGTATATGGGGCCACAACAAAAAAGCGGGACAAATCGATATAGGCCCAATATTGGTGACCAAACTTGGGCCTATACATTATTGTGGAAAATTAACTTGGCCCTTATTAGCGCCCGGGGAAAATTTCTACACGGGATTTCGTCATGAAATATCCAAACCCACAGGTGGGTTTTGTATCCGTATAGGATCTTGCGACCTTTGAAACTAAATAATTGCATAAGTATTTTATTGATTGTATGATTATATAGGTATATGTAATCGTAAATGTAGATCGAAATTCGTTTTTAAATGTGTTATGGACAGAGGGAATTTCTGACTACGTTAATTTCAATTTTCGTATATTATTAAGCTTGTTTGATCGTTGACTATAAACCGTGTACAACAGTGCCGCAGCTGGGGCTTAATTACAGAACAAAGACTTGTATTATTCAATCCGACACGCTCGAGCTTTCGGTAAATTAAAAATTACATCCTTCTTCTGCGTATAGTAGGCTTGCTTATAGGTATGTACGTATTGGCTTTTAAATACACCAAACGAAAAAAAAAAGCTAGTCATCCGGAGTAGGAATAACGTCGCGTGCGTGCAGGGGGATATTGAAAAATATTGGAAAACATGTTTCCTTGTTTGACACTAAAGGCCTTCTTTCTTTCTCTTCCGACATATTTCACGAAAGAGTATCTAAATTCAGAACGATTTTTACTTCAAATTATTAACACCCACAATATCAAGGCTCGTTTTCGTACTTTATATATATTTATACCTCGACTTGACGTTCAACGCATTTCCATAATCCTCCTATACTATACACAAGGCGCGTATAGGTATCTTACGAATTATTAATCCATCCACTAACGACGACATAATACTTTTCCCAGAGCTCGTTATACCCGTTGAATCCTATATACTCGTTGAAACTTTTCAACGTAGATTCATCGTTCGTTGAAGGTACTTTTTATTCTTCATTTCCTATTTTCTATTCCTTCTTTTTATACTTTCATTCTACTGCTACTGCTGCTGCTGCTGTTCTACTATACTGCACCAGTCTCTCTTCGGCAGTAAAAGTTAGCAGCGAAAACGGCTTCGCTATGTAGTTATATATATATATATAGAGAGAGAGATATATATATATATACCTATAGGTAATACCTACCCACCTTTTCCAACCAGCATAAAATCCCTTTGTTCCCTGTCAGTCGTTATCTTTAATAGTTACCAAAGTATTTTGCAATGCTCTTAAATCGTTTCGCGACTAGAAAGTGAACAAGTGTAAACTTAAGCTTTCGTCCTTTAGTATATATATGACTAACAGCTTTTAATGAAAACCGCAAAGTCTTCGGAATTAGAAAAATATATTAAAATATAATTTTCGATAGTGAGGATAAAAATGATGAATGACAATCATATCCCTATATTATTGTTCAAAGATCACGTATTTCAAAATTTCAAAACCTATAAAGCTGTTTGTACCTATATATGTACCGCTATCAACTCCATTCTGCACATTGTATCTATATGTACCTTACCCCTACAGCTGCGAGATTGCGTTCAGTTTTCGTAGCAAAGTATCGGATAAAATCGTGGCAGGATATCGCGTACACATGTGTACGGAGGTGGGTATATGTACTATACTATATACATTTAGGTATATGGCAGATGACGATCCGCGTATAATAAAGCAAGCGTCGTAAAGTAGAAAAGGTGCCATGGGGTACGCGTGTGTGGGAGGTAAAGGCCATCGTGTTTTTAACGTGTAAGGGATGCAGGAGAGAAATAGCTTCAAGGGGACAGAGAATTTCGAGGAAAGAGAACACAGTCGATTCATCAAAATCTGGAAACATACAGCTTGCCTATAGATATATATATGTGTGTGTGGGCAGAATTGATACACGAGTTCGTTAGCCGTAGGAACAAAAGCCACAGGTCATCCGCGATGGCATACCTAACGTTGCAGAAAAGTAAAGCTGCGAATAAAAGGAGAAATGGAATAGGTATAGTCGCGCAAAATTACTCAGTGAAACAAGCAGGATTAAGCCCTATTCTTCGTTAAATCGATCCTGTATATATATATATATATATCGCTATATGCTTTGCTCTATTCCGCGTTAAGGTATATTTCATTGGAATTTTTATACTAGAGACATTGCGAACCACAATGGCTCCTCATCGCCTCAGAGCGATAATAAAAATCGGATTAAAGGACTAAATTCTATCATTACTCAATACTAGCTGATGATCATCGACAACATATTTTATATTGATTAAGAATCTGTATTAACTATTCGGAGGAACGTTGACTCTTCGCTGGAAGAAAAAATGTCAGACTTTTCCTTAGAATTCTAGAGTTTTCAGACTCCTGATTTTACAATAAGTGACCAGTTGATGGATCTGGGTGTCCAGACGATGTGTTATCGTCGAATAAAGTATATGAATATACTGCGGACTAATTGATGGAGCTTTTGATAGTTGAATACTAATTCATTAATAAAATAAATTAGTTGAAAATCTGTAACTCAAAAATCTATGACTTTATTGTGATTCCAGAACTCATTTTTTTTTTTTTTTTTGTTCTGGGTATGTTATATTGTGTCTGTGCGTAATTAGTGGCGAGTTGATGTATTCGAGTTGTCCAGACGATGTTTTATTGTCGAATAAAGTATGTATCCTATGCGTACTAATTGATGGAGTTTTGAATAGTTTAAATAGTTGTATATATACTTCAGAGTTTAGAGATATAGGATGGACGGTGTATTGTGTAATATGTATAGCCTGCTCTGTAGACAGTGGAGTATGACGTTGATAATAAATAGGATTCTCACCACCCGTTGGACGTCTCTACGTTATGTCCCATTTAACTTAACCCTCGCCCGTGCACAACGCGCAAACGTAGGTTTGCTTCCGCGCAGCTGAATTCGCCAGCCGGTAGCTCGTATTACCATAAGGTCGTACACGACCCTATCATTTCGTACGTATATATACATACGAGGACCTCCCGCGAAAGTGCGACTAGCTTTCGGGGTCAGATTAATTACTAAGCTTTAACGTGATGACAAACTTCGAAAAACAATTCTATATGATCAGATTTATGCTACAATATTCTTGGTTGCAAAAACATATGTATTCATTTTTGCACAAAGAGAAAGAGAAAGCGAGAAAGAGATAGAGAGAGAGAGAGAGAGAGAGAGAGAGACTACTGATATCTCTGAGAGCTTTCTTTTGTTGGTCCTGACCCTTTATCACGGTTGGTAATTTAATTTGATTTTCTTCGTCAGTAGGTACCTACGTCTGCGGGATTCCTGGTTCTTGGTTCCTGTTTTCAGGGTTCTAGGCTTCCTGTAGGATCAAGTGAGAAAACTCGTGCATACATCACCGTGGAAGGAACCGCCCTAAATTTTCGCGAGATTGGGAAACTCTTGGCAACTCTTGGCAACTCCATGCTGCAGCCACCAAGCAGAGCGGCGAAGCGACCCGTGGAAAGGGTTGGCCGAGGGGGTAAGAAAGGGAAAAGGGGTTGTACGCTACACGTATTTTATCTTTATTTATGTTTGATTTGGCTGGAGGGGCGGCAATAAACCTTTCCTGAAAATCTATTTTCTGTTTCCGGTGGCTTCCTCGGAGTGGTGGGGTTCAGATATTTCCCGAAAAACGGCCCTCACAAAGGGGTTTTCTGTTTACCGTGAATTCTGTCTCCGTAGAATAATGTCATTCGTTGTAATACGCTTTCCGTTACTTTCTATCTCCATTTTTCGGTGCTTCATCTGCTTTTTTTTTTTTTTTTTTTTTTTTTTTTCCTAATTAACGGAGGACTTTCATGAGATATATACACAGTCCGGAAGATTCCGCGTGCTTATGTTATCCCTCGCCTTTGATATAGACCCCAAAAGGGTTCCTTCTTTCAATAGAGATCAAACAGTGGTCTGGTCAATTAGCGGAACGGTTTAATTCATAACTTTGAAACAATTATAACACTGGTTACTCCGAGTCAGTGATTCAGCTGAAGAATGCCTGTTTGGATATCTTGATGAAGGCTGACTTCAATTAGGTGTAATTAATCTGTGATGATAATTGAACAAGGTATTTGGCTTATTGTGAGAGAATTAGGGGATGAAAAAGTCTCCGAGAACCATATCCACCTAGTCTTATATGCTATCCTAAATTCTCTAACCTTTCATGAACACATATATTCGTCTTGGATTTAAAAAGACGAAAAATCTGACTTTCTAGCTGGCCGGAGCGATGGTATCGACTGGATGTAAAATGGGCAGCGATTCCATCACCTATACTGGAAAAGCATCCCCCTCAGCGTACAACATACCAAAAGAAAATAGAAGGTGGTAAGAGCGTGGCTGGAGGTGGGCTACAAACTGTTTCGTGGCTTGGCAAGCTGACATCGTTGCACTTTGCATGAGGACGTGATAAGTTAGGCAAACGCCCGCCACTTTGTCTCGAGTCTTGGCATTTTCGTAGGGTGTAACGCATATTTCACACGTGGATTTAGTGGCCCTCGTACCCTTACGCCTATCACACATTCCTATACTCTTTCACAAGTTACCATTTTTTTTTTTCAAGCCATTCTTCCCCCAAACAAAATGGATTAGATATAAATGCGTGATCTTGTATAAGCGAAGAGACACAAAGTCCCTGAGAGTAGTTTTTCATTCATACCCATACTACTATCAGCATTATCACTACGATAACTTTACTGCTCGTAATTCGCGTCTGAATTTCGATAAATATTGATTTGCTGATCGTATCGTAGGTATAGTTGATCTCTGCACTAAATTGAGCGAGAAAATTAATCGAAATCAAATGCAGGAAATTCATTAGTTATTCTATGCGTGGCATCGTGACAGTAGAATGATTTGTTCAACATGTTACTCTCGTACATGGATTACTAACCGTTTCGGTCAGCAATCACTGAGCTTTAGGAAAATTATGTTATACCCACAGGTCCTGGATTGGAAGGTCCATTAACGTTCGTATTTATAATTTAAGCCTTTAATTCCTTTGCCCACCTTTTATCAAAAATCAATTTTTTATTCAATGCGAATTATTTGCGGAGCTGAATTTCATTGTGAATTATACTTTTTGGGGATTTGGGCGATAAGGGGAATCGATGTTTATAAACTAATGGTACGCAAGCGCTGATACCTATGTCTAATTGTTATATTGCAGTGAGGAAGTGGGAATTGGGAGTAAGGGATGAATTTACAGGTGAGAACGCGTGCTGCTATCAGAATAGGCAAAACGTTGTAGGACTTAGTAAACGCAATTGCCTCCTCCCGGCTCATAGGACATGGCGGCGCTATTTCTCGTCCCTGTGGGGCAACTTTGAACTTTCGTACACATTGTTACGTGTAACTGGGACGTTCCCGCAGCCGCATTGTAGTCGGTGCAAATAATCGCTACTAGTTTAGATAACGGGTACAGTGTTGCGTCGTATACAGAACACTGTCCGCCTGCGACAAGTTAAATTATGTTAATTAGAACCAGAGACTTCCTCCATGAGTCTAACTTGTCAACCGTATACATAGCATACGAAATATAAGAGAGAAGGTCACTTAATTACATTTTCCAGTCAAAACAATGAATATATTACCTATACCCTTTCGCAGATGCATTAATATAGAAAACAATGCCCGAATCGAGTAGATCTTGATTTGGAATTCTCTTGGATCTTTGCCATTTTCGCAAATCAGCCCATGCGTCATTTTACTGAGCCAGCGATCAATGTTGGAGTGAAAAATACATTTTTTCAAACAGCCCTTCGACGTGGATGCAATAATTGTTTTAGCCGAATGACTTCGTGACCCACTAGAATATAATTCTGCATTTTACCACGAGGGTAAAAATCTACTATGAATTATCGAATTCATATTTACTGGCGATGAACAACTGTTTTTTTATATTGGTCAATGATAACGCAGACTTTGATCTTGCTGGTGGATGGGATGAAGCAGCTACACGTACCGAACGTCGGCATGATCGGATGTATACGATTTGAAGAAGGGGTAGGAATTTATCGAATGAACGACTTGTAGCCAGCTGCAAAGAAAGCGAAGATAACTTGTTGGAACTGGAATATTAGAGAATTTTTTTTTTTTTTTTCCGACATTCCCACAAGAAAAATGAATTTTTAATTTTTTGGCGCTTACGCCGGTATGACATTAGTCCATCGATATTATTAAGGATGTAGGAAATAAGAATGCATAGTACCCTAATAATCGAATTCATCTATACAATAAATATCAAGAATTTGAGTTTGAATTAATATTGAAACTTAATTCATGTCAGTCCATTTTGCAGGTGAATCAACATGATACTTTTGAAGCGAACATCGGTGCGTCTTATTATATGCAACTGTGATTTAGATATCGGATTTAAAAGCGGGTTGCTGACAATAAGGCGTTCAGCTTTTAAGGTAAAAAAAGTTATTCCATTTATCCGCGAGATGGCGATACCAATTCGCACCCTGTCGGCAACGATGCCCAGACGAAAAGAGCACTGGCTAGGTACAAGAGCACCTACCGTGCTGACAGTAACCCTTGTAGCATCAAGGCGTTCATATGAGACCTGCGTTATCGAGTTAAGGCCAACGCACACCATTGCCACACAATGATACGGCAAAAACATTTTGATTGTTTGTTAGTTTTTTTACATTGCTAGTTTAGATACCCCTTACTATTTCATTGATGAATTTGAAGATAGTGGTGCAACGAAAGAATGCGGACAGAAAAATTACTAACTTTTTACTACATGATTCATTGGTATAATGAAAGGTAGTGGCGCCACTAAAGAATGCGGGGATTTATTACATTCATAATGACATTATATCAGATATGAATGAAAATAAAGTAATATGGACATAAAATAATTAATATGGACATTTTCCGTACTTAGAGCAGCTGAAATAAAGCTATACTATAACGAAATTATAGGCAGTTCTAAATATCAATATTAAGAGCTCATATTTGGCTGAGATATTCTATTTGAGATGCTCTACCGGAATGTTGATGTGCGTTTGAATTTTTTTGCACACCCTAGTATACTATCTATATACGTTTCCTGCATCGAAAACAGTACTTTTGTGCACACATTTACTTTATACGCTCATTTACCAGTGGCGAATGAATATTCATTCGATTGCATTAATCTCGGAAGTAATGAGAACAAATCCGCGATTACGGATTCGCTTTAGCCTGACCACAAAAGGGATCAAACTGTAGCCAGAAAAAAAATGCAATTTGCGAGTTTGTGCATTTATGCATCAGGTAAATGCAAAAAAAAAAAAAAAAAAAAAAAAATCCATGAGCGGGTCTCGAACCAGGGAATCAGCGAACACGAAGCTGTAATACCATCCAGCCGACCACCAACGTAAAATAGTTATTATTTTGCAATGTACCGGTAAATATATATTCGATCGCGAAGTTTGAAAAATATTAGCGAGCAGACTATACCGAATCATTTTATAAAAAAATCGGAGGAATAGGGAGCTACAAAATTGCTTCATTTTTGCATGCGGAATTGATGAAATCACACATGTTATGTATTTGAAAATATATTTGAAAATAATTTAACTACGTTTTCGCTTGTATTTGTTTATCTTTTTTTTTTCCTGTAAGAGAATTCTGACCGATTCCCAAGCCTTTCATACCTTATTCGTTCGGTACAATGGGCAGATCATGAAAACAATAATAAACGACTGACTTTGACGTTTGACCAGACCAGCTAGGTGTACGTAGATAATGAGACTGTATTGGTGGTTTTTCGGCTTTTGGAGAGGGGATGACACAGGTAGAGCGGTTTATTTTCCGTTAGCTTGATTTACTCGACTTTCAAACCTCGGAGTAAGTACACATCGAATAGGTCGTTCAAATTAGTATCTCGTTTAATCAATTTAGTATCGTTCTAAATTGTTCTACATTTTTGTCTGTTTTTTTACAGCATTATGGACGAATTAAGAGAAGAAGTAAAAATACTGCGGGAACTGCTCCGAAGGGAAATAGTAAGTCAGATTTTATTTAACAATAATCTCAAGGGTGTAAATAAATTATTATACATTTAAATTTGAATTCTTTTAATTGTTTTCCAGATAAAAGGCAAACGGCTAGAGGCCCAAGATCAACAACTGTAAGTTTCTCAATTATAAAATAACAATTTGTTATATATCACGGTATAAAACAACGTGATTTTCTGTTATTTCTATTCCAGAAGACAGCGGCTTGCATCAATAGCGCGGGCGTTGGAGGCGGAGGTAGCGGCGGAGCCGGTGGAGGTGGGGGCGTAAGTCAAACAGCACAATTATTAACTTATGTTAAGGGATACACCTTCAAAATAATTATTTTCGAATCACTGGGTATACTGTCATAAAACGTTTTAGTGAGTTAATTTTTTGTACAGCAGATTACTATAGTATTTTGAACTACAATTGAGGGATATATGAAAGAATATCCGGATTTTGTCTTTACGTAGTTTTCATCTAAAAGGGAGTATTTTAGATTGATGTACCTAATTTCGGACCAAACCAATAGTATTCTGTTACATTTTAATTTTAAGCTGGATTTTTTTTTTTTTTTTTTTTATTTGCAAATTACATCAATCTAGAATACTTACTCCCCATGTAAAAAAGATTCAATCAACAATGCGACCTATGTATATGCTACGACAATCCTGTTGTCCAAGTTTATGTTTGTTTATTTATTCATGTTTATTTTACAGACGCCAAGACGACACTCAGTTGGAGGACATGAAAATTGTGAAGCCTCTGATTGATGAGGACGATGTCCCTGACTATGTAAGTGTTATTTCTCTACCATTATTGATTATAGGATTATTTTAATCTGAATTATTCATGTTTTGTTTGTGTTTCAGACTTCCGAAATAGATCGGGAAGCAGTACGTCTTAGGGCCCATTTCTTTAATAACATCCTACCAGGCATCCTCGAGGGCAAATATGATATATCACCGCAGGACAGGGAAAAATTTAGAAAATTAAGGTAATTGCAAAGAATGCAATAAGCACATTCAGTATGTGTTCAAATCTCCAAAAGATATTTTGATCTATGCAAGCAACATCTATATTATATACATACACTTATACCAAAACATATCGTCAAAATTTATCCCATCATTTCAATATATCTTACATTGATTATGTCTGCCCCCGCAGTATGGAAACTCAGGGGACATCCTTCCAGCCGTAAAAGCTGGAAGCGGATCGGAAGGTCGCCGACAACAAAAAACTATAGTCTAAATTAGATTACAAACCAGTATAAAAAATTTAATCTTAATTCATATTTTTGCTATTCTAATATCAGTACACTAATTATAATAAGGTTGTAACCAAATGTCATTGTAAGATAACAAAACGTGCATTTTCTACAGCGATAAACAATTTATTAATTAAAAATAAACTACACATGAAAAATCATCATATTTTTTAAAATTTATTAAAGACTGTGAATTCATTCAGCAACCTTTGCTAAAAGACGAAATCCTTTCCTTTTTTTGTAGTCTTTAACATTGCCAAACTTTATTTTATACAAAATCGGGAACAGAATTTTTTTTTTTTTTTTAATTATTCCGCAATCTTTTCCAAGATTCGTTGATTTTTCCGAACTTAGAATCAATGTCTCATGTATATGCGTATGAAATATGGAATCAGGTAATATGTACATTTTCCGTACTTATAGCAGCTGAAAGAAAAGCTATATAATATACTTATGTTGTTAAATTGTTTTTCTCTTTTCTTTTATTGCATAAAATTATTACAAATTTAGTAGAAAGTACAGAAATATTTACCATATCATATTAATATCATTGTAATACGATAATTTGTCAACTTATTTATGGTAGGGAGCAAACGAAGATAATCGATCAATTGTCATTAGTATAATATACAACATATTTAACAATAAGTAACATGCAACCTTATCTACAATACCGGCATGCAGGTTGCATATGATAGAACAGATCGGTATTGTGGTAAGAGTGGTTCGTCAATTCATCCGCGAGATGGCCATACCATTCAGTATTGCGTTGGTCGAGCACTGACCTAGGGTAAGGGTAGAGTCCCTAGAATAAACAGAGTCTAGCAAACGCATGACTCTTTTTGATTGGTCAGTTTGAACTTGCTCAAACATGGCTGCCGATCTAGTGACTTTTGTCTAGTAACAAGCTCGAACCTGGCATTCTAACCTCGACTTCCACAGTCCTCAACCTCATGTCGTGGAGTATGGACTTGCTGTCAATGTAAATTTAATACAAGAAAATTCGAAATAAGTAGTTGATTTCGTGTTTAATATTTATTTCTACAATCCCCCACCCGCAATGCGCGCGAACATTCAAACTTCGCGCGTACAACTCGCTCAAACATGGCGTCGCGTTTGCTAGACTCTGTTTATTCTAGGGACTTTATTTTGAACTATATTTAAACTGTAGCCAGAAAAAATGCAATTTGCGAGTTTGTGCATTTATGCATTATGCAAAAAAAAAAAAATCCATGAGTGGGTCTCGAACCAGAGAATCAGCGAACACGAAGCTGTAATACCATCCAGCCGACCACCAACGTAAAATAGTTATTAATGCAATGTACCGGTAAATATATATTCAATCATTATCACTATTATTATCATCATTATTATTTATTAATCATCAAAGCAGTGTTTTGAAACCCAAAACTTAAAATTCGCGGCAGCGAATCGCCGTCAAGTACTTCGGCCGGCGAGCGCCGGTTGAGAATCATTTAAGTATTCCCCTTCCATGAATATAAGTTCTATAGTACTCCTCGACGCCTCAAGAGCCACCGGCCACTGACCCCATGGAAAGCGCTCCTACCCTAGATCAGCGTTACGCCAGCAAGGTGCCAAATAGTATTGCCATCTCGCGGCCGAGTTTAGGCATTACTCCTGCGGCAATCATCTGTGCGCTGTATTATCTATACTAGATGGCATCACAATGGTGTCTAGAAGGTGACGACGTCGAAATTACAGGACTGGCATGCGGGCTGCGTACAATAAGGCACTTCGTTGTTTGCTGCAAAAGTAGCTCATAAATTCGATACATCTGCCAATTTTGTTGTTTTTCACTAATTCAAGGCATGTTGAATTACTATATGCACATGTGATCTCCATAATTTCTTCTTTCACGCAATTACAGTTAATGGAGAATGATGAGGCAGTCGATTATTTACGTATCTGAATCAATATAAACATTTCCTGCTGAAGAATTGATGCAATCAATATCACTTGAGTAGTTCCAAATGACGGAATAATTGTTTTCTAAAAACAATCATCAATTCCAATTGATAGAATTTCTTTATTTGCTTCGAAAAATTCGGGAACTGCAACGACTCGGTGGACTAAGAACTGAGATATTCATGAATCTTAAGCTGTGAAACAGAAAATAAAAAAATTAAGATAAACACAACAATACGCGCGCCTATTTTGCCAGACTACTTAAGTAATTAGAAAATTATAATGTGCGGAAATTGAAAAATGCGAGGGATTAACGAACTTAATCAAAGATTGGAATCGCGGTATATTCATTTAAACGCTAATGATCTACTCGTCCGAACTTTCTATCAGGGTAGAAAATAGAGATGCAGCTAGGTAATAACCCTGTGGGCATGATAGTAGATATTTCGTCGCAAATGGTTTTGTCCATTACCCCACTACCCCGTGGAAACCGTATTGTATATATGCATTGAAGCAAAGTTGCAAAGTGCAAGTTAGAAACTGCCGCACCGATTCGCTATCGAGATTCGTGAAATTTACATCACAGTACGATATAAGTGAATAAAAAATTCCGAACTCAATCGTTCATTTAATTTATAAGATGAAACTAAAATTGGATTGTAAAGTATTCAGGAATTACAATCGACATTTGATTGATGATTGATGTTCCCATTAAAAAGTTAACATTTTTTTTTTTTTCTTTCTTTTTTACTTTTCTTTCTTTTATGGTGGGTAGAATTTTTATTATATAGCCCATTATCGAGATGAGAATACTTTGTCGAGGTACGCACGTATACCTTTGATTCGGCATCTCGTTAAGAAGTTACGCGCTGAATATCGGCTAATAGCAGAAGAATTTAATATTCTAAAACTCGTGAATTTTCAAGAATTCAATTAACACTTTTTACTACTTTATACCAAGGCACAGCTTCCGTAAAGCTATTATCTGCCTCCTCCGTCGAGGAATGGAAATTAAAAGTAAGACAATTTTCCGGACTGGGGTCACCAACTTATAATTTCATGAGATTAAAACTTGTCTTAGCCTCTAGCAGACTGTTTTTAAACATAATATCTCCATTCTTTTTCACGAAAATAATGTTCTCTCTTCACATCTCTATTAATTCGATGAAAAACAACAAAAACAAACATACGAGCATATTCACATCATTATAAGAGATGTAGTATACCAAGTTAGATTATGCAATCACGAATCCTAAATCTACCCACAAATTCATCCATTAGATTACAGACCACGTTTACTCTGGTGTGTGGAGTACCCACATCCACCGTTGCTTCAACCAAACCTCCGTTTCTTGTACTCCATAGGGAGCTCTTAACGCTCTCTATCCTTCTCTGATAATTATTTACCTTCACCGACGTTTACAGTGGCAATAGGATCACATAGGTAGATAAGTCTATCGCGGTCACTAACAATGAATTAAAATAAATTAAATCACATGTGCCACCAGATATTTTCGCGAATCATCATCTACTCATGTAACAGAATTTGATTAATCAATTCCTTAGTTAGAGGATTGTCGCCAAGTATATTATGTCTATAGTTTATAGAAATTAGAAACCGTGAAAGAAGAAGGCTCAAATACTTACCTACCGTTAGTTTTTCACATTTTACGAGACGGATCTTGAAACCGAAGCTGGAAAATGAGAATATTTTAATCAAAGTAAAAGCCTGAATTAGAATGATAGCCCTAACACCATCTTTCCTTATTTTTATATGTATTTTTTTATCTTCTTCTTCTTCTTCTTCTTCTTCTTCTTCTTCTTCTTCTTCTTCTTCTTCTTCTTCGTATATTTATTATTATGGCTGATAACATATAAGGGATGAAAATTTATTTGTCGCATGCGGTGCCTGCATTGACCCAAATACTAAGTAAATACGAGGTGCACATATGTGCATAGTGAAATGTCACCCGCGTACCCAAATCTAACCAACGTTCTAACACAATCCGGTATACCCAACGTGATCCAACTTGGATGCAATTTGCATTTCTATCGCTGATCCTCAGCGATCCCCTGCGAATGCCGCATGGAAGCGACCAGATCTCCGAGCTCACACGGTTAGGACCGAATCCAGCCTGACCCAGACCGTAAAAGCTCAGGTGCTGAATGGTGATGTGTTTCGATTTAACTTTGCGACGCGCGTCATTTCTTCGTTTTTTTCTGTGGATCTATTCTGTTTTTTTCCCCCAATTTTTTTTCCTTATTTCCCTTCATTTTATTTCTCTTTTTCATTCTACTCTCCCTCTCAAGATCCCTTACAGAAGCTGCGAATAAATAAAGCGTTTGATTCACGGTCTCTATGTATCAGGTTTCTGTATGTTTTATGATATCAGCAATAGGACAATATTGATGATTGATTTTACTCAAGCGTTGAGAGTAAATGAGAAAAAAAAAAGTCCTCAAAGGAAATAATGTTAATTGATAGTCATAGCAATGGCTGATTGAACAGAGGATAGCCTTGTTAATAAACAAATGACTGGTCCCAGATAGAAATGTACATGAATATATAATACAAAGATAGGAAATTCGGAGAGTGAGTTATGATTGGGGTTCACCAGTCCCATCGTATTTGACGTTTATCTACTTTTCGTTACTCTCTCGAATGAGGTAATGAAGAACTTCAAATAACATCCGGACCCCGGCGAGCCCCAGTTTCCTGATACTAATTCATGGAATGAACATTATGATAGAATGTATTGAGCCAAATATGAGATTTCTCGCCGTAGTATATAGTAATCAGAAATTAGCCAAATACAAAGACTCGGTATGGCTAAGTAGTTGTGACACTACAGGATGGGATATATATATATGCGACAGGATGTGGAGGATGTGCCTGTTGTATGTGACAGCGTGCATCCATCATCGTTGGCCAACCGCCCGGCGTACCCCTATCTCATATCCTGCTCACACTCTGTTAGCTAAATTCCCTGGATTCAAATGAAGCGTTCGAAACCTATCCCGAGGGTAGTATACCTGTATATGTATAGGACCACTACGCCTACACAGATAGAGACCGAAAGAGGACCGCCCGAAAGGGTCCGGAATATTGAAATTCATGAGTTATGATTCTCCACCAGGACTATACCACGAGCTGAACCAAAAAACCAGATGGAATTGTGCGCCACTAATTCCACATAATGCGTTTAACAATTAAGCTAACCAACGAAGCGGTTTAAAACTCTCATTCCTCGAAAAGTTTTTAATTAAAACCCGCTTATCACACATTTCTGCTATTTTTTTTACAGCCTTGCATGGGTTGTTGGTCAGGAATTGCCATTCTCTGCTATCTACTGTTTCACTTTATCCAGTATTAAGGAATTAGGGAAACTTTTTCTACGACTTTCAGCTCCTTTGAAGAAAACCTCCTGTGTCTCTCTTTATTTCTTCTCTACATCTCTGTTTTCCTTTCAAAAAAGTATAATAGTACATATATATATATATATATATATATATATATATATATATATATATATATGTGTTTGATGACGTCGACGCGTTGGCTCGGTGATACGGATATGTTTACATAGCTGATACCACCACGGTGCTAGAATAAGTTTTTCTAACTGTCTCGTTTGCGGAGTTTGTGGACCAGAAACTGCACTCAATTTTCCAAAAGATGTATACCTACGTCCTTTCGTACATTTGGTATACCACATAAATGCACATAAATGCACTTGTATCTGTGTACGGGTTCAGAACTGGAAACGCAATTGTAACAACCCCCAACGCTCTCTCTCTCTCTCTCTAGTCTCTCGGCTAGACAAAGTTCTATGTGCTTATCCTGCAGGGACAACATGCGGATTTCGCCACTCGAGACTCTGTTAATTAATATTGTTATCACAGATCAACTAATACTACAATTTGTAAACATCTGATTCACCCCTGGGCTTGTAGCGCGAACAAAGCTCGTTAGTTGCTCAAAATATCGCCTAGGATAAGACGTAACCACTTGACAAGGTTTGATGTTATTCTGTAAAAGAAGAAGAAAAAAAAAAAGAACCTCCCCACTTATGAATGTATATATCAGGATCACAGGATCTGCGATAATTATGATTAAACGAATGAAGAATACACGGTGAATTTTTAACGAGTAGAAAAAACAAAAGATGTTAGAAAAAAAAAATCTTTCTCTACTACACCTCGGCTTCTCGCAATCTGATACACGCTTAAATTCACCGGCTAGAAGGTGACGGGAGCTGAATCGTCCGCGATGTAATCTCCGAAAGTACATTCTGAGAACGAACGATGGTAGTTGGAGAGACGCTTTTCTACTTTCAGCCCTCATTCAGCAAACAGCATTGTGCGGTTGTCTTGTGAAACATTGGAACACCATGTCTGCAGACTTGGTTGATCATATAGATAATAATAAAAATAATCAAGTTCCACGATTTCTATTAATATTACTTTGCCCCACATTTTTTTTTTTTTTTTTTTTTTTTTTGATTTTACATAGGTACATATATTTCATTCATTTTTCAATTCACTTTACCTCATAGACGAGGAGTAATTTTTCCCGGGTATGAATCGTAATATAACATTCTATTGAATTATATTATAAAAGTTGGAGCTGCAAGAACGGTGTAGCTTATGTATTTTACATCCGAACCTCACCTATAGTATACTATATAGATAATCTGGTGCACTTACTATGCAGTTTCCCTATTATATACTGGATTTTATCGCAGGTTTTAGTATATGCCATATCATACTCGTTGTGTATAAAAGGTATATTTGAGCAATGTGTATTACCGTAAATACGTACCATTGAATGTCATTTCCTGTAAGTATGAGTACAGTAATTTATACCGATTCTGTTGAAACTAAGGTAAAAAGTTGTACTTAAAATAAAAAATAAAAAAAATTAAAAACACGGTTTTATCTCCGACGAGAAATGTGAAACGAAATTATAAAAAATCGTTGGAAAAAAAAAAACAAAACGTCTACGTGTAGGCTGGCTGGAGTGTTACATTATTATCTGCTATATGGTCATAAAGCACGACTTTTTTTCGGAATCAATTTCCCGCTTGCACATGGGGTTTTGGAGATACGTAGATCGGCATATTGAGTAGGTATTATAGGGATATTTATCGATAGGTTTTTATGTGGACATTTATGGGGACGTAAACAGGTACGCATAAGGGTATATGTATATGGCGAGTTGCCTTGGTGGATACAGAAGGCCTATTTCTACCCTTTAAAAATCATTCGACCTCCAGTAGCCAGCCTGAACGCAAGAAGCAAGGTGGATGTTTTTTGGTAGTATGGGTATGAGAGATCGTGGGGGTGAAGGAAGCGGCATCTTCTTTATTCTTTTGTGCCTATGAAAAGTACGATGAATAATGTATCCGCCATCTACATTCTCCTCAAACTCGTTCGTGACGTTAAATAAGAAAAGAAAAAAGAAAAAAAAAAAAAAAAAAAAAAAAAAAAAAAACGAAAAAGAAGAAGAAGAAATGAAAATAAAAATGAAAAGATTTTTTTTTTTTTCTTTTTTTTTTTTTTGTTCTTTTTTCTTTCGGTTTGCGAATACGCAACCCCTCAGCTAATCACTTGCTCAAAATTTTCACCCGCAAGCTCACTCCAAAACGAAACACCCCAAGCTTATCATATAACACAACATCATCACTGTCTCGCACAGCTTTCCAAGAAAAAAAAGAAAAAAAAAAAAAGAAAAACAATTCGCGAATCGAAATCCTACGAAGAAGCAGAATATACGCTATATAAAATAGGCATGTAATATCGATAAGCTGACTATTCCCAAACTTCTGGTATAGGTATACGGTTTTCAGAAAAGCATTCAACGAACTGATGGCATACTGTTTTTTTTTTTTTTTTCTCTCTCTCTCTCTTTTTATTCTATCTTCCTTTTCTTTTTTCAGATTTCAAAGAGCCAAGGACTATTTTGTAGAGAAATCCCTCGATATTTTTCTATCGTATTAGCTGTCGGGAACAGGTCCCGCCCCTTGGGTCTGACTACAAATAATATAGACTATCTATATAACCAGAGTTTAACAGCCAGTATATATGAGCTTGTGTAAGTTACACAACTACATTTTTGCACACGTATTATAGAAAGACAAGCTACCAACTATACACATGCACAGGGTACATATAAACTCCAACCCTACATAGTATATATACGCGCAGGGTGAAATTATTGTCCTCGTGCTTTAGCACAGAAAATAATCTTTTCTCTTTACGTTAGTATAATACTTAGGGAATTGAGAACTGGTAAAGGCTCATAGTTTGTTGAAAAAAAATCTTCATTGGAACCAGAAAATATGTAATATAGGTAAAATTTTGTATTTCTGTATTCATAAGGGGTAGATTTTCTTTAATCTGTGATATAAAATGTATTACTTGAGAAATAACTCATGATTTTTGTGAAAGCTATATTGATGTATAAAAACATCTTGTGCTTCGAGAGAAAAGTTGTTATTTATTGGTGTTTCGCATGAGGTAAGCTCCTTCCGTTATAGGTCCTATTCTTCGGGGTTAATGCATCGTCGTTGCAGGGTCGTTGAAAAATCATTCGAGCGCTTTTCGTTCCGTAACCAATTCAGATGAAAAAAAAGCTTTAAATTTAAAACCGATATCTTGATACTTTATTACAAGAACTTAAAGTCTCTAGGGATTTCAGCTGTGAAACCCATGAGTGAAACCAGTCGACGAATGAACGAATGAACGAACCACCACCCCCGTCTGCCAAGGACTAAACAAATGGCTTCTCGTCTCACGTGTCTTCGTCGTTCACTCTAAGGGATGAAACAAATGACATAGCTTTCGCCTCTAGCGTGAACAAATCTAGAAACTTTTAAGTGAGGACTATCAATTATTCTCGTAACATCATACTTTATAAAATGTGATAATTCAGATAGATAAAGAGGCATACGTTCTCCCCTGCATCGCGACGAAATGCTATAAAAAGAGATTTAAACAATTTTCAAAACTTTCAATTTTTCACCAATTCAATTTTCACCGTTTGAAGACATTTTTTTCCTGTCGTTATACTCATCTGAAATACTGGATCCACAATTCTTTGCTCACAGACTAGCGAGCGTTTTTTTTTTTTTTTTTTTTTTTTTCTTACATGTAAAAACTTACGATAAAAATAAAAAAAAAAAGATAAGAACGCTCTTCGTGCTTCTTCGAATGCAAAAAAAAATAATTTTTATTCTTCATACATAGCCCTGAGGAATAATGCATCTCTCTATAACGATCGTTGATTATTATACAGTGATTGATATCTCAAAGTTTGTATTTTCTCTTCATTGACTGGTAGTCATAATGGATAGCGAAAAGTTTTGTAGGCTGTTCTTCTTCCTGATCAATAATAACTGTAGGATTTTTATCATCGTATGCAAGTCTGGCTTGATTGTACATCAGCTCTTGAGAATCATGGGGTTTTTCATGGTACGTATATCTATATGGAACAGGTGTAAAAGGCGCTTCTACTAGCCCAAAGGTATCATCTTTTGGTTCAGTAATTTTCCGTCTGTTATTTCTAAGATCGTCATTATAGTCTTTGGCGATCAAATAACCGAGTATAAAACCGCCGAGAAATACCTAAATTATATAAAATTTATATAATAATAAAGCGAATTTGTGATGCGCTGTTGGAGAATATAATATGCATTCTGTCTTTGAAGATCGTTCGGGATTCCTAATAGCCGAGAACAAGCGACTTGGTACTTGGGTACGGTTTGAGAGAATATTTTATAATTGCTTGTCGAGTTCAGTGGGCACCTGTCATCAACGTCGGAACGAATCAAAGGCAAAGAGCCAATTTCAGATAGCATTTAATTACAGTACCAAGTCCCTATCCCCTTAGGTAATATAGTTACCTTTAAAGTACGGTCTAGAATGGACGAGCGGTACAGGTTTTGCAGGTAAACGTTCAAAGCGCGGTTTATTCGATTCCAATAGACGAGGAGTAATGGCATTTAATTAAATCCAAACATTTTATCGGCCCATAAAAAACCAGCGCGTTTAAACATAATTAAACAAATTTTAGTTTGTTTTTTTCTTTACTCACCTTCTGGGGATGTGAAACACAGAAAAGGCTCTCCTTAGGCATGCACATGGTGTTACGTCAGATCAGAAGGTTAATTATTTTCGAAGTATCAATTTTCTATGACCGGAATGAAATTCGAATGAATAATTTGACAGAAATTAATTTTTTTCACTAACTCGAATGAAATTTTTATTTATTTTAAAGAATTTTGAATCCAAATTTGTGTTTTACGAAACGATGTTTAAATGCCGATGAATTTTGAAACGAAACAAAGAAAATTTCTCACCCGATTTCATATATTTATTTTCGATTCGGATTATCGATTTCGGTGATATACAATATTATAATTATGAAATTTAAAGGGTGATCAAAAATATTTGGGAACGTAATTAGTAAACTGTCTGATAAACTTATCTGGAAGTAAGTTAACTCGTTAATTTGTTGTCATTAGCTAAGGTAGGTTATTATAATTAATTATAATACATGTCTCTATTTCTGGATTCCCATTAGCGTTCGAAGATTGGTGCGACCACTTCTCTCGGTCTGGCTATTACCGTTGTCTCTCGAGTTAACGAAGTACCTCATCCTACCCCCTCGCTATACCTTGAACGTAATTTATTAAAAGAGTTTCGAAAGCCGGTCTCAAAGTAGCGATAGGTCCTCCTCTCGTTCCTCTACTCTACTCCGAAACCCTCTTCTCCCATATTTCTACCCTGAGGCGAACAGGTGCGGGGTGAGAGAATGGCGTACCAGAAACAACGCCGTTTGCCACCAAGAACAATTTTATGCAATTTAGTCGCGGTTCATTTAAATGTTATCAGAAGGATGGGGCAAGAGGGTTGCCCTCCCGCAGCAGGGTTGGTAAAAAGAACTGGTAAGGGGTATGGATACGAGAGGGTTCAAGTATAAAGAGAATGAGAAAGCGTGGCGAATTGAAAGGACTCGCGTCCGGGGCTAAAGAGAACAAAGAAGGGTTGGAAAGAGCAGAAGAGTTGGATGTGAAGGGTAGATAGGTTTGCTCTACTAGCCGAAAAGCCGAAGTTCATTTTTCTACCCATCTAATAAATCCGCGAAATCTTTGATTCACAGTGATTTTCATCAAGTCAATATAGAAAATTTATCACTTAACTGCGGGAATTTAAAAGCAAAAAATGAAAAAGGCTTCTTGACACTCGAATGCTAATGACTTTGATGAACAGTGTATATGATTTTTAAACTCGACTAATTAGCCCTGTACCACTTTACACCACCTTGTTCCTTTTATCAGGAAGTCGAGAACTCGAATGGGAATTATCATCTCACTTATATTTATAAGGGGGATGATAATTACTCGTCGTATGATGTCGCGTGAAAATTAAATGTACTACAGATAAACAAGAAAATTGAAATTATTATTATTATTATTATTATATTTTCTAGAAATATTTGAATGAGGAGAGAAAATATATTATCTAAATTTGTTCTTGTTTTATTTTATATACAATTTAATATTAGCATTATAGTATATTATATAATAGATATACGGATACGTTTACCCCCTTGGCGGGTGTATAAAACGGTTTAGTGCCTGGAGCCTTAAAAAAATTAACGTTATACACTATAGCTATATATTATTTTATACATATTAATTATTATATGCGTTTTATATTATATACACGTTTAATAAAATAAGATTTTTTTATTTATTTATTTTTTATTTTTTTTTTTTTATTTTTTATTTTTTTTTTTCTTTCTCTCTTTCATATCTTTGGTAAAAAATATCTCGAGCGATATACCTATTATGCGATTAAATGACAATTGACAAATTGGCATAATAACGCGGATATCTGCGGTTCGTAAAAATCTGTTCAAAATTTCCCTCTCGTAGGTATATATATATAATTCGTTAAATAATTTTTTTTTTTTTTTTATCGAATTTCTATATAATTTCGAATGTTTATTATATATGTCGATGAGGAATATTATTATCCTAGGAACTAGAATCATGGTGAGATTTATTATTTGATACCTCAAACCCAGTCAGCAACGGCGCGCTAATATCTTCTTCTCTGTTATTCGATTCGTTCTGGTTGTCCCCTATTTCGTTATACCTTATAGGATATGTGAGCTGGTTTCCTTTGTCCCAAGTGAACAATTCCTAAAACGATGAGAAAAAAGAAAATTTGAAGTATAAGGCTCGCCAATCTGGTTGATAATACGATAAAGAAAAAAAAAAAAAAAAAGAATAGAAAAAAAAAAGAAGGGAACTCGAATCACATATTCATCCCCCGAAAAGATGACTCGAAAAGCAGCTTTAATAACATCGAATATAAAAAGCCGAAAAGATTTTTTTACCTTGTTTTTGTGGTTGTACCCAATCATCGTCGTCTTTCTGAACGGATTTGAAAAGGAGAGACTCACTTCCTGTGTTATATTTTTGTAGAGGTCAATAGCCAGTCTAAGATGAACGAGAAAAATCGATTACCGTAAAGGTTCGGGGTGAATAAAAGGCTGCAGACTTTCCTTAAACTTACCGTATTTTTGTTGTTCTATCCGCGACACTGTCAACCGCGTAAAGAACACCGCAGACAATAAACATTTCGCCAAATCTGTGGTGATTTAAACTTATGTTCCAGGCGTGCTGCGGGGTCATACTCATTGCATCTACCTTCATGACCAACGTGTTGTTCGTTGAATGGGAGGAATAAATTACCCATAAACCTGCGGAAAGAGATTTTTTTTTTTTTTTTTGAAAGCGTATATAAATCAGTCAGTTCCGAGAGTTCGATGTTGAGCAATTAGTTCCAATAATATATGTATTTACGGAGATTTATCCTGATTTCGGATTGATTGTGAGCTAGAAAATCACGAAAGGATGTATTTATACTATCTACACCTTATCCAGTTGATAAACTCTCGGAAAGTTTTTCAATGAAAAGTTTGTTAATTAAGTGATTTTCGTCGTAAGTATTTAAGAGACAAGTAGAGTAGGTATAGCTATAGGGATAAAGCTGGAGTCTGTATTTGTCGAGATCGTCAGATGCAGGCAAATTGGTATTTATTTATTTATATAATTTTTTATTTTTTTTTTTTTATCATGAATCAAAACGGATTATGATAAATTTCCACGAGAATTGAATTACATCCCTTATATTATTAGACTCACCATTATCATCAACGTTGAAATCGACCAAGTTGAAATTATGCTTGGGGGTGTAAAGATAGTTTGTACTATTGTGGTACAATCCTGGAAGTTCTAATTCCTTGGTATTATTTCGTCCCGGAAATGCGGAGAGTAGATCATACCGTACAATGGAAGAACGCCCTTCCGGATTGTAGAAAAATGAGCCATTGTAAACTACGTGTCCATTGCCCTGCGGGGGTGTTTAATTTATAGAAATTAAGAAAAACCCCCCGATTCGTATTAGTTAAACAATAATTGTAGCCTGTAGGTACAACTCCGAGCTTAGAAACAAACTTCTGCCCATCGTAGATACGCTATAATATATTTGCACGTAATTTATTGCAGGCTTATTAATTCCTGTTTGAATTAATATCAAAGCCAAAATGACGACAGGGCTTTAACCATTTCCAAGTTACTGTGTAAATTCAACCAACCAAACCGATCAACTTGTGCGTTAAATTCAGCTGGGCTGTTCTACGACACCCTCCCTCCTTCCTTGACACATGTGTGTCAAAGATTCGGCTTCACCTTATCTTAAATTGGATTTGACACGATGTTTCTGTGAATTCCCGGAATTTTCTATATCCTCCTTATATTGTTAGAAAGAATAAAAAAAAAAAAAAAAAAAAAACGAAAAAGAAGGAAACACGACTTTAAAAAAAAAGAAAGAAAAAGAAAGAAAAATGAGTAAAAAAAAAAATGCTGATTATGAATAGCGTAATATGTTTCGGTTATTCTTGCAAATATATATATCTCGCACGTGTATACGAGAGAAACGTAGGTCGGGTGGAGTCGCGCTACACGGAAAGTGTATTTAAATATATGTTAAGTTAATTTTGAAACTGGAATTCCAGAATATGCGGATTAAACTATTGTGCTTCCCACTTTACGGATTACGATGATGGTTCGTGGCTGGAAAGCCAGGATGCAGGGAGACCGTAAGACTGTAGATTAGCGAGGGACTAGAAGGAGTATTTCTACCGGCGTGGTGCGGCGCG
The DNA here is from genome assembly GCA_943736025.1 of Tenthredo mesomela. Classification (NCBI taxonomy): domain Eukaryota; kingdom Metazoa; phylum Arthropoda; class Insecta; order Hymenoptera; family Tenthredinidae; genus Tenthredo; species Tenthredo mesomela. Next base: position 2,973,552 of record OX031022.1, read on the forward strand.
GCGATGCGGTCGCGTCATTGAAACATTCATGAAACGAATTTCCCTTCAACCTTTACATACTTTTCTCTTGCCTTGAGAATCGAGATGCTCAAGGGAACCGAATAATACGACAAGTGAAGAAAAAAAAAAAAAAAAAGAAAGAAACAACAAAATAAGGAGGAAAATTCAAACGTTTCTTTTTTCTGTTTTTAATATAAATCATATCGCGTTGAACGATGAAATAAATTCTGAAAAAAAAAAAAACAAGATCTATAAAACTTGCCTGGAATCTGTAAGGCAGCTTGATCTCGCGCCCACGTATGTCCCTCCTGAATGTAGTCTTGTTATCATACTCGTAGAGTTTTCCATTTTCTTCACTTTTAGTTACCCACAATTTTTCAGCAGCAATATCAGATTTCGGTAATGAATCTCTCATCCAGCAACCATAACTGTCATCGGTATATCTGTTATATACTGGTTTACCAACAGCGTAAAGTAGGCAGTCTGTATAATAAAAAAGAAATTGCAAGAGTTTACTTAACTGTTTTACTTTTAGTTATTCTATTCTTTTTTTTATTTATTTATTTATACATTTATTTTCTCTTTTTCTTATTTTTCTTCTTTTCCTGTATACTAAGTATACACAACAGCTTCAAAGAACGACAAAACTTCTTCACTTCAATGGCTATAACCAGAGTCGACAACTTCGTTCAGTTCATTTTCCTTTCCTTTCCTTTCCTTTCCTTTCATTTCATTTCATTTCATCTCGTTTCATTTCGTTTCATTTCATTACATTTCATTACATTACATTTCATTTCATTTCATTTAGAATCCTTTAACGAGAATTTCACCTCCTACTCGTCAACGTAAAACCCAATTCAAACAATGCACGAAGCATATATATAATAGCCGCCTTCTTCCCATTCAAATTACAAGCTACTCCATAAGAATATGATGCAAAAACTCTTTACTTACCTAATATTCTTGGTGGGAAGTAAGTATACCTCATGTCAGTTGACACAGGTCGTATATCCAGTCTACCAGCGGTGTCATAGAACGAGGATGAGCATTTTTCACAAGTATCACACTCCGGTGGAGCTGGGCATAGGTCATTGATGTCCTTTTTATCGGGTGGTCTCTCGCCGTATACAACTATTTGCTGTTGGTCACGACGTCCTGCTGGTGGTCCTTTATTCAATTCTGATAGACGTACGATGAAATACAAAAAAAAGAAGGAAAAGAATAAATAACAGATTAACACATTTCAAAAATGGTATAAAATAGATGGAAAATTGTTTTGCAGATGAAACAAGAACGTCTCCTTTAAACACAGGATCGATTTCTCTTTAAGAGAACTGAGAACGGATACAGCGGCTCCCCTGTTTCTCCAAGAAACCAAACCGTTAGTAACGGACCCGTTAATTAATTGCCAGCTATCATTACGCGAGAATTATGATTATCATTTAGATTCATATTCCTTGTTGCTGCACTAGGGGTCGTTCGTTCGTTCGTTCGTTAGTTCATTCATTCATTTGCTCGTTTTCTCAACATCTTCCTACTTCAATTTAGATTAACCATACAAAACGGGACGGATGATATTGAATCAGGATTTCAGACGTGTAGCCAATTACGTGAAATCATACATCACGTTCATTAATGTACTAGCTAGTGTGACGTACGTACCGTAGACGGTAAAAACACCTCGGGTTATTCCAATCTCGTTTTTGCAGATGCATTGATAAAGGGTGTAGTCCGAGTTGGTTATCCTGGTCAAATTTAGCTGCATTCTTCCCTGGGAATTTTACAGGTCAATTACGTACACTGTCATTTATATTGGGAAATGAATAGAAGGTACTACCAGGATCTGGTATATATGAATCGCATAGAAAAGCTATAATAATTGTACCTTGTACCCGTCTTTTTCATCCACAAATCCAATCCGGTACTTATCAGAATTTTCTAGTAGACGACCGTCGTCACGTTCCCAAGACGTGACGGCCTCAGGAAAAGCCTCGATCTCACATTCTAGGACTGCAGTTCCTCCCAACTTAACACCGACCATTTGACTTCGTATTCGTATTAGTGGTGGAACTGCAATCGTTGTATAATCAGTCATAAGCGTTTTGATAAAAAAAAAAGATCTATGTTTTAATATCGTCGAGGTTCAAGGAGCTCGAGTCTGACCAAAGAGGATCAAAAGATCACTTTCCTGATTGCATAAGATACCCTGGATTATCGAGTCTTTATTTTATACGCGGTAATAGATGATTCCAATAATCCGCTTCCACGATTATCTATAATCTTGTTCTAGACCGGGTCCGGATTTAGTATTAGAATAATCGTGCATTTACCACAATTTCGATATAAAGAGATAGCCACATCGGACTGCATTCACTTTTGAAACTGCATATATGCATGTATATCTATAGCTACCTAAATTGGACGGAAGTTCGTTCAAAATATGCTTTACAATACCATCAAAAGATCGTTTCGGTTGGTTGACGAGCTCAAATCGATGGCTCATACTCATTGTATTCATCGTACAATGTGCTTTCATATAGTAATGAAAAGATTGACACTGCATCGATCAGCAAGTTTAAAAAAATGAAGTACCTAATTGTGCAATTCGATTATCTGTTTTCAATTTTTTTTTTTTTTTATCAATTTGAAAACTATGAAGTAAATATTATTCAGAAATAAGAATTCAAGCCTCCGTCCGTTTCATACCGTGAAAAAGTTTGATATTCAAATGACCAAAATTTACGTAGGTTTGATAAACTGAATAAGGAAATTGAGAATTGATGAAGATCCAGTCTCGTTGGCAAATCTTATCCTCTGTCACATATTTTATATGTATAGAGAGCCGCGCCGTCTGCTCGGATGAAATCAATAAGCTAATTTTACAAGTTTCCAGAATTTCCGCTCGGAAATGTCAGGGTCTGGGAACCACCAAGCCCAAGTGTCTCTAAGAATGTCTCGGAAGATATAGAGCTTCGTCGGGACTTTTAAATGTCGATTTCAATTCGATTATCTAACTCAATTTTTACCCAATGAGAATAAAAGCTGAAGTAAGGCATATGCATAGTATAACTTACAATGAACTTCGAGCTTGAAGGACTGCGTGGCCTTTGGTGGAATTCCGTTATCAGCAGTACAGACGTATTCTCCCATGTGTACTCGGTTGACTTGGGTGATATTCAGCGTGTGATCTTTGACCAAATTCACTATAAAATGAGAAAAAAGGGCAAAAACGCCTCAGTGAAAACGTTATTCTAATAAGCCTTTGAGATCCTCCCAGAAAGTTTTCATTATGGATAAACTTTCGGTGGATTGAGCTACCCCGTCGATCCATAGCAGCTGATTCGCTTCTCGAAAATTTGACATGTTTGTAAGCAGGCAGGGGGTAAAGTTACGGATCAAGTAAATTTCCTCTCGTTATAGTACTTAAGGTAAAAATAAATTTCTAAGATCGCTAAATCCGAGGGTATAGGTATATGGTTCGTTTAATTTCTAAACTCCTCGCTGGCTCTCAGTTAGTCGTTCAAAATCCAACACGAGACTAAACGATTGTTCCTTAGAAACTTCCTTATACACGTTATATACGTTATGTATAGTTTAGCTCGAAAGTTAACGAAACTACGACTATTTCAAGGTACCTATACATATATTCCTGCATCGCAATTCCCTTCTTCAGAAGTCATCACCAAGGCCTATTTGAGCCTGGTTTTGTCTGGTTAGCTCCGTAGGATTTAGTGTACAGACCATTAACTCCGACACAGTATCAGTCATAATTCAGGAAGCAGATTTCACCGAACTGGTACGCTTCCTACGCGCCATTAAACGTTTTATAGTATGAAGAGGCATGTGTCATTCCGCGGTGGTACGTGGGAAGATAGATTAAAGAAGTATACACAAAGAGTGACGATTCGGTTTATTACTCCCTTCTTTTCTTTCCCCCATCGTTCGTCCCATTTTATTCACGCCTTTAATACCGCACCTTTCAGATATATTAATCGATAAAGGAAAAGGGCTAAACCTAAGAGAAGATAATACGTAAACCTAGGATAGATATATGGATTAAATAGATATAACTTACAGTTCCACGAGCCCAACTCTATCGCAGAACTATCTCCCCTGGACCACGATATGGTGGGTTGGGGTGTCCCGCTTGCTGCACATCTCATCCGAACATGTGAACCCTCTGAAACTGGGATTACCTGGTCGACAGTACCAGCCCCTAAAAAAGATGAGATAAAAAGAGATGGGTAGACACGGTGGGAGTTTCTTCTTCCTATTTTTTTTTTTTTTTTTTTTACCGCTTTTCACGGAAATTGACAATTATTTTGCCGATTAACTTGCGCGCTATATATCGCAGACTTTTAATTAACTCATAGGTATACTATACGTGGGCTTATGCATAAAGTAGGTATGCTTCTGGTGCAACTAAAACTTTGGAGTATCAGTCATTATTCGCAGAACTGTATTACAAACGACAATGATGTGCTTTTGCTCTGCAGCCAACAAATTCAAAGCCAACCGTGTCGTGGTTTACTAACTAAATCTCATATTTCATTGAAACTTTATAAGCTTTGAATATTACTTAGAATTTGTGTGGATGAAGTGGAGGATACATATACATACATATATTTTACAGTTAGAATTAAAGTTTCAATAGTAAATTTAATTTCCAATTAATATCCGGAATCGAATGTATAAATCGATTGATTGATAATTTATTGAGTTTGAAATTGGTAGTAAGGCATTTATATAAGTGGAAGGGGGTAGTAAAATATGTGCGGAAAATTTCACGGTGCAGGGTGGTGTTAAACGAGGCAAGTTTGAGGAATGAACTTCGTATGAATTTCAAATATTATTACGAACCGGAAAGTGAGAAAAGGCAGACACCCCAAGACTGCGAAGGAGTATGGAGGGTGAGAGTGAATGGAATTCAATTAAAATGAACCTGAAGAGTGAAAATTGAATAGGCTTTACCAAATAGATATCAGAACTGCACCGCAGTGTGAAGTCCCCTTTGTTTCATACTTTATTCACTCGTTTCGATGGAAGAAAAAAAAATTTCGAAAAATTTCGCAAATTTGTTTAATCACATTTTAATAAAAAAAAAAAAATTATACCTATAATGCGAAGGCATGGCTCAATTTTCAGGCATTTCATCGAAATTCTGTGGGATGATATCATTTCACCCTTCATTTCAAGCAAAATAAGAAGTAAAAAAAGAAGAAGAAGAAGAAGAAGAAGAAGAAGAAGAAACGCACCCCATCGTACTGGCACGTGACACGCACCAAAAAGCTCTACGTCTCGCACTTATAATATTGATTATCGTTACAACTTCATGGAACGTGACTTCGTGTTGTAATCCGGTCTCGCAAACAGAGTTGGGGACTTGGTTAGTTAGCGTTGACTTCAAATTATTCGTTTCAGAGGTTTTCCACCCGTTTTAAGTATTACGAAGCTAATCTACCCGCTCGAAAATCAAATCAAGCCATTAGCTGGCGAGAGAAATGCAGAATCTGCTACAATTAACGTCAATCCATCCGAATCGCGTTTCACACAAGGATGAATAAATTTTAACAAAAAATGTCCTTTTCTTTTTTTTTTTTTTTTCTTTTTTTTTTTTACTCAATATTTTTACCATTCCTGCAACGCGTGTCAATGATTGAACCACGAAATTGAACGAGGTGAAAAACATCGATTGAAATAATAACGTAAATAATTGCCACGTTGTTCAATAGAATTTTTTTGTAGGAAATTGTCGAGTGAACCAATATACAGTTAAGTATCGACGGTCGAAATCCAGGAGAGTCATTATATATAAAATGGTTGAATTAATTATTTCAAGTCCTCTGCGTCAGCAAATTTCCAATTTTTAACTGAACACCAACTAAAAGGATAAAGGCGAGCACGAGAGACCCTTGACAATTTGGACGGACTGAATTTAGAACTAATCGATGTGAACGCCGTTTCTTGAAATCCAGTCCCTCGAGGACTGGCCTTCTATACCATATATTAGCTTCTTCGACAGCTGATGTATTATATAGGTATACCCACGGACACACGTGGGATATATAACGGTAAAGTTAAACTCGAAATACAGTTCGATTCATAAATAGTTTTTGGATATCAATTATCCAATTTTTCGATTATTAAAAAAGTGAAGAAATAGCTTGATCGTAATTTTCAAATGTCAAATTACATGAAGTTAGGGAAAATGACTCGTCACACAAATCGCTCTTAAAGCTCGTTCAGAATATAGTTAAACTACGTAAACTTGCTAATGACTCGTGAGCTTTGTCGTATATTGTTACGCTCTCGTTGCGATAATTTGACTTGAAGTATCGCAAAGGCGAGCTTTTGAAAGTTCGTATACATATACCCCGAGCTTGTGCCTACTAAAAAATCCCTTTTCATAGTACAGCCAAAAGGATGGGAACGTGATACGAATGGATGTAGCAAAATTCTACGTAATCGGTCCTCGCGAAGCGAGACTCGTGTAATCACATTACAAAACCATTTTCATGGAGTGAAATGCTTCGGCGATACTACCCTTAAACGAGAAATTTCTTTTTTTTTCTCTCTCTCTCTCTCTCTCTCTTCTGGTTATAATATATCTATATGGTATACGTGAAAAAATGTATACGATGGTTTAAATTGGACATTGAGAAGTAGGAAATTTCTGCGATCCATTAGACGTAATGAAAATTTATATCGAGTTCCAATTATTTCGATGATTAAAAATTTTAGAACTTTGATATACTTATATCATCGAAAGAAATTTTTCTTTAAGTAAAATATTTTTTCACTCCACTCTACCATTTTGTGAAAAGTTTTCCACCCGATGTTCAGTGGCCTGAATATACCGACTGATTTTGTATTCAAAATCAATTGGTACTCGGAGATATAAACTTTTGATTTCTTCCGTGCAAAAAATGGGGAAATATTTATCCCCATCTCACGTCTACCCTACGTAGTAGGTACCCACTGCTCCCATATTGACACACTTGGATAAATATACGTCTAGACTCCGGATTTTTCCATCGCTTTATAAATATGCGAACTAAAAATCCGAAGGTGATAAAAATGAATTTTCGAATGGAGTAGACGTCTAGGAATGACTAATTGCTAAAAAATGATTGAAAAAAAAAATCTGGGATCGTGTGGGCTGCTATTAAGTGTATGGAAAGCATCGGGCATTAGGTACAAGTTGAATAATGGAATTACCAATGCAAAGTAAAGCGATGAAGAAGTACCAACCGCGTTTGCGAAGAGTAAAAGCATTTCTGTAAAAGGGGCAGCACCATCAATAGGGTGGGTTTTTAGGAGTGGCTCTATTCGTAGGTATTCCACGTTTGTCGTAAAAACAGTACCTATCTAGGTAGATATACGGTAGAAACTGTAGAGGCGATTTTCAAATAGAACAAATTTCCATTCTGATTCGATAAAGAGACTTTAGCCGGGTGAATCTTCGCCCTGTAGGATACCGTTTATCCTTAAGTGGCGTGAAATAGGCCCTGCAGAGACTGAGTCGTCAGCTGTGTCCTCCTAAGATTGTATTTTTATTATCCCTACGGGGCGTATCTCGTCAAAATAAAAAAAAAAATAAAAAAATAAAAAATGAAAAAAAGAACCACCCCTAAACCTGCCACTTTATACCCTGCAGCACGTACCAAAGTAATTACACATATTTTATTAATTAACATTACCAAGTCTAAACGAACTCATTATATGAATCTGAATCATTCAAATTCAGCCACTTATCTTTTTTCAGATTTCAAATGAAAAGAAAGACTTTTAAAGTCTTAAAAACTGCTTCAATCGAGGTAAACGTAACGTTGGGTATCGACTGCAGATGAGCTCATCTAACTTTTACAAAGTGAGGGTCAGCCATTGAAATTTTTCTCAATAATAATTGAACTTTGCTCTGAGACTTATCCAGGTGTTTCAGAAAGTAAATGATATAAAATATCTGGATAAATAATTTCGATTTCAAATTAGTATAATAATATACTCACGTAAAATTGAAGGCGGTATAAGTAACTGGCTGCTGACCGAACCGTCAGCCAATCTCACTTGGTAAGCGTTAACCCCTGGCGAACCATTCGTCCCATTGACACCTGGCCTTCCTTTTGGTCCTCGAAGTCCAGTAGGTCCTGTTAATAAATTTTCAACTGTTGTCACAGGTTTGAATAATGCATGAATTCCTTTTTTCAAATGACTTTCCTGATAAGGGTTATTTTATAATAACATAGAATATATTTCTAAAGCTGGTATACCTATATAGAGTTTGAGAAACCGTTCTACAAGCTCAACCATACCTTAGACATAATATCATGGTTGAAAGGTCGTTACCATCCAATTACCTCGCGTTTAATGAGCCAAGGATATCTTAGAGGTAACGTTGTGTTACTGAGAGCCCAAAATTTCAGCCTTATTAAAGATTTGTAATCGAAGCTAAATTGATATTGAAGTTGTAGCTAGCTAGTACAGCTGAGCTTTGGTGCGACAGAATTTTGCTTCAAGATTAACCGGATCAACCTCAGAATCATTCTACCCTTGTTATAGTGGATTCCTCGGAATCCCCATAGGGTATAGAAACTAGAGGATCACAAAAAAAAAAAAAAAAAAACATTGAAATAAAACAAAGTGGGGAATCTGTTCGAGAATCTAGAACTGCAATGGCATTCGTTTTCAAGAAATGCAGTTCAGTTCGACTCGCAGGAGAGGAAATAACTGGTGAAAACTCCTTCTTTCATCGGGTTTTCAGTAGGTACACCACCTAGCTAGGTATATGAAATATCTCGCACTGCAGCAGCGTCGTACGTTTTTGATAATGGCATGGCGAGGTGTATTAGATCATATAAGCTGTATAGATATAGAATTTTCTGTAGATATCGTTTGAGGATTTATAACATATAAAAAAAACTGGAATAAACCAGGAAACCGACGCCTTGCGTCACTAAAATTTCACCGGAATTTAAACCCCCTAATCTTTTAGCTGTACCGAACCTACCGCTGCAGGACTGTCTTGGAAAAAATAATATTGCTGTAGGGTAAAATAAACACACACACACACACAGATGCGAACACAGATGTGCGTGCTTTTATGTAATATAAAAAGTAATTTCCAATAAACGAAACTATAATAATAATTCATCGATCTGTATATTTTTCCTACGACTTAAACCTGTAAATTTTCTCAAATTTTTTAAACTGTTTTATGAAAGTTAGAAAAATTCAAGCTTGGGATAAAAAAAAAAAAAAAAGAAAAAAAAAGAGCAAAAAGTTGACTGATTTCTTACCACGCGGTCCAGGCGGTCCTACGGGTCCCGGAGGTCCTTGAAGTCCTGGTCTTCCTAAAAAATAAAAACAACTTATTAATTTTTTACAATCGATTTATTTTCACCCTCTAAAATAATAAGTGGATTAAATTTGAAAGCCTCTTGCTGTGCGTAGGTCGGAGGTCTTCCTTAATTTAGTAATTATTTAAACGAAAAATTATTCTACCATGAGGTTGTAGAGTTTGTGAGGCGTGCTGACCTGATTGCACCAGGTATTACACCGGCAAATTATCGCCAGTACATCCTATGCAGACTAAGTGCAATGGTATGGGAAAGTAATTACTAAACAACAACGCAATGCTTCTGCTCTCGGTCGAACACACCTAGAATTTCCTTTTTGGTTCTGGTTCTGGTTGTGCTGCTACTGGTATGATCCACAAGTTGATTATCTATTGTCTTCTATGATTAAGTGTGAACCGGAAAATGAATTTTCGCAATCAGCTATATATCACGCTGCGGTTTAATAATTGGCGGTAAGAAATGGTGAAAATTTCTTTAGTTTTTATATCTTCAATTTTTATAATGCCTAGAAGGACTTGGAATCCGTCAACTCTAGAGTTAAAGGATTTTGACTCGTCCTTAGAAATTTGAAGATCCGTTCATCCTTGTACAGGGTTTGGGTGAAATACGATAGGATATACCCAGACGGTGAATTCTGACCCGGGTAATTTTTCCAAAGACTTTTATCACCCCGGAACGAAACATTTCGTAGTACCTACGATATTCAGTTCCGAGATGAAACGCCTTTACGAAATAACAGAAAATAATAATAAATGAAGTTTTTCTTTAACGAGAAATTTAATTCTATCGAGAAAATTCCTTACCGGGTTACACGAGCAACAACCTCTCGGACTACAGAGAATTTAGAAACTCTGTAATTGCTTGAGAAACGGATATTCCGAAAGCTTTAACTAAGAATTTGAAAAAACAAAAATAAGAAAACTACGCGACAAACAATACCCTGGCATTCAATATTGTGTAAAATAAATAGTTTAATGGTAAAGCGTTATAGAAGTGATCGGAATGGATAGTATACCTAGTAATATATTTGCGAATGTAGATTTTTGCGTACAGGTATAAGATATTCGCAATTTGGTATATCAGTCGAATGTGAAATAAAATTAGAGTAAGAATGACGGGCAGGGATTGCTCAGCAGAAATAAATCAGTTGAGTATATTATAGGGTATAGGTATATAATATATATATATTTTTGAGAATATGGCAAGTGATTCGATAAATCGTATTATTGGATGTAGAAAAGAGAGCTGACGCAGATGGAACGAACAGATAAGTGAATATCAGGATCCGAGTTATGAATTTCAGATTCTTTGACTCGTGAAAATAAAACGAAAGGAAAATAAATGAAGAAGAAGAAGAAGAAGGAGGATGAGGAGGAGAAAAAGAAGAATTTTATTTATTCACCCAGAACTCGGACTTAAATAGGTAGCTTTGACATTTAGAAATGATAAACGCTATATTTCCTTGGCTAACACCGTTTATTCAGTACGGAGCTTAAATGGAAAATGTAAAGTATGAATATCGTAGTTAAGCGAAAGATCTCCCCATGTCGATTTTTCTATTTATCAACATCTCGAGCTTCCGTTGATTTTCCAATTGTCTATGGGAGTATAAAGAATACCGTAATATACGTAAAAAATCTCTGCTATACGAATATCCGGACTAATTATCACTGGAAAATTAGAAAGTAAATGAAAAAAAAAAAAAAAAAGAAATAGGCGTTTATCCCGTAGATTTTCTAATCGCTCTAGCGACCCCTTTTTCACTTTCTCTTAATTTTGTTCCTCGACGATAAAAACCGGACAACGTTGTAATTTCATTTCCTCATTTTATTAACCAACTTTAAGCAATATATATACTACTTCCTCCATAGTAGGTGGATATCTGACTACCCCGTAATGACGACCACGGTTTATATCACGTTTGGATAAAAAATCCCTTCAACCCTTCTGCCGGACACCTGTTACATCATAATCGTGTGATTACAAGGTTTGCCTTCGGCTTCAGTGTACATATATACCGGGTATATGTATTAGTTTAAATTTATACAGAGTAAATGTTTCTGCGAACTTTGTAAATCCGAGTATACATACCTACTATATACCTATAGTATATACCTAAGCTATGAGTCTTGACGGGCGTGCAGGCAAAATTAGTTTCAAGCGAAACATCTGGCCACCCGCGATATCGCACTAACATAATGCTATACCCCCGGTTGTCTGTGTATTATGAATATCGTATACACACAGTGACAAGTATAGAACCTTAATCGTAATTTACATGGCACAGGCAGCGAACTAAAACGTTTTACGTTATAATATAGGTACATATATGTATATAAATATATATACACGTAGAGTTTCTAAATTAGGGAAAATAACGATCGATAGCGGCCAAACTTTTGTGAAAGAAAAAAAAAAAAAAAAAAAAAAAAAAAAAAAACTAAAACGCTGAAATGTTTCCAACAAAATCGTAAATATCGACATTTTATTCCATAAATTTCACCAGCTTAAGTCGATAAATATATAAGGGAGTGTGCTACTGCTGGGAGGTAATTATTCCCTAAATGTTATAATCAATCACCGAAATTTTGTCAGGGGGTTTATATTCCAAACGAGATCAGAGACTAGAGGGATGATTTGTTTGCTATGTTATTTCGTGAGTAACGTCAACCGATATTGAGGATTTGAGGGATCACATAATTCCGTGTTGAAATATGGTTGATCAAAGTGAAGGGTTAATGATGTAATTTAATCCCGAAAATGTGTGTATAGGTACGAAATTCATTTAGAAAAATCTTTCATAAACGGGGGATTCCCTGGGATTCCCATTTTTTTTTTTTCTTTTCTTTGCTTATATACACAAAACGAGTATTTTCAATGCGAAAAATATTGGACGGGTAATTTGTCCCTGTAACCTGTAGCCGAGCAAGGCAATACTCAACAATCCGTCATTCCAGAATGAGGCAATTTATCTTTCACTTTCACTCTCTTTACTATAATCAATTTGATTTTCTTTTTTTTTTTCTATTTTTTTTTCTATTTTTTTTCTTTACTCATCAACACTTTGCTCCGTTTAATTTTCATTCCTTTTTTGAATTCCAGTTGCGAACTAAAATTATACGGGCATTCAAATAATGCATCAGCAGATTTCGGAGCACGAGGTACCTATCTGCAGAAAAATGTCATATTTGCTGACGCAGGGGGACATTCCATATATACTTTCTTAAAGTATCGACGAAACTTCGTTCAAGAATCGAATAATTTTGTTCAAACTTTTGTCAAAAAAAGATATTTGTAGTATTCAAGTCACTCAACCAGCAATTCGGTCTTTTCTAGTTGAACGAAGCACGAAATTTGTTGCATAATTTTACTAATCGATTTGCGCATGAGTTCCCAAGTCAAAAAATGTGAAAATCACCGATTCCAATGAAGAGGAAATAAAGTGGATTAGTAATAAAAAAATAAAAATAAAGACGAAGAGAAGTTCATATCCTTCCGTCAACTTGAATCGTGTGTTTCCACTTTACGATCCCCGTTCAGTATACGAAATGGTAATTAAGATCGTAATGTTCGAGAAGTTTGATTCCTTTACCAGCTGATGCCGACAAGCAATAAAATGAATCGACCAGTTAGCAGGCACGAAATCGAAAACGATATAATAAGAGCTGGTTTTATACGGTCGTAATTCCCCGCAGAAAATCTAATAGCTATACCTATACGTAGAGTATAATAATCGGCGATAAAATCAAATAAAACTTCGTGACGAGCCTGTGTCTCTCTGATCTCTCTGAATTATAAATTATAACTCACCGTCTGTACCATTCCTTCCAGGTCGTCCGGGTATCCCGTTCAAACCTGGAGTCCCGTGGATTCCAGCAACGCCGTCGATTCCACTGCGTCCTGGGATACCGTCGAGTCCAGGTTCCCCTGGGATTCCATCTCGCCCATCAAGCCCACGTGCTCCTACTTCACCCTTGGGACCACGTAGTCCTGGAAAGCCGGTTAATCCTGCAGGACCAACTGGACCAGGGACTCCAGGAAGGCCTGGAAGACCTCTGTCTCCCGGAGTTCCTGGTACTCCAGGAACACCTGGTAGACCAGGTGGACAATAATCTCTGGAAGATCGACAGAAGCCTTCAATGGCGTCGTACTGTAACCGAAAATTAAATTCCCTGATTAATTAATTAATTAATTAATTAATTAATTAGGCGAGTGGGTTAAAAAATGGGCTCTGGGGTTTTGATTGATGTTGAAATAAACGGCTGGGTTCTGATTTCGCAGAAGAAGGGAGGATCGAGGATTAACGTAGGTATTCGGTGCGGAAGATTTTAATCTACGGTTTCCTCCTGACCCTGGAGAGATATTATTTTTCTCATTCCAATTTTTGATTTAGGTTGGTTAACGAAGAATTTATTAAAAGACAAAACTCGGTAATGAATTATTAATTAAAACAAGATTAAACTCTACCTCGGCAACGCGACTGTTTGCCCCACGTTTTAGATGGCATGGCGCTCGTGGTGGGTAAGGTACAAGTTTTATGGTCTGAGGTTGAATTATGAACGACAAAGCGGATATTATATGCCCTTACCCTTACGGCCATATTCCTTTAAAATTTCGACATTTCTATCTCTGCTAAGATATCTTGTGTCGCGTGTTTAATACATATTAAAAAATAGGCTTGATATATGTTATACGTTTACGTTTACGTATTATATGCGGTATGGGTTTCCACCTTGCGTGCGAATAGCAGCTGCACATTCCCTTTAAAAATATATTTGACAAAAAAAAAATCAACTTTATTTTACTCAGTTTTATCATCTGCACTTATGCACAATAAATCATTCGAGGATACACTCAGAAAAAGGTCTTGTTCACACAACCAAAATTCGGTTATTATATGGACAATCACATTTTTTGTTCAGTCAATCAAATTTTTTGTTCAGTCAACCAAAAATTTTGTTAGGATAACCGAAATTTTGTTGGGACAACCAAACTTGTACGTTCATTTTCTTCGCTGCCTCATATAGAAAATTGATTTTCTGACTTTTCAAAGAAACCAAAAATATAGCAAATTTGATCAAATGTGTTAAACCAGGAGATTTAGCAGATGACTAATAAGAGACCCTGAGAGTGACTTGTTGCCAAATCTGTTTGGCGGGTTGAATAATTACTATATACCTAAAGTTGTGCGGGAGTTTAAGGAACAAAAAAAAAGCAAAAAAAAAAACAACCCGATGATAATTAGTGGCTCAATTATACACCACGATGGACTCTGCCCAACGTATAACCCCAAGGGCCGAACCCAACTCGTGGACAACTAAATCTCTTTGCAAGTAAAGTGCCCTAGCTCGGGGTAGCAAGCCTTGGCCTTCAATGACACCCAACAGACAGAGATAGGGCGTCATTAGGCGTAATGTTGTTCGGAGCTGAAAGCTTGATGACCTGCTTCCACAGGAAGCTTAAGGATCCTCTCACAGGCACCCTTCCGTTCAAGCTCTGCCTTCGCGCTCTCACCCTTATATATATACAAATCTCAACGTCGGTACTAAAATCACGCGGTGATACTGGGCCGACCATCTGAGTCTTATAACACTTCGCACGTAGGACGTGATAATAAATTCAACAAAATCGTAATATATCATAAGGGGGGTGAATTTTTTTTTTTTTTTTTTGCCAGTGTCTAAGGCTTATATTATGCAAAATTATTAAAATTTCGTATGAGATTTTTAGATTTTTCAAACTCTTCAAACTTCGGGGAAAATTTCGAAAATTTCAAGTAATAGAACGAGCGTGAGATTTGTTTTTTGAAATAGTAAAGCCTAATGTTGGTTTTAACGATTCTAGTCTATCAAAATGTTGAAAATATAATGTAAAATAAACGAAGAAAGAATCATCCTTGATGGTATAAATTATTATACAGTCAGAAGTCATTTGAGAGATATGAAACATTTCTGGGCGTAATTTAATTTCACCACGAGTCGTAACGGAGTATAAAACGTAACAAGTTTAGCATTTTGGAGTGGCAGGAACAACGCACTTTTCTCTGGACTAAAGATTCATTTATTTACCCTCATTTCTTGAATATCAAAACTTTTCTTCTTCAATCTTTGGCAGCGATTACGAATCTCTTTCCTTATTTTTTTTTTTTTTTTTTTTTTTTTTTTTTTCTCACTTTTGTGGCAGACATTGATTACACTTTTAAAATTTATATTTACATTTCCCTAATTTCCTCTGCAGAACTAATGTCATTTTTATGTTAAATGTATATTTCAGACTGAATTCGGTTGATCAATGTCTGAAAAATATCGAGGAGTGCAGGTTTCTGTTAAAAAAAATCAATCGATCAATCAATCAATCAAAATGAAAAAAAAAAAAACAGAGATAAAAAACCGCGTTTTTTTTCTAGACTGAGGAATTTATTTTCAAATAAAATTCTGATATTTCAAGAAAAACGATTGACATTCGTATACGAAAAGAAGCTTGAAAATCCCACGCGAAACGAACTATATAAGCTGCTATTTTGAGAGGTAAACTGTGATAAAAAAAAAAAAGAGAGAGAGAGAGAAAAAAGAAGAAAATGGGAAGAGAGAAAAATCTCGCAAAATATTCTATCGGCTTGAAAGATTTTTTGCGGTACCTATATATATATATATATATATATATATATATATAGATATAGGTATTCGATCGACTTATATACATCCATACATACGATGACGAGGGTTTCGCATAACCGGCTTTACACAAACACCATCTCGATGCCGATAGGTAACCTGCAGGATGGACCGGTCGAATAAAACGATAATTGCAATATGGTGGCTAGTGGGTCCAGGAAGGTCCAGCCAACCCGGGCCATCGCCCTGTTATCCCGAAACAAACGAGGGGTTCATCAGCATAAACTTAATTGGGTCAACGTACAAGATATACACATATAGTGTCTAGGTTTTATAATCAACCAGACGCATTTGTTTCCAATTGTTCTTTTTCGTTTTTTCCTTTTTTTTTTTTTTTGTTTATTACGACTCAGAGAAATCCAAAGAAGTTAATTAAACGATATATATATATATATTTCTTCTTCACACTTTTCCGTTTCTTCTTTTTTTCCTTTCGTCTCGTATAAGAGCTAACGAGTAGATAAAAGCGAGAGATCTATTCCTCTCCGAATCATATATGATACGACAGCGGTGAATGACACGTAATATCCGGCAAGGGTAATTGATAGTATAGGGGTGAATAGAGAGTGAAATCAACACCACATGCATACTCCTGTTTTTTTTTCCTCCATTCTTTTTTTTTTTTTTTTTTTTTTTTTGCAGTATTTGCTGATCAGTGATCACGAATGAACACACACACGTGAATCAATTTTATTTTGCAAGTATGTACTATACATACTGAAAAAGAGAACTTGGCCCATGCCACAAAACCCAACTAAACTGGATACTGGATATATCATGTATTATATACCTAGTTTACCCCATTCGCGTTGTTCTAACGTAAGCTCAACCGCAAACCGCTCAGACCTCCCAGCAACCACAATGCGTCACTCTTGACAGTAATGTACGGAAAAATATCCCAACAGCTCTTAGAAGAAGCGGTTTTGTGTAGGGTACGTAACTACTGGTGCTACTACTGACTTAGGTAAGAGAAGAGGGAAGTCCTCAGTATGGGTTTCCGGAATATAGAAGGGGAAAAAAAAAAAAAAACGTCTTAAGGGAGTTGGAGGATTCCGCTTACCTCTTCGCAGACACCCTAGTTGTTGCCTTTGGCTAAACCCGTGAAATATAGGATAACGATTAGCTTGAAATTTAATCGATTTTATACACAAGACAGAAGAAGAAGAAGAAGAAGAAGAAGAAAAGGTATAATAGCCGCAGGTGAAGAGGTTTTTTTCCATTTCTTTTAAATGTATCATAATTTTATTCTGCGTGACGGTATAAATTAATGAAATGAATATAAAGGATATAAGAATCGACAAATTTTATCGCTCTTTGACTTAGAGGAAGTGCTTTCACCCTTCGCGTTTTTGCACCATACGCTAAAGAATAATCGTTGTGTATTTAGCGATGAAAATATGTTCTCCGAAGATACTACTATACTAAATCGTAAAGACACATTGCCGAATTTTTATGATAAAAGAAAAAAAAATAATAATAATAAACTATGAATAAACTGCGTATAGGATCTGTATTCCGCGTTAACACGCACGCGGGGCAAAATTCTTAAGGGATGAATTTATCGCACTAAATATATGTAGGTATACTACTACTCCCTGCGTCGGTATATAATCCGGGTAAAATTTCGACAAGCACATTACGTATAGGTATAAAAAAAAAACTGACCTCATCCTATTACCTCAATCTTGAATTAAATATGAATAATTATGTGGAAAACAGAAGAAGAAAAAAAAAAAAAAAGAAAGAAAAATGAAATTGAGATTATATTTTCTTAATTTAATTAAATTACATTACCGTTTAGCTTAATAAGTTGAACGTCCGTCACCCCGCGAAATTTTGTTGCAAAATAAAACTAAGAGGACAAAAAATGAATAAATTTTAATTCAAGGGTTTGTTAATAAAAAAGAAAAAAAAAATAAAGAAAAGGGAAAAAGGAAAAACCGGTAACCGAAAACACTTGGGTAAAAATGAGTGGGCCGTCGGGAGTGGTTCACGTCAATTTATTTCCTTTACTATATATTATATGGTCCGTAGTGGTTCGAAGTTAACGGATATACCGCGATATTTAACCCCATCGTAAGTACATACACCTATATAGACCTACCTACACCTTTACGTCTACCCTTACATCTCAGTTTATTTAAACGCTAGTATCATTCATTGAATAATTGATACTACTACCCTCCTATATATGGCTACATCCGCATATATTCCTATATAGTATATCGTATAGGGAATATATTAAAGGTAAGAAAAATAATAGCCGAGAAGTAATTGAACGAAAGAAAAAAGAAAAAAAAAAAAGAATTATATTGTACCGAGGGTAATTTGTCCTTACTTTGACGTCTGAGTAATTTTCAACGTATAAATCTCTAGATTTATATCATTTTCTCGCTAAGCGCTAAATGTATATAAGGTGGTGTATTATATAGGTATAGGGATTATATGTATATGCGCGTAAAACTACCCCGCATATATATATATATATATATATATATAAACCGCAGATGCTTATCCCCGAACGCGTTGCATGTTAATAAAAATAACCACGTAAACGATTTTTCTGGATAAGCAATGAGCGAGTGGGCAGAGAAATTCGTACATATAATATGTGCAAAGCATATATATATATATATACATATGTATATATGGTATATGCCTACCCTTACACCTACCCTCGTCGCACGCAACCTGATCATTCTAACCACCACGTTGCAGATTGTTGTCCCTCAGCGAAATTCTACTACGTGATATGCATATCATCAAGATAACGCTTTCCACACGTTTATCTACGGGGTAAGATCAATGATGTCATGTATATATAGATAATAGGTATATCGTCGATTTTATAATATACGAGTCGAAAAAAATTAAAAAAAAAAAAAAGAAACAAAACTAAAGTGTCGATAGAATGATTATTTTCGAGAGCTTTTATAGATAGATATGTCACTCGTAACATGGGGTTGAAAAAAAAAAAAAAAAAACCTACATAATATCTAAAACGATGATTTTTTTAGTGGTAAAAAACGACGTTTCTCAGAATCTGGTTACCGATAAAGCGACGAGTTTCCGTTCTCTACAACGTCCTACGTCTGTCTGTGTATAGGCAACCGAGCCTACCGCGTAGCGAATTAATGTATAGTATAGCTAGTAAAGGCGCGCAACGTCGTCAGCGACCTAAATCGTCCCTCGCATTAACTTAGCCATGCTAAGTGACGTTGAGGCTAAGGGTGGTGACTACGAACGAAGGGGTAAACGGCAAACGTTAAATGGTTATATGGTAAATGGTAAATGGTAAATGGGCAAATGGTAAATGGTAAATGGTGAATGGTAAATACGCCCGTGAACCTAGGCCAGGTTATACCATTGAGATACGCGTCTGTAAGTTGGTAATTACTAAACCTCGTGTAGAAACGCTTTGGCGTTAACGATTCGTACGATAACCAAGGTCATTAACGAGTTATCTCACTGTTAGGAAAGATTTCGGGTAAAATAGGTGAGAAAAAATAAGATTTTTTTCCTTATAACTCGCTTTCATTCCCGGTAATAAGATTAGTACAGAAATACCATTTATATATATATATATATACACAAAAAGAAAGGGTAACTTGATTCAAGAAAATTTTGCGGTCCAAAAATGGAGACCGAAATTTTTGATTTTATCCGAGAAAATTTCGGTCTCCATTTTTGGACCGCAAAATTTTCTTGAATCAAGTTACCCTTTCTTTCTGTGTATATAAAACTTGACTTATTTTACTTCTATTAGACAAAATTTCGATAATTATTTTCTCGCATTATACCTAGGCGAGTAAAATGGGTTGATTTACCTAGTTGAAAATAATTAAACGCCTGGTTATGTCACGTGTTAATTGCGGTTAAAATATACGGTATAAACACCGTAAAGCCAAAGGGTTAAGCCTAGGTATTAACGTAGGACAAATTATTATTATCATTCACGAGAAACTAGGTGGTTTATAACGTCACAAAATTATCCGTCTATCCCACATGTCCTGTTTGACCACAAAATCTTCAAGGATTATTATCATAATCATATTTATATATAGAAGGGCGTCGTTTTTTTTTTTTTTTTTTTTTTTTTCCGGTCATTTATCAAGTTTCGAAAATATTTTGATCGAGAATCCCGATCTTAACTTTCGATCTGATTTATATACGATATTCAAAACTTGGTTTTATAAACTGTGTGCAGAAATCGGGAATAAAATAATCAACGAACTAATATAAGAAACAATGGAATTAAGGAATTGGGTATATTAATCCATACATCTTATATAAAGTATAGGTATTATACTTTAGTTTCACGCGTCACTTCACGCACAAATCGAGGAGAATAAGTTAATTGAATGTAACGCGCGAACTCTTCGAAGAACCTGTTATATACACTGGCAGAAAAGTTTCCTTTAGAAAATTGGGTGGGACCTCGAGGGTGAATCTCGAGGATATAGGGTCAAAGATTTTTTTCTTTTTTTCTTTTTTTCTTTTTTTTTTTTTCTCCACCCCCCCACCCCCCCATAATACTGACTTGGGGCGAAGATTCTCACTGAATCGTGATTTCGCGGTCTTTTAATTCCATACTTCATACACATATATATATATATATATATGCCATATAGTATAGAAAAGCGATTGATTATCAGAGCCGAATGATCTATATTCCGGCTTATCTCTACCTCACCTCTTCACGTTTATCCTTATCCTTATATTTTATTAATAAGATTGATTTAGCTCACCGGAATCCGGGTGTCAGCTGTTAACCAAACCCAATCTTGGGGACCGGAAACAGTTGGTGGAGATTCTCCGTTCACCGGTGGTCCCATGGGAGAAGCAGTGGATTTTTTTATGTCCCTTTGTTGCTGTTGTTGATGTTGTTGCACTTCCTTGTCTTCGCGAATCTGAAATACGTATGAAATTTCAAATTATAACATAAGGTTGTCGAGTTTCTCATTCCATTCCCACCCTTATTATAGACATTATTTCCCTTATCCTTATTCTCGTTCTTCTTCTTCTTCTTCTTCTCCTTCTTTTTCTTCTTCAAAGAGAATAAAGTGTCGTTATAGGAAGTTAGAAGAAAGTTACTACTTGCCATTGAGTCTAACAATCTTGTTCTAGTCTTATAGAAATTCGCCTTTGAACTAAGCTCAAAAGCGACCGAACCAAAGAGTATAAATGGAATTTTGAGGCCGGATATCCGGTCCCGAAAACCCAACCGAAAGACACAAACTACCCTGAAATAAGGGTTCGTTGAATTGATTCTCGCCTCGAGTATTTGAAATGATTTAAATGGTGTCAAAATTGATCCCCCCCTCACTCATTTTCTTTCCTTTTCTTTTCTTTTTCTTCCTTTATTATAAACAGTTTTTTTTTTTTTTTTTTTTTCAATCACCTTATAAATCTCCGGCACCGCGTTGTCATCGAGAAGAATGCTGCTCCTCTTTTGCCTCGGAATTTCATCTTCGTAACCAACTGATGTAATCGGCTCTTCAATATCTTCGTTAAGACGAGAATTCCTTAGGTCTAATTCTACCTTAGCGATGTAGGAATAGAGGAATGAAAATGCTCCGATTTGCACGAGGACCTGAATCACTATAAACCAGGTCAACAACCTTGAGCGTAAACAGGAGGATCCCTTTGTATCGGCGTCACCCATTTCTGGGCCGAAAACACTCCAGCCTCCAGATTTAACGGTGTCCTTAGATCGGCTTAGCGGTCATGTTAAGCCTGGGCAAAAGGTAAGGTAAGGGATGGATAACCTACTCGAAAAGGTTTCTAATCCTTGAAACTGGAGCTTGCGGAACCTGATCCTGATCGACTATAATATAGCCAATAAATAATAATAATAATAAAAACGAAAAATATATTATAGATTATAGATTTTCAAAAAGTACGAAGATCTACGATAATTTGGTCAAAAAATTCACCTTTTGTATAAATAAATTTAATTTCGCGGTTTATTATTATCATAACGGTGTAATTATAATTCCCGCTTAAACACGCGTTCTTTTAAACTCTCGAGATTTTTATCACGCTTACGCGTAGGTAGATAGGTAGATACCCCTACACCGAGGATAAGTTCGCGCACGATCGCGTCTGCGAGAGAACTGACAATTGCTTGGGTACGATGCCGGCGAGTAAACCGCGCGCGGCGGCGATTCTACACGGATATATCAAGATTCTACGCCTGCGCGACTAAAATTTCATTTTATTTTAGGGTCTTGTACTCTTTTCTGGTTTTGGTCAGTTTTTTTTTTTTTTTTTTTCTCTCTCTCTCTCTCTTTTCTTTTTTGAATTTATAATTTATGAAAAACCGAGAAGATAGTCTCATTTCATTTCGTTTCAAATTCTTTACCCGCTTAAATAAGTAGACGTACTACGAATGCTTATATTCGTACTCGACACACTACAGGGATATAAAAAAAGGTGTTTAAGGGGACCAGTACAGCGACTTTTCGAAAAATGATCATAGTCCGAAATCAATTTATTTCATAACCAAAGTTCATTTCACATGAAAATATTTTTCTTTTTCAAAATCATGTGTCGTAAGGATTTCAGAGCACCGTTGGACCGATTCAGGTCATCTTGGATTCATTTTCTTCAGAAAACAAATCCTCATCATGTGAATGTAGGAATTTTGAAAATTCTTCGTTTTGGCCAAGTTATTTAAGAAATGAGTGATAATAATTTTTGCAAATTTGGTAAATGGATCATAACTTATGACATAATTTTTTATTTTTAAATTCCTACATTCACATGATGAGGATTTGTTTTCTGAAGAAAATGAATCCAAGATGACCTGAATCGGTCCAACGGTGCTCTGAAATCCTTACGACACATGATTTTGAAAAAGAAAAATATTTTCATGTGAAATGAACTTTGGTTATGAAATAAATTGATTTCGGACTATGATCATTTCTCGAAAAGTCGCTGTACTGGTCCCCTTAAAGCTCATTGTGAAAGTCTAGAATCTAGGCAATTGGCTTAGACAAGGTGTTAAAGCTACATTGTCCAGTTTGAATTCGTTTTTGTTTTTTTTTTTTTTTTTGTTTTTTTTTACAATCAGGCAAAAATTTATCGGTGTCAAAGCAGCTGGGATTTTTCCGTCAAGTTTAATTGAGGCATACGTATAGCTGCTTGTTTTTTTTTTTTTTTTTTTTTCTGTTGTTATAATTAGTACAAAGTTATTCTTTCCTTTTCTTTTTTTTTTTTTTTTTTTTCGTTTTTTCAACGTCGTTCAACGGTTGGAAGTGGATAATGAAATGATATATAAAGCACTTTAAAATTCGTTTCTTTTTTTTTTTTTTTTTGCATTTCTTTTTGCGTAAAGGGGAAAAGGCCAGTCAAAAACTCGTGGGATCCAACGTGCCACTTAAATCCAATCGCGGACGCAACCCACTCTCGCGATTTAACACACATACTCACTCACTTCTTTTTTCTTTTTTCATTTTTTTTTTTTTTTTTTTTCATTTTATTATTATTATTATTATTTTTTTTTTTTTCGGCCACCCTCGGCATAGCATTGGGTGATAAGCTCAGAACTGTAGCCATTAATAACTCGATTCATTCCACCGGCTGCCCTGTATCATTTCGAGTGGTCGACATAAAAGGCGATCTGTTCGATCAGGAAATCGAGTGTTAGTGCGCGTCTGGAGAATCTCTGGCTTCCACTTTTCTCTCTTTCCTTCTTCTCTCTTCCTATCTTTTCATATTATATCTCACAGCATATATATTCGTATATATATATACGAATTCCAACGAGTTTTTGAACGCTATAAATTTACGAGCCTGGTCGACGTATTACCAGAACTATCCGACCTCACTTGACGTCAATGTGCCGACGACTGAAATATCGAGGCATTTATGTATATATATATATATATATATAGATATCTATGTACTGTACAGATACTTATATACATATACTATACGTCGATATATGTATATACGATATATCCACGAAATTCGTGCGCTGTTTAAATTGTTCGATGAATTTGCACCCACAGTAGATATGTTCAGCGAGTTTTGGAAACCGAGTGCAATAACGTTTATCGCCAATATTATTAGTTGATATTCATTGAATTTATACTAGTGATTAATTTTAATTGGCAGACACTAGTAATATTCACTTGTTGTAATATTATATCGAAAATTACTTAAAATTTTTACATCTCGATTCATTAATTTCGTTCAAATTTTTTCACGCAATGCAGATCATCGTGCAGTTTCTTTCTTTTTTCTTTTTTTTTTTTCTTTTCTTCTTTTTTTTTCCTATACACGAAGAGATTCGGTTTTAGAATCTCTCGCGTCCTCTCAACTGACAATGAACCTTGAATATACACGCAGGATCGATGATATTGATTTATGGCGTACGATGAGATTTCTTCTATTGTCTGCTACTTAACAGTCTTACAAAAGACTCTTTGGGGAAGAACCCTAACCGACAAAAGGAAAAGAAGAGGATTCAAAAACCGCCCACAATGGGAAGGAAACAAATATAAGTTCGACGTACCGTGAATCGGGGATCAAGTAACTCTAAATTCTAATCAACCGCTGGGAGTGATCGTCTTATACATTATTATTTTATCTTATTTTATTTTATTTTATTTTATTCCAATTGAATTTTTTAAGTCAACTCTAATCACAGTTTAAATTACTTGTAGTCAATTATAATCCACTAAAGTTTCACAAAATTCCGCGTGATTCTCGACTGTGAGATAAATTATCACGATAACAAAAAAGAAAAAAAAAAAAAAAGAAAAAGGGTGAAAACGATAAGCCGTGAGGTCTGACGCGCCCTGAAAACGTACTTCTGCAATTCGTTGAACGTTTTATCCCTACGAAAAAAGAAAAAAAATAAAAAAATAAAACAGGTTGAAATAAAGAATTGTTCGAATAAGTATAAGCGCGATATAGTAAGAAGAAATGAAGAGAACTCCGAAGATGGTAGATTCGGAGAAACAAATTTCCCGTTATAGTATATAACGATGAAAATAAAAATAAAAATAAAAATTACATTGACAATGAATAATGTTTCAAGATGTAGGTACGTCCGCGAACGAAGAGAGAAGAAATACAAGTAGCAGGAGGAGGAAAGATATTAATGATCAAACTAAACCTGCACTGAACTGAACGAATTATTATCAACCTATATATATTATAAGGTATAATAAGGAAACGAATTATCACTTCATAATATAACATTAAATTCATCATCCTTCTTCATTTTTTTCTTTTTTATTTTCATTTCCCTTTTTTTTTTTTTTTTGCAGAGGAAACTTCGTTCCCAAGATTTTGAGGAATAAATAAAATCCCAGATTCTGTCAATGACTTAATCTCGTAGATAGTATCCATATATATATATATATATATCCTTGAAGATGTCATATCAGGTCAGAGTAACATCGGGATGAGACATTTCGCTAAGATCTACCATCTCTAATGACGCCTCTACCTCTACCTTTACCGCTCTACCTCAACCTCTGCCTCTACTACTTCTGTAATGTAAGGGCTGTTGGTGGCGACAGACTTGAATAGAACTTCCCTCGGTATAACGCGGAGGAAATCTGTCTGCCTAGACCGTCGGAATTCCCAAAGGATTTATAGTACGATGGTGCTAAGCATTTCTGAGCTGGTTTCTGATGAGTTTACATCGGCTCTTCAAGATCCCCTCCGCAACGCAACGCAACGTCGCATGTCATAAAATGACATTCGACACCGCGTCTGTACGAGTGAAGATTTGTGGCTTTTTCCAATTATATTAACAAAATTGATATTAAATTAACAATTGAATGAAATTCTTATCAACGATGTTTGTAAAAATATGATTTTTATTAATATCAATATCATAAAGAGCAAATGGAAAGGGGCTGATGTAAATTAAACAATGGTAGTATAGCACGGCGGAGAAGTTTGCCCATTTATAACGCATTGTTGGCTAAGCTCGTTCTCGCGTGGGATAAGGTGAGCAAACAATCGGTTCGCTGGTGCGGCTAATTGCTTTAATATTAATCATTCAGCATCCTGAGTCTTGGGATAGTTGGACGTGAGTATACTTATCCTGAAATGAATGATGCGTCCGCGTCGCGATGGCGGTGGCGGTGGTGGTCGCCTATAGCTGTATAGGTAAGTGAATTCCTTAAGAGTTGTACTAAAAGTGAAGAAAAAGAATGGAAAAAAATACACAATCAAAAAAAAAAAAAAGAACTTGATGGATAATGTAAATAGTTTGAAATTCTGTAAGGGTTCGTGAACGAAATTGACATAACATGATTTTGATTCTGCAGAGGCTGAGAAATTTCAGCCAATTATACGAAGTGAAGATCTCTCTCGCAGCAGTCGGATGGTTAACGCATTCCAAAAGTTTTCCCTCACCGTAGAGAAACTTTGCTACTCACTCGACCGTAAATAATGAAGTACCCGAATCTACAAACTTGGTAATATCAAACCGCAAGGTCGATGCTGTTACGTGCGCCAAAGACGCTAAGGATCTCGTCTAAATTGAATCAACTACAGACCAGATTTAAGCCGAGTGTATACCTCGACCCATCTAGCAACTGGCATCAAATTTGTTCCATTAAATTCTGAGCTTTATTGAAGAGGACCCTCAGATAGACATATGTACATACCTACTGGTACGTCTACATACCTAATGTATGATTGCAGGAAAAAAAAGAAAAAAAACAAGTGAGAACATCCTTTGACGACTACAATATAGTACAAGATGCATGATCTCGAGCTGCATTCAACCTTTCACCTTTGACCTGATTCTTAAGGGTTCTTCACACGATACGACACGGTCCGTTGAACCAGAAGTGCCAACGGGGAGGTGGTGGTGGAAGTCACTCGTTGAATCTTCGCGTCTAGTTTTGTCGAGTACTAAAATCATTCTAGACACAAAAAATTCTTTCCCTTATCCCAATTTCTTATACTTTTCAGGTCATTGTATAATATTTGATTAGCCATAATACTTTTACTCAAGTATATCTTCGATCTTTCACATTTTTGAAATGATCGTCAAACACGCAAAAAACAGTACTGTCGAATTTACTCTGTGAGCAGTAAATAATATATGGACAGCACTTTTTTGCAGTAGAAATTATCACAATTGTGGTACCATTCACTCGTATAGACATTGAATGCCACTTGCTCCAATGTACCCAATACTAGAATTGTGATAATTTCTACTGCAAAAAAGTGCTGTCCATATTATATTCACTGCTCATAGAGTAAATTCGACAGCACTGTTTTTTGCGTGAAGTTTTCGAATGATCATTGCTCTGGATTTTTCTGCAAAATTAGTATGTTATCTTTAAATTGGTGAAACTGTGAGCTCTTATCGCCTCGACACCTGGTGTGCATTGTAAAACGTGAGCTTCTCGCCTTTGTGTATGTGTGTGTGTGTGTGTAGGCGTAGGTGTATATACGTACATTATAGGATCTGTGTATGGGTGTATGTGTAAACGTAGTTTCGCGAAGCTTTTTCAGTCCGTTGTGCAAACTTGAAGTGAGAGATACGCTTGTAGCCAGTGTTGACGTTTCTCGTCTCGCATCCCTTGCCGTAGTCGTGTTAACTACCCCGATAGGATTCACCCTTGGCTCTGCTCGTATTCAACAGCTCATTCTCTCTCTCTCTCTCTCTCTCCTTTATACTTCGCTCACTTCCTCACCGGCTGCTGTCGGACGTGGAAACATTCTGACGTTTCGTGTTTAACGTATCTACTCAACAATTATTATGTTAGCTTTTGTTTAGACCTTAGATAACGATAAATAGAACTAAAGTTCGCAAATGTTTAATCGAATTTCGTTCTATCACCACGCCTTCATTCATTCGAACCCTTAAATCCCTTCATAAAACCGTGAAGGAAATCGCTTTTAATTATCATAGCAGTAGGTACTACAAATTTCCTCAAAGCTCAACCTGCAGCGATTAATGATCAAACGTCTATTTCCGGACAGGTTTCATTTTTATTTTCATATTTCTTGTAAAATAAGTACGAACTGCTTTTAAAAGCTAAAAAATTTTTTTTCAATTCAACTAAATGTGAAATAAAATGACCCACAATTATTGGAGCAATTTTCTGGACCGTAAATTATATTTTCTCTCTCTCTCTCTCTCTCTCTCTCTTCGTTTCGTTAAGGGATGTAAAACGGTGTATAAGAAAGAAATACATTCGTTATTGGCGTCGTAAAATCGAAATGATTGAATTTTTATGGTATAATTTACATCATTAACGCTCAATGTGTCATTTTTACTTTATTCTGATTTCTTTTATCACTTTTTTTCTCATTTCAATTAGACGGTTTAATTGGCGGATAAAACCTCGACTACTTTACTGCAAGGGCAGTGCTCTACAATTACACCAAGTAACGCGAGTTAATGATTTGAACAAAAAATATATTTAAATCACATATTCGTAATGGCCAAAGAGTTTGAGTCAGTTTATTAAAACTGAAACGACAAGGAGGAGGTATAATAATATCAAAAAGTAACTAAAGAATTAATAAATGATCAAGGCTTCATAGCATGAAAAAATTAATTTGATAAATTTTTAAATTCTTAAAAAAAAAAAAACTTTTCAATTTGCTTCTCAAGAGTTTAAGGTGTGAAAAAATTTCTTTATATAATACATTTTTCGAAGTAGAAAAAAAAATACACGGTACTATATTTAAACCCTTGGATTATTATCGCTTTAGGCATTAAATTTAGTTTTCAAAATCTTTCTTAACAATGTTAGAATTAATAAAAGTGGAAAAATAATTATAGAAAGAGGGATCGGTCCCTGTACCTACCTACCCCCTAGCCTCGATTAAGATGAAGAAGCGAACTGAGTAAACGAATCGAAACGAAAATTAGTCGTTTAATCCAACTTTATATCTTGGTGGGATATTTATACCCCTCTCGTCTTTGAATATATTAATCAACTCTCTATCGTTTGCTAATCATATCCTAACGTACTTAAGAGTTCGCGGAACGAGAATCCATCAAGTTATACTCACTAAAACCATATCTGAAACGTCCGCTCGAATCAAACCAACCGCAAATCACATCTCGCACTCTAATTACAAATAATGAAATCATTCATTCGATCCAAACCAGGACTCTGCGCAGCAACTCGAATAGCGTGAACTTTGACACTAAAACACTGTCAGCTCTCATGGTATAATTAAAACTGTTACACGCGATCACTCACCCCAGAGAGGCTTTTTTTACAGTCCATATAATCACCTAATTACATTATGAAACTGGGTTGAAGTATGAACAGTAATTGTGACTGCAGTATCGAATCTTTTGCAAAAATTTCGCGATTTAATAGGTATGTACCTACAGCTAAATTTGTGAAACATTTTACGGTTCAGCTTCAACACTTGCTTTAACTATTTCGGGTGCAGTAATCAACACAGCCCTCACACTGACGAACCGAACATACGCCAAACTCTATTGACCACCAAATTGCAAATGCAAATTTATGCAAGCGATTTTTTAAGCGACCCCAATCAAACGGGATTCGTAATTAACGCCATCGAACTGACCTCACTTTTCACCCCAGTTTCGAATTTCCTCTCTTTGAAAGAAAATGAGAGGAAAAAAGGGAAAAGGGAATACTACCTCGCTTTGTCCTTAGAGTTTGCTACGCGGGTGCGGGGTATTTAAAAAAAGGAATTTAGTACCGCGGAGAAAGTTTCAAGGGAAATTATGTGCCACGTAAAAGAACACACATATATATATATATATATATATATATATATATGCATTATACCGCAGCTCACCATGAATTTTCAACTCAGATATATGTAGGTATATATGGGGGTAGGAAATTCCCCTGTGTACATACCTACTCTGGTAGGATAACGTAAAAAGGTAAAGCGAGAAGCCATGAATCGGCGAAGACGTATAGGTGGTATTTTTTTTTTTTTTTTTTTTTTTTTACATGAAAAGCGAATCGTTTCAGGTATAGGTATATGTATGTAGTAGGTACACCCATTTTTCCATTTAGTTTCTGATCTTGAGTGGACCGTACGAGGGATGAAAAAATATGTCAGAATATTGAACCCAGGAAATATGTCAACGATATGGAATCAACTTTCATCATAAGAATGGCGAGCAATCGTTTTAGAGATATAAAGTTAAGTGCTACCTACATGCAAATAATAGCTATGTGGAAAATATCTGCGGATTAAACAGAAGGATAGGGGATGAATTTAAAAATTAATCTCCCTTATACTACAGGTTGGATCGAGTGTGTGGATATTTTTTTTCACTTTTTAATAAAAATTGACGGCTTGTTATAGCAGGGATTTTGTGTTTGATAAAACGATACTCGAGAATTTATTGTTCTGTTAACCGAATTACGAGATATTGCACGTCGAAATTTTGATCAGAGATTTGTGCTTTTACAGTATAGGTATTTTTGTTTCTTATTATTATTGAAGCAGATGGTACCACCTACCACACGGGTAAAGAATGAAATTCTGAGTATAATGCCATAAAATAATGTCTAGATTTTTTCGTATTTATAAAAGTAGCTACAATTTCATCGCTAACACCAGCTATTCGCCCTCGTGCGCGTTCACCGAGCTGTCAAGAGAATAATACAAAGCCATTCCAACCCTGGCAGAAACTCGGCGACAGACACCTTTCCGCCCTTAATAGATCCGGCTTTACGTCACCTACAGAATACCAGTTTCATTCTGATATCGTTTACACAATGAAAATTTCTACCACCCACAAAATGACCACAGTGAACAAAATAAAAAATAAGCTCTATTCCAGCTGGTTGAGGAAATTGAAAAGCGAATTAAACACACGTGTCACGTCGTGTCGTGTGCATATAAATAAATACTATTACGACGAGATCCTCTTTTTTTGAATTCCCTATACGCGTTGTATGAGAATATATGAAAAAGTGAACTTGTCATCGAAGAATATGATGTCACAAGATAAACGAGTGACTCAACAAGATCTCTCTCTCTCTCTCTCTCTCATTCTCGAAAAAGAAAAAAAAAAATAATACGAAGTCAGTAAACATGTACGTGTTTGATAGTAGCTACATACTTCGGGTAATGGGAGCGCCGTCTCATTAGGACAGAAGCCGCCCCTAGTCACGTTGGCTAGGACTTCTTTCTCGCCCCTTTTTTTTTTTACCCTCTATCTATCTCTTTCCCTCTTTCTCAGTGATGTTTGGTTTCCTCCGTCCACTCGCTTTCCGCCATCGACTTTTCCTTCTCCATTTTCGAGTTATTTTTATTTTTTTACCTTTTTTTTCCGTTACTTTTCCTTTTCCATTTCCTTTCACTTCTCATTCCTAAGGATCGCCTTTTAACCCTAGTTTCCGTCGTATTTTTTTTTTTTTCTTTTCTTTTTTTTTCATTATACTGTGCATTTTCGGCTCCGAACGATTTTTTTTTATATATATATATATTATATACCTATAATAGCTAACCGACTTTACCTGACTCCTGACTCCTGACCTTTGAGTTTCGGAAATTTACGCCAAATGTTGTGAGAAAAACATTAATCAGTCTCGATACTGACGAATAGATTCACTTTATCCATTCAACCGGAGTTAACAAGTACGCAAGCATACGCCCCCATATACCGAAATTGGAAACTCGGAATATCGGATAACGTTACCCACGCGGTTAATTGAAACGGCAAATTCTTATACCCTATATGGAAACCGCAAAACATCTCTTTATCAAAGAAGCACTTTCCTCCCGAGGTTCGAAAATTGTTATTAAGATTATTGCCTGCTCTTCTATACATTGAATTTAATCTGTTATAAATAAGCATTACCTCACCTCACAGGTGCTTCTCAAATCGATAAATTTCATCCCCAAAGTCCCCAGAAATAATGGCATTATTATTTTTGCTTTTTTTTTTTTTTTTTTTTTCTTCATATCTTATGGTACTATATACGTATCCAAGAAATAGTTGAATTCCCTAAAGTTTGCTCGTTTAGGTACTACTATTAGTTCTCTGCGGAAGCATTCGATATTTCGACTAAGTATATAGTTAAACTATAGAATAACTAATAACGGTCTGAGAAATTGTCTCGCTTGAGTTGTACTACCCTCCGAAGTACAGAGAGTGACGATAAATAATGAATGAAGGTATCCCAGGAATAGAACTGCCATAGAATATGTTGTACCTATATTTAATTAATTTTCGCTCTACGCGGAGGCTCTGCGAACTTTGTGTAAAATTGTCAAATTATGAAAATCGATGATTGACAGATGAGATGGAAAATTTTCTATGGTTGAAATTGACTCACCTCGATTTTATATTAAACAATAAATTGTTGAATTTCACCTTCATTGATCCTGCGGAGTAGCTATACTCTCGCGGTTTACAACCACCTCGGTTACAGAGTAAACAGTCCTTAGGTCTTTGGCTATCTATATGTCTGTCCTGCGGGAACACGAAACGTCCATTTATGAATGGCGACAGTAATTACATACACCTACCTATATACGGCCAAACACTTGTCCTCAAATTTAGCTTTCCAAGCTCTTGTTGTTGAGCCAACGCAAGTTCTATTATGCGCGCGGTTAGTTTATGCAAGGCTTCACACTGGCAAACAATACCAGTGAAGTACTCTGTTTGCACGTTGTCGACACAAGCTTCGATGCTGCTGTTGCTATTGCTGTTGCTGTTGCTGTTGCTGCTGTGATATACATATTTATACTAGCTCTAGCCATACTAGCTGCAGGCAGATATTATATTGACTATGATATGAAATAAACGGTCAATTTATTATCAATATAAATCTGTAAATGGTGAAAGTCAATTTAGAAAGAGCAGGATACTTTTTTTTCTCTCTTTTTTTTTTTTTTTTGTTTTTTGCCAACTACCCTGTTGGAGGGAGGAAAAGGTTTTACGAAAAGGAACGAGTCCTGCGTTAGTTGATTACTACGAGAAACGTGTTGATGGAGGTCAAAGGTTGTTTGTTAATTAGCACCCCCTTGGATCAAAACACATCACGAGTCAGGGAGTAGGTAATCGTGCTCATTGCTTTGGAATAAAGTCTTGACTCGTTAGTAGTAGTACAAGGTTCAGTTAATTAACTTTACTTTAGGCCTTAATGGTTAATTGGTGAAGAATTCGAAGCAGATTATTATCTGGCTCTAGTTCGAGAATCTTTTGGGGAATTCTTCATGCAAGAGAAAAAAAAGGAAGAATAAGAAGAATAAGAAGAAAGAAAAGGAGAAAAATTTTCTTCAAATTTTTCTTGCGGGGATGAATGCGGAAAAAAAGTTTTCACAAGTTGTTTCATGCATAACGAAAGGGGTGAATATATCGGATCTAGATTTTTATGCGATATTCAAGTTTCTATTCTATCTTTGTGAAAAAATATTTGAAAACAAAAAAAAAAAAAAAAAAAAAATAGTCAAAAGAGGTAAAAAAAATATGAA
Organism: Tenthredo mesomela; assembly: GCA_943736025.1. NCBI lineage: Eukaryota > Metazoa > Arthropoda > Insecta > Hymenoptera > Tenthredinidae > Tenthredo > Tenthredo mesomela. Next base: position 3,007,006 of record OX031022.1, read on the forward strand.
GAGAGAAAAAATGTATTCGAGAACGTGCGAGGAACTCTGCGGCAGGACAGGTGCGATGAAAAATCTTTGGTTACCTGCTCGCGTGACTTGCCTGCCAACGGACTTATACTTCGTCTTCTTCCTTGTCCTCGTTCTCGTATTCGTATTCGTATTCGTATTCGTATTCGTATTCGTGGGTCTTTCCATCTGCGGTTTTACGTTAGGCTTAAGGTTCCTTTCCCTTTAAAGGTGAAAAATATTTCCAACGTTTTCTGTCCCACTTCACGCTAGCCATTGTAACTTCCTCGTGTAAAGAGCCTTTCCATTTTCACGTGACCAAATATTTGCAAAGTTTACTGGTATTATACGCTACCGTCGACGTTTTATGTCGTGATTTACCTAGGTATAGGTGCCTGGGTATAAGTCACGGGTAATCTTACACCTCGGGCAATAAAAAAAAAAAAAAAGAAAAAAAAAACTGGTAGAGTTAATGAAACGTTAATAAAATTGTAAAAACCTGTAACTTTTCTCAAGTTTCATATATTATATAAGACAAACGGAAAATAAAAAATAACTGGAGGAAAGAAAACTAAAGTTTAGTTAGGTATACTATATACTATACCTATACGATGGGATGAAAAATTTCATCTGATCCGCAGTAACAACAATAATTCACAATTTTAGCCCCCAAGCCAAGTCTATAAAGTAAAATTATTCCTTCCTTTTTATTTTTCTCGACTTTATTGTTGAGGATTTCTCGAAAAATATTCATGGACCAGATATATGAATATTTATATAGTTTGTAAACTCAGCGTTTATACCCTGAGCTTTTCGCACGGTGTAAAGTTTCGCTTTAAAATTTTCCTCGAAATATAAGATGTATATATATATTTTAACACGAGTATATGTACATTATTCTAGATTCTATAGCTCTAAGTCGCATACAATTATTCAATGTGACAAAAAAAAAAATCTTTTGCAAATTACAGTTTTTAAGAAGTCGAACTGCAGTGCAATATTCCACTTAGGACTCCAAACTGCCTCGCTGATAAACGCCCCATGAAGATATAAATAATATTGCATTTACAATCGAAATTTGAAGCTCCATTTTTTGACCTGTTAAAATAAGTAACCTGCAGAAAAATTCCCCGAAGCTATTTATCCTGGCGTAACAGTGCTTTACGTAAGCCAAGAAGGCGCTGAAATGTCCATAGAGGATCTCGCGGCTTCCGTTAGCCAAACGGGCACGTTAAGCCTGCAAGAGTTTCTAGAATCTGGACCCTGCAGTGTGCCCTGGTATAAGGTATGTCGTGATCTTCCACAGATTCCATAAACATTTGTGAAAAAAAAACACGCATACGTGATTTGATCCCCGGTTGGTATTCCATGCGTGAATAAATCCGGGAAAGGTTAAAATAAAACGTGTTGCAACCAACTGCGCGAAAAATTCTTATATAGGTATGTATTAGTATATATATATATATGTGAAAGGATGAGGAAACAGGAGGAGTATGGAACTCGAAGTGGAAGTGGAAATGGAAGGAGGTAAGATGGTTATCCCTATAGCAGTAGCAGCTGACGAGAAGGAAATCCCAAGCGACTTACTCGCGATTAGATTTAGTGATATCCTCAAGCTCGGGGCTAATAAAGACGGGAGAACATGACGCCTCTTCTACGAGGGCCAATTCGACGCAGGGACGTCAAAGGGCGTCGAGAGGAGAGCCTACACCTGAATAAGAAAAATTCGGGATAAAATTATTGACCAAATTTATAAAAACGCATTGAAACAATATTCCTACCTAATGATATTTACGAGGGGGTGGGAAATTCAACGGTACGAATTATAGAGCAAACACTTAAAACTGTAATGAGAGGAATAAAATTAAAGACAAATTTTGATCACATGAATCCAATTTTTCGTACTCGAATTTCTACCGCTCTTTATTTTTAGTATTACAAAGAAATTGAGAAAAACTCTTGAAATCGTGTCGTGTTCAAGTGTCTCTCGACTTTTACCTATATGTTAACTTCGAACAAAGTGGGTTAATTACCTTATAATTTTAACACCACGATTTCGATCCATCTTATCGGTTTAAATCGTTTTCTTAAAAAAGAAAAACACCTGACGATTTTATTTCAACCTCCTCATTCCACCTCGTAAGAGCTTTATTACCTACTTCAACCGAAGTGTACAGATACTTCTTCTTTCTTACTTTTGCAGCTTAAATCACACCAACAACTCTCTTTGCTCATCAAAGCGTTCTCTATACAATTATATGTATTTATATTCTTTTTACTACCACATGGTGAATTTTTATTTAACATTACGTCGCAATTAATCAAATTTTTTCGATATAGATATGATAATGATTTTGACTATTGTTGCGACCAAAAAACTACTTTTACTTCGTACACGTCTCATATTGGGATTTCGCAAACATAGCTGAACCCGTCCTTTTCGGTACAAGAAGCATCCCATAGTCCGCCTAATGCGACCACTATGTGAACGCAGTTTCCGAAGCCAAAAGGGAAGTTGCTATCCCATGGAAGGTACGCTGCGGGAAGTCCTGAGCAGAAGAGTTCAAGATTGGCTATTGCATCTTATTTATGTATATCTGAACATTTTTTGGATACGGTTGAATAAAACTTACCATTATCAACTCTGACCCAATCATTAGTAATATTTGACCGATGAATGCCAACGTGGAGTCGTACAACTTTATCATTTTTCTCCCTCAACCCTCTAATTATATGACCAAGTTTCTTGTGTGAATCAGGAATCGCCAATCGAGCACCATCTGCGATGCATCGCTCACGTGCCTCGTCCCAGGTTACATTTTCTTCATAAATTTTGTACGCCGCACGATCTTCAAGAAAAGTAACGTATCCCTGAGGGATGGCTGCGGGGGTTACAGGCAGAGTTTGGGTCTTTCTTTCACCAGCTTTGACGGAAATTAAAATTTCAGTTAATTCCCTAGATTACCGTTTTGGCATGACTGAAGAAAAAACTAATTCGATTAATCCATACCCAAAGTACTGTCTTCGGTACTTGTTTCAGGATCAGTTATCGCAAGTGATTTACAAATCGTTCCCAACGGCAGCCGATTGAGCCAAGCAGCTTTTCTGGCAGACATGGCATAGCCGATCGGAGATGTCGAGGATTGGAACTGCGATGTAGTCGGTTTCACTGTGCAGAAAAATCAACATGTAATTTTCTTCAACATTCACAATGAAAAATCTATATGATTGACTATGTGCAGTCTTCTTACCCCAACGTATATCGCCAGATCCTGGAACTCCCGGTAGAATCAACTGACACAAAACTTGCAACGGCAAACTAGCTAGCAGAACTGTAGTCATGATTATATTTGCGACTATGGTTCTCTTCGTACTGACACCAACCGATCATCCACTTGCACTATTTAAAGCCTGAACTTTATCGCATAATGTACCGAGCTGTCCCGCGCTTTAACTGCAATTTGTAGCAATCAGTAACAGCTCTTGACCACAGAGAAGCCGCTGGTAGGTAACTGCTGCGATATGAAATAATCGCAATTTTCATTAGCGTCTATTTTATTGCAGAAAGTTCTCAGAAATGATGAATTCGCACTTGTGATCTCCGATGAAAAATATGCGTGGATAATGTCCCAGTATCTATTGCATCCTCTCTCTCGCTACTGCGACTTCTCTTTATCGGTAAATAGAAGTACGTGTTATCGAAATCGTCGATTATCAAGTTTCCCAATGGACTCGATAAACTTTGAACCGAATTTTCGAGTGAAACCTGCGAAACAAGCGTAACAGTTTCAGCACCGGGTTAATTATCGCGTTCAGACCCCACGCTGCCAATCCTTTGCTCCTTTGCTCCTTTGCTTTCGTCCAAAGTCCCTGGAGTACTGCTCGTCGTAAGTTTGCCCCATGGTACAGCTCTACGGGAACGTAGAGGAACAAGAAGACGAGGAAGCTAGTATGAACTGCCAATCAGCCTTTCCAAACTGCGAGCTTCGTTAAATTAGGATAGGTTGCGTGAGCCAGAGTCAGGTTGGTTTAGAACTGAAATATAGGGGTATATAGCGTTAGATTGGCTGGTACCCTGGGATATACAGGATCTAGAGAGCTGGGGAAGAGCTTTCCTGATCACTTGGTATGCATCGTCGCGCTTACCCGCGTCAGCGTAGAACAAACAACTCTTCGAATCCCGTTCATCGTTTCGCCCAACAAATTCTAGTCCGGTATATGTATGTAACTTGTACCTTGTGCTAACTTGGACCTGGTGCAGGGTAAAGGTAAGTATATATGAAAAGCGTTTATTGGGTAGAAATCAGAGCCAAAAGGATTCTATTTCCTTTTTATAAGTGGATTCGAGAAATTGAATAAAAAGTATAAAGCTGCAACTGCTTTGAGTCAATTTCTGTACGAATCAGATACGAATTTGAGATTCTCTTCTCATTTTTATTTTCATCTTTGTCGCGAAAAACAGATGTATAGTACTCGGGTTTGTATGTGATTTGAAAGGGGGAGAAAAAAAAAAAAAAATCTGTCGTCGCTTATATTCGAAACGAATAAAATTCGAAAGCTGGTGGATAGCAGGATAAGCTCAAAGTTGAGGGAATTAAAAGCTTATATCTACCTACTACAAAAAGAAATCTGTTCCTCGAGCAGCGACGAGTGAGTGAAAAAGGAAAAGTAAAAACTGGAATGAAATGAAATAAGGAATATCCGCTTTGACTCGCTTTAGGGAAAAACAATTTTTATCGCAAATTCACATTTGCAACTTTTATAGAAGAGGGAAAATATGTATTTTTCTCCTACTTCTTTATTCGTCTCGTATTATTTCAGATCTCGGTAAAATTCACGCAAATCTTAGGATGAGAAGGCGCGGTAAAAGTTTATGGAATTAAAAAACTTTCATTCGTTTATACGCGGAAAAGTGAAAAGTCAATCGAGGGTCAAAGGACTCAATTCTTTTTCACCAGACGCACCTGCAGGACCAATAATCCCACGAGACCGAAAAGGACTGACTCGGCACAAACGTTTTCCACACTCGCAACGGCACAGAACATTTAGTACTTGTCGAGACGGAAAAAAGAATCTGCCAAATTTTTATCCCCTTGTAAAATGAAGGGATGAAAACTTCAAGTCTGGTGTAAAAAAAAAAAAAAGAAAAGTTCTTCGCTCTTCCCTGTGTACCTATAAGCTTGAATATTTCAATCTATACTCAAAAAATAATTCATCTCCTGAAATTCTCGTTGCTAAAGTTTTATTTTCTTTTCGAATGAGCTGAAAAGCGGAGAATTAGTTTATCCGACTTTTCTCGCTGTAAAATTCAAGTTTGTTCAAATGTTGATCCAAGCGATTTTTGCACTGCTTAATATAGACGGATTTTACAACCCTCTGGATTATTATTAAGAAATTCTTGAATTGATTAATCAATTAGTACTTTGATCGTGTCCTAATTAGACCCATATTGTCCGCGAACGCCTTCGGAAACTGAAACTGAAACGCTAATTTGGTACAATATACCAACTAGGAACACATCTGATTCCGTGAATTCTGATTCTGCGCTGCAGAGAGTATCGTACAATTTGAACTCCAATCAGTGGGTAGTAATTTCACGCTAATTGAACCAGTTCTCTGATATTCGAAGAGTCGAAATCAAACTTGAAACTTGCCATGTCCTATTATACCTGGTTGTATAAAATTTAAGAAAATTTTCAAAAAACCTTATTGTATAATAAATAATGAAGAAATTTTCGCATCCCTCATACCTACTTAGGTACTGCAATTTGAAATTTCCCGAGGATGTGTCTAGCTGATAGTTAGACACAAATTTCAGTTTCGAAAAGCTTCCCCGTCATCTCGCTGACAGCTTGCCCTGCCAAGTCTCTCGTAATCCGATTTTCGAATGTCGGACGAGAGGACGCGAGAGGAGGATGATGCCAGATATTGCAACGGCGGTCAAGCAGAAAATACATCCTGGCCAGACGTTCGTTCGACCTGGAGATAGGTATAGTAGGCCAACGTAGAGAGGCTCATTTCACGGTCAGTTGGTACCCACTAGCAATATAGCTACATACATTCTTCCTCATATCGGCTCTTTGACAGTTTTTCCCTTTTTTTTTTTTTCCTTTTTCGTTTTTTTTTTTCCCTTCTTTCCTCCCCTTTCACTTTTGGGCTGGTACTTTCCGGCCCAGTTTATTGAGGAATAAAATGAACGTAAAGAGATCAACGACTGGAAAAATCTTCCAACAGATACGAAATTACATAATCAATTACACGATTAACATAAATCGTTGAATGCAGTAGAATTTAATTCAACAATTGAAATTCAAGGGTGAAATTGTAAATTTAATAAATTAATAAGAATGATGAAAAATACGTAATCACTAGGCTGTATAGGTTCTACGTGCGAATAGTATACATATATCGATGTAAGATGAATGACCGAACGATATAGCGACGTAATTATTATCGTATATATATATATATAGTATATGAAAAATAAAAATTTACGAACACATCGTAACAGCAGTTTACCAAAGGAAACTTTACCAGACAAGCAAATAACGTGACGTGAAGTAATTACTCAGACGTCTGAAAGCTCTTGCAGGGTTGTTTGTTACTTTTATGGTACAGGAAAATGGGTATTTACGAAATAGCCGGTTACACACACATCTAGGTACAACATGCATCTATCGATCTAAACTTGTGAGAAAATCCAATCTCCTTTCAAGCTAACGATCTGGTTAGTTCCATGACTGAAAAGACCCAACACCAATTTCTCTAAATAATATAAAAGCAGAGATTTTGACAATATAGAAATTTAATCCCATACAGAACAATATTCGTAGAAAATATAGAAGCACATCCCTGTAACATCATCATGCGATGTGATGAGTTGCCAATGATGCTGTGGTCAATCAATACCAAAACCTTCCTTCTTTTATTCTGTTCTCATCGAAGAATTCACTGTGTTGTTTGCTCGTTCTTTACCAATCAAGAAGACCATTGATTGGGGAGATGGCTTCCCCGTTGTTACAAGAATGAAAAAGGTGCCTGGCTTCACAGTATCTGTGTGTATATAGAATGTATTATACCTAGTATATCTATACATAGGTATATATTTGAAACAATATGATGATAAAGAAAGAAGAAAAACTCGATCGGTTAAGATCGTCGAATAAGACTGGATACACTCAAGAGGGTGTGGAAACGCGTTCAATCTCATCTTATACTCAATTAAACCAGGGTAAGTCCCTCGTGTGCCTCACGTTAAAAGGTGGTGCTCTAAACCCGGTACCTACGCGATAAAGCGAAATAACCCAACGCGAAACGCTGTGAAAATGTCGACCCTTATAGGTATGTGTAGAAGAGAAGAAGAAGAGAAGAAGAGAAGTAGGATACGGGGTAGGAGGGAACGGAAGGATAAATGAGAAAGGAGTAAGGAGTAAGGAGAAAGCTGGAGAGACGAGGGTTATATAGGCGAATTCAATTCCCGCGCCACACTTTCCGCTTAGACTTCTATGTACACACTTACCTTATACCTGCAGCTATACACAACTCAGCCCACCTACGTACAGATTGAAAAGTTTCGATTCTCGATACGCGATAAGATCGGCTAGAATCTTCATCGATACGAAACAAGGTTACGCAGAGTATATATAACCCGGTTTTACCTCTTTCTTATACCTTTTTTTTTTTTTTTTTTTTCTTCTTCTTCTCTTTCTTCATCTCTTTTTATAAACCCCTTCTAGACATAAAAAAAAAAAAAGAAATAAGTTAAATTCATCCGGCTCATTCGCAGCCAGGAAAGAAAAAAAGAAAGAAAGAAAAAAAAATGGAAAATTAATTTCACCAATTTTCAATCGAAAATATATAAAAGAATTTAATTCGAGAACATAATTTGTCCAACTCCCTATGGATAATCGTCAAATTTTGTCAAGCATTGATCACGCTCATGGTTTCGCAGTTATATCGCGTACACCGCGATTAAAGCTTAACGCAGAACATCAGCTTCGGCTTCCCTTTCTCTATATTTTATCCCTCTCTGATCCTCCGGCAACAAAAACAGGAGTTGAAATTAGTTTTTGTTATCACAGTCGGTAGATGGTTTGGGAGGGAAAAAAAAAAAAAAAAACAAAAAAAAAAACACAAATCCGAACCCCTATGTGTGATGACTGATGAACGAACTGTAGGTAAGCACGTTATAAAAAAAAAAAAAAAAAAAAAGGGTGGTGCGGATGAAGGAGATCGTATATTCGATTTATAGTATATGATACAGCAGGTTCTCAATTAACACGTGTTAATTACTGTCCTCAATGTGTAACATGTACATATACCCACTTCGAAAAAGCAACATTATTTACCTAACTGATGAAGCACGCACGTCGAGAAACGAACAGTCGCGTCATATAGGGGAAACGATGAAATCGGGATTTTCGGTTTATTGAAACTGTTATGGGTCGAATCGTTTAACCGAATGACCTGCAGGAGCGAGGAAAGAGATCGAGAGGAGGAAGTGGGTAACGGGATAAGGTGAAGAGGAGGGTAAATGGATAAATCGGTGGAGAAGAGGAAAAGGACGAGGACGTGGACGTGGAAAAGGAAAAGGAAGAGAAAGAGGAAGAGGAAGAGAAATGCCTGGATGAAAAAGGAGGTAGAGACAGTAGTCGGGAGAAGATGGGACCGGAGAGGGCTATTATCGAGAATGATTAAATTTCCTTTGGACAGTCAGTTTAATAACACGAAGCCCTCGTAAAATAACATTACCTGCTCATGCCAGAGTCTGCTCTACCTTTCTGCAGTAGAACGAATCCTACCCGAAACCAGGGTCCCGGGTCCCCTGAATATATGGAAATTAAAGCCAAATACAAGCTTCGCGCAGACGTCGGGGAACTCGGGTGATCACCAATCCCTCGGGATGCTCGTATTGTTCCAAATTGAATCGAGATTGCCGGATGAATGCGGTCAATGGCTGTCGCTTACTACTAGCCACGTATCTACATATTATACACATAGTATAGCAGAGCGAGATTTCTACAATTCAACGTCCATTACTTTATTTTAAATCATTTAAACTCCGGGGAAAATAAACACTGCGCAAGTGTTTTCGAGACAATATTATCCTGTAGGTGTTTATTGGCTAACGAGAGATCCTCGTTCAATACTTGATACCGATAATACCGTAACGAACAGCTTGTAAACCATTTACGAAATTAATCCCGGATTTTCGAACCGTAGAGCTAATCCCGTTTCCCCCCGAATATAACAAATTATCAAATTATTGAATTCTGATTTACGAATCCGCGGATTCTATCTCCTACTAATTGCAACACAGTTCGATATCAATTTAGACATTTTTAGCAAACGATTTCCCACGGTATATCTAAAGACTTAATTCTGCTATTCTGATTAAACGAGAGACTCTTACCCAGCGCCGGCGACTTCTGATAATTTCGAATGTGGAATCTCCACACCTTCCACACAAAAGTCGCCGGCCCTGTCGATGGGTCAAAAGATGCACCGATGGGTCAAAAGAGGCACCGATGGCCCTTACCTGTCCTAATGAAGTGAAGAAAAATTTATCACCTACGATATATGTAATGTGTAATCGTTGGGGTAAGAGGATTTTGCATTCTGTCGGTAAGCCAGTAGTTAATCGGCTTATACCAAAATTCGTATAGAACAATAGTCAAGCTTGAGCTTTGTAGAATAGGAGATATTGTTAGCTCCTGCAGTTACGCGATACGTCATATAGCGGGGATTAAAGTTTGTAAAGTCGATGTTAAGTCGATTACTATGTGATTTTACGGATCATTTTTCAGCTTTCAGATAGGTTTAATCCGATTGCATATATATATACCTACATACATACTACCTTCACGTTCAATGAAACATGAGAGATAAAAAACCAAATGAAACATTTATAAAAATGCTATTGACCAGATAAATCGAAGGATATTTATCTTACAACTTTATTTACAGAATTAATCACAGGTTGAATGATACGATAATGACTCACTGCTTAGGAAGAATAATGCAAAGCAGACCACAGCCTGAAATAAAATAGTAAAAAATTTTGGGTCAATATAATCGTTTTTTTTTTTTTTTTTTTTTTTTTTTTTTGTTTTTTATGATTTTTCTTTTTTTTCAACAGAAAGGATTGATGATAAAAATCGACTTACTTAGAGTAATGCATCCCATTCCTATAATGGTGAGATCACAATTAGATTCGATAAGAACGCCCACCACATTTCCGGCAACACCCGAACCGAGTCGTCCAAAAGTCAATGCCATGGAAACTGCCATAGCTCTGATAAGTAATTGACAAAAGAGAACTGATTAAAACCAACAAAAGACAAATTTCGTCTTTTACGTTTCCCTTCGAAAGGATCCTTCGGCTAATTGAAAGGTTTGACGATAATTACTCGCCATATTATATTTTCGTCTCGTTGTTTTTTTCTCTTTTCTCTTTCGAACAACATCAAAGAAACCCGTACGCAATTTGGATTCAATATAAGTAGCTTTTACCACTTAACTATTATGAAAATATATCATTCTATCAACTCTAATGAAAAAGAAAGATTTCTGGATTCGTGAGCAAAAAAAAAAAAGGATTTTTCGTTTCTTCTCTTCGTTTTAGGGAGTTTCAGCTCGTAAGGGACTGCAGCCCATGTTAAACTTTCTCGAGAATATCATGATGAGAGTTTGTACCAAAGGTTGACAAGCATAAGGAAGCAACTCGTGGTTAAAAGTGAGGTAAAACGTAACAGTTACGAAAATAACAGTCAGGGGAAAAATAGGTGTAAAATATTGAGAGGAAGATTGGAGACGAAACTCTTCTGAACTCTGGAGTTTAAGGAAGTTATAGAACTTCCCGGTTTATCTCGGGTCTCACAAGAATTCACCGACAAATATAATTCATTAATCTTTCCGCTCGCAATTCATAATTGCAACTTGAACGAGGAAAAAAAAGAAAAAGAAGTTTTTAATAGGGAAGTTAAAGGCGTCGATTAGAGACTAACACTCGTAACATTGTTCATGCATTTATAACCGTAATAAACGTTAGCCTCATTAAAAATAAATCTGAGAAAGATAAAAGCTTGGATCCGTAATAATTGTAGAATTAAAAAAACAAAAAAAAAAAAAATGTCAATATCTAGGAAACTAGGTATTCTGAAATTTGATATAAAGTTTATTTATTTATTCAAATATTCATAATTTATAACTACTTGCCTTAGATATGTTGGGTATGCATCGACAATCGCAGCGCTCATAACACTGATACAAGTTCCTGCCAATACGACGTATCCTGACAGGAGTAATGTCAACGTGATCTCATCTCGGGCAAAGTACGATCCTATACCCGCAATTCCACTCAATAGTAGGGCCGAAACTAATCAAAGAATTAATTAGATTCGTGAACATTTCTAGAAGCGTATTATTCGATATTGTATTCGTATATTATATCTTAAGTCTATTTCTGTATCAATATGCAGTATATAATCTTATAGTGATAATCTACAATGACATTATTTCCTTCATCAAATACTAATTACGAGAACTGATAAATGCGAATATTTATGATACTAGTTGCAGTCTGATATAACAATGCGATAACGATTCTTAAATTTATTATTCGCTGTAGCAATTAAGAGTTTATTAATTTACACACGTTCGTACATATATATATATATTACATACATACCTAAAACATTTCGTTTTCCAAACATACTCACGAGTCCTCCGTACACTGGATAAGTTACAACGTAGAAAGCACCGACAACTAGAGTGCTCATGTAAACTTCTTCTCTGATTAAATTGCTGCACTCTGGAGTTGACTCTGGCGAAGAATACGAAGTGAGGTTTTCCTTGTGGGCGACGAATTCGCAAATAGTAGCTGGGGGTTTGGCTAAGTTAAGATTATCGCCGGACGACATCATGTTCAACAAATTTGGGATCCAAAGATACATCCCACCTGAACTTTAGCCAATAAAAATGAAAGATTTTTATTATTTAATGTAAAAAAATTGACGATTTTATTATCGGCTTGTATGATTATTTTTTTTTTTTTTTTTTTTTTTTTAATTTTGAAGCGTCCAGCTACGATTTTAAAAGAAGTTAATGAAACAGCCCTCGCCCTCAACGCACGTGGAGATAATCTGCCATTTGTGTGAAATAAAATAAAATAAAATAATTTCCCTGGCTCACTTCACATTCGCAATAATGAAAAAATAAAATTAAATAAAAAATTAAATGAAACGAAATATAGGAATTGTCCACCCGTACTTCATTGTGCTTTCATTAAATCTTTTTAACGATCAACCCCTCGTACAGTAGACGAACATCAATCCGAGGGTATATTATGGTATATATGATTGGAACGCGTAGAAAATCTGGCTGAAATTATTACCCTATGAAGTCTCAAAGTTACGAACTAATTCGATTATTTAAATTAAAGGTTGTATCATACCTGACGTAAATCCCAAATTGTAGGGTGCAAAAAAGCAGAGACTTCAAGCCATACGGTTTTCGAAATAGTGGGGCGGTTTGACGCCACATTACTTTCGCAAGACTTCGAGGTGTTACAGAAATTTTAGAAGACATCTGTAACCTTTCGTTACTTCCTTCATCGGATCCAGTTATTTCGAACTTTAAATCTTTCACCTGTTATCAATAATTAAAGCAATGAAAATGATTTTTTTGTTTTTATGAAATTTTGGTCAAAGGTTACGGACTTCTTACCGGATAGTCGTCGCCACTGTTTCCCGAATTAATGGCGTAAATATTTCTCAGGACTTGTAGGGCCTCTTGTTTCTTACCAACAGACATAAGGAACTTGGGACTTTCTGGAAAATAGAGAAACACCACAAACTCGACGAAAGATAGGGCGCCCATAATGACGATATAGAGACGCCAAGATGTGAAGACGACGAAACCAAGATTCCAGTTTATCGCCACAGGAAGAAGCAGCCAGGCAATACCTACAGCGAGAATCCAAAGCTTTGAACTCTTATTTTATTATTATTTTTTTTTTTTTTTTTTTTCATTAAAAAAATGTAGTCTTACCTGGGATCAGGAGATACGCGCCGGCAATAAAGCCGCAGGTCCAAGTCATGATCTTTGATCGATTAGCAGGGGGTAGAAATTCACTGAGATATGTGTATACTGTGGATGTAGTCCCACATAGGCTGTAAAACGAAAAAAAAAGTGACTTATCAAAGTTAGGATTAATGTAAACCACGGGGAACATTGTCTCTGTGGTAAAAACAAAAATGATGACTCGTGGGGGTGGTGGGTATAAAAATGTTATACCACGAGTGAGAAAATAAATGAATACGCGAATACGCGAATTCGTGAGTTCCATTTGACCCTACAGGCTATAAAACCCAGTGACAATAATTTTTGGGGATTTAAAATATAAAAGGATTAAAACAAGCAATGCGGTTGAATAATCGCACTGGGATATTCGAATCCTCGTAACGAAATATTACTCAATACGATACGTGGTAATCCTACTTACAACAAACCCGTAAAAAATCTAAAAACTATGAAAAGCTCCGCGGTAGGTATGAGGCTTGAGGAAAAGCTGAATGCCCAAGCTCCAAAGACGGAAGTCAGTACAACTTTCTTCCTTCCAAAAGTATCAGCGCAGAAACCCCACGCGTGAGCACTAACCACCATCCCTAAAAAAAAAATAGTTCAACGTGTATTTCCAATTTATTTTTGAATAATATATATTTGTAATTTTGTTTTTCACCTAAAAATGTCACCCCGGACAAGTAACCCTTCTGCGTCGTAGTCAGTGCCAAGTCGCACTGGGCTGCTGGAAGTATAAAACCGATGCCCAAAGTTTCTTGGACCATTGAGACGAGGGCTAATCCACATATCGTGATATGTCCAGCATTGAAGCGCCCAAATCCTGAAAAAATTAGCAACTTTTTGGCTTAGCTGTTTGTTACGAATTTGAATAACAACGATTGAACGTACCTGTCAATTCAATGGCTTTTTCCAAGTCGACTTCTTCATCCCTTGACTTCAACTTGGGCTTATTTACTACAAGAAAATGTTGCATTTTGATATTGGGATGATGAAAACTTAAGAACAGGGAATAGGGTTGCTTGATAAGCTTACCTGATAAACTGACATCTTTCTCCAAGTCAATTTCTTCGTTTTTTGATCCAGACGCTTGTTCATTGTCTAGAAAAAAAAAAGTTTCAAAAAAAATATGTAGGTAATTGTAAATCAGTGTGAAAACTCTGTGTAATAGTTGCTGATTCTGTTTACCCCTCGCCATGATAGTCTGTCATACTTCGCTGTTGAAGAATATGTGATTGGTTTTCGAAACATTATTATCTCAGCACTTGGCTAGAGTCGGAGTTTCTTATCTTTCACATTTGCAAAGCATAAATAATGGAGTATCAGTTTTAGACACCGAAGTGTCTGAGGTTGTATAATGGCCTTTCATAATTAGCAGTGTGTAACTAGCCCCCCAGGATTTCCGTATGCTCATGCATAAATCATTCCTAACAATGTTTGCCGTCTTAAAGATCGCCATGTGTGTAGTATACCTACATACATAGATATATCGCGAGAAGATTGCTCGAAGAGAGATTAAAATATATCTAGTTATATTTCCGCGTCGAAATTCATTCGCGTTAATAAGTTTCTTGGGATTGATACTTTTTCTGCGTGAAAACAAATTAGATGGAGGAAAAAAAAAACTGGAGAAAATTTTTCTGATCGAAAGAGGCAAGATTCACTGCTTGGAAATAGCCATACCTTATACTTTTCATATAAATGATTTTTCAATAATTTTCTTTTAATTAATAAAAAAGCTACATTTAATTTCGTTGGTGGGAATCCTCTGACTCTCACGAAACTTGAATATATGAATTTTATCAGTCCATTACCAAATACTTGGTTGCCACGACTCTATTCAGTCCAGAATTGTAATTAATTTCGTCAAATTTAAAGGATAAAACTCACCGAGTACAAACTGAATACTCAATTCATTCTGAATTCATTGATCGAAATCGCGGTGAACTTTGACACCGATTAACGATTCTCAAATAAATACTTTGATACTTATATTTATCGAAAGACAAAAAAGATGGAAGGATCAACCCTTCAAATTTTTCATGACACGTGTTCGTATCAAACCTTTCAATTTTTTTATTTTTTATTTTTATACGATCATAAATATGTTGATCGGTTCTGTCATTTTTACCAAAAATTTTTAACAAGAGAATTTTCTACCATTATATTTACTTTCCTTAAAAGTTTACAAACTTTTTTTAAAACCATTTTAGTTTGACGTTTTACGATAATGGACGATAAAGAAAAGCCGAAGCTTAGCTGCATGGCCAAGGGTGAGTTTTACGCCATGTGCCTATCGGGTAAACTTTTTATTAATTCCCACCCCCATGCCATCGGGGGCGGGGGTTGTAATTCACAGCCAGTCCAGGGCCGGCTTATCTGTTGCCCAGTCTTGTCGGGTACAACGGCCATGATCCATCAAGATATCGCAACCCTGCTTTTACTATGAGGACACGAATTGGCACGAATATTTCGGGGCTTGGACCAGGTCCCTGCTATAAAATTGAGGGACAGACAAACTACGGGGTGCAAAAATCACCCGCCTATACCCTAGGCTTTCGAGATGGGGTCAAAAGTAAGCTTGCAATACGGTAATCAATCATATACATAACATTATTCGGAGTGACAAGATTAGCTAATGGCAACTCGACTCATACACCGCACATAGAAACATAGAACATATTATATTAATACCCGGTTTTCTTGCAGTGGGTGAATGCAGTGGCCCTGGACCAGGAGCTTACAGTCCAGAAAAATGTCCACCTATGAATCATAGCCTCAGACCGGCAGCCTTCAGCATAAAGAAACGAACAAATGATCACATGTCGGGAGATGGACCAGGGCCAATTTATCTTATTCCATCGTGCCTAGGGCCTAAAGTCCCCGATAAAACAGCCATGGGGGCGTTTTCAATGTACGTTTTTGTGCATAATTGTACACTGATAGTCTTAGACTATCATCAAAGGGGGTGAAAGATCGCTTAATTGAAACATTCGACCCTAATTTTCATATTTATTTCTGTCATTTTCTACATCTACAGTGCCAGTCGTCATGGAAAAGATTTCAGCGATTCAAGTCCAGGACCTGCAGCATATGGTAATCAAAATTACGACTTAGTCAAGCGGAGACTTCCGGCGTATACTTTGGCCTCGAAACTGGGTAAATCCGGGGTTCAATGTGGCCCTGGTCCTCGATATTACCCGCAATTTTTCAGTGGAAAAAATCCACCCAAATTTTCTTTCGGAATAAAACACAGCGAATGTGCGCCCCCAGCTGTGACAGAATTTGATGACGAATAGGTAATAGCGAAGACTAGATTTTGGGTTCTATCTCATACGTCCGTCCGATGTTATTGTTTAATAAATAAATGTATGCTGTCCGAATTGATTAATTAAATACGTAATACTAATTTTGTTTTATTTATTCCTGTTTATTCTAAAAAAAGCAATTGTATCTCAATTATTTTCATGGATTTTTGTTCAATAGCAAATAATATGTAGAGTGCAATTTTGTGTCTATGTTTTGAGGTCGTGTGAAAGAAAGAAAAAAAAGAAAGAAAAAAATGAAAATGAGTGTGCTTTCGAGCGTGAGAGTCAATCGTGTTTGTATATAATCAATAACTTTCGTTTATCTTT
This sequence comes from Tenthredo mesomela, assembly GCA_943736025.1. Classification (NCBI taxonomy): domain Eukaryota; kingdom Metazoa; phylum Arthropoda; class Insecta; order Hymenoptera; family Tenthredinidae; genus Tenthredo; species Tenthredo mesomela. The sequence continues at coordinate 3,023,718 of OX031022.1, forward strand.
AGGTTAAAAATAAATTCTTATAAGAAATGGAGTGAGGGACGATTTCCGATTAAATATAAATTTTATAAATTCAAATTTCAAGTGTTAATAAAAATAACTCTTTTCCCTGAACATGGCGAAAAAAGATAAAGAAACTAAAAAGGATAACTCAAAATCAGAAAAAACTAAGGAACCGAAGAAATTATCCGGCTGCGTTGGGAACAAGAGTAAAATTTATGATATATAATTATTTATTCACGTACTAATTCTACGCGCACTTCCACTTATTCCCAGAGTCCGATAAACAGTATGACAAAATTTTTGTGAAAATTCGTTAAAATCTACTCTCTAAATTTGAATCAGTGAATAGTCACTGGTTTCCAGTTATAAGTCGGATCAGTGACCGACTTATAACTGGAAACCAGTGAATATTCACTGATTGTCAGTAGTTTTCACTGATTCAAATTTATAGAGTATACAATTCATTAAACTCGGTCAATATTTCAGTATTGCGTATTTTTTTCTTTTTTTTTTTTTATCTAAATTTGATAAGATGTCGACACATATAATATAAAAATTGTTATCAAACGGATTCACATGTAATCTGAAACACATGATAGCGTATAGTAGGTATTTACTCCGAGCCAAGGTTGAAGAAGGCATTTGTAAGATTTACGACCTTGTCTTACGTTGCGATACGGCAATCATGGCACGCGACGTTTCATATACCATATATGTATGCAAAATGGTACATGGAAAAGAACAAAGACATCTCTTACAGTACAGAAAGCTCATTTAGTTTACCTTCATCCGGAACCAAATGATATTTACAAACTGGATATCAGCTTCCAAAAAAAGACCTCTTATCTCAGACACGCATTCTGTATTAAAAATGCTACTTCAGTCACGTGGTGCTTAAGACAATTTCAGCGCGAATTGTTTGGTAAGAAATAATTAAAGAAAGAAATCAAAGTATTGCATCATTTGTCGTAAGGTCCTGGTCCAGCACGATACTTACTTCCGCCGCTAACCGGATACCCACATCATGACACAACAAAGTACAGAAATCCAGCCTACTCAATGAGGAGACGACAGACGTCCCAAATGCCCTGCGGTAGTCCAGGGCCAAAGTACAACGTTGGAAAGCCTTCTAATTCCCCAGCATTCACAATCGGATATCGCGCGACGTCGATAGGTGAGTTAAAAAACAATTTTTTTGAATACTTATCGTCGTATAGTTGGTCAGATTCTGATTTTTTATATTTTTCTTCCATTATTCCTCTTGCTTTCTTTCAGGAAGAACTTGCGGTCCTGGTCCATACAAACTTCCGGACAACCCACGATCGCCGATATTCACACTCTGCGGCAGGACGAATCCCAGAAGTGCTGGCGTTACTCCAGGACCGTATAAGCTCCCACCGGTAATGGGATGTCGTATACCTGACAAAACTGCCTCACCTTGTTTTACATTGTAAGTAAAGTTTCGCTAGGCAAAATATATGGACTTATTTTATTATTCGATACCATAAGAGCCTTGGATACCGCAGTCGAACTCCTGATCGATATTGACTCCGATCAAAGTTCGGAACTAATTTTCTCTGACTTGATGCTAACCGTGAAGTTTTAGTTGAAAATGATCGACTGCTAAGCAATGGTCTTAATTGCTCAAGACGTTGAATAGAGAACTTTGAAATTGTTTGTCCATAGTGGTGCTCGGCCTTGTGGTACTAGATGCGACGCCAGTCCTGGACCAAAGTTTGGACCGATGAACATGGACGTCGTCAAGCCAAGAGCTCCTAAATTCAGTCTTTCCCCGAGACAAACGGGCTCTATCAGGACTTGTGGTCCTGGTCCGAAGTACATGTACTGTTACAAGTGCCACAAGTGTGCGCCAAACTTCACCTTCGGTATCAGACACAGCGACTGTGCACCACCTTTGATTACTGAGTGTGATGAAAAGTGTTGAATTAACTCGAGAGCCAATATGGAAACTAATTGCGACTAGTGTTGAAGAGCGAAATAAAATCGTCGAGCATTTAAACCGTGAGTTCATTCCGTCTTTTGATGATAGGAAGAATTAAGTGAGACAATTTCAAAGTACATGGGGCATTCCACGTGAAATCGATCTCACCAGAACCCTGACAATTTCTCCAAGAGTGTCAATACTCACTTTGCAAAATCCTGGTAGTCTCTATCAACGTGATTAAAGGTGCAATACCGACCGTCCCCTGTCATGTGGAGGGAAAATATGTCTTTGCAAGTTTCTTGTCTACCGGCCCAGCTAGTTCAGTACTACATCATATCTTGGCAAGAGGATGCAATCTATGTTATGGATATATATTCATGAAATTGAATATAATTTCTTATACACGCCACACGACACTTATAACCAATTACGAAATTAATGGCGTACTCGAAGAACGCTATATCTCACCCTTTTCAATAAATTAGGCACGTAACTTCCGTATCGTTCGACTAATAGTTGGTGAAGTGAATTCAATAAGTCCTCTTCACCGACCCAGGTACTTTAACACATCCTCAACTTCTTGGTGAGTAAAATTGCTGATGTTCTTGTATTCCAAGCTGCAATTTATCCAGCAAAGAGAAGAAAAAAAAATGGCAAACCCCCTAGGAAATTCACGGAACTTATTATTATATACAACCCTCAGAAAAATTCCCTTGCTAGTCAGAAAAATGTAATAAAAAATATTATTCAAAGAAACTCAATTATTTTCCTCAATTATATCCTACCTGTAATTATATAACTGGTCAATCCTGGGGTACTCACATATCTTCACCAATTTTCTCAGCTCTCGTATAGCTGATTTTGTTAACATCACAAATTGATACGCTTGGAAAAGAAATGCTGCGAATATGGTATCTGGAAAAGTTTTCAGGTAATCTACGCGTGCTTATAACTGATCAGAATAAAAGTTAATTAATTCGAATTCTGTCATCAGTGATGAACTACATGCAAGAATAAAATGCATGTGATTATTTTATTATTCAGTTTTATTCGTTTACAAATATAGTTGCGGTTTTTTATTTATTTATTTTTTAATTTTTATCCATGAATCACAAAATTATATCGCAAACAACCAGCGCAGCAACTTTCCTAATCTGATACCATAATCACTTCGGACAATACATTCGATGTTAATTATTTACATACACTGGATTTTTTTTTTTACGTCCCTAAAAGCAGTAAAATATGAAAGTTTTTGCGTATAGATAAAAATCAGAATTCATGTGCAGACTTTCCTAATTGATAAGCTTTAGTGCCTACCGCTTCAGCTTTTGACAAGTTAGAAGCGAACATACAATTAGAAAAAGAAAAGGACTTTTATTTGTGGAATAAAAAGTTATTTTTTCTGCCTCGAAGACATCGACGAGCTAGACTTTTAGTGTTACAGATAGTCCCTTAAATAACCGCGAAATCCTTCCTCATACGAAACATTATAAAAGAAGGATTTCGTATGACGGCAATCAATATTTGGCATTTGGCTGTATCATCTCGTTCCAGTACAATGGCCGTAGGCTCGGCTTTGCAGCTTTGACAAAGGTGATACGAAAATTTTTTCCTCTTTTTATACCATCTTTTCGGTTATACAATCGCAAAGTAAAGAAGTAAAGAAGCTCAGCTACGCTAATGATGCTGACGCCAAGACACAAGCCGCACAGTCCTCCATAGTTGCCTGAACGGACAAAATTTCTTAGTACAAAGAACATAGGTATATGTTCTAGCAATGTTTTGGTGAAATTAAACACATAATCGATAATCAAACTCCCAATTTTTATACGAAAAAAGGACTCAAATCAGTAAGTAGAAGAAGATTGAAAAAAGGACTAAGCGTACAATTAGGCATTTTTACTTACTCAACAGGTCGTACCAGTAGAAGAGAACGTCTTGTTTGAGTCTGACGGTATCAGAGTGTTTAAAAAATATATTAACGATGCTATGACCGTCCTGAAGATGATAAACATGTCTGTAAATGAAGTTATCTCTGAATCTATGATAGAAAATGAGGATGTCACACGAAATAATTATATGCACTTACTTGCCCATACGTATTTCCGAAGATGCAAGCGGTGCAGAATCTACCGAGACTTCATACACTACATCTGTACATGCTGGAAAACACTCGGAACAATTTAAGTCCTGATTTGGAATATCAGGCGAAATATTATTCGATGGGACTCTCACGTGTCCGGATCTTGGGCTGAGTCTCATCCATCTGTCTGAATAGATACGCAAGAAATCAATTATTGTTTTTTTTTTTTTTTTTTTTTTTTATATAATTTTATGATTTTATTGATTCAAATTCCATTTGGATTTGAGAAATTGAATATCCCAAGACATGAAACACGGGTTCGACATTTCGTTGGACAATTTACCTCTGTCCTTTTTCAGGCAACGTAAATCCCTGAGATCACAAGCTCTCACGTTACCTGAAAGATGATAATCGACATACATACCAGTGATATAAATTTTCGATATAAATTTTTTGATATAAATAGCAGTTATGACGTACTACCTTCACTCGCAGGAGTTGGATAAAGGAAAGGTACGCAATCGCACAATTTCAGGATATCAGTTATCCTGCAATACATTAAACAGTTACTATAAGAATAGAATTTTCCGAATATGAAAGATTGCTCGTCGGTGAAGAGACAGCCTCGTGTGTCAACGTTGTATCTCAAAACCTCCTGAAAATATATTCGTAATAGGTAATCTACACTTTTTCAGAAGAATGATTGCAAGTCGAAATTAAAACCAAACAGAGACTAACTGGAACTGAGTAAAACGGTGTGGCTTCAAGAGTTAGCGAGGCTTCACTACGCGGTGAAACCACAACTTGACGAACACCCCCACTAGGTGCATCAGGGTAATCGAACGAAGGGTATATCACGATCTGTGACAAAATTAGTTGATCAAAAATTGATTGACGAAATTGGGAGACATATATATAAGCGAGGGGAGGTCAGCATAGACCTTATAACCCAGAGCTGGTAGTATCTTGTAATGATGATTCCGGACATCCGATCGCATCAATACTGTCAAACCAAATCGTGGTCCGGTGGTTTGCGAACGGGCGATATCAACGAAGGCCAAAGTCTGAGGATCGGTATTTGTACTAGAAAATGAAACGAAGAAGGGAGTTCATTTCCTTCTCTCTGGGGCTTAGATGTCTAATTTCAAGCTGAGCACTCACCCTGAAAAATCATCGCTTTTTCGTGCGTAATTAAATGTGCAACAATAACCGTCCCCTGTTTTACGAGTGAAGAATATATCTTCGCAGGCTTCTTCTCTCCCGCCCCAGCTACAGTATTGTAATATCCATCGACAAGAGGGTGCGAGCTGTGATTATATAACTAATTATAAAATGAATAATGAACAATAATTATTCACGAGATGAGAGTGGAGGGTAGGTACCACCTACCTTCTCCAATATTTCAGGCACGTAATTTTTATATCTTCTCATTAACAGTTTGTGAAGTAAATCCACTACACCTTCTTCTCCGTCGTTTAATTCAAATAGGTACAGGTGCCCCAGGTACTTTAACATGTCTGTTAGTTCTTTAAGGGTAAAATTTCCGAAATGATTATATTCTATGCTGAAATTTATGAGGAAAAATTAAACGAGAAAACCCTATGGAATACGCAACTATACAATACGTTATTGAAGCACCCACATATCTTCGGCGACTTCCACAGCTGATGAATAGTTAATCGTGTTAAGACTGCAAATTGCTACTGCTGGAAAATCAACGTTGTAAATAGGGTATTTGCTTGTCTCTGGCGTAGTGACAGTAGGAATTTTCGAAAAATTAACGGTTGCAGTCACTATCATGAATATCACACATATTACGCAGATAACGTGTCCAATGAACCAAACAATTCTGTGAAATTGAAAATAAGATGTGAAAAATCATCATCGTCCTTTTTTTTCAGACGCAATTCTATTTCATAATGTTATATAATTACCCTTGTTTTGGGCCGGTCACAGGCGTGACGTAAATCGCACACCCTGCTACGGTGCTATTCTTGCAATAATCTTCCAGCAACATTTTGAAGCCACTAGAATTTTCAGAGGGTAATTTGATCGTTGGAATATCCATGTTTCGGATTCCCCAATTCGTACACTGCGCTTTTGTTAATTCTTCGAAACTAACTGCGAGACGAGAAGCTTGGACTCGATTTATAAAAGCTAATGTACTAGAATATTAATATGACATATGCTACTGAACGATGAGAATAAACTACCAAAAGCTAACTGATTAATTATTTAAATGATAAAATATGAGAGTTTTTACAGCAAGTATAAATAATTTTTTTTTTCAAATCAACGAAACACACTAAATTCGAAAAGCAACAGGGCTCTGTGGATCTGATACTGTTATCATTTTCGACGACATATTCAGTATTTCATCCCTCGTTTATTATCAACAGCACACTGGGTGATCTTTATTTTTTATTTTTAATAACATAAGCTCTGGAATTGTGAATACTAGTCTCTCACGATCAGCCGGAAATACCGTTTCTGCTAGTTCAAATGAAAGACCAAAATTTTCGTAAATTTTAAGTCCTTAACGGATTTGAAGAAGGAACTTCCTAAAATAAAAAAAAAAGTCCACTTTCTTTGCTAAACTTTTATAGAAATAAAAAAACTTTGTACATAATTAGTTTTGTTATTCGATAGTGAGTGCAGCTCGATAGTTAAATAAACAATAACGAAAGTCGAAAAATTTGGAGAATCGGATCCCTGCAAGCAAGGATATTTTCCCAATCAATATCTGACATTCGGCTGTATCATCTCATGCCAGTACAATGGCCGTAGGCTGGGCTTTGCAGCTTTGACAAAAGTCAATCGAGAACTTCTCTCCTTTTCTTTATCATCCTTTAGTTTGTACAGCCGTAAAGTAAAGAAGTAAAATAGCTCAACGACACTAATTAAGCTTATGCCCAAGAAGAAACCGCATATCCCACCATAGTTACCTAAACGTTTTATAATCGCGGTTTAATCAATTTGCGCGAATAGAAGAGAGTTTCTAAAAATCACTTAAGTTAATTTTCAATAAACCCCAATCGGTTGAATCTAAAAAAAAAAAAGACTCGATTTTTTGATAACGAGATTCAAGTTTTAAACATTTTTATACGTACTCATCAGCTCGTACCAGTAAAACATCACGTCCTGTCTAAGTCTGATCGTACCAGCACGTCTATAAAATATATTAACGATACTGTGCTTGTCGATTTTCATAGTCTCCCTGTAAGGAAGTTATACAGTCTGTATATTAATCACGACGTAATAACAGTAAAACTTATACGGAATATTTTAACGATTCAAATTAATATGCACTTACTTGCCAGTAATCACTTCTCCGGGTCTTAACGGTGCAGAACTAACCGAAACTTGATAACCAACGTCTGTACAAGCTGGGAGGCATTCAGAACAGTTCAAAACTCCTTTTGGTGATTCTGGAAAACAATCTTCGTACGGTATCATCGGTTTTTCAAACCTTGGCCTGACCCTCCACCATCTGTCTATGTGTAAAATGAAAAAAATGGATTTTATTAAAAATCGTCAGCAGTATGCAAACGACATCGTAAATTCTTTGAAAAATATTTACTCCTGTATTCTTTTAGGCAACGAAGATCCTGGAGGTCGCAAGTTCTGATTCTTTCTGAAAGTTGATTGTACAATTTCAGAAATTTATTAATTAACCAGCATCGTTGAAATGTGGGACAAAGTAGGTACATACATACCTCCGCCTGACGGAGTAGGATAAAAAAAGGGAACACATTTGCAGAACTTTATGATGTCTGATATCCTACAGTACATTATGCAATCGCTGTACGAATAATATCCACCAAATTTATGAGATTGCTCTGTACTGAAGAGACAGTCTCGTTGTTCGACGTCGTACCTAGAAACTTCCTGAAATACAGGCTCAAGTAGTAAGAGTCAGTATTCGATCGGGCAGTGCAGTCTGCAATCCGCGCACTACTATAAAGCACAAAAAGAAATCTCTAAACTGTTTCGAACCTCAACAGAGTAAAAAGTTGTTGCTTGAAGAGTGAGCGAAGATTCTGTCTGCGGTGAAATAAGAATTTCGCGAAGACTCCCGCTGGATGCATCCGGGTAATCCAACGGGGAAAATATCAGGATCTAAAAGGGGGAATAGAAACCCTTTTAGCGTTTCCAGGAGCTACAAGATTCGAATTTTCGTTTTATCCAACACGTAGGTAAACATGTATGAAATTTTTTGGAGAACCTTGTAGCCTTGTACTGGAAGTATTTTGTAATGATGATCGTCAAATTCCGGCTGCAATAATACCGTCAAACCATACTGCAGCCCAACAGCTCGTGATCGTTCCACTCCACCAGTTGACAAAGTTTCGTCTTCAAGACCTTGAAGACTGGAATAAAATCCCACCTTTTAAAACTATAAGTTTTATGGTCTGCGTACAATGAGAGGAAAATTATTGTAAATCATGTATTAGCTGGAAGGATATATAAAGCGAGGACCACCTTCCAAAGTCGTCACTTTGTCGAGCGTAATTGAACGTGCAGCAATAACCATCCCCTGTTTTACGAGGGAAGAATATGTCTTCGCAGGATTGTTCTTTTCCATCCCAGCTGCACCACTGCAGCATATGTCGACAGGAGGTTTTGAGCTATGTTGTGAAATTATTTATCGATTTCATTACAAACAATACAATACGTGTAAATAATTGTATATGGTTCAATTTGTAATGGTGTAGGAATAAACCTTTTTCACTACGTCAGGCACGTAACTCTTATAACGTCTTCTCAATAGTTTGTGAAGAAGATTCACGACCCCTTCTTCACCCTCGTTTAATTCAAAGAGGTAAAGGTGACCCAGGTATTTCAACATGTCAGCAATTTCATGGTGGGTAAAATTTCCACCGTTATTATATTCCATGCTGCGATAATTATGGCAGAAAAAATGACGAATAAAGAAGAAGAAAATAAAATAAAATAAAACACATTAGAGATAAACGGATAAGTTGGAATAAAATTATGTATTGTAATTCTTCCTATCGCTAGACCCACATTTCAGCGGCAACTTCCACAGCCTTTGCATAGCTGATTTTGTTCACGTCACAAATTGCTATGCCTGGAAAATCAACTTCTTGAACTGGAAAACTTCTCGTCTCTTCAGTAGTTACTGTTGGGGTACTTGTGTAATCCAAAGTTGCTTGCAAAGTCATTGTGATCACAAATATTACCGATGAAATGTGCACTGCGAGCCAAAAAATTCTGCAATACGATATGAAACTAAAGTAGTTTGACTTTAAAGGTTTTAACATAATTTCATGCAATTATATTGCAATTCGGTATAAATTACCGCTCCTTGGGTCGAGTTTCGGGTAAAACGTAATAAGCGCATCCTGCGACTGAACTGTTTTTCAAATAATCCTTCAACCACTTAATTAAACGGTCTGATCTTCTGGGTGTGAAATTTTTAAATATTTTCATGCTTTAAATTTAACTTTTCACTCTGTGTCCGCGTCAGCTGTATTATACAAACTGATACGAAAAACGAGGTTTTGCAATAAGCTATACAGAGAATTGAGAATTACTGAGAACCAGAGTAAGTAGAAACAGATAGACACGCATTTTAGCACTACGCGTGCAGAACGAGATAATTATAAAACTAGGTCTAAGGTAAAACCGTGCTAGTATCTCACTTAATTATGCAAAGCTTTGTAAACAGTTTGTATATTAATAATCTGTTAATCAAACTATGACACGAATAGCTTATAAAAGACAGCGAAGACTGCAGACAAAATCGCAGCTTCCTATGACGGTCTGATTTTTTTTTTTTATTTTATTTTACTCATACAAGCCCACGCAAGTAATATGAATGAAAAATAAATTATAACTGATTCGTTTCAAAGATTCGTTAAAAATAATCAGCAATAAGAACATTTTTCTGCATATGTCTTTATATTATATTAATTTTGCGTTATATATTGATTCGATCTGAAGGGTTGTTAAGCACCGGCTAGAAATTGCATCGAGTCACTCATAGCTACTATAAATCGAGATTTAACAAGGTGTAAACTAATTGGTTTCAAGTGTCAGTTGCAATCTGCTGAGTTTGATACACGATATTATAATACAAGCTTATAATATGTTTAATATAAAGCTTGAGTAACATTTGATATTTCTCTTTTCTTTAGGTATAAATACTAATATTATTATACGCCCCAGAAATGTGGCCTGCAATCAAAACCAGATAAAATTTATCGCTCTTTATATAGTACACAAGAAAAGCACCTGAATAATTCATTGGCAAATTGAACAACAAATTTGCAACTTTCACGTTACGTGATATTACAATACGGCACGCAATTTATAACTTTGAACGTTATATTAAACCGACTGAAATAATAATATAAGAGTATATCTAATCTAATTTTTCGTCTCTACGTTCCTTTTTTCTTTTCTTCTTCTTTCTTGCTTTCTTTTTTTTTTTTTTCTTTTTTTTCTTTCTTTACTGAAGAGGAAAGAGAGATTGCGGAATGGGAAAAAGAGCGGAGTCAGATGATTTGGTAAAATTTATATGTTTAGATTAAATAAACCAGATTTTTGAATTCAAATTGATTAATACTATATTTTATTTATTTTCTATTATCATTAATTTGTTTAGTTTTTTTTTTTTTTTTTGTTTTTTTTTTCGTTTGATTTAGTTTAGAAGTTTTCGTACAAGTTTGTGCAAACATATATATTATATCATGTTATTATTTCAAGAAATTTATCGACATACAGAATAATTGAAATTTTCACAAAATACGAAATATCGCATCGTGTTGATTTTATACACGATGAGTTTTCGAATATAATTATACAAACTTTGTACAAACAATAAAATTTATTCAAATATATCGGCGTTTAATATAATATAATTCCTATTAGGTGGTACCTATATACTCTCACTCCACAATTAGTTATCACTCGTCAAGAAAAAATAATAAAATAAAATAAATAATAAATAGAATTGATGTAGATTTATATACCATTATTTATTATTTATCGATAAAATTGTCTTAGAAACGGTTTTAGTCAAATAGCACTGTGATTAAAAAAAATGTTCATTCAAAAATTGATATGTTTTTTTTTTTTTAATTCAGTTCGGTAAAATGATCTGCAGTTATTTTATTATAATAATATTATTAAAAATTCAATATGTTACAAAAATAATCACGATTTGACGGTATATGATACTCGGACAAAAATGAAACTTGGATACCGTTGATTATTTTTTTTTTTTTTTTTTTTCCTCTTTGTGTAAATTGATATGTTAATATACAGATCGGTTATTAAATGCGAATTATTATAATACACGATATATTTACTTCAATTCACTTTCAAATAGAATAGAAGATATATATAATATATCGTTGATTCCTGACGTTTAATAATATTACACGAGTGATGTAGATATATATATATATATACGATAATCGCTAGACACATATAGAAATACAAACCATGATATACATATATTTATATATATATATACGAGTTACATATTATACAATATTTCGTGACAATAATAGGTAGGCAGTAGAATTTACATTCGCTAGCTGGTAAAAACGCAACGCTACATATACATACATACGTATATAGTATATACGTATACCTATACCTATACATACCCATAATTTATATGAGGGCGTTAAATTGATCAGTTACGAAGAATTTTTGAAATTTTAGTCACATGATATTATTATTTCTACTAGATAATAAAGGAGATCGCGGGAAAATTTTTATACATCCAAAAAATTATTATATATCTATCTTAGATATATTTTAATATGAAATTTTTTTTTTTTTTTTTTTTTTAGAATTTATTTTATATTAGAGAATGATAAAATGTTATTATTTTAATTTAATATCGGTGAACACACTATAGGAGGAGGATACATCGAGTATATATTTACCGCGTCCGAATTATAGAATCGAATTTAATTTTTTTTTTTTTTTTTTTTGTTTTTTACGACGAAACATTTTTCAATATAATATTTATAATTATAACATATTATAATTATTAATTATACATATTATTATAGCCACCGTGTATTTCTACTGCAGTCAGAAATATATAATATGTATAAATATGATACAGCTGCAGCTATAGATTATTATATATATACCTAATATAATGATAATAATTATCATAAATAAAACTATGTATTTAATCGACAAATAAAAAAATATATTCAAACTATTAATTAATATAAGTGTATGTAATAATAATGTATTATTATTGTCTCGCTTTAAAATCACTTGTATCCCCAATATAACATATTAGTATGAAGTAAAATCTATCTATTGCCAGTGTTGTTTAAAGTTATCTACATATAATAAACGATCTATTATAATATATATATATATATATATATGTTATAAAACATATACCTATATTTTTTTTTAAAGAATCATATATGTATAGTGTGTAATATTTTTTTTTTATTTTTTTTTTCTTCTATGTGTTAATCAAATATACCAGCTACTCGCGATGGAAGAAATTTTTTTTATTATATGTGTATAATATAGAAATTAACTAAAAACTCTTGATGAAAAAATAAAGAAAGAATTCTATCACATTGTCTATTATTTATATATTCACTATTATTACTATTGTTATAATTAATCGATTTAATTACGTAGGTATAGTCTGGAATTATTGCGATAATAATAATTAATAGAGGTAACAATTAATGTACGATTTGGTAACTAATCTTTCAAGTCACTCTACTACACGTTTTGATGTATAATGTTTAATTTAACTATAATATAGGTATACGTGTATAATATTTATGCAATTGTCTATATAAGTGTTGATATTTTTCTCTTTTTTTTTTTTTTTTTTTTTTTTTTTCTATTTCATTTTCTTTATGATTGGCATAATCAGTAATAAATTATAATTGCCTTATTAATTGGGTGACTAGGTTTATGTAACGATATTACGTCATATTGAATTCTCACGACTGAAATACATAGTAAATTATTATTATTATTATTATTATTATTATTATCAGAAGATATAAATTCTGCACTGTTCGGTAAAAATATAACTAATTAATACAACCATCGATTATTATTTTTAATATATAATTTTCTGTACTGAGAAAAAAAAAAGAAAAGGTTCGATTCATATTATATACGGTATATATATATATCTTCATATTAATTTGAATTATTATTATTATTATTATTATTTTTTTTTTTTCTTTTTTTGAGCAATATTACAGTGTGTATTATTATAACGATTACACTTTTATTTTATTAGTTCTTAGATCAGCATTTTCTGTTGTCTTTTTCTTAATAATGAAAAAATAAAAATAAAAATAATAATAAAAATAAAATCAAGAAACGTTATCAGGTATTATTATAACACACACGATCATATTTGTCGATTACCTACCGTTTTAATATTACTAAATTTAATCATTCCTATAATATACAAATATTATTTAATTAGTATTTTCAAAAAAATTCATTAAAAATCCTATACAATCAAAATCTTCGGCAAAATTACACTATATTTACTAATAAGCTCTAATATCAAGTAGAGTTGAAGAAAAAAAAAAAAAAAAACATCTTTATGGATTCGGGTATATGTATATATGTATAGTATGTATATGTATAATCAATACGCAAATACCTATATATACCTAATATACAGAATATTTACGGATCATTATTGTATATTACCTATGAACATTAAGAAATGGTAATACTAATTCAAATTCGATCACCAACTTCTTGTAAAAGTTGCTATAATATGGATTTTGTATTATATGTATACTACCTAACTATGCGGGATCATTTTATTGGAATATATATATATAATGACTATTGTTAAAAGAGCTATTTTCCGATTATTAAATTTATGAAAATACGTTTAAAAAAAACGCGCATAATATTGAGATCTAATATTAAATTTACTATATAAATATATATATCAAATGACAATATATTTACGGATATCAAATTCTGTGTATGTGTAAATTATCACAAATCTGATAAAATTTATGTTTTAGAACATTTCTTTTCATGATATATTTTAGGGTATGCATTAGTCCTTTGATATTTTGTTCTTCCTCTATAATATTATTAATTATTATATATAAATTAAATTCATCGAATAGCCACAAGTATTAAAAACAAAATCACATGGCTAAAAAAAAAAATTGATATTTAAAGTAAGAAATGAAAATATTAGGCACAATTATTTAATTTGAAAAATTGTAAAGAATTAAAAAAAGAACATCGGAAGAAGCTTCTTAGCGGAAGATGAAAATAAAATTTTATAGATATATTAATTAATATCGTTATTCAAAAATTTTATAAACTTGAATTGATATGAAGACACAGTCATTAATATACAATAATCGATTCTATTCGCATAAAAGAATAGTCGAAAAATTGTATAGACAAAAATTTCTCTGTTCTCTGAATCGCAGATAACGAATTTTAAAAAGTAATATTGTGTTTCCCACCGTATCCCCTCCGGATACTAAAAAATTTTTCTAAACTATTAAAAATCCCCATGAAAGATCTACTCAGCACATAGTCTCTGACGCTGGTGGAGGACCAGTGCTAAGTCCATTATCGTCTGGTTGATCAGCGTCGTTATCTCTTATAGTCGGTCTTGCAAGAGTCTGTTCAATTTCCTTAGTAACGCTGATAGTAGGTCTTGACCTGAATGTCTCATCTTCAACAGCGGATATCCTCCTAAGTTGTCGCCTCTCGTTTTGCACAGTTAAGAAAAAAGCGCCGTGGTCTAGCCCGTCACCTTCAGCACCTTCTGGAATATCAGCCTCGTGCAGGTATCGCCGGTGTATCAGTCCTTCCATAAGCTGGTAATCGCAATCCTCGGCATCTCTAAGATGCTCCTTTTCAATGTGAAGAGCCATCTCAGGATTGGACATCTCAGAAGCATATCTTCCCCGACGAGGGGGAGGAGAAACTGGCGGAGTTCTGGGAGGGCTTAATAAACCACAGTAGCTTTCAAGCTCATCTGTAATACTGGTGTACTCAGATCGCATGGCGAGAAGAACCGATCTTGGATTAGAAGAGGCATTATTGTTAGTAGCGTTATTAGGGATCACTGCGACCCGCGGTTCTGCCCAAGTTACACCTCTGGCAGGAGGAGCGAGGAAGTTTTCTGGCTCTGAAAGTGTGCGACTTGTTTGTTTGATGGAAGGAGGATGCCCGGCTGAATTGCGTCTTGCTTCAAATACTGAGCTAGATGTGACGTCGACGCTTCCATCCCCTGTGTTCCGCTCTATCGGTTCTTCGGCAGTTTTATAATCTCCGCTAGCAATGCTTGCCGAAACCTTTGAATTGACCTGACAAATCGGGACGTCTCCGCTTACAGAGGAGTCATTTTTACTGAGATTGTCCAACGAGCTGAGTACCGTAGCACGCAGAGGTACTTCGACCTCTATGGGCGTAGTTGTTGGGAAGAAAGCGGCATCCGTTAAAGATCTTAGGAGTTTTCTACGCCGGGTTGGAAGCTGAGGAGACTGGAGTGGTACATCGGTTTCCGAGGCGGCTTCAGACCTCTCGGAAGCTCTTCTGGTACGGAATTCAGAGTTTGCATCCATCCTTAGCAGGTCTAAGTTCGAAGTGTGTGTCGCCATGAAGCGATGAATCACTGCTAAGTGGGCCAAGGTCTGCTCGTTCAGTTCCTCCATTTTCCTAATCCGGAATTCTACTGCCTGTAATAAAACAAAGCTTTAATATCAACGCTGAGATCTAACAGATGTGATAATTACCTGCAGCGAAGCATTCTGATTATTCTCCTTCTTGTTTATGTCTTCGATCTTCTGATGCATCCATTCGACGCGTTCTGTTGTTACTTTAACTCGCTCGTCGGTAGACATTTGAAGCTTTAGTTCCTGCTCTCTGAAATATCCCTCAACACATTCCTCCTCAAAGTCATATAATCTTTCCATATCGTCCGCCTCAAGGAAGAGTTTAAGCCCGTTATCGTACGCTTCAGTAGATCTCATGTCCCCATCTTGCCGAACATATCTGATTATATACTTGATCAGGAGATAGATATGAGATACAATGATCAGTGGCGGAGGGAGGACCGGCTTTTGTTCGTACTCCATAACGACGGTGAAACGTTGGAACATCCAGACTTGATGGGCGACGGCATTTACTTCGTTGAAAATATTGTTGAATACAGCAATCAGGAGATTTATTAGAAGGATATTAGCGACTAGAAGGTAGACCGACATTACAGCCGGCGTTATCCAACGGCCTGGATGGCATGCTATCATTCCTGGCTCATTTCCGCAGTCTGGATCTATGTTGTCGGCATATACCTCTCCGTAAAGCATGAAATATGGCTCGATGAATATCTGCAGGGTGATAAGAGGGTTGATAAATATCTTTAGGAATAGTAAAGAAACGATTTATACATTTTAGGTGAAAATAGGAAGGCTCCAGACTTACATCTCGCAAAATTCGCCACTTCGGTTCATTGTGTGGGTAAAGAATTGCTTGTCTAGCTACGCCAAAGCTCATAAGTACAACGAGTAACAATACAACAAAGTATATCATGTTCTTCACCATCTTTCCCATCATCGTTACCAAAGGACCTACAATTTGTTAATTTAGTTATAATATTAAGTTAGCGGCTAAGAGGTAGCTAAACGTATATCGATTGGTTGCGTACCTAAGTACTTGTTCACACCGAGGATATTGAGTATTCGTAGATACCAGTATATGCAATCAACGCAGTAAATAACTCTGCCTATTTCCATGGTGGCCTTTCTCAACCGAAGTACAAGTCCTATTTGAAAAAATAAAATTGCTGCAGCGTCGCATGGGTTCCACATGTTCCAAGCCCATACGCTGAATTTATGAGATAAAGTTGCTGGCTCTGATGAGACTATCTCCCTTGCTTTTTCGCAACCAAGGGTACATACATAAGCTATTGAGTATAGCTCAGCCCATGTAGGCTGGTAAATCATTTTTACGAGAATGCAATATGAGAAAAGCACCAAGAATATCATGTACGCTATCTGAAATAATATAATCAATATTTATTCATGATCAAATGTAGTAATAAATAAATAAATACATAATTTACTTAATTCTCAACTCACTGAGCTTGCCCAAAACTTTGTTATCGGAGCTGTATAAAATTCGTGAAGTTTTTTCTTCAGGCGTAATTGTCGATTTGTTTTATTGTCGTAATATTCAGGCGGTGAGTGAACAAATCTATGAACGTAGTCCTCGTGGTCAGTCATAACTTTGCCATTTTCTTTAACTATGGTCTCTTTAGCTGTTGCATTTCCATTTTCATTTGACAACAATGCCTGCGAAGAAAACCATGATACCAAAACATTTAAACAATTCTAAGAAATATTTAACGAGACGAGCAACAGAGATGGATATCAGATGTGGATGTGGGAGTAGAGATACACATACATGGATTATCAGATTCGTTCAGTTAGAATATACGAAAATATTGTGTTTCCAGAAAATATGAAAGCAATACAAGGGGAGCGATAGAAATTTTACCTGAAATATTTGAAATTTTTATACATACATACATACGTTACGTCTAATCATTTGGACAGATACATAGTATATAAGAAAATTGTTTTAAAACAAGATAATTGGGGTTTTGCATCAAAATTTTTTTTTCATTTTTTGGGGGTGCATAATGTAGAGTAAGCCAAAATAATGAGGACGTATTTCTTCTTTTTCATTAAAAATGATAATTGCTCATGTTATAGGTAATTGAATTTCATTAATTTTGATATATATAGATATATCTTAACATGGGTGACGTCATATTGTTGTAGTTTTCAATCTGTTATATCAACGGCAATTTTGGTTGAATCGAAAAAATAAAAAATACGCCCCAAATGGTTTTTCAAAAACTACTAAAATATGAAATAAAAAAAAGTCATGCAAAATCCCAATTGTGCGATACTATTATACCATAAGCTGGGGGACTAATAGAAGATAACATTGAGTGGTAAAATAGGGTGAAATTAAATCATATTATTGGTGTTTATGCATTTTTGGGAAAAATTGATAACGGGGGAAAAATTGATAAGTAGTAGCAGCACGTAACAATAGGCAAGCAAGCGTAAATAAAAATGGTAATTTGAGATATTGATCGATCTCGATTTTCTCCCCTCAACGCTGATTGTACCTTGATGCCTTGCTGACTGCAAGAGGATTTGCTGCGAATGCTCATACTGCTACGCGGACGTTTCTAGAAAATATTTAATACATCCGACCGTAACAATCATATGAAAAAAAAGTAATCTTCGCCTATGTATGTATACAATAATATTAATAAAAAATTTTAGCTTGTTAGCCGCTACCTTAATTATTATTTGGGATATGTTAAATACATTTATACTAATATTTTAATTAATTTCCTCTAAAAGTCCATAGAGCCTAATAAATCTAAGCAAGAAAATAATCGCCACGCTAAATAACACGATTAGATATTATATTAGTTGTACAAACGTAAAGGAAAAAAACTATCGAACTGATCGAACTTAGACCGAAATATTACCTCAACTTCTGGATGTACTTGAGCTTGAGCTTGAGGTATAGTTGGTGTAACTCCTTGCTCATAATCGCTATCTTCGTCTTCGTCTTCAAGAGCAATTAAATGTTCCTCCTGAGTCTGCGGCATAAGTTGCAATTCTTCTCGGCTCTTAAATTCCAGTCGAGTTATATAAGGTGGACACAGTAAGCCGAGTATTACCTAAAGTTTATAAAAAAAATTCTTTAGCTTTCATATTCAAAAGATAATAATCGAATCAAACTTTAAGACTTATAGAATTAAAGAGAAAATATTCTCAAGAAATCTAAAATAGAATTTATATATAAAATGATTAACAAAACAGAAAAAAAAAGCAGAACGTAACAGCTGATGAAGGCATGCGGCTTACGCTTAGGCTTAGGCTTAGATTTAGGCTTATCCTTGCCTCGGTCATTTATAATTCTATTACCGACTAGAAGTTCATATATATAAAAATGAATAATAGTTTATACCAATATGGCTGGTTGTTAGACCTTTAAATTCGTGTTTTTACGTGTTCGTAGCCCACCCATCCATAGGTCTGCAAGAATAATCTGACTGCAAGGATGCGCAAGGAGAGGACGATGATTGGCGGTAACAGCGAGTGACAAACAGGTCTGACCTGACCAATTCTGAAGTTCTGAAGTTAGTAATTGTTGGGTTTGATCGTCGTCTTGTCGATAACAAAAATCCAGAAGCTCTAACGCTAAACATTTACAATTTATATGAATAAATAAAATAAAAGTAGGTATTAATGAACAATGAGGAATAAGACCGACTCCCCTAAACTCACCGATATTCTCAAACTCCTTTCCATACCCTCGCAACTCGTCGTAAACCTCAGTCTCAAGATCATCTTCAGCAGCTTCGTGGGCCATAGCTTTATACAGTTTTAAAGCAACGAGTGCTTTAGCCAGAGCTTCTTCTCCGTGTTGCCACATCAGGAGAGCCATTTGTTGTCTCTTAGTAAGGACTGCCCAGATGAGTAGTTCATTGAAAGGATAATCGAAAAGTGGTGTATCTCTGTCCCCAGGTAGAGTCTCGGCTAACAAACTCATCGTTAAACTATCAGTTTTTCCTGCAGCACCGCTTACGGAATAACATCTACCGGCAAAACTTGCAGCGCTGTTAGTTCTATGGGCGTGATGAGCGTGACCTCCAGACTTCTTCATCACTCGTGAATATACTGCTCGGAATTTACGACGGGTGTATTGAGCACGGTAAGCTCCTCCCATCAGCTTATTTATCACAAGACCAATGTCGTGCAAGGTGTAAACGTAGCCTCGAGGTATATGAGGCCTGACGTCCCTCAATATGTACGTCAGTGTATTGGATGGTCCCTCTTTCTAGATTAAATAAAATAATGATAAAATTAGATGAGATTTCATTAGTTATAAACTTTGTTCGGTGAGCTAAGTCGACCTACGGTATTATACAGATCTTCAAGCCTAGGAATGGAGAGAAATTTTCGCATTGAAACCCCGTTCTCAAGCAAAAGCTTTACAAAGTCTATCCGATCGTGTTGCAAAGCCTGCATCATGGCTTGCTCGAGAGCTCCCGGAGGCCATTCTTGACCGTAAACGAAGATTTCACTTCGAGCAATGTCTACTCTGTTCCAGGTCAGAGCTAAGGACAATTGTTCGGCCGGCGTTAGCTGCTGGGATTTAAACAAGGCCGTGAGAATTGTCTGATCGAGTTCCTGAGGACGGTCTTGAGTTATTCTGAAGACTGTTATCTGTAAAGTAAAGTACAGAGTTGAGTAAATGTTGAAAATATATACTAAATAAATATTAAGATGACTCAAAAATCGTTGAAATCTCACGAGATTCTTGTTCCGGGTGCACTGTAGTAGTTCCGAGTAAAGTTGCTCCGCCTGTTCTGTAGAAACTTCAAAAGTTCGACGAATAGTTCCCAATAGATGCTCCCGCATACTATCCAGCAAGCCATCGCCTTCTTTTTCCCCGGCTACGCTCTCCGTCGCATACCTTTGGGACAATCAACTTTTAATGCACGGATCTTTCTATAAAAACAAAATTCATAAAATAAACGAACAGTGGATAGCGCGGATAGATAGACAATTGCTATTCATAACTGACTTATAAAAAGACTTATGAAGCCATTATGACCAACGATTGATTGATGCATTACTTGTGCATAAAAGCTATCAGGTCAGCTGCTCGTCCAGAACCGTCGCATACAACAACAGGAACGGGAGGATCGTCGGTAACGTATTCAAGAACTGCTCGTATCGTGTTGGTTCCTCCTTCGATTACCAGCGCAACAACAGGGATACTACTGTGCGTGTCTATAAAATGGTTACAAGTAATCAGTTGTTGGTTGAATAAAGGCATTGTATTATTTAAATGAGAGAATCTGAATTCGTTCTTACAAGGGTGAAGCTTTTGGTTCGAAATATGCTTTTCTAATTTTCTTCTGAGCATAATTTCCGCTCCGTATCTTCCACCCGTCCCATTATCAACCAGAAGAAAATAGGCGTGTCTATTATTCAGGACGGCGTACTTTGATCTGTAAATAAAATACTCAAACTCGGTATTCGTTGTTCAAAACTATGTGGTTCTCTCGGTTCAAATATCGAATATTGCGCTTCTATTACCTCGGAGAAGCAATGGAATGATAGGGAACGTCACGACCTCGGCCAACGAGCTCATGCCCATTCTCGAGAATCCCCCAAGGCGCTATGCCTATGCTCACGACTCTCCCTTGCCGCTGAGAACGTTCTAGAAGTAAAGCATCTCCGACTTGCCTTGTTACGCCTGAAAATGAAACAAATTTGTAATTAATTATACCTGTTGTATATTTGAATGTAAATTATTGAAGAAAAAGAGGCTTGTTTATTAATTACCAGTGTTTGTTCCACCCGTAAAAATCCAAGCACCCGTTGTCTTCGCAGCCTTTAGTAGACCCTTCCTAAGAACTTTCTTTAAGCTTGGTTGTAGTTCGAAATTTGATCGTCCACCGTGAACGGTGATCAAAAGTTTTGGTAAATCGAGACTCCATTCGTGCCTCAATAATTGAACGATCGGTTCTGGCCGGGTATCGTAAGCCAGCCTCACGTACTGAACACAGTATTGCATTAGATATCTTTTGCTGTGTGAGATTATTTAGGATTGAAAATATCAGTGAAGCTGGTTTAATATTTACCTGTGCTTTGGTGGGATGAGGTCCCCCCTGAAATTCTATTGTACCATAGGCGTCGGTAGGACCAACTCTTGTGTTTTTTCCGGGAGTCCATATCTCTCTCTCTGGCTCGACCTTTAGCTCTGCAGTTCCTGCATTGGCTCCAGAATTTGAATAGGTTTGTACATCTGCGCCAGTTCCGCAATGAAATGTGAAAGAATGTCCGCAGCAACATCTGGAAAATTATCAACCATCCCGAAATTTAGAAAGCCTTTTAGATGCGATTGGAGAAAAAATATAGCATTATAAGTATCGTATAATGATATTTCTCCTACCTCTGAGATAACTATAATGAAAAAAAAAAAGGGTGTGCAATTATTTTGTCGAAAAAAAAAAATGAAACAAAAAATACAATAGCATTACTGTAACGCATTATTTTAATATTCATGCGTAAAATGAACCCATGTGTAAAATGAAAACTATGTACGAGTATTGGAAAGAAAACCTTTAGCAATATAAATACACCAGTGATAAGAAAAAAAAAAAAAAAAAATAAAACCAATTATAAAAAGCAATGAATAATAATATCCGTTGAAGTATATATCGCTCAACGTAAGATGATTATCGTAAACGACGATCTCCATTTCATCTGGGCTCCGCATGACCAAAAAAACAATGTATTAATTTAAATATCCAGGTTTAAATAGGTACAGAGTTTTAATGGGATGTTATAATGGTCATAACTTGTAGTATAAAACTGTAGTATGGGAAAATGCTCTGCGCAGTTGTATTTCACATTAATAACACAATTATTATAATTTCCACAAGGCGGGATGGAGCATTCTAACAATAAGTCTCACCTCGATGTTGTGATCACGTCGTACTCAGCATCCTTATCTCCCTCTACCTCTTTCAACCTAAACACGCAACGAAACAAGGAAAAGTAAATTAAACTGAGAATGAATGAGCGAAGGTGAAAAGTGGAAGCAGTGAAAAAACTGCTTTAGCTAAACCGTATTATAAACAAATAATCAATATCATTGTGTATATTAAAATCATCGATATGATATTTAGAATAGATAAAAAATTTTTGCTCCACTTTAGTTCACCTTATTGCAGGAAAAAAAGAACGAAAAAAAAAAAAATAATTATAATCGAGTTAATCGAACGAAAATGAATATGTGCAAGCGTGATCGAATGAATTTCTGATTTTTTTACAGCTACAATTTAAAGAAAAGAAAAAAAAACGAACACACATAGCGACTACGTAGATGAAAACGAAATGATATAATATCATCACTTTGTTTCTATGTAATGTTAATAGATATTTAGATTTCAAATAATAGATAGAAAGTTAAATGTCTGTGCTCGACAAACGGTTCAGACTATCTAGGGTCAAAAGTTGGAAAGTGATTTTTCGACCATATAATAAGTTTTCGTGCATATTAATATACAATTTGTTATTGCCTCGAGAGTTATACCTAAATAAAATGTGAAAGATGGTAGAAAATTCTAATAAGATGTAGATATATAAAGCAAAATAAAGAATAAAGTTGAAACTAAACTACTCCATCCCCATTTATCAGTAATTATATACCTCAACGATTCATTGATGATCCAAAAGGTATCTTTGTCCATTTTAAAATGAACAGCTTCTGATTATTATTACCGCTTATACCTTATTCAGGATTAATATTTCATAATAGTTATAAGTTATAACATGCGATTAAAATAATTGCCTGCATAGTACGCCGATACATCAAATATTACGTTTATTATTAAAACATATTCATTAACTATCGTCTTTACTTACGTACGAAGAAATACCTTAGTGTGTAAAATTATCATAGAAATTATTTATGCCATTTATAATTCCCAAAGATTCCTCATCCGTAAATTTAGTCTCTTATTATTATATAATAGATTTAAGCATAATTGTTTACTGTTATTAATATTAATATACTTTTCCCATAATATGATATTGATAATCATGTATTAATTCATTTACAAGCGTTATATCTACTCACCTATGCTCATCTCGTGGACTAGGAATAAATTTTGCACATTCTCTCTTTTGAAAAGTAGCTTCTATCCAACTCCGCGCTGTTGTCTGTAATTTAAAAAAATTTTGATTCATTAATATTGAGGAGCTATAAATTTTCATCTTTTTACCGTTTCCTATGTATAGAATAATGTAATTATGTACAGTGAATATAAATTCATATAATTTTGGTCTGTTTAAAGGAATAAAAAAAAAAAAAAAAATTTAATACTCTATGCGCAAACATTTCTGATAACAGGCTGTTTACTTTAGTTAGTCATTGTTTAGTGAAGCGTTATTATTATTATTATTATTATTATTATTATTTTTTTTTTTTTTTTTGCATACTGGTATGCAACAAGTATTTTGAAACTTAAATCATCGATTAATATTTTTTAGCTACTGTTTAGTGTTTGTGAAAAATGCAGCATTTTGTAAAATAAAGAAAAGAAATTTTCAAAGGATTAAAGCCATAAATAATAAAAATGAATATTATTTACAGTTTGTAGAATGGGTTTATTAGCTCTACCATCCTTCATATCTGTCTGCGCAGATACCAATTCAGTAGTAAATGCTAAAATTTGATTTGAATAACTCTACCTTGACCTTCTTTCGTTTCACTTTTGGAGTATTTGCTCCACAAATCACACCGCCGATGGCCATCTTGATGCAAGATGAAGTGGTATTTTCATTCAGAAAAAGCCTAAGCTGTCCGTAAACTAAAAAAATTAAGTTATAACAAAAAACAGAAAAGACTAAAATTTTATTTATCGTCCATAATTAGATAGTCACCATTTCATATAGGTAGGTAAATTAAAATGAAGAAAAATGAATATATTTATTTTGTAGAAAATGTTCGTTTTTCACGTCGTCATATCGTCAAAGTTTTCAGTACCGCAAAATGATAAACTTTAGATAGTAGTAGAAAATTAACTTCAAAATTAATATAACACAAAAGTAATAAAGGCACTGGTACTAAATTATTTACAACAAAACTGAGATAGGACTGAACCGGCGAATGTCTAGTCAGCTAATAACAAGGAAACCACTGACACTGAATTACTCACAGCGATAAGAGATAAGGAAAATTAATATTAGGTAAAAAAATAAAAAATAAAGTTGTAGACTATTCAGTATTCGTATTTAATAAAAGCATTTGAAAATAATTATTCAACGAGTAAAAATAATTGCGAAAAAAGTATTCGTACCAAGTAGGTATCTAATCGTAATTATAATTCTGATCCATTGAGAAAATATCAGATACTCGTTGAAGAGATTAAACAACAATTAAGATATTTATCCAGGGTTTATAATAATTACGATTTTAAAACTATATAAGTAAATAATAATGATTTGAAAATTTATTTCAATGGTTTCTTTCAATTCATTTGAAGATGATTTCTGCTTTTAAAATCGTTTCCTTTTATCAAGCCTTTCAATTTTTTTGTTTATATTCGATTCCATTTGATTTAAATCGTGTCAAACTATAAGCGCAGGTGTAATAATCTAGTGATTTTTGGCAAAATCTAAATAAATCGTATTAAGCTATGCTTTGTTATTAATTCTCTGCTAAGTTATCACAACAATTGAAACAGCAAGCTTATTATACAAAAATGCATTTAGTTGTTTGTTGTGCGTCACACGATGAACAAAAAAAAAAAAACAGCTAAGAATTAATCTTGCTAATAAAAGAAAATGTGAGATTTTTGTGTTTTATGAGTAAAAATCGTTGCTTTTTTTTTTTTCTTTTGCTTATTTCGTTATTCCATCCAAGCTACTCACTACTCGGATTGGTTTGTTCTTGTCGATCATCCCCGGGAAATGAATGGTGAGACTGGAAGCTCAAAGCTCAAACTCTGTGTCAAAAAGTGATGTGGAACTGTTTCGATCTGTTCCTTTCGTCTTCCTCGCTTTACATAGTCACATTTATTGTGACAAGAGAATCGTCCTTTTCACGGAGCTGCAATTCTCAGCGTGCAATACAAATCTCTGTTACTGTTGACGAAAGAGCAAGGTTGTAGCGAAACTAGGAAATCAATGCCTGAAACAAAATGACAAAATTAAACATATATACTCACAGAGATCAAAAAATTTGATCACACGTTATGATTCCAAAAATAGAGATCGTCGAAGGTTGAAAAATATTCATGATTTTTTTTTTTTTTTTTTGCGTTTTCTGATAATAAGTGAACAAAATATAAAAAAAAATTTGAATTTCAAGGTATAAAAAGAAAAAGGTACAGATTTTTAATAATGTATATAAATTTCTTTTACCTTGTAGCAAATATCTTGCCGAAAATTTGCGATGTTTCAATTCAAATACCATATTGAACTTTAGTTGAATCTGTAAAAATCTGAGGATGGACCCTGAAGCATTGATGATCGTCTGTATAATCCAGATCTATATTTATATATTAAAAAATTTTAACGAAATAAGATAAAAAAATATTATTTTTATTTTCCTATAATCTGTGTGTTGTGTGTAATAATATATATATATATATATATATATATGCTATTGAAAAAAGAAAAAAAAAAAAAAAAAAAAAAAGAACCTTCGCTTAAACTTGAGACGAATTATTATTATTAGTATAATTCCAAATTTTATACGAAAATAATAATAAATGTAATACTATCTGAAATCTAAAGTAACATATTATCTTCTTATCTTATATTTATCATTTCTATATAGATATATATATATTTTACGTAAAGATTTATGTAGATTCTTCAAGTGTGAGAAAAAAGGACAGTTTAGACATAAACCAATCTTATTAATATATATATAGTATTTACTTTAGAAACACGCGCAAATAGAATGTGAGGAAAAATACTGTGGTTTAGCTCGTAGTATAAAATTAATACACACACATACATACATGCATACAAAGGAGACATACACAAACACACACACACACTACTCATCGCCACGCATACACGTTATAAATTCTTGTGTATAATATTCGAACTAGATAGATGAAAAAAAAATATTAGATATAAGTCGAATAAGTTGAGGTTAAAAATGTCTCGCGGTTTACTAAATATAGATTTTAAACCGTCTATATGCTATATACTTCGTACTATATTATATTATATTATATTATATTATATTATATTATATTAATTTATAATATATAGTATTATTATATATTTTTATATACGCAGGACTTACTCGCACAGTGTTTCTTATCTCTCGACTTCACACCACTTTGTATATATATATATATATATATATTATGTAAATGATAAATTAACACTCAATTAATATATACACAAATTTTTTTATTTAATGCATATACATGCGTCGCGACATTAACTGCTGACTAGCTTGTGACGACTGGTATGGTATATGATGTATAAGTGCTGCTACTGCCTATACCGCTGCTTGCTTATGTGCTTACGACGGACAACGTTCTTCTTCTATACCTTCTAGCTTCGATTATCCCGAGTTTAGTTTAGACTCTCTGTTATCCACAGAGTATATATATATAGCTATAGCAATTTTATTTTATAGATTCTATGAAGAAAAAAAAAAAAAAAAAAAAAAAACACCTAGATAAGTTAAAATTTGACACGAGTTTGAGGTCAACAACTAAAGAGGGAGAGAGATATATATGTATATCGATTACGAAAATCAAATTCTATTCATTCATAATTAACACGATAGTATTCTAATTCATATCAATTTACTATCGAATCCCCTAGTTTCTACACTAACTTATACCAAGGTCAGCTTTAAAACGCCGCGACAGGTGGTAATCATGTATAGTAACATAGTACGCACACACACATGTACAAATACCCTTCCCTTTAACTATTCTTCAACGATAAGCCAATGAATGATCTCGCTTACGTCAGAGAACAGCTAACAGCGCCTCGTAGCGTTATTCTTTCAAACTATAGTCAAAAATTAAATTATTCTCGCGAGATTTATTATTGGTTATAACCTAAACTCTAAACCCTGTATAGTAATAAACTCAATTAATACAATTATTTGGATGTGAATAGACGCTTGTAATATCGTTTTTCACTCACACAGTTCCGCCATGGAGGTATAATATGGAGGGCCAGCTGCGCCAGCGGACCTGACTCCAATTCGCGGTCGGAGAATTAACTTGCGCCGTGGCCGACAGGCAGCGCTCTCGTCGGCTTGGCTATAAAGACTCATGAATTATGCATTCCGGCAATAGGCGCGCTTGACACATTTGAATTATTTTAATCGATGGAATCGCGTAAATTCGATTATTTGCGTTGGGTAAAGGAAATGAGAGTACGTTGATATGTTTTTGAAATGTTTTCCGATGATTAATTTCCAGATTTTCATAGCAGAGGCTGTAAAACTGCTGTCACGCATGCAGCTATAATTTTTTTAGTTCTGCACAATTTGATTGAAAGAAATTAATCTTTTTTATTGTATAATTACGTAGGTATAAACCCCTTCGTCTATAGGGACGAATTGATCAGGTACAATTTCGAACTCCACTAGGTACCCAAGAGGTCACGTCAAAATACACGGAGAAAATTTTATGGTAAGGGCTCTCATACTGTACAGGAATTTCGATGTATTCCGCACTTTTCAGAACTAGGACTATAAGTATGTTAACCATAACTTAAGATATGGTAACCATTGCCTCAATTGTGAGAATGGTTACCATACTTATAGTCCTGGTTCTCAAAAGTGCGGAATACATCGAAACTCTTATATACAGTATGAGAGCCCTTACCATGAAATTTTCTCCGTGTACGAATAACTACGCACAATATAAAGATTTTGAATTGAAAATTTGTTGATAACTTTTTCAATATATGAACAACTACTGGTTAAAAATTAAAAATTCTTAATATACTAGTTTGGATGAAAAAAAATCTTAAATACTGGCCTCCCTTGCAGCCTTCCAATGTATGATGACTAATTAATTATATGAGTGTATAACCATGATAGCTATTTCCCTAATTATTCGCCTGCGCCTTGGAAATAATCTAACTATACTTTCCTTTTATCAGCACCGTCATTTCAAATCTTCTGGAAAAATTACACATAAGAATTATCTCGACTGTAGTTTCCATCCCCAAAGTCCAGATAATAAGTGTTTTACCTCTCATTTGAGTAGATGTAATGCTACGACGTGTTTTCCCCGTAATAACTGGAATTAACTCTCGAATCTTACGCAGTGCATTACCAGAAGATTACCTGTTACCTAGTGAAGGATATGACAACTCTTTAAATCGAGCACGAGCACGATAAATCACTTTTATACAGTTATTAATTGTTACATCCCGTGCAATTGCCATAGAATTGCTGCGCTTTTCATTCAAAAGTATAGCCATGCCGCCCGAGACGCACTCCAGTGGCGGCCTGCCGAACTATTTCAGCGACCGCGAATCGGGATCCAAAATTGCGGTCGAACGGGGGGAAGCTGGCCCTCCATATTATACCTCCATGGTTCCGCTGCACAGCGCTTTGCATCATCCTGCAGGAACTTTCAAATTCTGCATTGTGACGCTTGAGGGCGCAGCGCGTGCACTCATATAGAGTTTTTACCATAGAACTGTTTTTACAGTGCTCTACCACTGATTACAGTTTGACTGTGCCGAGCACATCGTGCCCTATGGTTGTCCGGTGGGACATGGGAACGTACTGGAAACTTGTATATATGTGGAACCTGGTGCTGCTATGGTGCTTGTGAGAGCGAAACAAAACTAATGCGACGCGTAGTGGCGCAGAGAGAAACTGTTTATGTGTTATGACGCCACACTCGATTTCGCGTCGTATTTCCACTTGCATCTATGATTAGAATACACTGGAGACTTGAATACACGACGTGCATCACCAATGCAATACGCTGCAGCGAAAACTGTATGAGTGGAAAACGCTATAAGACAATATCGTATAAAACCTAATCGAAAAAATTGAACAACAGCAACCTTAACCCTAAACTAAGTAAGTTTAAACAATACTTTAGCTCGTAAGTGAGGTTATGTCTATTTGATTTAATTGTTGAATGAACAGTAATAATGGGAGAATCGTTTTCTAATTTGATTTAAACAACAGATTATTAGTCACTTTTCAACAATCTTTGTTAAATATGTTGTTTATATTATAATAAGCTTTCGCACGATTCTAACCTAAAAAAAACTGAATCTAGGATTTAGGAAAATGAATTAAAATGAAGGTAATAAATTTCAGCTAAATATGTCTTCGTGGAGGAGAGCGGCTAAAGCGAATCAAAAAACTCATCGCGAACGTCACCAGCCCGAATCACGTTCTCACTTGGGTTTATTAGAAAAGAAGAAAGATTATGTAGCTAGAGCGAACGATTATCATGAAAAACAATCGACGATAAAATTGTTGAGAAAACGTGCTCTGAATAAAAATCCTGACGAATTTTATTTCCATATGATAAACGCTAAATTAAATAATGGAATACATAGAGAAAAGGAAAAGGATGAAGAGCATACAACCGATCAGATAAAACTAATGGAAACTCAAGACATTAAATACGTTTCTTATAAAAGAAATATAGAGGCTAAAAAAATTGACAAATTACAGAGCCAGTTGCATATGATAGACGCCGCTAATGAGACTAAAAATAAACACCTTTTTTTTACCGATAATAAAAAAGAACTCAAAGAATTTGACGTCGCAAAGAGACTCGATACTCATTCTACTCTGTTGGGGAGACGCACTAATAGGCCGAAATTATCTAAACTTAGAGAAATGAAACTGCCTGATATCGACGATAAAATGATGGCTAAAATGGAACAGCAGAAACATATGGCTTACAAAGAATTGCATAAAAGAATAGACCGGGAAAGAGAACTTACCATTATTCAACAGAAAATTGAAGTTAAAAGAGCTTTGCAAGATAAAAATGTACAAAAACCTAAGAAAATTAAATCTAGCACTGCCAATGCACCGGCTGTTTATCAATGGAAGTTTCAAAGAAAACGATAAAATATTTGTACAAACATTTACTAAAATAAATCTGATTTACGTTTTGCTATGAAATTTTTGTATTTATTCTTTCCAGATTTATAGCATATCTGGGTCCAGCCCTTCTCTAATTTATGTTAGGCATTTTTAGTCAGAGTTTCATTTTTGAATAATCTGTATCTTTTGATTACTTTTTATTGGTAATTTAAAATTGAAGAAATGATTGGAAAAAATATATATACTATAATATACTTAGTTTTGGGGTGAAAGCAACGATAAAGAAATAAGTATGATGAAATGAGTGAAAATTGATATGGATATACGTATGAAAGAAAAGATCACTAAGTAAACTGGATATAAATTTATTCTGGAAATATAATGGCTCCATCCGAAAAATCTGTGGTAGTCATTTCGATGATTTTGCTATTAGGATGTAGTTGAATTTTCGGTCCCACGGTTTCCAGTTCTTCGACGCTTCTATCAAAAGTCTGAAGCCATTTATTCTGATCGATCGGTCCGATTCTTGAAGCTATTCCAAAACTGGGTGGCATTCTATCAGGAAAACTGCTTGTCCTGTTATCGTAATTGTTCGGAAAACTCGGGAGGATCGGTATGTCTATCGAAGGTCCGTTTTCTAATACAAGAAACGGGGGTGGTGCCGGAAACCCATAGGATGGTGATGGTGCCGGAAACCCATAAGATGGTGATGGTGCCGGAAACCCATAAGATGGTGATGGTGCCGGAAACCCATAAGATGGTGATGGTGTCGGAAACCCATAAGATGGTGATGGTGCCGGAAACCCATATGATGGTGTTGCCGAAATTGGTCGTAGGGTTGCAAGTTCCGTCTTATTTCCATTGCGTACAGGTATCAACGCATTATTCGATGTTGAAGAGTCCACTATTATAACATTTTGTGACCCTTGTTCAGACATCGGGATCGAGATTGTATCCTGATTGACGATTCTAGGACTTCTATTTGATGCACGATTATTAACCAAAGCTTTGAAACTTTTCTTCAGATTATTGCCAATTAGTTTTGGTATCCGGTTTTTTCTGCTCCTTAAAATCACCTGCATTTTCATCGCAGAATTGCTTTGCTTATTAATGTTTCTTCTTGCACGACGATTCAGTTTTATGGAAGGATCATTTCCTGAGGCGACTCTTCTGTTATCAAAATCTTCCCGAAATTGAAATTTCATTGCTGAAGAATGGCGATTACTTTGTACTTTTTGTTTGTCTACTAACTGATGGACTTTTTCTTTCATAATATCCTCAGATATTTCGTTAGTTGGTAAGATATTTATCGCCCGACTATTTCGAACTGGTTTTAATTTGGCCATATTTAATCTGCTTTTTATCATTCGAACTGCAGATCTCATTTCTCTTGATTTTTTTGACGATATCCAATTCAAAAATCCAGGAACTCTTCTGCTAATTCTTAAAACAGCCGCTCGACCTTCTCCCCTTACCAATTGACCAGATGGCATTTGTCTGGCGAAAAATTGTCCTGTTTGCATTTGACCTCCGACAAATTGTCCTGTTGGCATTGGTCCTTGTGGCATTTGTCCTGTTGGCATTTGTCCTGTTGGCATCTGACCTGTTGGCATTTGTCCTGCTGGCATCTGACCTGTTGGCATTTGTCCTGCTGGCATTTGTCCTGTTGCCATTTGTCCTGCAGGCATTTGTCCTGTTGTCATTTGACCTGCAGGCATTTGTCCTGCTGGCATCTGACCTGCTGGCATTTGTCCCGTTGCCATTTGTCCTGCAGGCATTTGTCCTGTTGTCATTTGTCCTGCAGGCATTTGTCCCGCTGGCATCTGGCCTGCTGGCATTTGTCCTGCTGGCATCTGACCTGCAGGCATTTGTCCTGCCGGCATTTGTCCTGCTGGCATCTGACCTGCCGGCATTTGTCCTGTTTGGTTAGTACCTCCGGGCATCGCAGGCATAGTTGTTGTAGAATTAATAGTTGCAGTAGAATTAACAGTTGCAGTAGAATTAATAGTTGCAGTAGAATTAATGGTTGCGACACTGATGCAGTTGTAATTTATGAGCCAGTTCTCAGTCTTGGACGTGATGTCCATTTGCATGCAAATTGTTATCGATCTAAAACAGCGTTCAATAGACATGAATATAATTAATTATTTTTTTTCGTAAAAAACTATAAATTACTGGCTAAAATGTATAATCTCTAAAACTATACCCAGACGTACCTTGGAAATTGAGTTAGTTCCATAACATCGACGCAAACGAAAGAATGAAAGCAGTCTGGGATCGAGGTGCAAATTTTAAAAGCTCTGTAATCTATATCAAACAAAATAATTTATTCATTCGATGAGAAAATGCAAAAAATTTATGTAACATATATTTTAACATTAGTAATTTATAAAATTGTTACCTATGATTGAGACGTATCGAATGGTGTTCGAACCCAACGTGATGCTCATACTCAGACCAGTTTGCGTATAATTAAAGTTCACGCAAACTAAAGAATCAATTGGAAAAAAAAATACCATTTGTTTAATTATTGCTAGTGATTGCAACGCATCATAGGATCTCCACTTTTAACAACCATTCAAAGGACTCACGATTTCTTGCGATTCCTCGAAGTAGAAGCGTAACGCTCTGACAACAGGAGCAACTAGACGTGGTCGGACATGAGCATGATCTTTGATTTATCGAAACTGTTCTTTGAAATAAAAATCCACTTGACAAATGTGTCCCTAGAAAAAATAACGTGTGATTTTCTGATTTGTAATTGAAAATATGAATGTATTGTTGTAACAGCTGCAATTCGTATGTACGCACTTCCCATCACAGCGGCGAGTGGTTTGATCACCGAAAAGCTTCCAGAGATTAAAAACATCGCTACGCAACAACTGAGCAATAGCCAATTTCTCATTGTCGAAGTTTTATGATCGTTGATAAATGATATTTCAATTATTATTAAAAATATACGCTTCACAGCTTTGGAACTATATAAGCCAAGATTCAATACTTTGAATAACTGATGGGATACTCCGATGTAACGGTGCAGGTTCACAGCGAATATTCCATCGCGAATAAAGACACACTGACGAATAATGAGCAGAAAAAGTTGCGTTTGAACAGTGGTAGCTGAACTGCGGGGAACAGTTTGAACAGGATGCAATTATCTTGTGAAAAAGCGCGTTTGAAATTATTTTCAGTGCGTTGATGGTCCTTTCATGCTAGTTAATACCACATCCGTAAGAATTGTAAATCGCATTGTCGCATTCGGTGCATTTTTACTATCGCAATTACTGCTCAACACCTATGTTTATACATAATACAATTTAAACTCATGTCAACCTATTTATCCCACGTGTCAAGGTAAATACAATATTTTTTTTTTTTTTTTTTTTTTTTCTTTATTTATTTCATTCACAATTAAACATTCTTTCCACGCGAACAGAAATTGTGCATACCTATATGTACTACAATAGTGTTATGAAAAAAAATTAATTTCTCATTTATAGTAGCACAAGGTCTGATCATATTTTTTCATAAAAGATAATGAACTGAAACTGAAGAGAAATTTTTCTTTTATAACTGCGTCGCGAAATAAATTTCTTTAAAATGCATAAATATGCAATATTTTCGCATCAATCAATTTTGAATCACACAATCAGATTGGAGAAAGAAAAAAAATAATAAAGGCCGGAAAATTGATAGTTTCGTGAATGATCGACCGAAAGATAAAAGTCACCGAGATTGATAGTTTATCTAAATAAGCCAAGTGCCGATGTGATAAACTTAGCGTTTATATTTTGTGTGGGTTAGTGCGCTGTGAAGCGCAAAGCTCGTACCATCACGCTTAACTATATGACTTGGAAAGAAGTTGACGATAAAAAAAAAAAAAAAGAAAAAAAAAAACGCAACTCGTATAACTGAATGATAATACTGGAAGAAGAATTTCATGCAGTTACATACTGTTTATATCATTTATTTCTATCTGGTTGAAGTTCATAGTTACATTATGTATGTGCGAAGATAAGCAACTATTATCGATACAATATATTCGTTAAACTATGAATCGAGCATAGGTCAAGATTGAGGAATACAGAATCCAGTTATAAAGCTATTGGTGTATATTGAGTGCGGATATAATTTCCTAGTGAAAATTCTCTCATATCGCGATATTCTAACACATATAGAATACCATGATCTTCTACAAAGTGAAAAACCTCGAACAACACGCCTTTCTCACCCATCCGGAGCCCGTTTGGACAAAAATAAAAAAATTCCTTCGAGAGGCTTGGCAGTTGCTGATAATGAGAGAATTTATATCACAATTTGCCTTCGAGATTGACTATCTGTGATGCACTGTTACGCAACACGAAATAACGAGATGCGATTATCAGCGAATGGTGAATTCGCTTATGTTAGTGCCATAAATTTTACTGTACATATTTCGCCACATATATATAATATATGTCTAAATCAGTAAATTGTTGAGCATTATTTAAATAATTATGAAAAAATCTCTTTCATTATGATTTTCTGCTAATCTATGTAATAATGTATATGATTCGATTTTATTTACATGTCTCAAATATTACAAATATTATTTATTAAATATTAAAATTATCGGTGCAGTGAGATTGGTTATTTTTTTAAGTCAAGGTCAAATACACCCTCATCATCGTCGTCGTCGTCGTCATCACCGTCACCGTCACCGTCGTCGTCGTCGTCGTCGTCTTCGGACTCGTCGTTATCCGCGTCGTCATCATCATCATCGATTGGTTCAGGCAACCATTGGAGTCCTAAACCTCCGCCATCCTCCGGTGCAAGAGCAGCCACACCGTTAGCTCCAAGCCTAAGACAGTTTAGGCCAACCTGTGATTGAAAAAATCTTTTTTACTTGATGCATCGATTAGCTAATATAAATGATCAGCAAAATAAATTCTAACAATCTGTAATCAATCTCGAAAATGAACACCTAGACAAAATCAGATTTGATTGAGCGAATGGCCATCGATCAATAAGTCATAATTATCGAGTCTATAGTCGTACCGGAAATCGGTATGCGTGTATCTTACACTTTAAGCAGGTCATACTCTAGGTCAAACTATCCTTTACACTTAGCTTTCCTATTCCATTATGGCTGTAGCGAACTAGTTTCAGAATTAAAAATATCGTACAGAGAAATCGGCACGATGAATGGACTTTACGGCACTATATGTGCCTGGCACGTTAATGACAATATAATTTATTGTTTTATTGGTACTATATAGACGAGAGGGAAAATACTAACAAACTAATCAAAGCGACACGTGCTTATAGTCAGGCTTATCGCAATCAGCTATTTATTTTTTATTTATTTTTCTTATCACTATACACGGTCTTTTTTATCTTTGTCTTATCGATATCAATCAATAAATAGGTACATCACCCCGATTAGCTAACACTTTCATCATTTCAATCTAAAATTATTGCGACAGCGATGCGATTAGTTCGGGTAAGAAAAAAATAAAATAAAATAAAATGAACGTAAAAATGAAAACAGACACGAATCTGCAGTGGCGACTATTAGTATATGTCGATCGAGGTAATGGAAGTATAATTGCATGACCCAATTCATTTTGCACATACGTAGTACATACAGAGACTAGAGCAAGGATGATAAAATGATATTACGAACCTTGAAAAGCGTAGTGTCCTGGAATTGTCCCTCCATGTTGACACACGCGTGTACATTTTTACCCTGGAAATAAATGTTGTAGAATCTCACGCACGCCCTCACAACCGGAATACGTGGAACCGGTACACAGAAAGGACTCGGATTTTTACCTTGCAAAAGAAAATGATAATAATATTTTATTTTGTTACTCATTTTGCAGCGTTATCCGAGGAAAATCACCGACTGCTTTGACAAAGAGTTGAAAAAAAAAAAAAAAAACTATAAAAAAATCCAAAAAACTAAAGCATACCGGAAATGCTCCTCGTATAGAGAACTCTATCGTTCATTAGAACGTTCGCTGTGAACCTGAACTCATCTGGATCATATGTGATGTTGACACAAGCTTTTTGGCGAAAAGTACTGAGCAAAATTCTCGAGCAACATCCACACAGTCCGTTTGCACACTGGCATGGTCCTTGTCTGGTTGCAGTCACTTGAGTTTGTCCAGTGGTCGAGTTTCCCGCGGCTTGCTTCGAAGCAAGCTTAAGGATTTTGGTAGGATTAATCTCAAGCTGATCCTGTTCAGCTATAGATCTAAATACTTCGTTTTCTGCCGATAAAGTTTGGAAATCCTCTGTCTGGGATTCTCCACTCCGACACAGCGCAATTAATAGGATAAAACCAACGCCGAGTGCAGCCTTCATTTCAGTTTTATCTTATAGACGTTAAAACTATCGGAATTTCTTTAAGGATGTTAAGTTAATACGACTTATGTCATGGCGAGACTATAACTGAAATAAACGTCCGGACTTTCCGACTTCGAAGAGGATTCGATCGCGACTGTTCGAACGTAACGAATACGGGGATGACCCCAATATGAGGAGAAATTTAGGTCCAGTTTCAAACGCTCTCCTATACTCTTATCGTTAATTTATTATCGTTTCAGGCATGATTAAGATTTTCAGACAGCATCGAATTACATATATTCAAATTTTTCAGCATTCAAAAACCAATAACAATCTTAGCGTAAAAATAAGTCATTCACTTTAACTCGCACCATTTATAATACACAGAAATGATCTTTCGTTACATCCACTTCAACATCTTCATTGATCATTGCACGTGACTTAGGTATTAATAGGTAGACACGAATTATTAATTCCAAGTAAAATGGTATTTAGAAAGTAACGGAGTTTAATAAATAAATATGTAGTATCCTTACAGATATATTACAAACTAATGATTCACACATCCTGGTACACATACGTATATACAAGGTGATTCAAAATAACCGAACCACAAGTCATGGGTGGATTTCCTATATGGGAATCTAAGATTAAATTCTCCTTCACCATAAATTCGCGGGAAAGATGATTTCCGAGTTACCCTAGGGTCTTAGTAGACTCATTATAAACCTTACACGTGATCATGATAGGGCCGATTCAAGAGAGTAAATTAATCAATCCCCAAATTCAAATAAAGTGTATTCCTATCTAAGTACTACCTCTGACTCGGATGGAGATTTCATATTCATCCACGATGTGTCTAAGGTCTTTCGCTCATGATCTGCTATGTGATTAGTCAGCTAAAGACGTTTCGTATAACTCGGAAAATATCGGTCCCTCCAATTTTTGGTAGATTAATTTTAGTCTTAGATTTTTATGAGGAATGAACCGGCCATGATCTGTGGAGCAGTGATTCTGAATCACCCTGTATATATATATATATTGATAGAGTTTAAAATTTGAGTTGGCCGATATTTTCCTCTTCATCGAGATTGACAGAAGAAGTAGTGCTGTCGACCCCAGCCTCTGATTGATTAGTCTCAAAATCGACTACGTCGTAAATTTCTGGCTCGGAGATCATCGGAGAAACATAATCAACATCCGGATCATTATTACTTCCATTACCCCCTGGTTTTACCCATGCGATACCGTCAGCACCGATCTTAATGCAATTGAAATGAAGTACCAGAATCGGAGACTGTATAACTCTGGTCTCGAAATCCATACATGCCTGGAGATTGTTGCCCGGCATATGTATGTGGTGAAATCTAACGCACATTACGATTGCAGGTATGTACGGAGCCGGTACGCAAATCGGTGGCGGATTTTTTCCTGAAAATGAATGAAGTAGAAAAAAATAATAGGTACATGTTCAAGAAAAACTCTGTCCGGATTATATTGTTGAAGAATATTATATATGTATAACTGCTCACCAGATATTTTGCTCATGAGAATGTTCTTGTCGTTCACAGCCACCTCCATCTTGATAGAAAAATCGTAAGGATCATATGTGAAGTTGGTGCAAGCCGTTTGGTCAAATTTAATCCTTGTGATATTTATACCAGCGCAGCATCCGCAGGATAAATCCTGACAGGCACATGGTAAGCTCCGAAATCCAATTCTGGTGTAAGGAAGTCTTGTGGAGTCTTCAATTTCGGTTTCTAGCGTTATATTAGTGACAGGATCGTAGTAGGCGGTTTTGTAATTATCAAAAACTGGAAGGAAATGAAAATTGACCGGTTATAGCGTAGTCCCATAAACCATGGAATTTTTTTTTCTTGTCTTTTGTGAAAAGTTTTTTTAGATAGGAAAAGTGTCCCCCAGATTCTCGTCACACTGCATCCCAGTCGCGGATTAGTTGCCATAGCAACGTATCCAGCATCCCAGATCAGCAAACGCCTTCGAGAAGCCAGTGAACTCACATGGCCCTCAAGGTCACGGTCAAGCAGTTCCTATACTTTCCTTTTTACACCGTATAGGTACACACACATCCCCATATTGCAGGCATACCGCTAAGGATACACTGATCAATTTTCACCAAAATTGGTCTGAATTATTATCCTACCTTTTCTCTGATTCGCGGTTAAAGCTGTCTCGTATGATTGTATCAGAGCAAAAAACGTCACCAAGCAAATGATGATTAATTTCGCCATTTCTTTGTTCACACACTTGAGCGAGGGTTTGAAATACAACCTCCGCCAAGCAAGGACGGGTTTGAAATGACTGGAAGAGGTGTGCT
This sequence comes from Tenthredo mesomela, assembly GCA_943736025.1. Lineage (NCBI taxonomy): Eukaryota > Metazoa > Arthropoda > Insecta > Hymenoptera > Tenthredinidae > Tenthredo > Tenthredo mesomela. The sequence continues at coordinate 3,063,087 of OX031022.1, forward strand.
TGTAGATGCGTATACTGGTATAGAGATATATGTACCTACTCAAGGAATCATCAATATGCGTTACCCGCTTTCGATAGAAAGTCACAAATCATTTAATTTTGCATAATTCTGCAATGAGTTATTCCGTTAGAGTGTTGGACTGTTCTTTTACATTGACCATGCAGGATCGACTAATCGTTAATGAGAATTGACGATTAATCCGGATATCAGCACGGTCATGAAAATATGGAAAAAAAATGAAGGGTTATCAATATAGATACTCGTTTATTTTAACTTAGAAAGATAATAAATTACATAAATACAGATATTAAATACATAAATATCATGTTAGTACGAAATAAGTTATTACTATCAACATTTTTTATGGCTGAGCTCGTGGAACGGTTCTTATTCATTTTTCCTATTCCACATAATCGCTTTACTATAACTACAAGTCGAGTGGCAATTCCAACTTATCCACTAAACTATGATCTAATGTTTCGTCTAAAGTCTCATAACTTTGCTTTGACGACCGCTTCTCATGTGTCTCTGCTGTCGTTTCCTCGCCAACATCTCGGCTAATCCAAAACCATAGTCACCATCGTCTTCTTCTGGGTCTTCAGCTTCGTTGTTAGAAATTTTATCAACTTTTCTCTTTTTCTTAGCATCGCTTGTCAATTCTGTTATCAGAGCATCCTCTTCCTCGTCATCGTCATCGTCCACGAGGCTTTCCTCATCACTTTCGATCGCCTCTAGCTGATCGTTTCCAGGCTTTGCTGAGCTGCTATCTTCCTTTTCGTCTTCATCATCATCATCATCATCCTCATCCGCAGTCTCATCAACTTCTGCTTCTTCCTCCTCCTCATCTTCCCCATCCTCATCCACAGTTTCTTCTTTCTCGTCTTCGTCCTCGTCCAAACTACCGACTCCTAGGATATCCTCATCATCATCATCCTCCTCCTCCTCCTCCTCATCTTCGGATTGTTCTACCTCGTTTTTAACCGGATCAGGTTTACTAACTGGCTTTTTCTCGTCATTTTGTATAGCATTTACAGTGCTGGACGTAGCTGTGGGCTTCTTCACTGGACGTCTGTTAATTTTATTAACAATAATCGATGGCTTGAAAACCGCTTCTTCCGGCTCGATGACTACTTCTTCTTGAATCGAAGACTCCGCAGTCTGAAGAACGGCATTTTCGTGTATGACCGATCCTAGCGGTATAGGATTCTCCGAAGTGGCTAAAGACGTTGGTTCATCTGCCACAGAATCGGTGTGATGATCCTCGACGCCAACGTCTTGAGAAAGATTCGTAGCTGGTATTTCTTCCTCTACAGGTTTCGGGGCTTCCTCAACTTCCGGTTTTATCGGGACTTCGTTTTCGGAGGGAAGTGATTCGACTATGGTCGGAGTCTCGCTTATCGGTTTTGTTAAAAGAGGAATAGAAATCGGTATGGGAGATGGAGTTGTAACTTTCGGCTTTTTTGGGGGAGAATCATCGTCCCCGAAAATATCTAAGAGAGATCCAAATCCCAAAATGTCATCGTCGTCGTCATCGTCCTCATCCTCCTCTTCATCGTCAGCGGAAGATGATGGAACCCTGTTACCAGACGGTACAACATCATCTTCGTCTTCGTCTTCGTCATCGTCGTCGTCGTCGGATCCAAGACCAAAAATATCGTCGTCGTCTTCATCGTCGTCAGAACTTGAGTCGGATTCAACGACTGGCAGAGGCTCTGCGGGACGTAGTTTCAGTCCATCAGGTCCAAATCTGAAATTTGAAGAATCGATCGATGAATAACAACGCCTTTTCTTTTCCTTCAAAATTTTTGTGATTACATATTCTTTCATCATTTTACTCATACCTGAAGCAGCTGACTCGTAGACTGGCTTCCACCCGATTAGCAGATTCCAATTCGAGTCCAAGACAAGCTTTGAAATGGTCTGCGGCTTCTCTCTGAATCGAGTAAATTCTTCCACAAAATTTCGAGAAACCTCCTGGCAAAGGTACGCATACAGGTTTTGGAGCTTTGCCTGAAATTAGCGAGAAGTTAAATATTAGAGAATGAATATTCGGTGAAACGTTGATATAGTAATTGGTGTAAGTATACAGTAGAAATTCGATATTCCTGGAAGTGTTTTGCGTCAGAGTGAAAGAAAGGAAAAAAAAAAAAATATCAGTGAGTCATATATGGGAGAAAGTAGTCGTCGACTACTTCCTGATGCACAAACAAAGCGTGGCGCGAGAAACTAACGGAAATCGGCCAACATACAAACACTCACATACGTCACATGTCATATTCTTTAAAATTCATATCCAGTATATGGACATACCGATATATTCCGAGATAATTATTATAATGTTTACTAACCATTCACTACAGTGCTGGTCAAGATGTTATCTCCGAAACTTAACTGCAATGCCATATTGTCACCCTTCAGATATTGAACGGAAGCACATCCTGAAAAGAAAAAAAAAATAACAAAATAGTATGTAATGTTATAGATATAAATCTGTTTTGAATAATTCCCACGTAGCGTCATGAACAGCACATTGTGATTAATGAGTGAATTGTGTGTTATATACCTGGTCCCTTCAATTGCACCACTGGTATATTGAAATCTCTGCAACAGTTGCAAATGTTATCATTGCAGGTACAGTATTTGTTCACATTGTCAGTTGCCTGTTTAAGGGATATCGTTGATACTCCAATGTGGCCTTGTTTCATCACGTCATTAGCTGCTCTAAGGACTCTGTCCAGAGTGATGACGTCGTTGCTATCTAAATAAAGGATTTAAACCGTGAAAAAAACGAACCTAACGATATCCACGATTATTAATTCATTAAGCAAAACCAGCTGGACATTTTCTCATACGAACCAATTACTCTGGCATAAGCTGCAAAAGCGACGAGTAAGAATATGAGCAGAAGCTCAAACACCATCGATAATCGCATGATGATGAATCGAACGTTTTCTTTGCTTTCTGTAATAATGAAATAATTTTTCTTTTTCTTTTATTTTTTTCAACTTTAATTATGAGGTAATTAACGAGTCGCGGTTATCACCGCGAAATATCTATAGCAACAATATTTCAAGCTAGTGAATTTATAATCCCTTTGTTTCAACCGCGGGATATAATGCAATTAAATTAAAAATGCAACTCAATTACTCCGTGTAACAACACCGAGTGTACAGTCTAATTCATATGGCATATACGTATAAATACGTATAAATGTATGATACGGTAGTTTCTCGTGTAAAACAGCGTTAAATCCTGCGCGGTCCTTCGGGCGTGACCGAATGGCCTACATCCTCGACGGTCACGGTCAAAGACCACTTTGAACCGCCACGAAATATCTAGAACTGTATATACCAAGTAACATCGACGATGGCCGTACAAGTCAAGGAAGTACTTCTATATGGTCAACAAATGGAAGAACTTGGGTCCTCAACATGGCTAACTGGGCTGAACGCTTTAGCATTAATGTCACGATCTGACTCCACAGTCTGGGATGCACGATATGTCGCTGCATACTATACACATACCGATATGTATACATATATGTACGTGATGGTATATATAAGGGATTGAACTACTGTTACTTTCCAATTATTTTTACATCAATTTCAATTTTAATCTAAAAAATTTATACTAGAAGAAAAAAAAATAAGGATTCGTAGGTATCAAAGACAGATTCCGCAGGAATAATTTAGGAATGAAATTCGACCCGATTTGTATAGATTGGTTAAATTTCAGTCTCTATATGCTCATTGTATCCGGGTTTATGAAAATTTTCAAGATTTTTTTTCATTTCGATCCCTCAAAGGGATGAATCGTCAGATTTTGGGAACGTGATTTTAATATGTATAACTGCAGGTTGCAGGATTGAGGCGAAACGACATCGAGATGAAAGATTGCATTTAGTTTAGAGTATATACGTTGGGGTCCGAAGTCGAGAGGATGATCCCCACCACGTTGAGACACGATAAGAAAGAATGAAAAAAAAGAGAGAGAGAGAGAGAGAAAGAAAGAAAAGAAAAAAGATTGAAAAAAAAAAAAAAAAAAAAAGATGTAACTTATAAAGTTGAACGAATTTCACTTACCTCAAAAATAAATGTGCCAAATATAAAATTCCTTTCGGTTGTTTACCAGAGACTAAATCGACCCTACTCCTGCACCGTATCTCTACAGTTGATTTTTCGACTCTTAATCTTACGGAGGCCAATGTCCAACTGAAGATTCCGCTTAACTCCCCCCAAGAGTTTCTTTAAGTCGGTCATCCGCAGGCCCCCACTTCCGTCCAACACCTCGTTCACAAACGGAAGGTAGGTAGCTATTATTCCTTTACCTTTATCACCTTCTATACTTATTTATGCACCACGACACACACTGGTTTGAATGGAGAAAAAAAGAAGAAAAAAATTGAAAACCAATCATCCTAAACACTATATTCCAGAGTTCGTACGTAATATGTGTAATGTGTATATATATGTACAACCGCATCGTAAATACGTGAGGATGCATTTTGTGCATCTAAAATCAGGACCTTGACTTAGGTACTCATGCGCAGCTTTGAAAAACTACGAAACATCGTTGCATGACGTGTCTTGGTATAATTTGAAATACTCATAAATATGGATTGGGCATTTATAAATTTGCTCTGCGGTTGTGCGAAAAAGTGAGAATTCTGTACCTGAAGAGATGTTGAGATCGTTTTTTTTTTTTTTTTTTTTTTTTATCAGAATTTATCCAATGGAATTATATTATTTAAATGAATACGGGTGAGTGTTGCAGAAATATAGGAATTGAAACAGGAGGATACACTGCAGGATGCACAGTTCTGCACATGTGTGTGTGTGTGTATTTATATACCTATAAGAGTAACTTTTCTCCTGCAGAAAAATATTAAGGTTGAATTTCTCCTGGTCAGACCGTACGTGACGTCACCGGTTAACCGAGAAAGGAAATATAAATAAATCTGTCAAAACACGAGGATAGGTGCTCGTTGGTATTTTGGTGGATAAAAAGACCTTTCTCCGGTTAGTGGGTCAAAGAAAGTTGTGCTCGGTATAGTGGTTTGCCTTGGATAATAATTTTTCGTCCATATCACCCTGTGGTCATCACATGACCAAGAATAAAAATACCGATATACTTTAGGACCCCGAACCTCGCGAACGACCAGGATGTGAATAAATTGTCCAAACTACAACGCGGAGATCGTTATGGAGTTCGTACTTTTGTCTTTACAGGATCTTTGAACCGACGACGATGGTCTCCCATATTGGACAGTGAGATATGTAGGCCAAGAGCTGGTAACAGGTTTTTATATAATCTTACGGGTATTCGAAGTCGGGCTCTTATAAGTCGTTAAACATTATTTATCTACATTATCTAATTACGTTTTGAATTCGATCGAGTTTATTGACTTCGTATTTCGCCCCCCTTTTTCGATTACGTTTTTCATAATTTATCAAAGATACAGAAATTTTTTTTTTTTTTTTTTTTTTTTCCCAAAACCGTAAACTCCGGAAATTCACCTGCATTTTTTTACACCTGTAATACATGCATATGTTGTGGGGCAGAAAATTCCTTATTTACTGATCGCGCTTACGAAAGTGACGGAATATAACAGTGAAAGATATTATACCCGGTGCAGCGAGAGAAGTGATGGTGACAAATTACGACGAGGAAACGCCTCGGATATCCCGTAGGATATAATAATGCGTACCGACGTTTATTTCAATTTTAAAGGTCGGGAGTTCAATAACCAGGCACAATGGACCGTTTAGAAATTCGCAACGCTCTTTTATATACACCCACGCTCGTATCGGTTGACAAAAATCGGCCTCGCCTCAGGTGACCGAAAGAACTTCAGAGCCGCAAAGACGTAAGTCGATTTCTAAATGTAATAAGAGCTTTCGTTTCTTAGCCAGACAATAACTGACGATGATCATCAGATCACTTAATTGTCCAGAAAAAAAAAAAACGAAAACAGAATACAAAAAAAAAAAGAAAATTTTTTCAAACTGCATAAACTGATGTAAAAAAAAATCTGAAATTTTTTAAAATTATTTGGACGTGCTTCTTCTTTTTTTGTTTCTGAAATTATGGAACTGATCATTAATCTTTTTTTTTTTTTTTTTTTTGGAATCAGTTTTTTGGCTTTTTCTTATAAAGACAAAAGACCCGAAAAAATGCGAGATCTTGTCGTATTTTCCTCGATCGAGGTAGGCTTCGGGATAAGTTAGAAGAGCTGGTAGTAGATGCAGGGAATAAAAAGGACATGAGACCTTGCGTAGCCAAGGTACCGATTCAGGTCACCCGGTAACCCAGATGAGGTTCCTTGCCGCCTTAGCTCGTCCAATGACAAGGTCTCCCCGCCGATCTCTGACCAATAACATCGCTTCTTTTCAACCCACGATTTACTCGGCGCGTATGAGAGTCGCGTGCTCGGTGTCTCGGCAGATTTAAGCCTGTTCCTTGGCGGGCAGGATCTCCGAGACGTCTGCCTTTTACAAATTTCCGTAACGTTTTCCGACGCTTTTTCACATATACGATTGTTATACACGTCGCGAAAGTTTTTTTTTTTTTTCTTCTTCTTCTTCTTCTTCTTCTTCTTCTTGCTTTCCACACACATATAATTATCACAGTTTTCTTTTCTTTTTCTCTATTACGTAGGTATATATATTCATAACTATATATACCTACCTGTGCCTGTATACGCGTGGTTGAAGTTAGTTTAGTTAGTCAGTCAGTCAGTCAGTCGGTCAATCAGTCAGTACGATTTTAATTATCATTTCACGTCACGTTTGAGAATAAAATAAAAAAAAACCGTTATTTATAACCGTTAATTAAATTAGAAGAAGGAAAAAAAAATAATAATTATATATATAAATATATTAAAAAAAAAAAAAAATAAGTAACAAGAAATTAAATAATATAACATGAATATCACGGTGAAGTTTTTCGTCCTTTGCTCAGTGATGGTAACCGTATCCTCGTCAGGAATTCTTGGTGAGATTTTACATAACACACAATGAAATTAAATTTATTAAACATAATATAGCATGAAATACAAGAAAAAAATAAAATAAAAAATCTTTCAGCAATTATTTCTGTGAATCTGGTGTATATAGACTTCCTCTTCACTGTCGTTCTATCTAGATTTTCTTAAGCAAAGATATTGCTAGAAATATTTATAATCCAGCTAGTATAATATGCTTATGCTACTATATATAATGAGAATTAATAAGAGGAATAAAATTTGATGAAAAAACTTATTCGAGTAGATTTTTCGAATATTGAAAAACCTTGTCGTATCAATTATTATAAAAATTGTTGAATCAGTAAATATCAGTGATTTAATTAAGATCAATTAATTATTGTATCGTAATGTGTATATATCTGTACTAATCAACTTTAAACGCTAAGTGGTTTCTGTACTAATGAAGATGTCGTTCACGTCTTGTCCCATTAACGTAGGAAAGTAACTCGCTAGAAATCCTCTATAATCTGGCACACTCTGCAACGGTATGTCAGCCTTATTTTTTTCTCCAAAGCAAAAAGAACACAAATCCAAATCCAAATCCAAATTCGAATTCGATTTCAAATTCAAATTCAAATTCAAATTCAAATTCAAATTCAAATTCAAGTTTAAATTCGATCAGCTGAAAGAACGTTCGACTATTTGATATGTCAGAAAGAGAAAAAAAAAAGGCATACGAGGTTCATAATACAGTTAGAATTTGGAATCTAGTGGTAAAGGTTTATAACAGTGAATATATCTTAAAATCTGTAAAAAAAAAAAAAAAAAAAAAAAAAAAAAATTATTTCAACAATGATAAAAATAAACTCACATAATAAACCACACGCAATAGATACCCTATTTTCTTGGGGACTCACTGAAACCGAAGCTCGATCTACAACACCACCGTCAAAATGTCTTTGTCAAGCATCCGGTTGCCTCTGCTGTGTCGACCTTAATTTAACAGCAGCCATTGACCTGGGAGGTCCTGCCTGTTTGAATATTAAACAAAAGGATGAAAACGTAACGTTGAATATGAGCTTCTCAGACAATCCGATGCACAACGCAACTATACGTTTAGGTAAATTTATGCAAATTTGATTACGCGCATTAACTGTTTGAATAAACATATGATCAAAAATACGTTTTTCATATTTTTTGAATTCATTGATCATAATAATTTTCTATTTTTGTTCTTTTTTTTTCTTTGTGTAGCTGAAGCAGCGAACAAGAGAACCTGCATGGACCTTTTGTCAGACTTGGCCCAAATCTGTGCAACTTTTACGTCTGTAAAGGAAACTTCATCTGGCCACGAGGGTTGTTTAGCTGTTGCACCAGCCCTCCTAGGTACTACACAGGCCGTATATCCCATAGGTTGTTTCAACTTCAATCAGGGCAACATTCGACAACTGGATAACGCAGTGTAAGTAAACCGTGATAGACGCAGTTTTCCACTATCGTGCGGGCGAAACGCAGCTTTCACCCGTGACACGACGTGGGTGATCATAAAATTTCTACATATGTACTAAGGCAAGGCGTATGGTCTGTATATGATAGATTTTTCGTCCTTTTCATATAATATGCACCGTAAAAAAAAAAAAATTGTCACATGCTTTATAATTATTAAAAAGAGAAAAAGGAAACGTTGAAAAAGAGAATCCTGTGGCTCCTTGTTGAATTAAAGACTCTTTTTTAACAGGCCGGAAGTACCTGAAGTACCCGATACTTCTGAGTCAACGGAAACTACCGAAGAGGATCAGGACTACGGCATAAATACTGAAGAAATAATAGCTGCTGTATCCGCAAGTGCTGAACAAGGAATTGCCCTGTTTTCTCAATGGCTTGGACTGAACTTAAATCCAAAATTGAATGAGACAACCGCAGTTGATCCTGAAGTTGAAGAATCTGATGAAACGTCCCCAGCGTCAGCTAGAAGTTCTAGAAAATTGGGAGAATTTCAGGAGGACAAAAGCGAGGAAAGATTTAAGCAAATTTTAAGCGCCCAGGATAATATACAGAAAGAATCTCCGAGGATTGGTCAATCCGTTGACGTTGAGACTACTTATGTTTACACAGAACCACCCCGTCCTGGACAATTAGTTACCGTTGTGCAACCAGAGGCGATCAAAGAACCGGAAGTACCGCAAGAAAATCTTGCTGTTGTTCCTCGCGAGTCTAGGAGGGGTGGAAGGGCTTATAATATTCATCAACATGTTAACGAGGTCTAGGGGTCTCGTTAATGGGGATGAAATTTATACGATACAGCGAAAAACTTGACTCCAGATTACATTTTTTCTACTTTTAAATGTAATTTTTATTTTATTTAATTTTTTTGAAATTTTAGCACCTCTGAATTAAAGAATCACGAATTTGAAGGAAAATTATCATCGATTTTTACCCAAAAAATTGCTACTTTTATTCTGTCTACCTCGTCGGTCATTAGAATCTAGATTTTTTTTTTTTTTTTTTTTATCGTATTTCATATATACGATTTAAGATAAAATGGAGAAACATGTTTGATTCTTTTTTCTGAAAAAATAAAAAATACCAATTTCTCATCTTGGAGATAAATTTTTAAGCATTGCGATAAAGCTGATCGATATATATATATTTACTATTATATAAAGGCACGATTGAATATGGTAAAGTTTCTATGTTTAATTTATTTATTACTGTTTATTTGTATATTAAGTTACACGATTGCATTTTCAAAATGTGCTGCACTTACGCGTCTCATTTAGGTACGCGTAATACATTATACATATATATTATATTATATTATTTAAGATAATTGTATAAAAGATATATATATTTATATATATATACATATATATATATATATTATATTATATACATGTATATATAGGTATATATATTGTATACGTTCTTTAAACAAATAAACAAAAATTCTAAAATATACATATATATATGCGTATTTATTATCTTTATTATATATTCAATCATCTGTATGTATATATAATGTATTATGTTATATTATATAATTATGTAAAACGATAATTATTATTGTATAAAGATTTGTATAAATATATCTACGTATAAGTTTGCGTTACGCGAAGATCGGTGATTATTATACGTGGACGTGTTTGCATTTTTTTTTTTTTTTTTTTCATTGTTTTATGTTTTTTCACTAGTTTTTTTCAAATGATCTTTATACCTGTCGATTAGGAAAATAAAAAAAAAAAAAATTCATAATATATAATATAGATATATATTATATATAAAAAGGTACATAAAGCTACATATACATATATTATAATATATGAGGAAAAAGGAATTTCGAAAAAATTTATATAACGTCAAAAAGATTTTCAATATACATAGTATATATATATATATATATATAGGTATATATATATCCGACGACCACCAATATTATTATTAATTTATCGTCAATATAATTATTGACTAATTATTATCATTTATTATCAAAAAATTACTTCGTTTGAGCGAAAATCTCTTAATTCTATAACTATATATAGTATATATAGTATATAGTATATATATATGTATAATATATTTAATTCATTCGTTACACCTTGGGGGATTCATTATACATTAATATTATATAATATATATAAATATATATATATATACTATAATAATTCTGGGTGTGTAAAAAAATAAGAAAAATAATTAAAAAAAAAATGGAAAAAAAAAAACAGACTGCGGGACTAGATGCTATATAAAGTGATTTAGTATGTGTCTTAAAATAAACACTATAATTATTATTTCGACGTTTATTCGTTTGATCGTTTTTTATTTTCTTTTCTTTTTTTTTTTTTTTTTTTTCTTTGTTTTTTATTATTATTATTATAAAATATAATTAGTTTTTTTTTTCTTCTTTTTTTTTTACTATTATCCTTTCGATTTTCAACATTGTAAAAATATTTTTCTTTTTTTTTTTTAACTCTCTCTCTCTCTCTCTCTATCTCTCCTTTTTTTTTTTTTTTGGGCTTCATCTTTGGGCGAGCACTGTCATTTATAAACTACGGTTAAAAAATAATTCGATTCTTAACTTGTAGTTTGGACTTTGGGTTTCCTGATTCATACACCGCGACTATTACATACTACTATTAATATCTATATAACTAAAATTATATACTAGTATATTATATCTTAAAATTTTATAATCGTTAGGCCTTCCTCTAGGATTTATAATATCATATCATATAATATATATTCGATCATTAGTCAATGCGATTCCATAAAATCCGGAACATCTATATTAATTATTTGACACAATTATACGACCGCGTATATATATAGTCATTCGCGGTTCAATCAATCTATCATAATCATATTATTAATAATTATTCATTGCAGATATAATTATTACATCGGTATAATAATTATATAGTATATATTTACCGGTCACAAGGTATAGAAATGTTATATTGTGATCATGATACACGCAGGTAGCAAGATTTGATAATCGCTTAATTTTCTTCACTTATAAATACGAGATTCACGTTTAATTTTACGATCCTACCTTTCACCTTTTTTTTTTTTCTTCTCTCGTTTTTTTTTTTTTTTCTTTTTTTCTTTCTTGCAAAAAATTCGTAACTTCTCTACGAATATACCTATAAGTATACAATACATAATGTAGTATATATTATATATAGTATGAAATCTATACCTTTGATATATATATTTTTATATATTTTCTACATACTATAAACCGTATATAATATAAGATGGTTTTTAATTTCTTTTTTCTTTTTTCTTCTTGTTTTCGTTTCTTTAATCTCCCGAAGAAAGATTTTTGATTTCACTAAAATCATCATTTACGAAAAAAAAAAAAAAAAAAAAATTGGCATATACAGTTCAATCGCTTTTATCAGCTTCCCATCCGGAATATATATATATATATATATATATATATATATATATATGATAATAATTATATACGTCTTCGTTGCTTTAATATTTCTTAATTAAAAAAATGACAGCCAATTTAACAGACAGTCCAGCCTATAGTAATAATATTAATATTAATATTAATATTAATAATAGCAATAATAATAATTATAATTATAATAATAATAATAATAATAATAATAATAATAATGTCAACAACAATAATAACAACAATAACAATTAATTTACGAAAATCTGCCGATGAATATTTACACTATAGTACCTACGATGGACCAGAATTGGGAAGCTGTGTTTCGAAATTTCTTTCTTTCTTTTTACTTTTTTTCTTTTCTCTTCTTTTTCTTAAAATCTTAATATCTATAGGGGTAATATTTGAAGATATATTCGTAACATTATTAATCAATAATATATATAGGTATAGCAGTATATCGAGATATAATAATAATTAGTGATGAATTTTTTTACGAAGGGAAAAAACTGTGCCCCACAAATATTGAATTTTTTCTTTTTTTTTTTCTTTTTGATATGGTTGCTTATATATTTATACGATAGCTTATCAGCTGGTTTTTATTTTCCTTTTTTCGTTTTTTTATTTTATTTTTTTCTCTTTACTTTTATTTTATTAGTTACTCAAAGATTTTCGCTCTTTTTAATATAGACGACTTTCGTTTAGTTAACAGCCTGCAAAGGCGTCGGTACAGCTGGAGCCAAAGTTAGAGGCTCTCTTTTACGTCTTGAGACACGACGTCCGATGTGCAAAACCACGTCTCCGGCTTTTACTGATTTAAATTCAGCAATAGCTTCGGCATGTGTCATGCCGTGTAAAGGTTTCGAATTAATTGACAATATCTCGTCACCTGGAAAAAAAAAATAATTATAATAAAATACCAGAATCGTTATTCACTCCGAAAAATCGGAGGAACTAAAATCGTAAAATTTTATGATAATATGCTGATGAGGGTAGAACTTACCTTCTTTTACTGTTCCCAGATCTGAGGCCTGACCATTAAGAAATATTGTTTTTACGTAAATTCCCATGTTGCCTCGAGGGCTGTCTGTGCCTCCAACAATACTGAAACCCAATCCCTTGTGTCCCGGACCTTTCAAGAACCTGGCAGTCATTATGGTGAAAGAAATTCCGCCTTTTCCTGGCCTGGGAAGAGTGCAAAATCTCGACTCCTCGCCTTCTAAATTTTCATCAATGTCCTCAAGCTCCGAATCGGTGTTCAGGCCTTCGTCTGTGTCCTGAGCTCCCTGTAAAAGCGTGAAAATTTTGCTCTTGTACCTCGTGCAGATAATATTTTCATCAGGAAATGAGAGATTTTTTTCTCTTTTTACATCTCATGCGAGACAGTGGAATAAATGACAATTTTATGGGAAGGAATCGTATCTGTACTACTTCAATATTTGAATGATAATGAATTTATCCGTTTAAACTCACTTGCCAGACCTTTAGACTAGTCCCCGATGAGTTTGGTATGTTAGCAACACTGCGACTGTTTAATCTTCGATTATTTTTTTTTCCCGGACTTCTGCCGGCACCTAGACTAGTCGGTCCTTCATCAAGGGAGGTAAGAACCCCCGCAGAGCCCGAGGCAGTTGGTGGTCCGGTGTAATTCGAGCTAGAAACTTGTCCTCCGATTTTAAATTCCGTAATTCTTTTCCTGGACGTTACCCTAGGGATGTGTACACTCTCGTAGCTAGAGTCGGAGTGATTTCTGGGCTTGACGTTGTTACCATTTTTTTGAAAATGTACATTTTCGTACGAATGATGATCCCTAGATTCGGAATGACTTCTGGCCAGCGTGACCCCCGATCTTTCGGTAAAAACCCTATCGCCACTTTCACCGTCAGGAGTTCCTCTCGACTTGTGAGATTTTTGAAATTGGTAATTCTCGTAGCATGGATCTCCTCTCGGTCCATCTCGGTTCTCTGAGTTACTTCGATGAAGAGCACCGCGGTTATTTCTTCCAAAAGCCACATTCTCGTAGCCGTCTTTATGCCCTTCGATATCAGCTATGTTCTGAGAACCGTAAATGAAGCTACCTGATGCATGGGGGCTTTTGCACTGAGGTGAATTAGGGGCGCTGATCTCAGCCAAGGTCTCAAGATTGTCGTGGAACGGATACGGAGGCAATGACATAGGCCCCTCCGAATTACCCTCTTGACAATTATTCTCAGTTTGAAAACCTTGGCTTGCCGAGGTGCTCAACGGACTAGGTACGTAAAAATTTGAACCATTGTCTTTTTCCGGAAACACCTCAGTCACGCTGAGCGCCTTTCGCTTTCGTATACCGGCGTTTATTTTGCTGAATTTACTCCTCAGTACTTGTTGAATATCCGACAAACCTTTCGATGTACCTGGATGGACGAGTAAAAAAAAAAGGACAAATAAATTTATGAAGGATTACAGTCGGAATGACAATATAACCGCACGAGTGCAGGTCAACCTCAATATGACTCATACGCTCTCGCACGCATATATTCAACACACATTAAATATGTTCAACAAATATCTGTACTTTGCAGTACTCTCAGACCAACACAAGGCAATCTAATCAACCGACGAGTCGTCGTGTCTCTTGAAGATACTGGAATTAGTCACTATACGTAGGATTCGCCGCACGGTATATATTGAGTCTTCAAACTAAGTGTATGAATTATATCGGATAGCTTTCGATCTCATCGATCGATCTTGACCGTAAATTTGATAGACAAATGATTTGATACGATTTTTAGACCAGGTAATAAATTCGAGAAAAATTGTTCCAGTGCGTAAAGCTCAATTTTGCGTGCATAAAATTTACCTTTATGTGCGTTGTGGTAAAAAACGAAGTCCGATACACGTGCGAAAGATCATTCTCTTTGCCTAAATATAGTAAAATTTGAAAATTGACTTTGAAAGTTTTGAACCAGAAGCCAGTTCCTTTTCAATAGCGAAGAGTCGTAGAATAGGAAATGTTAATGTACCTACTATATATATTCGCGTGAGAAAAACCTTGTATTGTATGAAAGCGTGCAGCTGCATAAAATGACTCGATACCTAATATAATCCATAAACATTAACCTGGTAGCCTCAGAGAACTAGTTTGCAATAGTTTCTTAGGCGATGAACCTTCCTGTAGTGATTTTGCTGCTGGTGAAACCTCCCGGCTTGTTGGCGTCGATCTTACAGCGTGGATAACACCGCGTGTTGTTCCACCTTGTATAAGAGATTCTTGTGGTTCTGGTATCTCCTGGACTGAACATCTTCGTCTCAGTTTACGCCACCGTTGGCTTATGCTCTTGTTCCACAAGTTAATATCTGTAATTATAGTTACGAACTTAAATATTTAATGATCGGTTTCATGAACAGAGCTGATCATAACACGTCATTCAGACTGTCAACACCTTTGGTCATAGAAAAAAAAACTCAACATCGAAAAAAAAAAACGTATATTCGTGGGTGGATTTTTAAGACGTGTAGAGAATTTAGCGAGTTACCGATCCGCCAAGGTTTGCGGAAGGCTTTACGATTAGCTAGAATCGAGATAGAGATGGGGGACATTCGCACACGTATCTATGTACCTATATGGGCACGACTCCCACGCTAAAATCGTTAAGGCGTGGAATTCGTGTATGTAGAATCCTGTGTACCTACTATAGATATATATCTATGTAGTATATGCAAATGCATTAGCACAATACCAGAAATAGAGCCGTACTTATTCCCACTATGAAACAGCGAGTGTCTACCTACCTGAAAGCTATAGGTAATGTACATAGTGTATTTTAAAAAAATCGTATAAAAATTTCTAAACCATGGTTATTTCTACTATTTGAGTTCAGAATACTGACAAGACTATAACATAAACAGCGTATTAAAATGCCCATAAGCTGTTATCTCGCGGAAACAATTTTCGACCGTATAGGTGCTTTCAGCTTATCGATTTGGAACATTGACAGTGATGTATATATATACACTAGTGCGATAAACTAACAGCTATAATAGATAACAGAAAATTTTTTTCTTGCTAAATGCCTCGCACAAACATTTCCAAAAAATCTGACTATGAGCTGGTGATTTCATATTATAAAATTAGGAACAAATATATTATGATTAGTGGATAAAATATTGTTCAATTACAATTTAGTATTGTGTCCATTTTCGAGTCCGAGTTCCATACCAGTTAGGGTAGTTTTTTTTAGAACATGTTTTTTGTAACGGTAGTACCAAGGGATGCCCTTTCTATCCCTGGTTTACGACACCACCGTAGGAAAAATTTCCCCTTTAGGTATTATATAGCTATCGCTCTAGCTATGCAGGACTGAGATTTTTGTTCTATCCTATATAGTTTTCAAGTAAAAAGAAAAATTTTTCACACAAAAATCTCTATTCTTTAGTTAGATTATAGAGCTAGAGCTGGTTCTAGCAAGTACATTATTATACTTGTGTGCGTTCATTTCCGGGGGGCACTGATTTCAATTGTTAATTATATGATATTTGAAAAACTAACGCGTCACTTTTGTATAATGCGATCGTTTCATTTCACTATGAATATTCAGAATTCTTAGTAACGATATGGATCACAAGTTGTCGATCATTTTATTCCTCGATTTTATCACTCCCAGGTTTTCTATAGATTGTAAAATATTATTAATTAGAGTTTATTCCCCGTAAAATTTACGGAGAGATACGCGTTTTAGGTCATTATTGCAAATCCGGACTTTCACTTTTTACATATCTAAAACAGTTTTATCACCTGACCGGATATATAGTTTGCATATTATACATATATGTATGCTTCCCGCACTTTTTTCGCACTTCTGTACTCATTCAATTCATAATTTGGTAATTATCGTTCCATCATTTATTCACGGTATATGATTCGACCGTTTCAAAAAATCGGCAAATATCTTCTTCTTCTTCTTCTTCTATGATTAACAGCATCGATATAGGAATCGATTCAACCGGTTTACTAGACTACAAATTTTGATAATTTATAGTCTTCTGGCACTAATGCCATTTGCAACTCCAGGCGAAACATTTCCAAGTAAAAATAAGCGAAACCGATTATAATGGCGAGCATTTTGCCTTTTTTTTTTTTTTTCTTCTTTGACTCGAATATGATCCCAGCTCCGAATTTAATCACTTCACTTTTTTTTTTTTTTTTTCTTCTCTCTCATATAATTGAATACAGTGAAACAGATTCGACGAGAAATAGGAAATATGTACCGGCAAATAGCACTGGAGCTATAGAAAGATAGAAGGAACGAAAAAACCTGGACATATAACAGCGAGGAGGCTATACACGCAGGGTACGCACTGCACGCGGTCTGGGTACGCACTGAGGCATGGATACTGCCCTCGTGTGTAAACCCGGTCTGTATGTATCAGTGAAATGTTCGAATGCGCACAAATACATGTATATATGCAGCACTACGGAGAGTGAAGTACGACAAGCGCAGAACAACGTGGGCCGCAACGCGTGCATTAACAAACACGCAAACCCCCCCGAGTGGAAATTGCTAGTGCCAATTTAGGCACGCGCTTAGAATCTGTGGGAACTGAAAACCTACCCTACCTATTATTAACCCTTTTCAATAATTATATTGAATAAAAATTAGGGTCTAGATACTCGAGACTTTTGCGCAGATCGCAATCGATCGTAGAACGATCTCTGCCATTTTTTGCTCACTTTGATTTTTATTTTTTTCGAAAAAAGTGTTGAAAAGAAGGATATAGAGATCCCGAAATCGGATTTTTATTGATTCTAAAAAACGCTGACTCCGAAATTGAAAAAAAAAATCGTTAACGATTTCCTTGCAGCGATTTTCGATATTTTTTTTGTTTCCTCGACTCTTCGTTTCATGTGTTTGATCTCTTCTTGTCTTTTTCAATATATTCGTCATTAGTTTTAACGAGCGATAAAATCGGGTGAAAAATTTATGCATATATTTGGAATCGTTGTATATAGTTATTCGATTTTGATTATTTATATTTTTATCTTCGTATATATATCTGATAAATTAGTCACGGTGATTATTTATCTGAATTTAATCCATAGATGCTGTTGTGCGTTGTATGTGAAAAGGAGCGTGTAATAAAAAGTACAAAACGTAGTAGTAGGTACTAATACAATCGGTAATTCAGCTTTGTGTGTGTTATAATATTAAGTGACACACGTGCCCGTACCCGGTGCCCAGTCCACACTGCATGAGCTCAACCCAAGAGAATGTTTGTTTCATAGCCCATTGTAAGGCTTACAGGGCCGTAGCTATATATGCCCTATTCGGAATAACTTTTTTTTATCAAACGATTCATAGGAAAGCAATGATCGGTATATAACTTTCACGTCTTAGATATAAATATAAAAAATCAAAAATATAATTATAAAATTTTGTAGAAAATCGTCTATACATGCAATATACGATTCGGATCAGCTTTAATACCAACGAATAAAATGGCTTTAATTATATCTATATAACCCGCGGAGTAAAAGCTCGTATAAAATTTTTTTATTTTTTTTTTTTTTCCGTATCAAGAGAAGAAGATACGAGAAAAAGGAACGACACAGAGAATACCAGTGAATGGAGATGCAACAAATGCGATTAAAAGCACGCGGCATAAAAGTTGCATTCGCACAGTGCATTCGCTTGTTCGAACTTCGGAGTGTAGAAAAAAAAAAAAATAAAATAAAGCAATTATAAAAGTTGGGATTAAAAAAAGAACGATATACGAAAGTTAGTCGTGAAGTTTTATACAATTTTATTGTACCTAATATTATGTTTATTGAAACATCTTCGCGGTATATTGGAATCTATATTATGACTTCAGGGTCATAAATTATTATACAACAAGTTATTGCACATGGCCTAATGTATATATAGGATCTTACAAACTACAAACTATCGTGTATAGTCTAGACTTAAGACTGTATATACTCTATAGCTAAAGTGCATGCGTCATTAGTGCATATGGGTGAACATGCGAGCACGTAGTACTGTGCGCGTGGGACTTAGAAATTTTGAAAAAGGACCCAAACAACGCTCTTGAGATAAGGAAAACTTTGGACAGATCCTTCTGTGCTATAGATTAGGGTATACCAAGTTATTTGACGAGAAAACCCATTTTTGTGTATTATAAGTTTCAAAAAAATCGTTATAAAATCTCAGCATAGTTATAATTTCCTCGTATATAATAATAATAATAATAATAATAATTTATGATGAAAATTTTCCAACTCCTTCGCTCAGTTCTCGATGCGATATATGAATAGGAATAGGAATGCTAATAGCATAAATGACGGTATGAATATGCGTTACATCGTTTCCTATACCTATAAGGTATAAAAGTACGCAGGAGGTACAGGAGGTACAGGTATCCATTGTTTCAATTCTTTGTTCAAGGCGTTTCTCTATACCTATACTTATCGCCGTATAGGTTGTCTCAAAGGATTTACAATTTCCCGAGAAAATTGTGCGATGCAGCCAGTGTCTCTTATTAAAATTTCACGTTTTCACATTAATACGATATAATATAATATAATATAATATAATTTTGATCAAAGTATACGGGTGTGGTTCGAGTCATATATCGTGACATGATCAAATTCTGATATAGTACGACATTTACGAAATGAAACTTCAAGTAATACGTATTTCATTATCTACTTACTACGCTACTATATAATATATAATGACGTCAAAATTATATATTATCCTCAAGTTGAGAATCCCTAGTGTAATTAGAAGCGCAACGATGCGTACATATATATGCACACACATATATATATATATACGAAGGCAAAGTCTCGTATAGCCATTGTCTGCGTACAGTTAGCCGATTATATTATCACCCATAGTACAGAAGAATCCCATTTAAATGTAACCAACAAACATTATTTTTGACTAAGCTATAATATATATTACTCCGCAATAAGTCTATACCTATACACGTCGTATATATAATTAATTCAATGAAAAAGAAAAAGAAAAAGAAGAAATAATATAATAATCAAACTTTCAGTTATTGCATCTCTATATATCTCTATATATCATTTATCATTTATTAATCGTATCGCGCTGAAAGAACCGAAGTTAAATAGAAAATAAAAATAATTTAAATATCATACGCCAAATATCTGTTACGACATATCGCGTCACTAATGCCATAAGGTCGTAAGCGCCAAAAAAAAATTTTTTTTTTTTTTTTTTTTGCGGATATGCCCAAACGATGTTATATGGCACGAAAAAGATTTTGCCATCAAAACCACGAAAATTTTTTTTTTTTTTTTTTTTTGGCGCTTACGCCCTTATGGCATTAGTGACGCGATATATATACTATATACGAGATATCTGTATCTAACCAGTTATATAACTGTGAAGCTATAATAACGTCGAGATACTATATATAGAGGTATATATATATATATATTATATACGTGCGTGTAAATGTATATACATATGCGTGAATGTTATTGACGTGCGGGTGTTTAATCAGGCTCGTCTCGTCCACGACGTATGTCTTCCTTCAACGTATATAGCAACTAGCATGCAACCCGTCGAATAATTATTAGCTATAACGATATACGTGAACGTATGTGAACTATTGTATATATATATGCACCTATATATATATGTATATATAAACGACCAAAAGTCGTTTGTCTTGTGAAGTGATATAAAGTCATATAGCTAAATGAAAAAAACACGTAATTCTACGTTTTGTGCAAGTATAATATTGTCACATATGTGCATGCATGCATTTAGTACTACTATATGTATTTAGGCATATAGTAGGTATATCAACATTTATGCATCATGTAGTTTTAACGATTGCAGATATATACTACACGCGGATTCTGTTTACCCTACATATTCGTGTATGTCTATATGTGTGTACAGAAATACAGTTTACACAGATTACCCAGTTATCCGTACATTACACTAGCTACTACTTACTACGTGCATAATAACAAGTGTCAGAGGTCGCTGACACGAAAGACTTTACAGTTTATGGTTTACATGGCTTGGGATCAACCACTCGTCTCTGGATATTTAATTATCGTCTTATGCATAGCTACTATCACCTCAATTCGGTCATATTTGAATTTCAATACTCCCATGGGTCAGTAAAGTCGTCAAATATATACAAAAAAATATACTCAAAGCCACAAGTTACTACATCAATTCTAAGTACTGCCCCAAAGCCTTCGAACTTTCCCATTTGAATAACACACAATTTTTAATACTTCGGGGTCATTTTTTACTTCCTATCGCATTATCGCTTCTATGAATCTGAAACTCCGCACACGCTACTTACCTAAAGTAGTAGGTATCCGTGAAAAATTTACAGATTTTGGAAGGCAAAATTTTATTCATCGCAATTTAGAGATGAGAAATTTTTTTTTGTTGCACTGCAGCTCCGAAAATTTTATCGTTGAAAATTTTACGATTTTTCATGAAATACCAACTACTAGCAGGTAAGGAGTGGAACAAGTTTCAGATTTTTTGGAGCTACACTGCAATAGGAAGAAAAATAATTAACCGCGAAATGTGACAAAGCATATTTTTTTCGAATGGGAAAATTGAGATAAGAACATTGGATTTTGGCTACATTTTTTTGTATATATTTGAAGACCAAATTAAAGAACTCCCTAATCTATATGCTTGAAAGATTTCAACGTAACTTTTGTACAATCTGAATAAACAAGAAAAAAAAATTTTAAAAAAATAAACAGTTCATCAAAAGATCGATAAGAGTCTCAAGACGAATATCGGTTCTATTATCCAGCATACCCAAACAATGTTCCTACATAAATGATATGGAAAGGGCTGTACTTTAATTTAATGAATATTCTATAGACCCGGTGGCCCGCATGCACCTGGACGTTCCCCACTTCGGGTTTCCTAATTATGTTCCCCCGCTGGATCGCGTGTGTAGGTATATATGGATATCATGGAATTATATACAAAAGCGTACATATGAAAATGGTAAATAAAAATTTGTAAAATTAAATTCGGAAATAATTCGATGATTGATCGGTATATAATATAATACCTACCAAAGATGGAGGTAAAGTATAATTGATCATTTTAGTTTTTTTTTTTTTTTTTTTTTTAATCTGTAACGGAACTGGTTATCTAATTTCAGTGAATTAAAATTGAATTATGCAGTGACCCCACGGTATTAACGTTATAATTTATTAGTCTACTACACTAGAATGGTATTAATTCGGTATGACGTCATTAGGCCAAGTTGACCCCCATAAAATTTTACAATAGGGCCCTTAAAGTCTTGAGATTATACCACAACGAGAAATTAAATGTTATACTTTTGTCCTAATGCCGATTGAGGCTTAATTTTTACTTGGAATTGACAATTACAAGGTAAATAAGACCAATTAAATGAAATACGACTTGCTCAAAGGATTATATTTCTCACGATTTACTTTATTTATTTTTCATTTTTTATTTTTTTTTCCAACGATAGTATAAAATTATGAAAATTCATTCATTCTCAATTTCCATTTATAAACGCAGCTATTCGAAAGCTTAATAAAATCGGTTTATAATTTCATAATTTCTTATTCATAAAATAAATATAATATTTAGATACATTTCATATCTCAGCCTAGAGCTGGACCAGCTAGGGATGCTGCATTTTCTTTGATAACAAAGTGGGTTTTTTTTTTCTCTCTCTCTCTCTCTCTCTCTCTCTTTACTTTACTCTTTGCTTGTTTTTCTTTTTTTTTTTTTTTTTTTTCTCTGTCTTTTTTATCTCATGGGGCTTGTGGGGCGATAAGGAGGCGTCTGTTGCTCCGTAGAGTTCATTATGTGATTATACTATACAGCACACGCTTATTCACAGACGTCCTCTGTTTCTGGCGCGAGAGATAGCGCGAAGGATGACATTCATAACTCTTCTCATCAATCTTCACATTTCTAGTCATAGATTTGACCAGTCGTATACAGCTTAATGCGACGATATAATATAAAAATGAAAAAAAAAAAAAAAAAAAATTATAAAAAACGAGAAGAAAATTCTATAGGCTTCGTTCAATCATCTCGCCTAATTTCAATATTTCGTATCACTATACCCAAATATCATTTCACATCTTCATTTAATTCACTCGAATCCATCAAGAAGAAAAAAATAAATTCACTAAAAAAAAAGAAAAAAAAAAAAAAAAATTATCCTTCGTAGATATCTGATGGACTTGAAGCTGATCCGACAAAAGTGGTATGAGACAATACCGAGAAAATACTATCGCATGTGTGTAGTATAGGGGTATGGGCTCGTATTATTAGATACGCCAGGAGTAGTAAAGCAGCTTTTAAGATTACGAGGACTTAGTTAGTGTATAATGTAGTATAAACTTAACTATTTTACTGTACCCAAGATCTGTGTAAGAGATCATTGCATAGATATTGTTTCTTGTGGGTGTAAAAAGGTTTTCACGAAAATAGAAAAAAGAAAAAAAAAAAAAAAAAATAGCAAATTGTGTTAAAAAAAATACGATTATCTCACCCTTAGAATCACAGACATCACACAAGACCATCTCCAGGTTTACAGAACGCGTTTTTTTCTTTTACCTTGAATAAACTGCAGTCATTGTATAATAAAGAAATAATTTGAACTGACGTAAAGTCGTACAAATTTTGTATTTTTTTTTTTTTTTTTTTTTTTTAATTAATGAACGAATCCAACTGTAGCAGGTAAAATCGCGATAAACTGTACCGCAATTAATAGGAATGCTTAACGCAATACAATACGCGATCGTATGACTGAATGTGTTGATGTGTCACCCGGTTTGTCCGCGCTGTGTTAACGGTTTGACAGCTACGTTTGTACTGTCGAGAACATCAGACATATGGACTATGGTGGGGAGGCATTTCATTGTAACGTTGGATATAGTAGAACTACAGGATGGGGATGAGGCAAAACCCAGATCAATATTAGGGCGTAGACTGAAGGGATGCTGGGATGCTGGGTCGTTGAAGCGCAGAGCGGCGTCGAGCGTCGCGTCGTATAGCAGAGCCGAGCTTATATACCAGGGTAAGGAAAGGAAAGGAAAGGAAAGGAAAGGAAAGGAAAGGAGCTGTGCGACTGAAGTGTCGCAACAAAGGAAACCGGAAGTATTAAAGGTCTGGTTTTAGGGGAAAGTATAATTATACGGAATAGTCAATTACGAATAAATCAAAATAAAGTATGGAAAATGATTTATCATCGATCTTTCAATAGTACCGAATCAACGACGAGTATAGAAAATTAGATAAATTTTTTTATCCATTGCATCAGAAAATGATAACTCCGATTTTCAAACCATAGAAATTCAATGAAAATCATAAAAATCATATTTTAATACGGTATGAATAAACTCGATAAGGATTGCTACGTGGATTATCATCAAACTTGAGCTTATCTCTCCGGAACTCAAGTCCGAGATTCTTTTCTTATCTGTATTTAGTCTACTTCTATCTGAGAGAGCAGGGTTCTTCTCATCAGCGATAACACACGTTTGCCTGTCTGAAGAAACCGCGATTAAACTCCACCACTGCAGCCTCTCGTTCCCAAACACTGCATAGGGTTAAAAATTTTCGAGAATTCATTTTACGGGATAAAATAATTCGAAATCGATTTATTATAGCCATATAGGTATATCCTATATGTATATACAGGGGTATTTAATAATTCAAGAATTTTTATTTAATTAACGCGCGAGAGTATATAGGTATTATAATCGCAATTTTGCAACGCTAATTAACAACCGCATTTTAATTAATTCACCTTGAAATAACAGATACTTTACGAAGATTTCCGGAAGTCCTCATGGTCACGTCGAATTTCTTTATTACTTAAATATATTTTTTCCCAATTTATTTATATTATACCTATTCATTTATACATACAGATACATCGTTTTATTGACGATCATTATATTGCAAGGCTAATTATTACCGACGCGCAATAATATTCGAAGCAATTTTTTTTTTTTTTTAATAATATTCCCCATGTAACGGGTAAACTTGAACTAATTATGCCTAATGACGAAACGCCAGCACGCTACACGGCTATTAGCGCAGCGCTGTAAACTTGCATTATATATCTAAAGAACTGTATATACCAGCGACTATATATATACAGTTAAGTATTATATTGTGCACTAAAATTGTTCCTATAAATCGTTATCCTCGGTTTTATGCAGTTTAAATATCCGAAATTAGACCCCTGCCAACTCTCCGCATTTCCACATCCCATTCCCATCCCTATACCTCGACAGCCTGGGGGTAAAAACGGGGAAAAAATATAGCTATACACTCCTGACACTAAGTAAACCCATATGCAGCCACATATGTTAGGGTCTGACACCCTGACCTGGACCATGGCATAACTAAGTGACACAGGGTGCAGGAAGACCGCTTTAGGGGTAGTTCGACTAAAAATAGGGGGGTTTTAGGATCCCAAACTCATACCTACGCTACGCTACACTATATTCATACGAAATCTTCCGATCCTGATCAACACAGCTCGCTATGTATGCCCCATGCATTGGAAGGGATTGCTGGTTGATTTTGGATTAAATTTCATGAACATTTTTCGAATTCGAAAGCTGAAAATCGGGTGAAATTTAATCACTGAATAATAATTTACCTTTGTGCTGTTCTTCGTTATCTGAATGAAGTTCGACGTCATGAAGTCTCATGGATTGTACCATACCACGCCAAACGCTTCTAGGTCTGCTTCTTCTTGTGGTCATGTCTTGTTGTAAATCTGCAATTTGTTTATCAGATTCTTTGACAAGACCTTCGAGAATATCCGGTCGCTGTAGAGTTACGTGACGTTTCGTTAATGGGACAGTTTCGCTATCCCTCAATTCTTTCAGAGTTTCAGATATTTTTTTAGTCCCAATTCTGTCGTTGATCAAACTCGGTTCTTCCCGATCGTTTCTACCCTGTAAATCCTCGGGCTTAATATCCTTTCGTTTCCGTAGCGGAATCGAAGGAATTTCCGGCTTATTTACTGGCTTAATAACCGACATTTTTCGAGAAATCGATTCCAAACTCGGCTGAGACCTTGTAGCTTGTTTTGGGGGCTTGGAAATCACCACATTCGTATTTCTCGATTCATTCAACGAATATTGTCTCTCTTTCGTTGATCTTTCATCGTAATTAGCTGAGTCTGATATTTTGTGTGCAAAATTTTGACCCCGGTTTAATTCCTGTCTGGATTTTAATCCGCCGAAATCTCTTTTTGCTGCAGGGACATCGGTGCCACTTTTTAACGATCGATTATTCGCCGGGATATTAGCGTTCTCAAACATTTGTTGAATCCTCGAAATATCTGATTGTATTTTGAACGGATCTCGCCTGGCGTGAATATTCGCATTTTTTAAATCAACGGCTGCCATTTTTGATAACAATTTTATATCTGCTAGCTGACTCGCTCCTCGGGATATTTTTTCATTCCTTTCAGACGGTGGGGTGTTTCTCAGTCTTTCAAGGTCTCGAAGATTCGCCAACATTGTACTTTGGGGTCGTGTATTCTTCGCATTTTTTGCCACGTCGATTTCGGACGTCACAGCTATCGAATACGGACGATTATACCTGGCCATACTTGTAGGATTATCGTTTCTGCCGATTAATTCAATCGGTGTTAAAGAACGATCGACAAATACTGTCTCACGTATCTCGTTTATATTCCGAAGTTTTGGAACTCCGATTTTTCTAGGCGGTGATAATTTTTCCTCCATTCTTCTAGCTTCCTGGACTCCAATAGATCCTGGGGGATGAACCGATCCCGCGTTTCGCGCGGCTCCAACAACCCGCGAAGATATTCTAGGGCCGCTCGAACGAAGGGGTGCCATTCGGACAAGCTTTGGAGCATCCCTTGGATCATCGGTTTGCAGACTTCCTCTGTAAACCATTTTTGGTCGGATTTCGCGAATTCGTTTATCTCGTAGAACAGCTTCTGAGATTGTCTCGTTTTATACCCAGGAATATATTCTTCGTCCGCCACCTCCAAGGGTTGGTTATTTCTTGTCCATTATTCGAACGCAATCTGCGAAAACATTGAAACAATTATTATGACGTTGTATGTCATAATTATTATATCCTATACGATATTTTATTGAATTATATTTTTCTGATCGTCTGATAAAAAAAAAAAAAAAAAAAAAAAAGGGCAATATATAATTCTCTCCTTCAACAATCTGGGAAAGTTTTTATTCGTGTTGACTCTGTGAAAAATCGTGTTTACACGCATGCAGCAGCTCACCGTTTGTTTAAACTTTGAGCTGAAACGCAATTAAAGAAAACTGCCGAATGGGCTGAAAAAAAAAAAGTAATACGAAGGTCGAGTGAAACGCGATCGGAATTGCCTGGCATAGAATTAAAAAAAAAAAAAAAAAAATAATTGAAAAAACAAAAAGAACCGTGAAGAAGGAATATTGAGAATTAAAAATTAGTCAACATTTTTATAGAAAGTAGATATATATATATTTTTTTTTTTTTTATTCTGTACAAAATTTCCTTGTATCTTAATTATCATCATTATTATTATTACAGAGGCTTATGAGATATTTCGTTCATATAGCTTATAGCGTGTGCAGTCATACTTAGTGATAAAAAAAAAAAAAAAAAAAAAAAAAAACAACTTTCGATCGAATAAAATGTTATTTCGTAAGTAAGTAATATAGTGTGGCTAGATATATTATTCAACACTTCCGAAGATTTTTTTTTTTTTAACTGCATTTCCGAAGGCCACTTATGTGGGTGGATATATGTAGGCAGAGTCCCCCACCTCGTATATGCCTTATAAGTTATAACGCCCGCGTGTCTGTCCGTCCGGGTGTCTGTCCTTTCGTGTTGCAATCGAGCAAACCTAACGATATGTTAATTTAAACATTTAACAGTAAATATGTGCTATTTCGAGCAGATGGATTAATTCATTCATTTACTAATTAGCTATATTTTAATTATAGTCTATATCAAGTGCAGTGAGATGGGGAAAAGAGAGAGAGAGAGAGAAAGAGAGAGAGAGAGTAAAAGATGGTAAACAGGAAAAACAAAATCAAAAACAAAAAAAAAAAAAAAAAAAGAATAAGAATAAGAAACTGTTTGTATAATTGAATGATTTTTTTTATTATAAATTATAAATCGTGAATTGAAATTCTCTTTCTTTCTTTATATAGATACCTACCGTCAATTACATTTGCGAAACGCGTGTTTTTAGCACTGTTTCAAAATCGGTTTATCCTTGTCCATACATAGAGGTTTACTCTTCTTGCGCAGCACTGAACTATATTCGATCGATCGTTGATGCAGAACTAATAGCGATCTGTTTACTGTTACCGTTACGGTAGTCGTGTTCCCTTTTTTTTTTTTTTTCTTGTCTAAAATATTATATTATATATATATATGTGTAAAAAAAAGTGATAAAAATAATAAGAAAATTGAGTAATCCGATTCAGCACACGTAACTCATATTCCCTTCAATATAAAGAATTTCTTCATATTATATATCTATATTATACAGCTTATAATAGCAATACTTTTTTTTTTTTTTAAACGCTGCGAATTGCGAATGCCATTAAATGTACGAGACACCTGCACGTTCGTACGTATATATATATATATATATAATATACTCAATGCCTATAATTATTACCATATAGGTATAAAGAAAAGTGAAACTTTAATAAACGCGCGGCTTATCAAATATTTTTTTTTTTTTTTTTATTTTTTTTTTTTTTGTCCTCATCTTTTTTGAATTTTCAAAAACGCAGTTCAAACTCAAAATTTTATTCCACGAAAAAGTGCAGTATAATATAATATATTCCTATACATATATTATATAAACTTCCTCGTGGAATATAATCCTGGTTTTATAAATAAATTTTTATTTTTTTTTTTTTTTTACGTCGTAGCCGTTGGTTTTCATTATATCTATACTATATAGTATTATTATATACCTATATATATATATTATTTACGCAGAAAATATATCAAGTCGAATAAAACTAACTTCCGTTTTCCCCAAGGTGCTCGGAGCTTCGCGACGCGATAGAGACTGAATGACAGAAACGCGTAATCACATTCACGTAGTACCTACACCTCTTCTCTTAACTCCCTCTCTCTATCTCTGTCTCTCCCTCTCTTCACCATTAGCTCTGTTCCTTTCCACACCATACGTATTACACATTTTTATACATATATATATATACGTATATATAATAATCATTTTTTTATAATATATATATATATATATAAGAGGACAACGCACGCATTGCGTTCACCGAATTTATATTCTCCCACACAAAACTACATCTATAGATACACCAACTCATAAATGATAATATAATATAATATAATATAATATAATATCATAAAGATTGTTACATCACAATTAATTACTCACAGTGTATAGAAAATTTTCCATAGTTTTCTTTTTTCTTTTTCAAAACAGAGAAATTAAACCTTCAACCCCTTTATATAACATAATATTAGGCATGAAAATTTGTATTATCATTTTTTTTTTTTTTTTTTCTCTCTCTCTTCTCTTCCTTCAAGGTGCAGAATGGCCCTTTGCCCTATCACCATATATAAATCACCCATCATCAACGTGGGATGACATAATAATATATATGAAATAATAATCAAACGAAGAACGTACACAGAGAAATATTTATAGTAAATTTTCTCATACTCATATAGTAGTTGTGTCATATACTTTCAATATGACGATTGTTCCTATACTTTATACCTAATGTCACCATGAATATAGGAATATCTTTCTCACATTCATGGAACATTGAGTATAATGTATCGGAACGATCGTCATATTGGAAGTATATGACACAACTACTATATGAGTATGAGAAAATTTACTATAAATTTTTCTCCGTGTAATATAACGTGCAAAGGATGAAAAAAATAGGTAGGTAGGTATTATATAAAATTGGGCTGATTGTATTTATCTGGTTGATTTTATTTTCTGGCTAATGTTTGCCCATCTGCACATGTTACATATGTATAATACAGAAAAACATATAGGTACACATATGTTTGTTTAAATAAATTGTATATTCAGGTTTCTAGGCTGTTAAAAACGTTTTAATCCAAGTTTCGTATATATATATCGAGGTGTGTATATAAAAAAAAAAAAAAAAAAAAAAAAAAACTATCGATTCTATTCGTAACTATTATTATTATTATTATTATTATTATTTACAACTTATTATTACTTTCACGAATAAGTTTCATCCTATTGATTCACACCGTAAGTATGTATAAAAAAATATCTGCTTATAACAAAGGCCAAATATTTATGCAGCATGCAACCCATCCATACCTATACCATGGGCGAGCCCACGAATGACACAATAATCTTCGAACAATGACGATTCCTAGACAACACGATAGTCTCACCTTATGGTATATGGTAGTATACCACCGATAATAAATACCAAAATATCCTCACTCATACTCTTATACATATATTTACAAATATATATATACTTGAATGAAACGAATCTATCAATACTTTTTAAAATTAATGCATGACCGATTGACCGATTTGAAAAATTGCAACTGAATCGGTCATAATGTCATTGCGGAGCGAAATGCCGCTGAGCAGAGCGAGGCCGTCAACTTGTTCGCGATATATATATTTCCGTTGCAAAACATTATATCATACATATATATATATATATATATATATATATATATATATATATATGTAGTATATAATATAGGCATATAAATATAATATATATATATATATATATATACCAAAAAGCGAAACTCTAGTAGGTATATTAGAGTGCGCATTATTAGATTTCGCGGTTGATTTTATAGTGAATCACAAATTTCTTTGAAAATTTATGAGTTTGAAAATTTTTATTCTTCTCCCTTTGCACAACCTGCACGTCTTATATATATATATATATATATATTTAAACACGTATAATGCGTATATATATATGTATATGTGAGAATGCGAACAAGTTATATACTATATAATACGTGGAACTTATGCGGAAGAGAGAACTTCTTAATAATTAACGTTCGAGAGCAACAACGCAGCATATACCAGTTCACAACAAGGTGCAGGATATAGCGTTCCAAAAATGTGTTAGGAATTTTGCGTATACCGATCTTATATATATATAGCGTAATTATAAAGTGTTATATACTGCGTATAATATATACTCGTTGAATTCACTTATATAAATATATATATATATGGTATATATATACTATATTTCCCAAGATTTGAACAAGAGATAAAATAATTGTATTGTGAAAGGTGCGATAACTTCTACTAATTTAACTATGTAGGTATCATATATATATATAGCTATTATCCTACTCCAGGTTTAATTGTTTCTTTAAAAAAAAAAAAAAAAAAAAAATTTATTTTCCCAGGAATCATAGGATCCAACCATCAGAGTCTGCTCACATCCATATATCGCAACAATATTCACCTATATTATCATAACGGGGTATATATAGGTATATGGTTTAGTTACAGAATAGATTTTCGGTCTTTTTATAAACACGATTCGTCATATCTCATAGTCAAGATCTAAACTCGCGTATAGATAGTAGATTTGTCTATCCCACGATTTACCATTATTAAGTCATTATTTTTTACGATCTTACCAAACTTCTTGTATATACGATTCTTTTTCTTCTATGTACTCGATTTTTAAATCTTTTTCTTTTTATTCTCATTATTATTAATATTATTATTTTTCCCTTATACGTTCCCCCCACCCCCCCCTTTTTTTTTTTTTTTTTTTTCTTCTTCTTCATCTTTTCTCGGGTCGTGAACTCAAGAATTGTATATTATGGCTGCTGCAAGATCGTCGGCCGTCAAACGTGTAAGTTTTTTCTAATCATACAAAGGTTACTTCCGGTCAAATAAGACCGGAAATTCAACGCGTGCCCATCCATATCCGGTGGTGGTGGTGCAAAGTATTACTGTTATGCTACCTTACCTATTATAGTATATTACATATATTTATATATATATACTATATGCTATATATATATTATACCGTAGGGTTTATATTACCTGCAGTATAGAATTATAACAAACCGCAGCTGAATTAATTGAGGATTATAAAAAAAAAATTATACTCCACTTCACCATATAATTATATAATATTATAATTAATTTTCAATAATATTTGCAACTTATATAGTATATACGCAGAAAGAAAGGTTGACTTGATTCAAGATAATTTTCCGGTGTCCAAAAATGAAGACCGAAATTTTCTCGGATCAAATCAAAAATTTTTCTCGAGCCAAGAAAATTTGGAAAAATTTTCTTGGTTCGAGAAAAATTTTTGATTTGATCCGAGAAAATTTCGGTCTTCATTTTTGGACACCGCAAAATTATCTTGAATCAAGAATAGTAATTTTTTTGGCTCAAGTTATCCTTTTTTTCTGTGTAGAGTAAAAAAAAACCTATAATTGATCAAATTTGAAATTAATCAATGCGCAGCTTTAAAAAAAAAAAAAAAAAAAAAAAAATTCTTCAACAATGGAATAACCAACACTTCCCACGTCCAACGTGCGCATGATATGCGTATAGTATAGGTACGTAGGTATGTGCAAAAAGGAACAAATTTCATTCTGCATAATTTTGAATTGCATAAATTGAACGGTGCCACATACAAATAACTGCAACACATATATATTTAGGTATATATGATATGTACCTATGTATGTGTATGTAACATCGTACGAGCATATCGTAAAGTGAATGATTCACTTATTGTTAGACTATCTCCGGAGTCTGTGGACAGCATTGTTACTGGACCGTGGACAATTATAGCTAATGTTGAACTTAGCGTGGGATGTCAAGTTGTTACTGCGGCTAGAAATGTCTAAAGGAAGCGAAAGGTTAACGCTACGAAGAATAATATATATATATATATATATATATATATACTATATATATCCGACGAAAATTTCATACTACATAATACTTATACCTAGCATATTATAAGTATGCGCAATTCTCGATCGAGATATAGGCGCGAAACTTTCAACACGATTTTAAATTTTTAATAATACCTGCGCACATAGCTACATGATGTAAGTGTTATCCAGGTACTGGATTAACGCACCAATATAGTTATACATGAATGTGCGCGGAAATATTTTCATATACATGCAATGCATGAATCCGCATATTACTATATATATATATATATCTATACGTGGGAAAATATAGCGTGTGCTGTAGTGCAGAGAAGATCGTTATTTAATATCTCCGCTACATAGCAGCAGCAGCAGCAGCAGCAACAAGAATCACTCAATTTTGTAGTTAGCTAATATTTAAACGCGGATGCTTATATGCGATTACAGCTGCGAAAGAAGGTATAACATAGCAAAGTGAAAGAACCATGCAAAAAAGGTCAAAAGGACGCGACCGGTACTTACGGCTGCAGAGGCGTTACATATCGTGTCTCGTCTTCTTAAAGAAGATCAAGAATTAAAAGCATATACGAAAATATTGCTCGGATGAGATGGAAAACGGAAGACGGAGTTTTTTTTTTTTTTTTTTTTTTATATACAGGAATGGATATAAATAAATGGTACAAAATCGAATAACGTTATTTAACTCGTACCGTAGGCGACGAGATGTTTAATATATTATGTGGGTGTGTAATGCCCGGAGGCTATACCCGGAATATATTTAAATATATGTTATGTACAAGCCAACACTTTGGTAGATCGCGATCTTAGATATAAATCATAAAGATAGACCAATTAAAATGGTACGTCATTTATATCATCGCGGACCTGGCAATAACAACGGTGGCCACAATATAATATAATATATATATATATATATATATATATAGTACAGAGTCGATGATCTTTAGGTAATCGTATAATCCGCCCACTAAACTGATACACAGTCGGTTATAAAATTAATTACATACATATTTCGTAAAGTTGTTTATATTGATACGTATTATATCCATATAGCTGCGCGTCATTATCAAATACTTCGATATGCGTCCTTTTTCATTTCATTTATACTTTCTTATATATTTTCAATTTTATTTTTCACCTATAATTATACTTAATAGCCGGAGTTATTTCGAAATATCAACTAGCCTCGAGGATTTGAAATACATAAATTGAAATTCGGTTCAATTTACAATAACGAACGTATTGTCATTCCAATTTTAGTTACATCCGCATTTTTTTTTTCTTTCTTTCTTTCTTTCTTTCTTTCTTTCTTTATTTTTTTCTACAACCGCACTAGGTATCCGTTCAACGAAACTACGAATTAAAATTCTATATAGATAATATCGCAGCTATAAAATGCATTAGGTACATACATATAGGTACACACATTATCTCACATCACTATATGTATAATAAAGAATATTGACCGTATCGCATTAGGCCGGATATAGGTATTTATTCAGATATCTGTCGTTAAGATCGGACTAAATTATAGATCGGCGTAATATTATCCAAGATTCGTAATAACATACATATCTAAATGAGGAAAAGGAAGGACAGTTTTCAAAGCTTCGATTATTATTTTTCTTCCACTTCTCATACACTAAATATACAATAAAAAAATAAAAAAAATAAAAATGATAAATTATTGAAACCTATATAAGTCGATTCCAGTCTATCAAAGATCTGCAGTTGCGTGCTACAACAGATAGGTAACTATAATCGCTGATAATGTAATTAAAAACTATACACTTGAAAACTCCTGTCATATCAACGTCAATCTTTGCCATGTAGAGAGTTTAATTAAGTATGTGATTCAAATCTTAGGTGTTTTCCGATAACTTAATTACGTTCATCCTATTAGGTACATACTTATATTCATGATGACTATAGGAAAAATCCCAAAGCTTTCGATACATCTTTTTTCGTTATGTATTTAATAAATTGCTTTCATCCCTCTTTCTTATTTTATTTTTAATGATAAAAATTTAGCGAGGGTGTCGAATACTTGCTCTGATTACGAAGACGAATTTTCAAAATCTCTTTACTCCTATCAGACCCTAATTTTTTCCATCTATTTTTATCCCTTATTAATTCTCGTGAATGTTTTGAAAAGAACAAATTTTCCAAATATAAAATAAAAATAGCAATGATAGCGCCACCTCCTAAAACAGCTAGGATTGGCAGTACTCCCCACAACGTAAGTTCGGTGTGCTTTGATGCTGACGGATTGCGTCCCATCATAAACTCGTGCTTTAAACGATATAGTAATCCATGATCGCGAAATTTCTGTACACTGCAAAAAAAAAAAAAAAAAATGAAAAAAAAAAATGAAAAAAATTACAGAATTAAATTGACTACAAATTTTTAGTTTATCAAATTTTATTTTATTATACTTACTGGTAATTTATCAATCCATTGTACGAATTTCCCTTCGATAAAGCAATGGCTAAACTCATGGTTCGCCTAGTTCCTATACCGACTACTTTACATGGTACTGAAACTCTGATTGCTTCCTCTAAGGCTGCCGCTACGTAGAAAGCAACCTTTCCATTGCATACCTTATGAGAAAACAGAATATAAAAAGAAAAAATTATGAGCTAGTGTAATTTGCGCCTGTAGTCAGGCAACCGAAAATTCACGTATGTGATCTGGTGTGCGAAAAAAAATTTGTTTTACTTTTTGGGGCGCACGAAGTAGAAAATAACTCAAAATAGTGGGCACATTTTTTTTTTTTTTTTTTTTTTTTTTTTTTTTTTTTTTCAAATGAAAATTGCGAATGTTATAGGCAATTGAATTTCACTGATTTTGATATATAATTAGATATACCTCAACATGCGGGTGACGTCATAAACTAGTAGTTTTCAATTCGTTAAATATTATACTGTAATTTTTGTTTAAATGAAAAAGGAAAAAATACGTCCTAATTATTTTTCTCCAAACTACTGGAATATGAAATGAAAAAAAAAAATTCGTGGACGACCCTGTTATTACATGTTTCTATTTTCTAGCCAGTACATACCTGGAGAAATCCTTCTTTCAATGTCGTAGGTAATAAATCTCGGTCTTCAATCATATTTAACATTTCTCTGAGAATCGCATCTTTCGAGGTCTGTGCGAGTGCAGAAAGGTAATAATTTTCTTTAATCAGATAGTACTAGTATAAATTTGTCATTTGCATATTATTTAATCACCTTGAAATTTTTTAGCTATTCGGAAAGAATACACACCGTAAACATATCGTATTCTGCTCCATCTCTAAATACAATTAATTTGTATGTTCCGTCGTTGACAAATTCTTCTAAAGTATTAAACGGCAATATTGTACTAGTTACTGTTAGGAAACTAATTAGAGCGGCTGAAAAAGCCGCCGAAACTATCAAAGCTGATAGAAATATTGAAAAGTAGGCAATTCGGGATGGTGAATCTGTTGGAAACTCTGAAAATTAATATTTATTCATCATAAATTAGTTTCCACAATTTTTTTTTTTTTTTTTTTTTTTTTTTTTTTTTTTTTTAATGCAGTAAAATAACGAATCCGAAGCTTCGAAACTTACCAGGTAATCCTTGCTGACAGTATATACCTAATACGAGTAATAAATATCCGGAAATAATGTGGAGAGTGATTTTATTTCGTCTGGCAGCAGTTATCATGGTTAAAATCATAGTTGCGAATAAAATGATGGCCTCTATACCGATCCAAATTTGCATACTAAACGTCTGGGAAGAAGATTTTTCAAATTTGTATATACTAGTTAAAATTGTTTTTAAATGGGATACTAAATAAAATTTGATCATAGATTGTGAGGAGACAAAACCTCCCAGTATGCAGACCAGCGTATCCCATCGTTTGGTTTTCTGATGTACAATTTGTCGTATGTTGAAATAAGGGGAAGAGAAAAATCGACGAATTCAAGCCGTGAAGTTGTGATCGTAAAATCCCCTACAGCAACACTGGCCTTTTTATCCACCAGCATCCCCATCATACCTGTCCATTTCTGTTCATCAGGATTCCAACTTCCGTACGTCATTTCGTCAGGTAGAATAAACTCAACGGTAAAATTCAACACTCGACTTAACTCCTTAAATATATTTCCGAACAATCCGCCTATTGTATCGTTCGCAAAACTAGTCATAGGGGGATTCTGAAATTAATTTAACGCCATTAATTCTTATGCAAAAATAAGTATCGTGATATTTTTTTTTTTTTACCCATTTCAATAACGTTATCGTAATCTTGGGACTCAAATCCTTTTCTTTGATTAATTATCTTACGTTAAACGCCGTGACTACGATCGGAGTATTCTCCAAAGTGGATCTTCTCTCGTAGAGACTGTCGATCGTTGTGAGTTTG
Source organism: Tenthredo mesomela (assembly GCA_943736025.1). Classification (NCBI taxonomy): domain Eukaryota; kingdom Metazoa; phylum Arthropoda; class Insecta; order Hymenoptera; family Tenthredinidae; genus Tenthredo; species Tenthredo mesomela. Next base: position 3,100,319 of record OX031022.1, read on the forward strand.
AATCCAGTGTCGATATCCCATACCGCGAGATCATCAATTTTTACTCTATCGTTTAGCCAGTACCAGTCCTGAATCTTTGGATGATTATCACGTGCAACGAGCATCTCAGTATCAAATTGAATGTTGAATATATTTTTTTCTGATTTTGTTGGACTTGTTTCGAGATAAACTTTATCGTCGAATATCAGTAACCAGTAGGCTGAATGCATGTCGAAATAGCTTGTCAGATTTGAAAATCTAAATACTGTTTCGCAATTCCGCAAATTCACAACTATCAACGATCGTACAATACGTTTTGAATAATACGCCATTGCTTCTTTAAGACGTCGAAATTCTATCGCAACTGCGGGAATATTTTTTGCAGAAAATTGACGCATCATTTTTTCAATCCTATTAATTTCTTCCAAGTCTGAATAGAAACAAAAAAAAAAAGAAAGAAAAAAACTTATTAAAATTTAGTGCGCACTGATCATTTTCATAAACCCACACACGTATGTTTATACACACTTACTATCTTGCCTGCTGTGAACCATGAACACGCATGAAGTAGAAAAGTATTTATGCACATCAGAAATTAAACGAAAATTGTTGGTAAAATTAGCCGCAGAATTTGTTGATATAAATGAAAAAAAGAAAATATTAACGATTACAGTAGCCGTCCACATTTCTGTTTCAAAGTTCCATAAACGACTGACAATAGGAATGAATAATTCCATCGATAGGAAAATGAAAAATCGTAATATTTCCGATTTATCCATCGTGATAATCTTCACATTTGTCTTCTTTTTTTTTTTTTTTTTTTTTTACTCGTAGCTACTTATTACAGCCATGTCATTCCCCGTCACGTTTTTGCATCAATTATTTATCACCATTAAACCACGTTTAACCAGCTTTGTACCTCTACATATAGGTAAAATGCACACGATGAATACCCTGTGATGAGACATAAAATCGATGAAATTATAGATAGATATATTATAATAACAATATAGGCTTATCAAATGAAAGTAACAATTTTATGCTTTAATTCGCTACAACTCATTAACCGCAATTTTTCATTATTCTTTCATTATTCTTCTTCTCTTCTTCTCTTCGAAAAATTCATTCAACGAATTCATTAACCAATGAGTATATACTGATTAAATTAACTTGAATATTTATTATAAAATACGACGTTCGATATATTGATGTAAAGTCTTATGTTCTGCGAATATACATATGCAGCAATATGAAGAATATAGTTTTCTCTGCTTTCACCGACTAACTGTGATTTATATACATACGTATAGATACTATACATATATACCATACATAGATATTTGCGTCTGATATTTGCTGAAAGAAATAAAAAGGAAGAGATTAAAAAAAGAAAAAAAAAAAAAAAAAAAAAACTGTGTGTGCATAAGACCGTATTCTTGTCTCGCCTCAAAGAATTGTCTTCGAAAACAAGACACATGTAATAGTCGAGGCTATATATAATTCTTAATTCCTATATACGTAGGAGCTGTGAACTTTGAATAAAAATTCTATCTTCACTGTATGCGCAATAAAAAGAAAAAAAAAAAAAAAAAAAAAAAAAGAAAAAGGAATTGTATTTTCTAACTGTCTAATAATAAAACTAATAATCTCTAAATCTTGTGTTATGTAAAATTCGCTATTGCTGCAAACCTTTGGAAAAAGGAAAATAGTAGGAGCTATAGAAAGGGATATAAACATATCGGATTCATTTCACAACGATTTTTAATATTGTGATATCGGTTTAACATTAGTTTCTTTTCCATAAAAAAAAAAATGAATTCTATTGCTTTTTGTTTTTTTATTTACATCCTATTTCTTTATAAACAAATAAATAAATGAATATAATAATAATCGTGTTTATACGCAACTGTATGTAACAATGCGCAACGACGTATTATTAACAATTGTAATAATGATGATGAAAAAAAAGAAAAAAAATGTCCCAGAACTATGTGTGACTAATGAAGAATAATGAATGTTCAATTTTGAACATCAAATTTGCTCCGTAATGCGAACAGGCGTGAGCATGCGTTGGTTTAGCACCGACATGACGCAACGTGTACTGCACATGTCGAAACGTGTATAGACTGGCACAGAAACGAATGTCAACGATCTTTATGATGTGTGCTAAGCGAGTATACGAAACTTCGAGATGCTTCTGGTAAAAATTTGCATGTTTAACATTCAAAAGCTTAATTTCTACGAAAACCCATTTCGTGGTATTATATTTAAGCAATAATAATAACTTAATGCAATACAACGCGGATATAATGATAACAATTTTCAACTGATATGACTGCATAGATATTTACGTCGGATTATTCATCCAGGATTTTTGTTATTTTTATTTACTATTTTTTTTTTTTTTTTTTTTTTGTTTTGTTCTTCTTGTACGATAACCCGGCTAATTATCGCAATAGAATGACTCAAACCGACAATAATGATTATAATAATAAAGTCACGTGTTTTCGCATGGAGAGCTGCAAGTCATGCAATATGGAGTCGCGGTCTTCGGATTCTATATTCAAATATACGAATTCTGAATTTGCTTTATTCATGAATTGCGACTAGTACGATCAAAATCTAACGCATAGAATTTCAGAACTATCATTTGAAATATATTTCCAGTATGGCTTACTACTCCTATAGACCTGATAACTTCTAAACGTCAAGTCACGCTGTTTTTCAAATTCAAATATCGAATGCGTGGCAAAGCGCCATTCGCGTTCATTCTAGCGCAGAACTCGGTGACTAATCGCAACTAATCGATTCGACAGTATATAAATACCCGCGTTGCAACTGCGCATATTATTCTACGAGTATCTTCGAGGCTTAGCACATCTCCGTGTTCTTCAATAATAAATATTATTCAATTTATTAAAAAAAGCTTTAATCATTATATATAAAAGTGAACAGTTTTACGAAATATATAAAACGCGAACGCTCATAACATTCCAAATAAATTTTTTTCTTAAAACACGATCATAATGGCTGCTGACACAGTCAGTTTTAAAGTATTTCTTGACAAGGAAGAAGATTCCGATGAGTCTAGACCAGAAGTCAGGAGATTCGGTATCGACAGAGACGTTGTTACCAATTTTTTATATTTGAACGAAAAACTGCAAGCAGTATTCGCCGTACTTCGATCAAGACATTTCACCATCTCGTGGAAAGGTAAGTTTCAAATTTCAATCTTTGTATGATCATCAATCTTCATATTATATTATATTCATCGCATATTCGCATCAAATCCGGTTTTATTAAAATAAATGATGAAATCCTATTGACAAAATGTCGCTTATCTCATTCCAGACGATGACGGTGACAAGATCATAATATCCAGTGACGAGGAGTTGAAGATAGCTTTGTCCGAAACCAGCAGTCAAGATATCCGCAAGCTTTATGTAACCCTGCATTCAGAATACCCAGAAAATTTCCAAGCCGAAACAGACCAACCGCGAACACTCCACGTTGGTGTTACCTGTGACGGATGTGACAAAGACGTCCAAGGTTTTCGTTACAAATGCATCCAATGCCCAGATTACGATTTATGTGCGGATTGCGAAGCCAAGGGTCTTCATCCAGAGCATTGCATGATTCGTAGCGCGGTCCCACTTCAATGGAGGCCACATTTTGGACGTCGTTTAGCTCACCACATGAACAAGTTCGCTAGAAAGAGCGGACATTGCGCAGGAAAGGAGAAGGACGGACCTGAATGCCCGTACAAGAGAGGAAAGTTCCATCACGGCGGTGGACCTCATAGCGGTGGACCTCATAGCGGTGGACCCCATGGAGGTGGACACCACGGAGGTGGACATCATGGCGGTGGGCACCACGGGGGTGGACATCACGGAGGTGGCGAACACGGACACCACGGAAGACCCTATGAAAGACCATCATGGCTCGATACCTTAGCGACGTATTTGAATGACTGGGCTTACCTGCCTGGAGAAGGAGATTGTCCGATGAAAGATAGCTCAGGAGAAGATTCCAATACCGATAAAGAGAATAGCGGAGGAAGTGGTCAAGAGAAAGGGAAGACCAATCCTCATGCTGAACTGTTCAATTCATTCAAAAATATTGGAGATAATCTTGCTAGTCTTTTGGACCCGCTGGGTATAGACGTTCAAGTTTTACCTGAGGGTCAACGATCAGGTAATGGAAACACCACTCCTAAGACTCCGGGCCAAAATACACCGCCCAGTACATCGACGAGCAAATTTCCTGGCGAGGGAAAGAAACTCATAGAAAAAACACCACCCCTGGTTAGCAGTAACACCGTAGTTACAATGCCTGCAGTAATTACTACTCCTTCGGCACCTGCGGATAAACCGACCCCTGAAAACGAGGGATGGACGATACTCAATCAACAGGATACCTCAGTTTTGGCTCCTCAAGTTTCTAACGGGAATCCTGTTAGCGGAGCGATACCTAAGCAGGTATGCATACCTGATTTAATGGAAATTGAAATTCCAGAGGTGATTTATCTGGATTAAAATATTCATAATAAATTTTATGATTTCAGCAGCTACCGAATGTTCCTGTAGCTACTCCGTCAACTTCGGTATTAGCATCTACACCAGCTACACAACCAATTTATCCACAATTACCTCAGCAGACTGATTCCCCCGTAATTTATCACTCAGACCCAAAAATACAACGTGCTGTTATGGCAATGATGCAAATGGGATTTTCAAACGAAGGAGGATGGCTTACTCATCTATTGGAATCTAAGAACGGGGATATCAGCAAAGCTTTAGATATTCTTCAACCAGTTCGTTCCGAGGCACGCAAAATGTAGAAATAATGAAGAATAACTCGCATTTCCTAGTTGATGACACAGTTTATTACTATATTATATACATTTATTATTCCAATATTATACGTTCCGGAACGTTTTACTATATTATTATTACTATATGATATGATATGATTATCAACAAGTACGGTAATTAACATTCCGTTACTATCGTAATGTTTTATGATTGGTAAATAATAGTCCCCTTCCTAATTGGTGGCTGTTTCAATAACAAATATATATCTTTATGTTCTTTGATATATTCAAATAAATTGATATGCATATCTATTTCTTTTGAATCTGTTATTCCATATCCTAGACCCTCCCCCCCTTCCTTGATTTAGAATAGGTTGATTAAGTTCAATAAAGACTGGGTAAACTAAACAACTTTTTATTTCATTTCATTCATTGAGTACATCTTATAAAGGTGCACATAGGTTCATTAGCTTATAAGCATTGCTGGCTGACAGTAGTTTCAGCTCTTGCAAACCTTCTTCGCTAATCTCTCTGACCCATCTTCGGTCTTTATAGTAATCCATAGCATTGTAGAACTCTGCATCACTGTACGGACCCACAGATACGGGTAAGAAGGGATCTAAATGCTCGAAACCCTCCTTTCCAAGTTGATATCTTGGAAGAGTAGACTCCTTCTTATCCTGGATTAAAAAAAAGCAAACAAGTCATAGACAAGAAATAGGGGGAGAGACAATAATAGCAGAATTATTTTACCTTAACAGCCATTTCATCGACTGTAACAACAACTGAACCATTACACCAATCGTAATTAGTTATATCCAAGAAAGCTAAGGTGAGTGATACTTTGTCAGGAAGCATCATAACTTTATCGTCATTAAACACTCTTGTAGTGTCTGTAAAAAATGAATTATATCCATCGATGATAACTAGCGTATTACATTTTCCAGCTGTACTAGCTTCCTTCAGTTCAGACATCAGGGCGATTATCACTTCAGAGGCGTATTTTAATCTCGTTATTCCTAGTTCGATCATTTCTATTATCGGAGAACCACTCTTTGACGATTCTCGCTTACTCCAATCATAGTCCTTGCCAATTTTTAACTGAAAAATTATAAATTTAGTAGATTTAATCCCAGAGCATATATCTTCGGTTCTATAATTTCCTCACATCAAGCTGTGCCAAGAGCTGAGAATTCTGCGTTTTGAAGTGTACCAGCCAGGCGGCTGCGTCTATAGGTAAGTCCACAAATCCCTCTCTAGTTATTGAATTTGCAACTTCTTTAGGACGTCTGTACCAATTTGGGACTGAAATTTATATGTTAAAAAGAGTTTTATAATCATCGCATGATTAATAACATATCTACACTCACTCCAAGGTGTGTGAATGATTATTTTCTGCGCCATGTGACCATAGTGTAAAATATGTGCCAACGTTAGAGTTTTTCCACATCCGAGCGGACCATCTGATAACTTTTGAGTCAAGAATAATGTAAAGGCTTTAAAAATGCCTAAAATTTTAGTATCGAGTTAAAATTTCTTCAAAAAGGATACATAGCACAAATCTATTAACAGGTTTGCTGTAGTCTGCATTACGCAAATAGGATATAATCTCTAAGGCTGGTTCTCTGACTAAAATTGAACACTCGTTGAATGTCTTAACTTGCTTTACATAATCTCGGGCCAAACCACCGTGCGAAAATAATTTCTGATAAATATCACTTGGCATGGTATAAAATCTTCCCTTATGTTGCGCCGTGTGATTTACTGGATTGCTTTCTATAGTTCTGTAATGTACCGGTGGTTCTTCTGGCAATTCTAGAGCCTCGCTCATAGTCGAATACTTGTTTATACTCAATGTAGATAATCGTCGTAATAACGACTCAGCTTTTACTGAAATATTGAACAATTTTAAATTCATTTCAAGATTTATTTCGGATAAAATATTATCGCACGAAATTTTTGTACGGAAATATTTTTACTAAGTACTATTTAACTAATTGAATTTTTTCAAGCGTAACGTTCGACATAATATTGTGATTAGAAGTGAATTTTCTATTCTTACGGGTTTTCAGTGCCATGATATTTTTCTTGATGAATGAGCTAAAATGCAGTTGATATAAATACGAAATAGTTTTTTATTTATTTATTTTCTATTTTTTCTTTTTTTTTTTCTTTTTACAGCAAATTAGTTTGTGTAAATTAAGGATTTGGAGGTTATGCCGTATTTCCCATTATTCTACTCTTGCGCAAGTCAAAGGCGCAGGCATGCCGTTCTCATAGTTTCCAACTTGTCTGATAGATGGCAATACCATGTCGCACGCAAAAATCAGCACTGACCTAAGACAATAGCAGCACCTGTCGCAAGGTCAGTGGCCCGCGTGGCGTCAAAGGATATGGATGTGGGTTGCGTTAACGAGATTTGATTCAGACAGATATATCGATATTTATTTTTAAGAAACAATAGCAATTTATACTAATATTTTACAATTTACAGTAATATTGTATTGATGCTGCAGTAATAAATTTCAACATACACCAATATTCAATTATGCCTCGTTATTTTCGACTGTCCCTTTAGGCATGCATACGCTGCTTCATGCACGTCGCTATATATAGTTTATTATACCAGCTATTTTTACCATTTGCAAAATTTTAACTCGAAAAATACTCCTGGTATCAGGAGAACATCTGACCCGAGGAGGTGTTCTGAAATTTTTGAAGGGGGAAAGGAGTAGTGTATGGATATAGGCATGCATACGTTGCTTCATGCACGTCTCTCTTTATAATTAAGTTAGTAAGACAAAAAAAAAGTAAAAAAAAAAATCTTCAAATTTAGAAGCAAATTTAGTACCAAATTGGAAGTTTTTTTTTAACTTTTTTTTCGACTTTTTTTTCGACTTTTTTTCTAAATTTTTTTCTACTATTTTTCCGAAAAATCGTCTTAGTATAGTGTATCGATACAGGCATACATACGTGCCCTCATGCACGTCTTAATATATAATTAAGTTAGTAGCGATTATCAGAGTTTTAAAAATTTTAACTCAAAAAATACTCCTGGTATCAGGAGACCAGCTGACCCGAGGAGGTGTGCTGAAATTTTTGGAGGCGGAAAGGAGTAGTGTGTATTGATATAGGCATGCATACGCTGCTTTATGCACGTCGCTGTATAGTTTATTGTGCTATTCTGACAATTTTTAAAATTTTTACTCGAAAAATACTCCTGGTATCAGGAGAACATCTGACCCGAGGAGGTGTTCTAAAATTTTGGGAGAGGGAAAGGAGTAGTGTATTGATATAGGCATGTATAAAATTCGAGGTCTCAACTGCCAGAATTTCGGAGTCGTTTTTCTGGCAGTTGAGACCTTATTTTTAAGAGTTAAAATTCGAGGTCTCAACTGCCAGAAAAACGACTCCGAAATTCTGGCAGTTGAGACCTCGAATTTTAGAAATTTTAACTCAAAAATTTCACCTGGTATCAGGAGAACATCTGACCCGAGGAGGTGTTCTAAAATTTTGGGAGGGGGAAAGAAGTAGTGTATTGATATAGGCATGCATACGCTGCTTCATGCACGTGGCTATTATAGTTTATGTATACTAGCTATTTTGACATTTTTGAAAATTTTACTCGTAAAATACTCCTGGTATCAGGAGAACATCTGACCCGAGGAGGTGTTTTGAAATTTTTGGAGGGGGAAAGGAGTAGTGTATGGATATAGGCATGCATACGTTGCTTCATGCACGTGGCTATTATAGTTTATGTATACTAGCTATTTTGACATTTTTGAAAATTTTACTCGTAAAATACTCCTGGTATCAGGAGAACATCTGACCCGAGGAGGTGTTTTGAAATTTTTGGAGGGGGAAAGGAGTAGTGTATGGATATAGGCATGCATACGTTGCTTCATGCACGTGGCTATTATAGTTTATGTATACTAGCTATTTTGACATTTTTGAAAATTTTACTCGTAAAATACTCCTGGTATCAGGAGAACATCTGACCCGAGGAGGTGTTTTGAAATTTTTGGAGGGGGAAAGGAGTAGTGTATGGATATAGGCATGCATACGTTGCTTCATGCACGTGGCTATTATAGTTTATGTATACTAGCTATTTTGACATTTTTGAAAATTTTACTCGTAAAATACTCCTGGTATCAGGAGAACATCTGACCCGAGGAGGTGTTTTGAAATTTTTGGAGGGGGAAAGGAGTAGTGTATGGATATAGGCATGCATACGTTGCTTCATGCACGTCTCTCTTTATAATTAAGTTAGTAAGACAAAAAAAAAAAGTTTAAAAAAAATCTTCAAATTTAGAAGCAAATTTAGTACCAAATTGGAAGTTTTTTTTTACTTTTTTTTGGAATTTTTTTCTAAATTTTTTTCTATTATTTTTCCGAAAAGTCGTCTTAGTATAGTGTATCGATATAGGCATGCATACGTGTCCTCATGCACGTCTTGTATAATTAAATTACTAGCGATTTCCAGAGTTGAAAGAATTTTAAGTCGAAAAATACTCCTGGTATCAGGAGAACATCTGATCCGAGGAGGTGTTCTAAAATTTTAGGCGGGAAATGGGAATTGTGTATACATGCATAAGTGTTTTATGCACATCGCTATAAATATTTATCAGAAAAATTAATAAATAAAGAGGCGGTGGGAGGGAAAAGTGGAAAATAATAAAGCATATAATAAAATTATTGGTATGTCTGTAAATTTATTGATGCAAAATCGATACATCATCACTTAATTGGCAAAGTTAAGTACAATTTGTAATTGTTTCTTAAAAATAAATATTTACTCATCGCAATACAAATATTACAATAATATGCATACTATAATAAATACAACAATTTTTTCCGAGCGAGTTAAATACATAATACACTCGTTCGTCTCAATTGCCAATTGGAACAGAATCCCGTTTTGTCGAGCGTAGGCGTTTTGAGTTTTGACTGTGATAAAAGTTTAAAAAAAACATCGTTGCGCCTTATTATACGCAACCTTATCTACCACGCTGACATGCGGGTAGCATTACATAAGGCGCACTAATTTTTACGGCAAAAGTAGTTCAACCATTCGACCGCGAGATGGCAATACCATTTTGTACCCCGTCGGCTATGTTAGCGCCTGTTGTATTATTTGAATATAAAAGCGCGCTTTCGTTATAGAAAAAAATGATACTTAATAAATAATGATATTGACACAAAATTATAATTGAGTATATCTTTCATATTTGGTACATACTACATACATATAATGGATCTATGTACTTATGTCAACGAACATAATAACTTAACACATTCTACTAGCGCAGTAGTAAGGAAACTGTATACCCTGCAGTAAAATACCCGCAAATTCCTGTAAAAAAATTTTCAAAAATATTTCATTTATGATTTTCAATCATATAATCTAAGAATATTATATAAAAATCAGGGAATTCATAGTTTTTAGAAACTGAATAATATTTTAGAGATACCTTCTCCGCTAGGAGTAATTCATTTTTACTCAATCATTCTGTGTTATATTTACTATTATACATAATTTGGTATTCGCCTTTCTGCAATTTCTTTAAATTGTTATAAATAAATGTATACTTACGCTGCAAGGGGCGATCCATGCGCTGCAGCAATAAATAATTATATACCATAACGAGCAAAAAGTAGCGACGAAAAATGATACGAAAATTAATACAAGGCCCCAGAATAGAAACGCAAATGGATTACATGCCATTATAAATCAAACTATCTCTCAGATATTTGAAATTCGGTTTATTTCCTTCTCAGAATAACTTGAATAATTACTTCACGTAGTTTGACCGTGTTTGTGTTATATCAGTTATTTGTATAAACAAAAATGGCAAATATAATAAATAATTGAACAGTTGGAAGAGAAGAAAAAAGAAAAAAAGAAAAAACGCGATAAAGATTTCAATGCTGTTGCGATTCGTCAGATAAAAATTAATATTTACGTTAATTTTCATACAGGGTGCCTTGATTCGGTAACACTATAATAAACTTACAATTTTTTTTTTTTCTTCTTATTTTCTTTTTCAAAGGAAAAATAACATCAAACGTGTGTTAAATTATTTCTCTCAATATCTTCAAATGGATGTTGTATTAAAAATACTTTTTTTTTTTGTTTCTTAATTATAATTTTCTCAGTAGGAATAAACAATAAGATATCATTTTGATAAGCATTTTAATATAATAATAATAATTATTATTATAATAACTAATAATGTTATTAAATATTTTTTTATACATGTATATAATATTGTATTTATAATAATGGTTTGTAGTTCGTTATTAGGTATTTTATTATTAGTATTCTTTTTTTTTTTTTGTATTTTTTCTTCTTTTTTCGTTTTTTTTTTTTTTTTTTTTTTTTTTTTTTTTCCTTTTTCTTTTATCGGGGCAAAGACTTTATGTAAGTAGACAATCCTAGGTTTTTTTTGTTATTGATTTTTTAATTTATTTATTTTTGTTTTGTTTTTCTCTCTCCTTCCTTTTCTTCTTATCTATACAGCGGTTAACAGCACTTAATATATATAGTGTATATATATAAAAGTCGGTCGAGTAAATTCGCGGTGCTGTTAAATATATCTCTATTTATTGTATCTATTTATTTATTTATTTTATTTATTTATGTATGTATGTACGAAAGACCGATTGCAGTTCCAACGCACGCGGGTGGTGCGCCAAATGAACAGTTATTATTATTTATTGTATAAATATACCTCACACCGTTCATTAACATCGACTAACAGAATGAAGTTATTGGAAGTAACAAAAAAAAAAGAATTTATTTTGCGATTCACATGATTTTTTTCTTATCTTTCTTTTTTCGTTTTTTTTTTTTTCAAAATATTTCGTTTTTTGAATGTCTAGTTATCTATTTGCATAAAATCTTTGGTAAGAGGGGCGTTTTTATTGAAGTTTACTTTAGAGACCCGTGATTTTCTGTAAAATGATAATATTTAATCTAAGATTGTATTTGCATTCGATAAACAGCCGCATATAAGCCATTTGTCATAGTATTGTTGTTTGTTCTTTTTTTTTTTTTTTTTTAGTTTTTTTTTTTTTATTATTTTTACATAATTTTGATTTCCTTCTGTACCGAGCCACACAAAGATTTTCTTGAGTTGCTCTCAAAGTGCACCAGATTAACTTTAACTCTCAAAGATTTATCTCAGTCCTTTCAACCCACGCTATCTCCAACTTCGTTTGGGCTCTCTTCAACATCTACCTCTTCGAGTCCTAATATCGCTGTTCGTACCGGTTCTACTTCGGGCTGTGGGTCAGCAAAGGCATCAACAAATTCCTGTATAAAACCATGAAAATTAATTTATATACATTTAGAAAACGGACTCAAATATAGATTTTCATATTTAATTGAACTTCAAATAAGTAGAAAAAATCAAATTATATGTTTACGTATATCCGTAAGTGTTTACTCACGTCTAAATTAAGTTCCACGAATCCCTCGCCGTTCAAAGATTCACCTGATGATAAAAAAAATAACGACAAATTACCTATATGATAATAATTGATTGAAAAATAAACATTTTTACATCATCCTATCATATTGGAAAAGAAAAGAAAACAAGAAACCAAATCATTGATATAATACTAACTGGGATCTGTTTGCGTCTGGGTAGAGGTAATTGTATTTTGCATAACGCCACGTCTTTGAACATCTGCATCTACGGCGTGAAGACGTTCTCTGCTCCTTCTTAACTCGCGTCGCATTCTCTCGCGCTCTTCTTCCCTGTCTTTAACTATTTCCTATAATGATAGATGATTAGATATTTGATTATCAATTATTTACTATCGACTATAGCAAAGAATTAATCATTGTATTAGATAATTTCACTTACCAATAGCTGCGAGAGCTGAGAAGCCAACGAATGACAAACCGGCAGTAAACTAGCTGTTGGTATAGACGGGTGATGAGATAAAGCATGAGGACGAGGCGCAGGACAACCCGGAGCTTCGCAACTTCCTACAGCTGATACAGAAGCTCCACGAGATGCAAGAACAGTCTCAGTTTCGCTAACGTTTAACGAAGCATTTAGCATTTCCATTAATTGATTGGCTGAAAAATAAAAAAACAATGTTAAACGTTGAGGATAATTGTTAAAGTTAATTCAAAATAACAGCACAAAGCAGGGAGAGACGCATTCGCTATGTTATCTTTTATAAATCTTGAATACAAAATAGTAATACCCTTGCTAACTGCAGCGAGCATTAACTCAGCAGGTTCCTTTTCGATTCCTGATGGTTCGGAAGCCATATCTGCAAGATGTTCAAAGTCTTCTCTTGGAACGTTTAGGATGTCTGCTACCAAAGCTTGTTTTTCAGTCAAGGCTTGTTTTATCAGAACATCCTTACGCCTGAGACGTTCTGTAACAATTATTTACAATGTCAGTAAATAGTAACACAAATATAATGAAGAGAAAATAATAATTTTGAATAAACTTTCACAGTTTCTGCACATTGAATACAAAGAGAAAACAGTTTTCTCTATGAAAATATTGAAACCACGTGATATTTAAATACTTATACAAAAAAAATTAGACCAATGCACAAATCTTTCTATTCTATTTTTCGAATTCTTATCCAAAGTTTCTGCAAGATAAAAATATCATTCATATTACCGATAGGCGTGAGAACAGGTTCCGCCAAATGTATGGGACGCACTTCTACTCGTACTTCATCAGGTTCGATGAGTGATGACTGAGTGCAGGTAACTAATCGCAAGGGATCTCCACAAGCTAGAAAGAGAATAATAACAATAATGAATGATCAATTCAAACAAATAAATAAAAAATTTAAACCTTACCGCTAGTTATTACGCTCTGTGGTTCGACTTGCTGAGGTTGTTGGGGTTGTTCAGGCTGCTGAGGTTGTTCAGAAGGTTCCTCGCTGGTTTGAGTTTGTTCAATTTCGGTTGGTAAAGTCCCAGGTGGATTAGAATTTTCCTCTTCGTCCCTACGTTCGACGTTAGTGTTTATTGTTTCCTCGGTTGTGTTATTATCCTCAATTCTAGTTTCTTCCTGAATTGTTTTATCGCTATTAGATTCAATTTCAGGTACAGTAGGTGTAGTTTCTTCGACCAGAGGCGTAGGAGGTTCTTCTACAGGAACGATCGGATGTGGAGGTCTCCTTCCCTCTCTGTCTCTTACTTTGTACGCCTCCGCAGCTTCGGTAATGTGTTTGAACCAGATTTTTCTTTCGGCAGGTGAATTGGCTACCAGATCATATATCTGAGCTCCACTTTGCGACGTGTTTACCAAATACAAAGAATTCTTATCGACCGCATTGTGCCTCACAAGTACAGTAGAAACCTTAACTACTGGACTTAGCACGGCGTTCACCTGATTGGTGCTTATAAATTTAAGCAAATACTTTTCGTCCTGTCTATGAAGCAGGAGTATCAGGTCATCCAAGAGTACGACATGTAGGTCGACCGGTTTGGCACGATTAACAATTCGCCATTGAAGAGGTCCCTCGAATACAAGTTTCCTCTTAGTTATATCAAGATTTTTGAACTCGTTAACAGTAGAGTGATCAAATTTCTCAAAAGCCGATCTATCCATGGTCCTCTGTATCTCGGCAAGGCGATGATGGTCTTCCGCCTCTTTCACAGCCTGATTAACTCTGTTTAAAACCTCTTTGCTTCGCTCTAAACTCCTCAGTACGCCTGCTTTCTCCTTTTCGTTACTTGCGGGTGTGTATTTTGCTAGGTTTTCAAATAAGAGAGGATATTTTGTGAGCCTCAACATCCCGGTGAGGATGTGATCCTTGAGTTGAAGTCTACGACAAAGCGGACTGGCCTCTACTTCGTTTAGGAACGCATGAAGCTTAGGATCCTTTTTACGCCTATCTCTAAGCGCGTCTAATGCAACCTGCTGTTTTGCACAATAGGTCGATGCAGCCTGTTCGAAAGTCTCACCAGCTGGACCGTCGAACATACCTAGAAGTAGTTCTCCCACGTCACCGACGCACGGATTTTCCTTCTTCTTACTTTTCATTAGAGAATTGAACCCGGAATGAATATCTAACATCTCATCCAGGTTCGAAAATAACAGCTGAATCTGATCCGGAGGTAAAACCTGAGATTCAACCATCGGCTTGTGGAAAACTTGTGAAAGGACTCTCAGAGCTCTTACGTGAGACCGTTCTGTGTGAAATAGTTCTGAAAAAAGAAAGGGAAATCAATTATATATTTGATTTATTCATTCATATTAAAGATTTGTATAAATGAAGAGAGGAAACGAACCGTTGATAACTTCTTGTCTCTTCTTTTCCGAGTTTGTAAGCCGTGCGAGAACTTCTTCTGCGACACCCTGGCTCCAGTCAGGAGGATCTGCTTCGACATCGACGTCGCTATCCCAGGAGGTGGTTGTGTTGGCAGATGCATTAACAGGGTGAACATGTTCCAAGCTTGTACTCGGGCTGTCCAAACTCCTTGTAGACAAGCTACTGTTGGATGAGCTGCCCGCTGAATTTCCAGGGAAAGTTCCTGTCGCGTCGCAGTCACTGAAACCAGCCCTACGGTCAAATGTTAGCAGATCTTGTCTCGCACGTTGAGCTACTACCCCAGTTTCCCAATATTATTTTTTTTAACAAATAAATAGAAATGATAATAATTATTTTTCGTATTACGTAATTATAATAATAAATTGTCGAAATTCTGCGTTTTGATAAATCGCATTAATATCGACATAAATTAATTTAAAAAAAAATTGGTGATGTAAGAAAATTCGTAGTAGGAAATAACTAAACAGTATATCGCATCTAATTACCGTAAATCAATTATTCGAAAAATAATTGATTATTTTTATTCTAGTTAGACTAGTTTCAGATGAGAAAAACAAATCGATATAAAAAAAATTAAAAATAAAAATTTCTAATCTACACGAGAATTATATACATCGACATAATTAGAGAACACCTTTACAAGGTCCGATATATCGTCGCGACTAAAATTAATCTAAATAATTTGGGTCAATTTTATAGGTCGACGTAAATTTTTTTTTTTTTTTTCCCAAGCTACAGAGGCCAGACTTCGACCTAACTGGATCTTATAAAATTAATAATAAATATATAGTATACGAAAATAATTTCATTCCCTATACGATATATAAATTTCGGAAAAAGTTATTCGTCCAAATCTCTCCCCCATATAATGGAAGAATAGAACGATCGTAGAATTTGTGTTATAGTAGGTCTATCTAGGTCTGGCAGTAAATTACACAACTACATATGTATATGTATATATGTATATATGTGCATGTATATGAGCTTATAGGTCTATGTCATAGCAGCGGCTGATAAATTGCTCGTAGAGACAGCGAGGTAAAGAGAGAGAGAGAGAGAGAGAGAGAGAGAGAGAGAGAGAGAGAGAGAAAAGAACAGTCTAGGTCGACATTTAGATACCATCCCCAACGTTTCCACCATCCCCTTCTACCCTGTTCTGACGTAAAGCATCACCTTTATCAATTCCTTATACACCGATTCTCTCCGTGGGGTAAGAGAGTTTTACTACCCACTAAGAAGAGATTGAAATTTTTTTTTTTTTTTTTTTCTCCTTACTTTTGCTGCGTCTATATAATCGGCGGGGGAGTAAAGCAGAAAAAAAAATATATATATCTATGTATAAAAGGAAAGAAAAAAAAAAAAAAAAAAAAAAAAAAAAAAAAATCGTCGGTCTAATTTTAGACGAACGATTTATGCGGTCGTAGTAAAAATAGAAAGTTGAATCATTTTTTTTTTTTTTTTTTGGTTTTTTGGTTTTACAATTTTAACTACCTTTCCGATCTGCTCCGACGCTCGATGACATTGAGAGATTGAGTAGTCGGAGTTATAGTGTGCGATGTCGTACGATCTATTTCTTTAACATTTTTATACTTTTTCGTCAAATCAGTTGTCCCTTCACCGCTGCAGGGTGACGTTGATAATAATTTATTACTTTCATCAGTTTCCGTCTTAGGTGGTATTTGGGTCTGATTTTGTGACTGACGTTGCGAACGTACGCGTTTAGAGCCACGTTGTCTCATTCCTTACCTTCATGGATCGATATTATATAAGTTAGTAAAATTGAAGAAAAATAGAAGAGAAGAAAAAAAAAAAAAAAAAAAAAAAAAAAATACTGAAAGCATGGTAAAGTTTTCTTCTTCTCTTTCCTAGATTCCGGCCAACCTTTAAAACCAACTATACTATAACTATATCCTATATATGCGTATACTTTAAAACTCGTATCACCCTCTGCAAGTCTACAAGCTACCCCGAAGTACTCGTAAAATATAAAAATAACACGACAGCATAAAGTTTCTAAAGATCGCGAACCGGTATCGAAAAAATCCCTTTTTCTATTTTTTCTCTTTTTTTTTTTTTTTTTTTGAATTTACATGACGTAAAATACTGAGCTATTTCTCTCCTGTTTTTGGTCTTTAATATAGACAGCCAAAGCAAAATTAACTATTAAAAAGGGAAGCGATAAGATGATGATAATAATAATAATAATAATAATAATAATAAAAAAACATTTCGATGGATTGCCTTCGAGCTTTTGAACTGTACGTCAATAGCTTTAAATAGAATATATTATATAGATATGTATAAATAGACGAAAGAAGACTAGAACCTATTTTTCGCGCAAGTATAGGTAACAACTTTGCCATATTAAAGATAAAAGTTATATGTAATAATTTGAAACGAAAAAAAAAAAAAAAAAAAAAAAAAAAAAAAAAAAAAAAATCTTAAATTGATCTCATTTAGTTTTAGAAACTGTTATTATCTGAATCTCGAATCCGCGACTCTGACTCTCGAGGTTTTATCCTCCCGAGAAGGCCGCTCCTATAAGTTTTGCCACTTTAATCAACCCTTATACCATACATCGAAGGGTTTCTCCTCTCTCCTCGACATACATAAAGAGCCGAGTATGTGTTATAGATAAATATGTATGTGTGTGTCTGTGTGTGTGTGTGTGTGTGTGTATAAATGTACGAGGAGAAGCGGAGGCTGGGCCTATATCCGACTATTGATTCCAAGGGATCGATTGGTTCAAAAATAAAGGCGAAACGCAAAGACATTTCCAAGTCTCATGCACGGATCATCTCTGCATTTACCTATATAGGTATAGTATATATATATATATATATATACCACATGAACCTAAACTATCCAACGGTACTATATGTATGGTGAGATATAAGAGCCAAGAACTTCGACGATTGGTATAAGTGGATATAGTTGCGTATAGTTGGAAGATGAGATCCAAAAATCGATCATTTGATTTTTTTTTTTTTTTTTTTTTTTTTTTTGCGTTATAATAAAAAATAGTTTGTGTAAAAAAAAAAAAAAAAAAAAAAAAAAAAAGAATGAAACTTATGAAGGTAATATGATTTTTCGATCGAATAATTCGTTGGAAAAAGATTGAAGAATTTTCTATACCTACGTTTCTTTTTTTTTTTTTTTTTTTTTTTTTTTTTCCGGAAATTCTAAGAGATAAGAATTTATAATTTTTTAATAGAAAAAGGAACAAGTTTGATAATTGATTTGAAAATAAGGCCGGAATATAGGTTTGTATATTATAATACGAACGAGTGATAACTGATAACTGAAGAAACGTGCGTTGTCACTGCACCAAAAAAAAATAATGATTACCCTACAATACAGGAATGTGAATATCATACGGTTTTGTTTATTTTCTTTATTCTTTTATATTTGTTTATTTATTTATTTATTTATTTATACCTTTCCTTGCCTTGTATTGGCAATAATATTTGTTTCGATTCATTTATCAAATATAACTAATAAACAGTTTCACGTTAATTGAAACATCGAGGGTATATATAGGTAATAAGATGAAAAGAGAAAAGAGAAAAAGAAAAACGAAATAAAGAATAATAAGACAAGAATCAGTTTATCCTATATAAAAAGATTATTTTATAAATCGCGATGTAGTATATACGATAGGTAATAAAATGTTTACATATAGGTATACCGCATACACGCTTTATAAATCAATAATATCGATAAAATTTGATTATTAACTTTTTTTTTTTATCATTATAATGATAATATATTCATTTTTTCTTCTTTTTTATTTTTTTTTTTTTTTTTAATATTTGAATAATAAAATTGTATATATATATATATATATATGATATGTATAATTATGTTGTGTGTAAGTGGTAAAGCGTATTATTTAAATAAAAAAGTGAAAAGTGAAAAGAAAAGAAAATTACAGCAAAAACTATGAAAGAAAGGAAAAAAAAAAAAAAAAAAAAAAAAGAAATGAAATGAAATGAAAGAAAACAAAACCACGAGTAGTAACGTGGGCGACGCGACGCGCGCGTATACGTAGGGAGTCTCGTTGGTTTGAGTTTGACAAGCGCGTCGCGTGTCGTGTCGTCGCGATGTATTGCGGTCGAGTAACGCAGAAGGAATAAGCGTTTTTGTATATATATATATATATATATATGTATATAGTATTATATATACAAAGAGACAACCCCCGATCTCGCGTATAAGAGACGCAACGTCGTACTGAGGGTAAAAACAGCTCACCTATCCAACAGTTTTTCCCCCCTTTTTAGACCCCTTTCCACTCAATACATATAACGCCCACGCGATTCTGCGCGGTTAGATGATACTGCAGCTTGCGGCGACTTGCGGCGCGGCGGCAATTCTCGCTTCTCGTTTCTCTCTCCTCTATATATCTATATACTCGCTATACTCTATATACTATATATATATATATACTATATATATATATATATATATATAAGCGAGAGGTTGTCGAAAAATCTATACACCTACCTATCCCACATATTATACTCTATATTATAACCACCTACATAATAATATTATCATTTTATACAGAAAAATATTTCATTCTGTATAAATATATATTAGTTGGCATTATAAAAATTAAAAATATATTTTATGTATGTATGTACATATATGTATCTAAGATACGTGAGTTATTATACAGAAATTTCTTGGCACATTTTGACGAAATCTATAATGCAATGCCAAGTCTTCTGATTAGTGAATAGCGAAGAAGTTTACCAATATATTTTTTAAAAAATTTAACCAAAACCGCAGGTTTCGATCTCGATTCTAAGTATACCGTCTCAAAGCCTTGGAATTTTACAATTTTAATAAAACACAATTTGTAAAATTTCGCTGTTAAATTGTATTTTTTTTTTTTTTTTTTTCCTATTACAGTATAGCTCCGAAAAATCTGAAAATTGTTACACTCCTTACATGTAGTATAGTAGGTATTTCATAAAAATTCGACAGATTTCCAACGATGTAATTTTCGGAACTACAGCGCATCAAAAAAATAAAAAAATAAAAAAAGATTTCTTATCTCCAAATTGTAATAAATAAAATTTTGTTTTTAAAAATCTGTAAATTTTTCACAGATATCTACTACTATATGGGTATAAAGTTTGCAGGGTTTCAGATTCAGAGAAGCTATAATGCGATAGGAAGTCAAAAAATAACCCCGAAGTACTAAAAATCGTGTGTTTTTAAATCGGAAAGTTCGAAGACTTTTGGGCAGTGCTTAGAATTGAGATCGGAACCTGGGGTTTTGACTTAGATATTTTTTTTTACATATTCGGGAGACGGAGCATTGAAATTCGACTATGACCGAATTAGGAACCACCCTAGTGTGTGAAACGATAAGAAACAAGAGTATATATCAAGAGAGAAGTAAAAAAAAAAAAAAAAAAAAAAAAAAAAACTTGGAATGTCTTCTATTTTTCTTTTCATTTTATAGAAAGAGAAAAAGAGAAAGAGACTCTTTTGGGAGCAACGAACTAGAAATATGAAACCTAGAGTAGCACAAATTCTTGCATGCAGTTTTCAGACTGAACTGCATCAATTGACGTTAATTGCATCTAATTATACGCACATATGGTGTATACGTATGTATATATAATGCGAGTTCCGTCTCTCTGTCTCTATCTGTCTGTCCGTACGTATAGTACGTCAGAAATAATGACTTTAGACATATTTTCTGCTTTTTTTTTCTTTCTTTCTTTCTTTCTTTCTTTCTTACTTTTTTTAACCGTGTAGGTATTATATTATAGAAGTTATTTTAGAAGCCTGATAAATACCTACTCGCGGAAAAAAGAAGAAAAAAAAAAAAAAAAAAAAAAATGATAATTCAATTATATAGTATGAGTAGCTACTGCACAGAGCCATTATAACACAATGGATATATTCACGAGTATATATATATACTGTATACATAAACATAACGCACTCATAGGACTATAATTTACTAATATCAAATGATATATTGATACGATACGACGATAAATTTTATATGAAAAGATACACAAACGACTAAATAATGATCTGAAAAGACAGAGTAGAAAATTTCAATAGCAAAAATAAATAAAAGAATAAAAAACTCACTTGGTTTTCGAGAGATTCGGGTCGCTGGTTTTTCGCTTTTCACGCAACTGTCGCTGAAAGAAAATAAAAAAAACAAATTTTTATAATACATCCCGAAAAATGAACATACTACGTATCTTTCGTTATCTTGTTATTTTTTTTTTTTTTTTTTTTTGTTTTCTTCAATTTTTGTTTCTCATTCTTTTTTTTTAAATATACCATAAAAATAAAATGTGTAGTATGAGGTTTCGACAGGTGATCGACGGGATCTAGTCTCCCCCCCTGATCGTTATTCGTTAATTAGATAACTATAAAGACCGTAGGGAAAGGAACCAATCCAATCAACCACCTGTTGCTGAAACGTTTATGAAAATACAATCTGAACCTATAGAAATAAGTCCCTCGATTTATCCAGGATGGTTGAATATTGTGTATTTGAATTTATTTTTAATTAGAATATATCTATGAGTTTACCTATTTCATTGTTAAAAAAAATATATATATATCATGTGAAATTTGGGTAAAATAAATTGTTTTTTTTTTTTTTTTTTTTTTTTTTCATTAACTGTAATTATTTAGATAATTATCTTACCTTGTGGTGTATCCGCTCCTTGTAACTTTCAGACCTGTTTATGTTTGATGTCTTTGGCTTACTGGAAATATTTTGCTGCACCCTAAGTAATCGCAATACCAAAAAGCGTAAATTAATATAACACTTTACTAGGTGTGTGTAAGTTCGATGAAAGAAGAGAAAAAATGAAAAAATAAAAAATAAAAAACTGATAGAAAAAAATGTCAAAAATATTGTTAATCTTTCTTTTTTTTTTCGATATATATAAAGATGAATTTTAATGCGTAGTGGAAAAAAAAAATATATATATCTAAAAATGATATATATAGATCGTGTATTGTAGTGTTTAATAATATTATGTCTTCATACATGTCCGCGATATCTTCCCTCGAGGAAGGATCGTCCATACTCTCGTTGTGTTCCGCCCCCGTACCGTAACCGGAAGTACGTCCTCTTTCGCTGTTACCACGCGCACTTCCGGTCCCCGCACCACCCCGATGATCTCCTAGATATATGAGAAAAAGATTTCAACAAAAAGACTAAATAAACGCAAAAATCAACAGCAAAGAAATTAAGAAAGTTCCAATTTGTTTTTTTTTTCTTTCTTTTTCTTTTTTTTTTTTAAAGTTATTCAAAATTCTTTATAGATATAATTATTATATAAAAGTGCAGCGTTCTATACTTTTTTTTTATAGCGGAATATAAATTAAATGAAAAAAATAGAAAAAACAAGGTCGAGAGGGATCTCAAGTTTAAACTGCGTGACCCTTTATTCCTAGAGAAAAGCTTGTTACCCTATAGAAGCTAAGAGGTTGACGCGTGATAATTAAAACAAGGGAGATGTTAAAATGCGAAGGGGTAATTTTTCTCTCTCCCCTAGTATAGACACAGTTTTGGGGGTGACTCAGGGTACTAAAAGTATATACTATGTATTTATGTAGGTATGTATGTACAAGCGCATCCCCAAATATATATATAACTAACTAACGTAGCGTATAGTTTCTTATCTCGATGATTTAAACCCGCGTATATATATAATGTTTTCGGACAAAATACATATAAATAGACTTCGTAAATCGATTTTTGATTTCCGCACTTTGAAACGTACTTGAAAAAAAAAAAAAAAAGAAAGAAAAGAGGAGAAATTGGAAAACAATTTAGAGAAATAAAATATAAGGGATTTAAGATAAGAAAAATAACTGAATAAATATTTATTATCAAATTAATGGAATTACACGAATTCCTTATACTACCTAGAAATTCTTGTCGGGGGCGTTATAGTGTAGAATTCATGTCGCGTTGGGGCGCCTAGCTGTCGACATACATTCTATCTCGCGCGCGCGCCCGCTTCTTCTAAATATAGAGAGTAATATTACCGTGGAATCGGTAGTATAGGTACGAACTATACGAACTTACGAAGCTTATAGCTTTAGCTTTAGCTTTAGCGTTGTGGCGTTCGCATACCTATCTCTATAGTATAGTATACGAACACAAATGTATGCATGTTGAATTTCTGACTCTGCGAGCTATATACGCGTGGCGCGCGCGGTAGTGCAGCAGCGCAGCAGCACAGCAGCCTCCTCTCTCGTCGTTTCCTGTCGGAAATCGGTATAATAATACAAGAAACGAGATGAACTTGCAGAGAGAGAGGAAGGACCAGCTGAACGAACTTAAACTCACGCGGGAGGTTTACGAAGGCTAAAAATATAGTTGTTTGAAAAAAAAAATTTCTTATTTTTTTTTTTTTTTTTTTTTTTTTTTTTCTCACCCTTTTTCAGAACGTTGATATTTGTTCAGAAATATATTTATATATACGAATGTGTTACAAGAAATTGTTAATAATAATAATAATAATAATAATAACTGCGAAGAAATATATATACATCGCGATTTGTTATCTATACCGCAGACTTATATACGCAGACCTTGAATTGAAAATAGGACTTCATATAAATGAGAGATATTAGAACGTTAACATAAAGATCGAGGATTATAAAGAATAAAAATAAAAAAAACTGTTTAAAATAGCGTTATAATTTTTTTTTTTTTTTTTTTTTATCAAAGTCTTATAGACCGAAGAAGAGAAATTCAATGAAAGAAATTATCGAGCAACGATATCCAATTGTTGAATTATTAATGAATTCCGATGATTATTGACGGTTTAAACGGTTCAATGAGCTTTAAATCGTGCGAAATAAATACGATCCTTGAACCGTTAGTAATACCTATTTAACGTCTACGTCGTTGTACTATATCGTTCAATTCTGTTTCGTATTATTTTATAAAATGCATATTCGTATAGTTATGTATGTATGTATTCAACATATACTATAATATAATATAATATAATATAATATATAACATAATAAATACGATGTACGGAAACATCTAATCTCGCTTCCTTCCTGCATCAGACTATATATATACTTTTATAACTTCTGCACTCGCAACAAGTAATATTCCGCGTATGAATTCCGCGATCTCCGCAACGTTTCTGTTTAATTAAATCATGTCTTAGCGATCTACGAATCACGAACGTTTATATATATATATATATATATATCGCGTCACTAATGCCATAAGGTCGTAAGCGTCAAAAAATTATTTTTTTTTTTGCGGATATGCCCAAACTATGTTATATGGCACAAAAAAGATTTTGCCACCAAAAACACGAAATTTTTTTTTTTTTTTTTTTTTTGGCGCTTACGATCTTATGGTATTAGTGACGCGATATATATATATATATATATATATATAGATCTTTTAATTTGACAAATTAATTACAGAGCGAAATTCAATGTCAATTTATTTCTTTCTTCTTTTATAGTAGGTATATATATATATAGCGTTTCGTTTTTATATAATATATATATACCTACATCGTATATATAAATAGAAAATATATGTATATAATTAATAATTATAGGGCAACGTTTCTCTCTATTCAATATGCATAGAATCAGCTTTTCATTCATCGGCTGAGCTTATTCCTGGCTTGTTGACGTTCGAAAATAGAATAGTGTTTACACTTAACACGTGAATTAAACATCCCCCACCCCACCCCCCCATCAGCTATATAGATATCGATTATTTATTTTTTACCATTATTATTTTTATCATTCATTACTTTATTTCACTATATTGTAATTCATTCATATAATTTTCGTAATATACATATATTTCTCACTTTGTATAATATCGAAAAAAAAAAAAAAAAAAAAAAAAAAAAAGAAAGACAGATTTAATAAAATTTGGTATAACTAAAAATGAAAAAAAAAAAAAAAAACAAACAAAATTGAGAAAATTCGAGAATTTTGAAATCCTGATTATTCTAAAACCTAAAACATTAAACAGCCAAGTATTTTTTTTTTTTTTTTCTTTTTTTATATAAACACATGTCCCACGCATATACGTAAAAAAAAAAATCTCGCGGTATGTGCATAAAACCACGAAAATCGGTCAGCTGCTAAAATAATCATGTTATTTTATAAACCGAGTTTATTCAGATATATTATTTCTGCAGCGGATTATAAGAAAATCCTTCTTTTTTTTTTTTTTTTTCATTTCTAGTTTTCGAACAATCGAATCGAATTATTAGTCAAAATTTCAATCAAGTAAAACGGGGAGAAAAAAAAAATTAGCTGTTCAGAATAATGGAGTTAATATATTGATAATATTATATAGGTATACGTATATATAGAATTTTTTTTCGTTTTTTTTTTTTTTTTTTTTTTTTTTTTAACCTGTTATCAATTCTTCTTGAGGCAAGAGGGGTAAATCCAATCCTAGAATTTTCTTAGCTGTTGAATTAGCGGAGGGTGGTGGTATTTTGTCAAAGCAAATTAGGATCTCTGTACTTCCGGCAATGTCACCAGCACTACGTGTTTTTCTAACGGAACCTAATCTCTCCCAAACTTTACCAGCAATTGAATTCTTGCTGTGCAGGGTTGATCTCGACTTCAGAGATTTCGACTTTGATATTTTCGCTACTTTATTGTCTCTTGTTAACAATTTATCCGGTACTCCGTTCACCTGCACTTGTCCAACTCCCTGAATTCCTGTATTTATATACATTTTTATTTCACAATAATTGATCCATATATAATAGGTACATATTATATGCCATTGCGGCATATAACAGCAGCATATATATATAATTATGTACAAGCATGACCGTACAAGCATTATTTTATCTTTTATTTAAAAAAAAAAAAGAAAAAAAAAAAAAAAAAAAAAAAAAAAATGCTTTGCGCGCTAATTAACTTTCCCGTATCATCATATCAATTCACGATGCATATAAGAACTTTGATATTTTTTCATACATTTATAATTTGTATTGTGTTGCGAATAAATAATTAATGATAAAGTTTATTTGTATAAAAAAAAAAAAAAAAAAAAAAAATTTCGCCGAATTTCTGCAAAGAAAAGAAAACCAAGAATTTCGATTAATTTGATGAAAATTTCTGTGCTTTTCTTTTATTAAAATTTTTTTTTTTTTTTTTTTTTGTTGATCATTGGAATGAGAAAAATAATCAAATACGGGAATAAGCGATTAGCGTCAAAGCGTCGTATACCTAATAGTTTTATTTAATGATTATTATTTTATTATTTTTTTTTTTTTTTTTTTTTTTGTTTTTTGTTTTTCTACCATCGATTTTTCGCGATTTCCGTGAAAACTTTCTCCTGTAGTTCTCCGAGGAGATTCTGAACTGACTGAATCCGCTAATCAGGGGTGAAGAATTTCGGGGGTGGGGAGAGATCTCTAAGGTCTTTCCCTCTCCCAACGAACTCTCTTCTCCTCTTCCTCCTCCTCCTCCTCCTCCTCCACCTCCTCCTCCTCCTCGTAATTCTATCTCCAACATCTGTGCGACTCGTTCCTCTTCCTCTTTCTCTTTCTCTTTATCTTTATCTTCCTCTAATTTCTCCTCTCCTCTTTTCCAACAGCAGTTATAAATCGTGTATTTTTTTATTTTTATTTATTTTATTTTTATTTATTTTTTTATTCAACTTTATAATATATTATAATATATAATATTATAATTATATTTTATTATCCAGCTACTTTTTCGTCCTTTATATATTATTATATTATATCCGTTATCTGCACCACTTTTTTCAATTCCGAAATTTTTCTCTCGCGATGACAATAATACGAAGTTAGTACTACTGTATAAATAATGCGAATATTTTTTCATCACAAAAATATATTGTATATAATTATATATATATATATGATCCAATTCAACGAGGTACTACTATAGTTTGCCTGTAATTGTAATTTTTATAAAATGATGAACAAATAAAATTTCCGATCGAAAGAAAAAATGAGATTATAATAATATATTATATTATATATTATAAGGAAAAAAATCAGAGTTTTTATTATATTTTATTTATACGTATAATGTGTGTAGATATTATAGTTATATATTGGTACTACACATCGGCGAAGCTCGTCAACGTAATATCACTTTCGTAGAATTATCATGAATTACGTTGAATGTCGTTATTCCCTCACTTATAAGTGTACAATTTCATTATAGATCGTATCACTATTATCGTCAATGACAAATAGTACACACGATCTAGTTTTTAATAAATTAATTAATTAAAGGAAAGAAGACTGAACAAAAAAAAAAAATTTTTTTTTTTTTTTTTTTTCAATTTTTTTCTAAAAACTTGAAATTTATGAAAATATATCCTTTTCTCTCTTCTATTTATTCCTACTTGTTAAAATTATGGAAGATACAGGTTTGAGGGATGAACATCTGGAGTTTATCACAAATTACTTAATATTCGCGAAACTGAATGGAATATAGTTTGAAATTTGTTTTTTATTTTTTTAATTTAATTTCGTTTTTTTTTTTTTTCGTTTTTTTTTTTTATGCTAAGCTCGTATTATTCGTTCTTTACGAAATATATTATAACGATGACGATGACGATGAGAAAGACTCGCGACTACCAACTCGCGACTGCAGTTAGCTCGCGGTAGTAACTAACTAACTAACTAAGAAGAGAAGCAAGCGGTTTCCCTCTCGGAGATAACTAAACCACGACAGAAACGATAGGCCAACCGACAACGCTTTGCCGTCCCTTCCTCGACGCTATACCCGAGTCATTCCTAGATAGAACAGACAGGAAGCCAAAGCCTAATGTCTTTCAAACGACGAAAAAAATTAAAAAAAAAAAAAAAAAAAAAAATATATATATATACATATATATACGGTATATAAAAAATGTGGCTGTCTTTTTTTCTTTTCTTATTTGTTTCACGTGAAAAAAAAAAAAAATTGAAATTAAAGATTCAAAGAAGAAAAAAAAATTGAAAAAATGTGGAATAAATTAAATACAAAGAAAATATCATTTTTGATTATATTTTGAAAGACAGAAAAAGAATAGAAAGAAAAAAAAAAAGTGAATAATTTTTTTTTTTTTTTTTTCTTTCTTTTCTCTTTTACTGAATTTTGAAATTCATTTGAGAACGTATTAGACGGCACGTGCGTGTTATATAGAT
This sequence comes from Tenthredo mesomela, assembly GCA_943736025.1. Classification (NCBI taxonomy): domain Eukaryota; kingdom Metazoa; phylum Arthropoda; class Insecta; order Hymenoptera; family Tenthredinidae; genus Tenthredo; species Tenthredo mesomela. The sequence goes on from OX031022.1 coordinate 3,128,612, forward strand.
ATTTTCTATCGCGGGTTCAAACTTCGGCTTTGAATTCCTCTGACTAATCCTATTTTAAACAGTTAGAACAGTTTCCCTTCGTAAAGTTAGTCTGGTATAGTGCAGTTGTACTGCAGACAGTATAATAAGACAGACGTAGGAATTAAAAATAAGCAGTGTTTATATATAGTATTCCCTCGTTTGGTTCTGAGACTAGGTATATAATATATATATAGAAGTTATATAGGTATGTATATATATATACGACAAGTGTAACACACGTTGTAAAAATTCATCTCGATGTATATCGCATTCGTATACGTGGTACGCGCAAAATTAGTTGCTGTTAATTAAATTTTCATAATTTTTTTTTTTTTTTTTCTTTTTTTTACCATTCTAATCGTACATAATATGCTAACTAAATGAGCATATATAAAGCAAATCGTACTTTTATCTTATTCTATAACAGGATGTGGTTTTTCGACTTTCTTGATACATATTCCTTCAAGTATACAATTATACCGGCCTGGGAATATCATTCCTTTTTTTTTATTTCCCTGTTTAATTCAGGCTCTTATACCGTATGATATAATAAATGTATAGATATATAGAAATTATTGTTTATGTATAACAAATTCTGCATAAAAATGTCTATACTGTAATTATTATTTATGAAAAAATAATTAATAGATACGAAAAAAAATCCGAGTTAAATAATTATATTTTATTTAATTTTTTAATATATATTACCATATATGTATATTAGGGTGGCGCAAAAAAACCGACTATTTTTTTTTTTTTTTTTTTTTGAGTCTCGAGTGAAAAAATGTTAGTTTCTGATATTTTGAGAGCCCTCTCCAAAGGACAGCTCAAAAAAAAATTTTTAAGAGGTCGCTCCAAATTTTTTTAAATTTCAAAAATCGTCAAAAATCGAATTTTTTTTTGTTTTTTTTAATTTTTTTTTTTTCTCGTTACGGTATAATTTTACAGACCGAAAAAAAAATAAGTTTCTGAAAGTTTCAGTTCAAAATTTAAATTTTGAAAGGTCGCTCATAATTTTTTTTTAATTCATCAGTGCATTACTTTATAAAGTTATTAAAAAAAATTATGAGCGAACTTTCAAAATTTAAATTTTGAACTGAAACTTTCAGAAACTTATTTTTTTTTTTTTTTGGTCTGTAAAATTATACCGTAACGAGAAAAAAAAAATTAAAAAAAAAAAAAAAAAAATTCGATTTTTGACGACTTTGAAATTTAAAAAAATTTGGAGCGACCTCTTAAAAATTTTTTTTGGAGCTGTCCTTTGGAGAGGGCTCTTAAAACATCAGAAACTAACATTTTTTCACTCGAGACTAAAAAAAAAAAAAAAAAATAGTCGGTTTTTTTGCGCCACCCTAATGTATATGTATATTATTATAATTTATATTCAACGAATATGTTACAATTAATTAATTAATTAATTGAAACGTTACTACGCAAATTGACTTTAAACGAGGTCACAAGACATTTGATATATATATATATAAGAAAAAGGAAAGGAATAAGAAAAAAATAAACTAACTAAAAGTTAGTAAATTAAAACGATAATAATTATACTACGTAGGTATATATATACTGTTTGAGTTTAATTTTCACGCGCGTATATATATATATATATATATATATATATATATATATACGATTATATTTATAAATTTATATAAAGCTTTTAAAATTCTAATTATAAACGATGGTATAATTATTGTTATTGTATACGGAGTTAATTAGCTATTTATTTTCTTTCTAACATTTATATACTATTTTAGCCACTTTTATTTTTTACTTCAAGTTTTATCATCATAAGCTTATGATTTTAATTTTTTTTTTTTTTTTTTTTCAAATACACGTCGTAGTTCGTTACTATTTTATTTTTATTTTTTCTTCCTTTTTTAACGATTCACATAAACACACACGTACACATACACACCCGCGTACAGCTGTTCATAATTCTGTAGCAGCACACTACTTCGAGAATATTTATATTAATTCTTGAAACACGTCTCGAATTTCTGCGCAACGAAAACGTTGACATATATATGACCAAATATATATGTTTCCTATATCCTACCCTATTGCATTCACTGTATAACACTATTACACACTTATTCATACATATCACGATATAAACGTGTTGTAAGCAAGAACATGATTTCCGAAAAAAAATGTAAACACTGCGGTAAATACGAAAATACGACCTTAGGCTAGTATAAATATGTATCACAAGATTTGAATTTATTTTCCAAAATTATCGATAAAGCCACACAAAAAAAAAAAAAAAAAAAAAATCATATTATTAGGAAAATAACGATTCGTATATTATAGGTATTCAATAATAATAATAATAATAATAATAACGCCGAATGATTATGAGAATTGAAGCTATATTGAATAAAATAAATTTGAAAAAAAAAAAAAAAAAAGTGACAATGAATTAATTATTATTCGGTAATCGTAAAGCTCGTTATAAATGGCTGTATATTTTTTTTTTTTTTTTTTTTTTTTTTTCTTGATTGAAAGATAATGAAAAAATAATTTGTGATTCGACTGTGTATAAGATAGATAGGTGAATTTTTCGATATAGACATATTTTATTTTCAAGTCAATTTATAATACTGACCTTCGAGGTAAACGAACCATTTCACTTTCTCGATATATTTACGTGATACTCTACCGTACTTTGGTACATTTTGTTTGAAATTCGATGATACGAAATGATCCATATTATTATATTTTGACGTCATTTAAATATACAGAACTTATTAATATAATCGTCAATAATGTACGACGAGGAATACGTATACTGCCAGATTGATAGTACTGACGTTATTATTATTATTATTATTATTATTATTATTATTATTATTATTATTATTATTATCGGTTAAATGATGACTACGACTACGACGACGATAGCTTATCTATTTATTATATACTTTGGCACAGATAATGTCTTGAGCAAATCAAACGAAAGACAATTTAAAGTAAAAGTGAAACTAAACTAAATTAAACTAAACGAACTAACAAAGGGTTTGCTAAAATTTTTCCGATAAAATTTTATCTCGAGCTTTACAAATTTTAAATACCTATATTAGGTATATATAGAATCACTGATTGTAACAGCGATTCTGTACTTGGAAATACTGTCGTATATATATATACTATGTTTATCTACAAATATCAAGATAATATCGAAATTCGCAAATCATAAATTTACGGGGTTTCTAAATTATTGGAAAAAAACTTCATTCAAGTCGAGAAATAATTATTGAGATACTAGAAAAAAAATTTCGTAAAAAAAAAAAAAAAAAATATATACATAATAAATTAAAACGCTGCACTTCATTCAATGAGATAATATTATTATTATTATTATTATTATATGGTAAAGAAAATAAGAAAACTCACCGTTCTCTCCGTCTGTTAAAGCCCCGCTATCGTCTTCGGATTTCTTGACTCGATCGACTGAAATAATAATAAACAGAATATCTTAGAAAATGTCGAAAAATGTTAATATCTAAATAAGGTAATGTATTAAATTAATCATTCTTACGATTGTGTAAAAAATGCTGCGAGTGGTGATGATGAGACGACGGTGGTTTACGCTCTGGTCTAATTCGTTCCATAAGTTTACTTATACGATCTGGTTTTTCTTTTCTAACAACCAATGGACCGGGACAACTCTCGTCCACTATACGAACACACTGGCGATGTACGTTCAATGAACAATCTGTAATCATAAATGAAAAATAATGAAAGAAATGAATTCATTAAATTATAGTCTTAATCATTTGATTCAAGTTTCTATTTAATTAATTATGTGTATAGGTAAACGTTTCTAGAAAGAGGTATTATTGCTTACCGCTGCACTGATATCCCTGAGGACCAACGCCCCAAATAATTAATTGACAATGATTGCAGTAAGTGACAGTAAAGTATTGATGAGCTACGAAATGGTGTCCTCGAACTGTTAATTTACGAGTTTTTCCAGTAAGAAGTCGTGCTTTTATGTTGGATTTATCTTTTGATACGAAAGTTGGAATACGATCCAAAGTAACCACTCGTACTTGGAATATTTTAGTGAGTATTGTCGCGAGTCCAGCTGCTGTTGTAAATTCGCGAAAATCAACTCTCTCCTTTTCTATGTCTTCCCTGAAAGTTATATTTATTTATTTATTTATTTATTCGATTATAATAAAAACTAAAGAGAAAACATTTCATATCTAATTAGAATTTTCATTTTTTTTTTTTTTTTTTTAAATTTCGTATTCGGTAATTCGATAATGAAAATATATTATTAGATTGTATTGAAATCAGCTTACAAATAAGGTTCCATTTTTGGTAGTAGAAAAGTGTCGATTACATGTGCCTCCCGAGCTTTATCGTTCGTACTTTCGTCAAGCTGAGCATCACACGGTCCGAACAAAGTCCCTAAACCTGCTGTTCGTTTTTGTTGAAAATCTGCTAGTTGTTCATTCAGTTCTTCTTTTGCTCTAGCTCTAGCTTTCCAGAAAATCTATTATAGTAATAAGAAAGAAGAATAATTAACACCATTTTTCGTATTTGAAATAATTTTGCTGATTTTTTTTTTATTTTTTTTTTTTAATCAAGATTTTCAAATGGGTGAAATTCATTCATACGATTATTACCTTTCTCAAAATTTCCTCTTTGTCTGATTCCTTTAATAAAACTTCGTCTATCTCTCTAGCGACGTTTTCGTCTACGTTGTTTAGTCTTAGGGGCTGAATAAAAAAAAAAAAAAAAGGGGGGTAAATAAATTTTTAGTTCAAATGTTAAATGTATTAAGTATATGCATACAAATGAGGTAAAGTTTTTAATTAACTTACAGCACCAGGCACCAAGAAGCTCGAATGTATTTCGTAGGCCCATTTTCTCATCTCTTTGGCATTTCCCTCCTTGTATAAATCCGTTATCAGGTAAAACAACTGTAAAAATAATGCCAATTTTCTTTGTTAACTAAAATGAACGATGCAAAAACCACCAATATTCAATCGTACGTTCTAAAACGAATAATAAATGAAAAAAAATGACTGAGAATTTCAAAATTTGATAACAATTATTTAAAATAGAATCTAAAATAGGTATAGAAACGACGAATTATATCATCGACGATTAAAATCTTTGAAAACATAGATGCGATAAAAACAAATTAAATAAAAGAAATATTGCGAGTCTAACCAGGCTGGAAGGATCGCTATTTGATAGAACGTAGTTGATGAAAACAGCGAGGTGTGCATGATGCTCCCAAAGTCTGGAAAGAGATTTGAAAGGTCCGTGATCTTCAAGCTGACCCTGAAAAATAATAATAATAAATAAATGAATGAATGAATGAATGAATGAATAAATAGGAATTAAAAATATGTTATGTACATCTGGATAGTCGGCAATAACAAATATACGCCCACACTTTAAAAACCAGAATGAATAATAGCTAATTTAAAATAAACGCCTCCGATTCAGACTATGGTAATTAATTATAAATAATTATTATCACAATACATATAGAAATGCACTCACAACTTCTTGATCACTCATATCGTCATCTTCCATTGACATAATTGGCTGTTGTAGCGGCGGTAAACCAGGACTACCCTCATTTAGTGGACCTTGTCGGACCGGCGATACTGTGATAAAACTCTCTCCTGTACTCTGTGTGAAAATAAAATTCAAAATAAATGTAATAAACATTGGAGAAAAGTGAGAGAAATAAATTATAAAAATAGTTGATTAGTATTAGAGCCTTTTTCTGTTCGCAAAGACTTTCTAGTAGGATTAGAAAATGTATATTCAAAATTTGGACATAGAAAATAATAAACGAGTTTTAGATCTAGTTTTTTTTTTTTTTTTTTTTTTTTTTTTTTTTTCGTTTTCTCAACTCACATCGTTGATTGTGGAAGAAGAGAGCTGATCCGACGCCAAACCAGATGATTGAGGATATGGAGGTGGTGGAGTTCCAGGAGGTGTGACATGAGGAGGATCGTCTAAATCGATGCCACTATGTCGTCCTGATTTTGATCTAGAAAGATCATTCATAGATTCTGAAGCTATGAGACGTCTGCTTGCCTCGGCAGGTGAAATAGCCGGAAGATTTGTTGTTCCCAATTGTTCAGGGCTTGATTTTGTTCGTTGATGTTTGTTCAGGGATGATATAGAGCTTAGATTTGCTCCCTGTGAAAACTGCATTGAATAGGTATTATAATTAAAAGTTAATAAAAACCTGTATTTTTTTTTCACATAGTAAATAAAATAAATTATATTAGATATAGTATAATAAACACCAGATACAATAGACGCATTATTTAATCTTATTAAATTAATGCAGAATAATAAGATGAAAGATAAACGTTTGAATTAAAGATTTCTAAATAATTGATAAAAATTTTTGAAAGACGAAGAGGAAGGAAGTCGGTCTGATTAGAACTGAAAAATAATTATTCTATAATTAATCAACGACATGTATTGGATTAAGAGTTAGTCTTTATTATTCACAATACGATAAGTATGTGTATTCATAATAGTAGATGTTTTGCCCGATCCTCAGTCGCGATTTGAGGAAACTAGGAGCAACCCTTGAAGCAGCAAATATCAAGAAAAAATTTCATTTCTAGTGTGAAAATAAAGAAATTGATAAATCTTTAACGAACTAAGATGTGCGCAAAAGCTTGAATCCAATATTTCATCCGTTCAAGGGTTGCTATATTCTCTTCAGCAATACTCAGCAGCTGATTTCCTTCAATTTTAAGCATGTGATTCAACCCGCCCATAGCTCCCTGATGTTAGGTCATATACATCAGCGTTAATAGATAAAAGTATGTGTAATGAGCCGCATGTGAGCATATAATGATAATTTTTCACCATATAATACATCCTTATACCTTTAAGATGAAAAGCTGATCAGTGTATGATGAAGGTATTACAAATAAAAGAAGAATACAAAGTGAAATGATTAATTTTCTCATTGTTTTTTTTTTTTTTTAATATAAAATCTGTAACTCTAAGCCCCCGTAATAATAAACAATTTTCAATAAAAGATGTTTGTAGATTTAATATTGTTTTCGATTGATTAGGTGATTAGGTGATTAGGTGGCTACTTACAGAGATAGGTATACCGTGACTGTTGGCAGGGGGCGTTAAATGGGTCAGCTGATGTCGCTCCAGGTCCGACTGGACAGTGTTGTGGGTGTTTGATATTGGTGTAGGTCTAGGAGGCAGCGGCGGAGGAGCTAGACTTTGCATTGATAAGGATTTACGGGATGGTAATGGTGGCGGTACGTCGCTTGGAGGTGAGTAACGACTCGGGGAAGGTGGATTGTTTGTTACCAACGAGCAAAGCTGTAAGAGAGACACAACAAAAGCTGTTAGGCGAGGTTAGCCAAAGCCTAGCTACGTGTAGAGACGCTCACACCCTTTAGTTACCATTTCATTTATAACATAAATACAATAATTATTATATTTTATTTGAAGGTAAAAAAAAAAAAAAAAAACATTTGCATTAAAAAATTTTTTTTTTCTTTTTTTCTGTATTCTTCCTTCCTTTCTTTCTTCTGTGATACAGAAAATTTAGAGAAACCTACGAAGTTCTAGCTAAAAGCTAGTTTTGTTAATTCCGATCAATAAACAAATCCCGAGAAGTTTAGTCTAAATTTATAAATCCACGAAATAAACTGATTTACGAATAGTCGTGTGAGTAGAGTCTTATTTAAAGTTTTTACTGCCTCAAGGGAAATCTGCGAAATATATACATCTTTTTTTAATTTTTTTTTTTTTTTTTTTTTTTCCCCCATTTGATTTTCTTTCTAATTTCGTACTACGTAATAATTAAATTTCATATAATTATTTATCACACACAATTATACCACCTATAAATATTAATGTGTATAATTTTACACTGCATCTGTTAGAAAAAGCAATTTCTTATTTTTTATTTTTATACCTATATGAAATCGAGGCGTGTGTTTCTTCTTTTTTTTTTTTTTTTTTTTGCAAGCTGAATTGAAAAATGAATAGCATGTACCTAATTTTATTAGAATTTCTTAAATTTCTATTTTCCACCACATGTATATTTAAATAAATAAATATATAAATCGTTTTTTTTTTTTTCGGCATTCGATGTGTGCGCGAGCGAGAGCATTTATTATATAAAGCAATTTCGATAATTAAAGAAAGAAAGAAATAAATAAATAAATAAATAAATAAATAAATAAATAAATAAATAAATAAATAAATAAATAAATAAATAAATAAAATGTTAAAATTTGATTAATAAAACACACACCTGATCGTTGGTAGTTATAGCTGTAAGCTGTTCTTGCAAGGTGCGTATCCGCCTCTCGGCGCCCGCAAGTTCGGTTTGTAAAGTCGCGACGTTGTTACCTCCTCCACCGTTTGCTCCAGCTTTAGCCAAATCGCTACGCAATGTATCAACCCATCGTTGTTCTGCTTCTAACATCTGTTGAAACGTGTGAACTCGCTGTGTTTCTAATTGTCGTAGTTTTTCGTGCTGTAGAAATTTTATATATACATCTTTTTTTTTTTTTTTCTACAAATCCATTTTATGTATCAACAGTTTATAATTATTTCTTAATTTATTCTGAATAGTTAGTGATATAGCTATCAGAGTAATATTTATATGTTCGTAAAGTTTTGTTGTCGTTTTCGTCATAAACGCGCGAGTTTGAGACAAAAGAAAAAAAAAAAAAAAAAAAAAAAAAACTTAAAAAAAAACCCGGAAAAACGGAAAAATTAAATCGAGATGAACAAAAACAGAATAAAAAAAAAAAAAAATTGCAAAATTATTAAAAGACAGTATACAAAGAATATATATTATAGAATGAGGTAAAAGGTAAAAAAAAAAAAAAAAAAAAAGTATAAGAAAGAAGAAAATAGAGGTAAAAAAATTATATAGCTGCAAAAAAAAAAATCAAAAGCTAAAAATTGTTGCGAACTTTATTTCTGAATTTTGAGAGAAATTTTTTTTTTTTTTTTTTTTTTTTCACACGAAAATATGAAAGAGGCGCAATCATCGTTATATTTGGCAAAAGTTTTGATAGTTGAAAAAAAAAAAAAAAAAAAAAAAAATAGTAATTTTTTTTTTTTTTTTTTTTTTTCTATTTTCATTTTTTCTCAAGTCTGCAACAATTATATAATAATAATAATAATAATAATAATAATAATAATAATGTATAAAAGAAAAAAAAAAAATGATGTAAAATAATAAACGTATTATAATAAATAGTCTTACGTTTCGTTGTAACAGCGGTGAGCTAGAAGCGTTCGGTGATCGTTGTGTTAGTGAAAGATACGATATAGAATCAGAAACAGAAGACGTAGTAGATGATAGAGTAGTAGTAGTAGTAGTAGTAGTAATAGTAGTGGTGGTGTTGGTATTGATAGTAGTAGTAGTAGTAGTAGTAGTACTAGTTTGGTGAAGAAGGTGCAGTTGTTCGTTGCCAGTGCAGATAGTAGACAGTGCAGATATTGACTGACCGTAGAATTGAGGGTTGATGGACGATTTTGGACTTACGTCGACGGGCTGAGGGCCGGTTATACGAGCACTACACGGCGCTCCTCCGGCCGGTGCTGTCGAAGCCCTGTGAAGGGACGTTGTTGACGTTGGTGAAGATACCATAGCCGTACTACCGCCCGTCAAACTTGCCGGACGTTGAATTTGGTGACCCGTTAGTCCCCCCTGCAAACCTGTTGCAGGTTTTTGCTGTACCGTCAAAACCACCTGCGTCGATGCTATAAGGGAACAGAAGAAGAAAAAAAAAAATAAAATCGTAAAAAATTTTCGGGAATGTTTTCAGGCATTTTTTTTTTTGTTTTTAATAAAAAATCAAAAAATTCCGCGAAGAAAAAAAAAAAAAAAAATTTTTTTTTTTTTTTTTTTTTTTCTTCGCGGAATTTTTTGATTTTTTATTAAAAACAAAAAAAAACAAAAAAAAAAAAAAAGAAACGGAGATGAAAATTAGGCAATATTTTCGTGCGTGACTCTGGTTTAGATTCCGAGAATAGCTCTAAGCAAAGACGATATGCAGCAACTTAACCTGGCGACAGTGGGGCGGCGTAATTTTGAATTTCTGACTCACATCAGACGGTATATTATTTACTTGTATATACCTATGTCATACGTACATAAATGTTCATACGTTTAGAATTGAAATCGAAAAATATTTCGGAACAGAATTTTTAATTTTCAATAATTATATTTCTATGTGCTGCAGTAAGAATAAATCGTCGATATATTTTTTTACTAAACCATTGAATGACGTTGTATACCGCGAGTAATATAATATAAGTGTAATTGAACAAAAAAAAAAAAAAAAAAAAAAAAAAAAAAAAAAAAAAAAGAAAGAAAAAAAAAAAAAGCAGGTAAACGTATAGAGTATAGAAGAAGGAAATACCAAGCGATTTAATTTCTGTAAATAAACGTACAGTCACACACATCGGTTGAATCATATTATATTGTCATATAAACGATTGCATATTATATTATAATATACGACGATAATAATAATAATAATAATAATAATTATTGTCGTATAAATCATCGTATAGTTTCGTTTGAAAGTTAAAAAAAAAAAAAACAAAATCAAAATGACGTCAAAAAATTAGGCGTTAAACTATAAAATATCGCGTCACTAATGCCATAAGGTCGTAAACGCCAGAAAATTATTTTTTTTGCGGATATGCCCAAACGATTTTATATGGCACGAAAAAGATTTTGCCACCAAAAACACGAAATTTTTTTTTTTTTTTGCGCTTACGACCTTATGGCATTAGTGACGCGATATGAATAAAACTAATAGGTACCGCAGTAAAGTTCGACGGGGTTCTGGTCCCAGGCACGTTTTAAATCGTATGTAGTTGGCGTTCTCATTATTACGATCATATGTGTGTACGATTATATAGTAGAGCGATAAGATTATTTGTCAATTAGAAGAAAAAAAAAAAAAAAAAAAATGAAAATTTATTAGGCACTGTATAATTATTTCTCTCTTTATATATTTTCTATTAATTTTTTATATAACTCGTATATATATATAATTTCTTTTAATTTTTTCTATATAACATTAATAATAATTCCAACAATAATTGCACATAATCTTCGATACCGCGAGGGGGTGAGTGGGTGGGGTGGTTTCGGATGTGGATCCGTTCGATCGATCGATCTAATGAATAATATAATTCGTTTTTTTTTATTTAGCTGTGTATTATAGTGTAATATATAAATATATATATATATATATAGTTAAAAACCGCGAAGAAGAGACGAACTAGAACTGAACTGCGTAAAAAGCTCACTGCCTATAAACTAAGATATTCTACCGCACACATATATACATATACATATATATATATATATATATATATTAGATATAGGTACGTAGGTGTAGGTATAGTATACACATGGAGCGAACATATGTGATCATGGACGCGTTAAGAAGAAGAAGAAGAAGAAGAAGAAGAAGAAGAAGAAGAAGAGGAGAATTTTCTCAAGAAATAGTATAACAGTGCGAGAAGGAGAGATCTGGTGGCGCGCGCGCGTGTTTTAGACGACGAATGCCGACGACGAAGTTTTACAAGCGGGGAATACACGGAGGAAACCTGCGGGGCATTCTTATAAGAAGATTGAGGAGAGTAAAGAGGGAAGGTGCGGTGTTCTAAAGGAGGGACGGGCAGGTACCTATATAGGTACCTATTCGTTTATACACACCTATATTATACGATGTATTAATATAAATGACGGGATCGTATTCAAAATATTAATGGATTTAAGTATAGTATACGTATATTTGTGTATTTAACCAGCTAAAAAAAAAAAAAAAAAAAAAAATTCAATCATGAACGTAAAACTTTTTTTTTTTTTTTTTTTTTATTAACATACGGAGTATTGAGAAGCGAGTATTTTCACCAGTATATATATTTGAGAAATTTATATAGAATGACTAGTTTCCAAGATTTTCTCTTTTCTCATTCCTCATTCCTTGCGCACGGGTCAAGGGTTTATTATTTCTGTACACTTTGAGCGTATGTAACACATACTACATATATTTACGTAATTTATTATTTCCTTATCTTTTTCTTATATTTTTTTTTTTTTTTTTTTTTCTTTTTCCTTCTTTCTTTCTTTCTTTCTTTCTTTCTATTAGCGGTCAACAATATTCCCCGTCAGGGGAAATCTAAAATTATCCCGAAGGACGTGACCACATACAGTAGTATGTATCTAGCGGTGAAGAAAAAAAAAAAAGGAAAAAAGTAGAAAAAAAAAAGAAAGAAAAATGTTAATTTTAATTTTAATATTTCTCAGAACAAGATAGACGATGTGTGACGATCAGATAGACTAACTAACGTAAGACGAGAAACAGAAACGTACTAGCTCGTCCTAGAATCTCGAAGGTTATATACACATACATATTTTATATATATATATATATATATTAGGGTGGGCCAAAAAAAACTTTTAATTTTTTTTTCTTTAGTTACCATGAAAATATTGTTCAAGATGATGAAAAAAAAATTCTCTGAAAATTCGAGCTCTTAATATTAATATTAAGAGGTGCCTCATCGCGATTTTTGATTTCCCATTTAAATAACACAGGAATTTTTTTTCTTTTTATTTGGAATTTTATTCCGTTTCAACGAATCATCGTGTTGTGAAAATCAATACATATTCTTGTAGGAAATTAAACGATCTCCAAAAAAGGTCTGATGTAATTTTTCGCTAAGTTCACTCGTTTCAAAGTTATTCAAGGTTAAAGTTCAACCTCAAACGGTGTATGACGACTTTTTTTTCGACTTAGCAAAAAATCACATCAGACCTTTTTTGGAGATCGTTTAATTTCCTACAAGAATATGTATTGATTTTTATAACACGATGATTCGTTGGAACGGAATAAAATTCCAAATGAAAAAAAAAAAATTTCCTGTGTTATTTAAATGGGAAATAAAAAATCACGATGAGGCACCTCTTAATATTGATATTAAGAGCTCAAATTTTGAGAGGACTTTTTTTTCATCATCTTGAACAATATTTTCATGGTAACTAAAGAAAAAAAAATTAAAAGTTTTTTTTGGCCCACCCTAATATATATACCTATATATCCAAGTATATATATATATATATATAAAAGACGGACTAATATTAACAAACTGTACCTCAATTTTCGAGAAGGATATTTATATATGTATACATAGCGATATAATTAAACTATAATACGAGTATATATATATATATATTAGACCGGTTCAAAAAAATCGACTATTCTTTTTCTTTCAATTTTCGCATTGAAATACTTTCGGGGGGCTGAGAAAAGATGCCTGTTAAAAGCGGAGCTCTTAATATTAAGATTTAGAGGTCGCTCATCGCGGATTTCTATTTTCCATTTAAATAGCATAGGAATTTTATTTTTTTTTCTTGAGAATTTCGTAGCTCACAAACCAATGAACGAATCCAAATGACTCTTACATATTTTGATAGGGGATTGAACACTCTAAAAAATGTATCTATCATTGTGGAAAAAAAATCACAAAAAAAAATAATTATCTCAACTATAAATCGAAATTTGACCTTGAATAACTTTGGAAGGAGTCAATTTATCAAAAAATGATAAGAGAAGCTTTTTGTAGAGTGTTCGATTTCCTATGAAAATATGTTTGAGTCATTTGGATTTGTTCATTGGTTTGTGAGCTACAAAATTATTAAAAAAAAAAAAAAAATTTCCTATGCTATTCAAATGGAAAATAGAAATCCGCGATGAGCGACCTCTAAATCTTAATATTAAGAGCTCCGCTTTTAACAGGCATCTTTTTTCAGCCCCCCGAAAGTATTTCAATGCGAAAATTGTAAGAAAAAGAATAGTCGATTTTTTTGAACCGGTCTAATATATATATATATATATATGGTAAAATAATTCGGTAATATATAAACATAATAATATAATTATTGATGCCGCGTTATAGAATTATACTATAAATAGAAATGAACGATTAGTCGCAATGTGTTTAATAAATAGAAAAATATGAACACAGTTAATTATATATTTTATATTTACCTATATGGGAAAAGGTACTACTACTACTACCTATACGAGAATATTGAATATATTAAACACTTCGATAATAAATAACGTTGTAAAAGAAATCTACGATTTATTATTACCTGTAGTATGTATCTTTGTACAAAATCTTATATTGGTGTAAATTTAATTATTATTGACGAAATAAAAAAGAAAAAAAAAAGAAAAAAAAAAAAAAAAAAAAATAGTTTGATGTTAAATTTTGAATAATATATGTGTAGTACATAAGTTAGATTAATAATAATAATAATAATAATAAACATAATTTTATGTAACTCGATTGAACTCAATCGAATTTATATTATAATTATTATGATATAATGTCTGTATACGCGATGTATGTATAAGAGTGCAGAGACTGCAATTATAATGCGTAAACGCAATAGTGTGTATGATAATATAATCGAAACTATGGGATCAGTGGGTATATATATATGCATTGTATATATATATAAATGTGAGGTATATAATAGGTATAGAGAGAATGAAAACGAGAGAGAGAGAGAGAGAGAGAGAGAGAGAGAGAGAGAGAGAGAGAGAAATTGAGAGACCTGTATAACTAAACGTTTTGAAGAGAGATCGTTCGAGTTATGGTGAATACTGAATAATAAAGGCCACAGCCATGCAATGCCCAGGGCCCCGTGATCTATACCGCAAAGAAACCAAAGGCAGCATAATATACTATACAAGCCGAGAGACGGATTGTCTGACGGACGGCAGTCACCGCTATAAACTTACGCGCTTACGTCAGTCATACTATGCTTCTCTCGCGCGGCCCCGAAGATATATACCCTATGTATCTATATATATATGTATATACATATATGTATATGTATATTATATGTACACGTCGGGTATAACGTAATAATAATAATAATAATAATAATAATACAACAATGATAATAACAAAAACAAAAACAACAACGATAATGATGATGATAATAATAAATTAATAATAATTCGCGACAGAGGAGAACCTCATATTTTATTCTCGACATCTATAGTTTATATACTTTTTCTTTTATTATACAATTTTTATAATAAATATATACTTGTGCGTAAATAAACTTAATCACGTACATATTTAAATCGTTGTTATTTTTTTTATATTCGTCCATATCCACGTATATATATATATATATATATATACAGAAAGAAAGGTTGACTTGATTCAAGATAATATTTGCGGTCCAAAAATGAAGACCGAAATTTTCTCGGATCAAATAAAAATTTCGGTCTTCATTTTTGGACCGTTAACCTTTTTTTTTTTTTTCTGTGTATACTATATATTATGACTTAAGAGATAAAGTAGTGTGCACTGAGAGAAAAAAGTGGTTGAATGAAACAAATATTCTTTGATCCAACTAAACGCGGCGGTTACGGGTGGCGAAATGAATATTATGTTGATGTGACAAAATATTGGTTGCTTGAACTGAATTTGTTTGATTCAAATGAACAAGAGGTGTTATGGTAATTACGACTTATTCATTCAGACAAAATTATAGTTGAAACAACTATTTATTAACAACAGAATCCATATGTTTGATTCAACCACTCTTTTCTCTCAGTGTGAAAAAAGGATTTTCCTTTTTTTTTTTTTTTTTTTTTTTTAAACAGGTGTATAACGATGATTTTCAATAATTTAATTAGTTCGATAAAGTATATGTTTATATAATAATAAGGGAAATATGATAATTATAAAATAATGCTCACATTTGATCAGCTGGACAACGTCAGTGTGGGTCGACTGCATCACGTTCACACCGTTCACCTGATAAGAGATAAAAAAAAAATAAATAAATAATATACTACTATACCTATACGTAAAAAAATATAAAGTCTCGGGGAGACTTTTCGTCGTCGTCGATATGCACACCCTACGAAGATGTACACGTATATATATATATATATATATATATATATATATATATATATATATATATATATATATATATATATATAGTATATATGTATACGTATAGAGGTAAAAATAACAAAATAACAAAATAACAAAAAACTATACCTATATAAGGACTAGATAACTAACTAACGATAAGAACAAAACGAAACTGTCGCGGTAGGAGAATCATAAAATAATAAAATGTCCGTTGGTGCAGCACCGACTTTTATGTTTACGTTACAGGGAGATATAGTATATATATATATATATATATATATATATACGTGTGGGATATATTATGTGTAGCCAGAATTCTCGGTATATACATTATTACGATGGGTATAAGGTATTGCCTTTTCCTACATGCGGGGGCAGATTCCCGCGGGTTATTATAGTAAAAATTTCTGTACAAATAATATATAGACTGACGAGACAACATTTCAAGATTTCAAGATTTCAAGATTTCAAGATTTCAAGATTTCAAGATTCCAAGAAGAAAGAAAATTTTCGTTATACCTATTTAATACATGTATGATAATATACTCGAATCTATATACACTTCCGTTCTAATAAGCCGCAGCATTTCACAAAAAAAAAAAAAAAAAAAACTATTAAACAAACATACGGAATGAAAGATTTTTTTTTTTTTTTTTCTTTCTTTCTTTCTTTCTTTTAAATAAAGAATTACCTTTATTATTTTGTCACCAGAGTGAAGTCCCGCTCTAGCTGCAGCACCACCTGTAATCAATTATTTTTTTTTTTTTTCGTTTGTTTGTTATTTATTGTTTCATTATTAATACTATACGACGAATAAACTAAATATATATAATATATAACTATACGGCGATCAAATTTCGCGTATATATATTTATAAAACATCGAATATAGGAATGTAACATACACAGGTATATGTATGTATATTGTATATTATAATATGCAGGGTTAAAGATTTTTCGATCATGATAATCTGCGGATATGTATATAATATCGCGTCACTAATGCCATAAGGGCGTAAGTACCAAAAAAAAAAAAAAAAAAAAATTTCGTGTTTTTGGTGGCAAAATCTTTTTCGTGCTATATAACATCGTTTGGGCATATCCGCAAAAAAAAAAAATTTTTGGCGTTTACGACCTTATGGCATTAGTGACGCGATATAATAACGTTATTCATTCCTTATATTACGACCTTGTCGTATTATCTTTTGCGCGTATATAATATAACACCGCACGCGATGTTTAAATCTGCGATTTAATAAAAACATTAAACGTGTAAGACGAGATTTTCGCGATTATCTATATACTATACTATACTATGTATAATGAAATGTTTTTTTTTTTTTTTTTTTTTGTTGTTGTAATCTGAAACATTATTCGATTTCCTTGAAATACAATTTCCTCTTTCTTTCTATGTATCTCTTTATAGCTAATTATAGCTGCTATATAGCTTATAGTTGATGGTTAGTTAGTAGTTTATTATACGAACGTACCTTCTTTCACAGATTGAACGTATACCGGGTTATCCCCGGATACTTTCATCCCATATCCGGCATCGTCTTTATATACAACTAGGGTTGCGATCGGCGGGGGTTCACCAACCCCGCTACCATTTCCACCGGAGGCGGCGCCGCCACCGGCACCACTACGACGCAGACCAGCGCTCCCATTCATCCCTTGTATATCAGCTTCGCACCTCAAACTTGGGCTCACCACCTCTGCCTGTTTAACCGATGAACTGATTCACCTGTTTTATAATAATTATACATATCATTATATTTATTTATTTATTTATTTATTTATCATTTCATTTCATTTCATTTATATTACGAGTATATTATCAATTATTTATTATATATTATATTGAATTTTAAATATCACGAAATACTATTATAGAAAAATCTTTAAAATATATCCTCTATCGTTCCTTCCTATTACAATGTTCAAATCTAGACTGCAGCCTGGTGCCGTTGTTGCTTTTGTAAATATCTGTGATATCTTTCGTTATACCTTACTATTATACACCAGTTATCGCAAGGCGCAGGTGTTTCCTGCAACACCTCATCCGGTATTCGTGTAGTATATATTATATTATAATCATCATTGAGAAGAAAGAAAGAAAGAAAGAAAGAAAGAAAGAAATATTCTTGACAACTATTTCCTTAATAAATGAATTAATGATATTATTCTCGCATTTATAATTATGTAGTATTTGAAAGCCGAGAGTAAATACATAATGTAATCTGTTCCGATTAGTGCGAGAGAGATTCTTCTGCTGCTGCTGCTGCCCCTATGCGCGCAGGTATACTTGGTAATCGTTTATCTTTTATATTCGCGATGTGCTTTTTTACCAGACTGTAAATCTAGTCGAGTTATATAGTTTATATTATACGTATAGATATATTATACAGTAACAAGGCGTAATAGTATGCGTATATATATAGTATATTGTATGGGGTAAGTAGAAGTAAGTTAAAGTCACGTGGACGCGTGTTGCACCGTTGAACACCGAGAGATTCAAAGCGAAACGAATAATATGTAGACCGAGGAGCTCTGACAGGCTGTATACATATATATGTACATATCTATATGCTATACTGCTTGTGCTTGTGCTTGTGCTTCTCCTCGTGTTTGACTAACGTTGTTTTAAATTTCTACGTATGTGTATGTTGTACTTGCTATACATATATATACAACGTATACTATATACTATATCGCGTCACTATTGCCATAAGGTCGTAAGCGCCAAAAATTTTTTTTTTTTTTTTTTTTTTTTTTTTTTTTGCGGATATGCCCAAACGATGTTATATGGCATGAAAAAGATTTTGCCACCAAAAACACGAAATTTTTTTTTTTTTTTGGCGCTTACGACCTTATGGCATTAGTGACGCGATATACTATATACCTAAATACAATAAGATATAGTACATTGTTTAAGCCGTTAATCCCCAATCTATAATTATGATGATTCGAAGTAAGCGACGTGTGTATGTCATATGTAATGATGTATGTATGTATGTATGTATAAACACATATATACTATATATGTATACTAGATATGAGAAGAATAGATTAGATATTACTTAACGCAAACTTTAAAGAACAAAAATTAGGGAACGTCAAGGACACTGATGAGTGTCGAAAATCGCGTTTTACAAAATACATATACAAGATCGATTTACTACTACTATCGTCTGCGTGAATTAGTCATAATTTTTTTTTTTTTTTTTTTTTTTTTTTTTTTTTTTTTCAATTCATCATGAGTTTTATAAATAATAATATAATATTTATGTATGAATATAATATATATTATACTACTGAAAAATATATATATATAGTTACTCTCTAACTATATAATATTATGTCTATCATTATAAGTTTCCGGATCTCAAGAGGCAAACGATAAATTTATCCATTACCAATGGTTTTATCTTCTGGTATGGCACTCGGTTATTTATATATATACATATACTATAATAATATAAGTATATATAATATAAAATAAAGAGAAAGAAAAGAAGAAAGAAAATATAATATATTGATGAAATAAAATGAAAGAAACGAAAAAAAAATAAATAAATTTCAACAAATTTGATAAATAAACTACTTGAAATTACATACGTATATATATATATATATATATATATATATGTATAGTACATAGTACATGTGCGGAATGTATGATGTTACGCAGGAAAGCGTCCCGCAAGGAAGAGCCGTACGTGTTTGTACCGCCCATAAAGACGTGCATACGTAGATATATACATACGTAACGCGTTGCCTATGTCATAGGCAAAAGAATATATCTTTTTTTTTTTTTTACTATTTTTTATTTTATAGTTATTTTTACGAACGATTATAATACGTGTATAGTATGTACATTATATTATATAGAACGTTTAGAATAATCGGAATACATATCTGTATTAGTTATAGTTGTAAAGTTTTTTTTTTTTTTTTTTTTTTTTTTTTTTCCTAAACTGTAAATAAAAAAAGAAAGAAAGAAAAAATGAATAAAATAAATAGTCGACGTAGATTTTTGCTACCTATTATAAGAATTAAACAAGAAGTAAAATGACGCGAGATTCGTAGATGCGAACGCTGACTGAGAGAGTAGCGATTGACAGACGGTCTTTTTAGTCTGACAGTATAAAAACTATTATCGTCGTTCAGTTTCTGTTACCACGCTAATTAAAATCGCGTATATTTCGAGGCCAATACGATCTATGTATAAACTAGGGTATAATCATTAAATAAAGAATTTTCGTTCAAACGTATTAAATTCTAAGAAAAGAAAAGAAAAAAAAAAAAAAAAAAAAGAAGTAAATTTTTCATCGAATTTATACCGAATACCTAAAGTGTGAGGCTGCTGCTGCAGGCAAGTTGTATGTTGTAAAGGTGGGTGCTGCAATGATGTTCTGCTTACCTTTCATTTAATCCAGCGCGTATATGATGTGTATAATAATAAATTTCGTTTTTTTTTTTTTTTTTTTTTTTTAATATTGAAATCACTTATCAAGTTGATAAACTATGATAACTATTATTATTATTATTATTATTATTTTTTTTTTTTTATATATGTATATATAAAACAAGTATTTTATTCTTTTTTTTTTTTTTTTTTTTTAAACAATATAATTATTATTATATCACAATGCCATAACAAAAGAATAGAAACACAAAACACATGAACATGGCTCTGGGTGACGAATAATTATTATCCCCTTTTTTAGTATACACTTTCTCACAGCCACATAGCGTTTTATATAGGTATATTATACGTTTGTTATTTGTAAAAGTTAAAAAATATTATTTGAAAAAAAAAAAACAAAAAAAAAACGAACAAACACTCCTTATTACTTATATATATAGATAGTTGTATAAATTTAATCGTAACATACGCCACTATAAAGGCACTGATTTATTATTTTTTTATTTATTTATTTTTTTTATTATTATTATAAAATGCACTTTGAATCGAACAAAAATACACTACTAACAAGTGTCAGCCATCTTGTATCTGAACGAAGCACAACCCATCGTCCCGTCGTGCATTGCGGCGTTAGAGTGGTAAGTGGGTACGACGACGGGAGAATTCGAGAACAGACGCGTTATACTCGGTCGGTAACAATTCGAGATAATACTACTTTCTTCTTTACCGACGCTGTCGCTGTTTATGATTTTTGAAAAAAAAAAAAAAAAAAAAAATGTTAAAAAATATACAATACTATATTATTTTTCATTGATACGAAATTCATTTTTACAATTACGATTTTATTTCATTTATTATATTTATATATATACTAATGTATAATGTTTATAATTATTGAATCGTAATATATATAATATAATAAGTGGAAGTTTTTTTTTTTTTTTTTTTTTTTCTATTCACTCATTTTTTAGTTCATTATACATATTTTGTAATTATAGTCACATACGTTATAGAAATGACTGATGACTAAGTCCACTTGCGGTCAGCAATCGCCATACAGGCGTATATTTATTTGTTGAATATTTATCTACTATAGACTTAGGCTCGTGTATAGTAACATTTCGATCTGCCGACTGTCCATTGTACAGTACGACAGTGGATGTTACAGAACGTTATATTATACTATATAATTTAGAATCGTTTGGAAGAAGAAAAAAATAAATAAAAAAAACTTAATAATCGGTAAGTTTTACAATTATTAAAATATATAATATTATCATGTGAATATATTATAAAGAATTATGATTGTGTTTTTTTTTTTTTTTTTTTTTTTTTTTTTTCAATTATAATTGTATAAATATAATAAAGTTTTAAAGGCTGATAATTTGTTCGTAAATATATATTATAATTATATAACATGAGAAATTATCGTCAATTATTAATATTGTGTATAATATATTATCACTTAAAATCTCGACACCTGTTAGATATTTGATTCATTTATTTAAAAAAAAACGTAACAAGGAGGCATTGGAGAGAGAAAAAAAAATAAAATAAAAAGAAACAAAGAAAACGACACTGCCAGCACGTGGTGTCTAATGTCATCACGTGAAAAACTAGCAGGAAAAACTCCCATGATAAAAAAGGTGAGATAAAGAAAAAAAAAAAAAAATAAATAAATAAATAAAGATGGCCGCCGATAGAGCTGATGCATACGTCATCGCTCTATCACCATTTTCAATTGTTTTTATTTCATTGACAGCTGTCAGTTTGCCGATAAAAAAACAGCTTGGTTATAGTATATATCGAGATGTTGCGGATGTTTAAAAAGCAACATATAAATTAGCCGTAAATAATTAGATTAGACATTCTCACGTCTTCATATTTCATTCACAATGTCGTAATCATGAATCAACTAACCTAACCTAAAAAAAAAAAAAAAAAAAAAAAAAAAAACTACACACGTACGAAGTCACATAGCAGATAAAAAAAAAAAAAAAAAAAAAACAAACGAATATGTAGAAATCTTTTTTTCTTTTTCATTCGCAGAAAAATTTCATCTACCTAATTTAAAAAATAATAAAAAAAATTGCGTATCAACAATGTCGACGAACGCAATGGAGGGGTCGACAAATTCTATAACAAATGACTACACTGAAATAGTTAGAAGACTACCTTGCAAATTGAGGATAGCCTACGGCGTTGGACACGTATTAAATGACGTATGTGCTTCTATGTGGTTCACTTACCTCATAGTATTTTTTCACTATGTACTTGGATTCAGCGCTTCATTGTCTGGGATATTATTTCTCGTTGGTCAAGTAGCCGACGCATTAGCTACACCTTTTGTCGGTTTACATTCAGACAGAAATGACGATTTCTGGTTGTGTAGATACGGAAAAAGAAAAACTTGGCATTTGTTGGGTGAGAAAATAATAATTATATCATTTTTTATGAAACTTTTTTAATTTTTTTGTTGTTTAAATTCAATTCGCAGGAACTATCGCGGTGCTAATTTCATTCCCATTTATATTTTCACCCTGTATAAACTGCGAGGGATCTCATCAGTGGGCTCAGTTGGTTTATTACTCTGGATTTGTTGTTATATTTCAATTTGGATGGGCGTCTGTACAGATATCACATCTTTCTTTAATTCCTGATTTAACACCGACCGAACACGAGAGAACAGAACTCACTGCTATCAGGTAATTATATTGGATATCGTCATTTATTTTCATACATATTATTTTATTTCACAGATTTGATTGCCTTGGATTTATTATTTTTAACTCTAAAATAATCCAAAGATACGATTATTGAGTATAAATTTATGATATTGTTTAAATTTTGTCCCACAGATACAGTTTCACCGTATTTTCAAACGTTCTTATTTATTGCATCACTTGGGCTGTGCTTCACATAACAAGTGATGATTCTTCAGAGTCCCAGATCGGGCCTAAAGACGTTTACCATTTTCAAACGGTAGTTCTTATTGGATTGGCAATTGGTACTGTTGCGTCGATGATATTCCATGTATTTGTTAAAGAGGGTGCCTCCAGCGATACAACTGGTATTTTAAATGAATCGCTAGACTTTTATATCGAATTTTTTGAAAAAATGAAGATAAAGTTTGATAAATTTATTGATTACAGGTCCTTTATTACGCAACAGAAGATCTGCGGCTACTTTACTGAAGGATATTCAGCTCTACCAAGTAGCAGCAGTCTATATGCCAACTAGACTATTTGTTAATATATCACAAATTTATATCCCTTTATATTTACACCAATATTTAAAAATGGCAGCTACCTCTCTGGCAATCATACCCTTAACAATGTTTGTCAGTAGCTTTGTAGCTTCTTTAGTAATCGAAAGTTTGAACACTAGACTAGGAAGAAAAGTGTCTTTTTTTATCGGAGCATTACTTGGCGTGGGTGCCTGTCTATGGATCAGGCTTGGCGAAGGAAATGCTTATGTAACATACGGAATTTATCCAGTTTCTTTGCTGCTAGGTGAAATATACTTAAGATCTAAATCTTCTAAAACAGTTCCGCGGTATAATTGAATCCCTAACGATAACTATATCATGTTTTCAGGTGCAAGCGGATCTGTTATGTTAGTCACGAGTCTTGGTATAACGGCTGATCTAATTGGTCAGAGTACAGAGAGTGGAGCTTTTGTCTACGGAGCTATGAGCTTCACTGATAAACTTAGCAACGGATTGGCCGTCGCAGTCATTCAACACATGCAAGTTTAAATTCTCTAACTCACGTAAAAATTATTCAGCTTAATAGTCTTTACATATTTTATTCTAAAATTCTATAGGTGCCCAGGCAGTTGTCCAACTTATTACAGAGACGTTCTCGCGTATGTTTGCGGCGGTGCAGCGGTCTTTGGATTACTTATGCTGATTTTTATAAGGCCGTTTAGCCATAATGAAGGTAATCAATTAGTTTTGAAGGAGGATTTGTGTACAGGACTAAAATGATTTATCATCACAGTACTACATGAATAGTTTGAAATTTTGTGATTTTTTTTTTTAGATTACAGAACTTTGACTGTACCTGTGTCCGTGGATCCGGATATGAGGGAAGATTGAAGCAGGGACTAATATATCGATAGTTTATATCTGAATAGTGATATATTTTTTCTACTATTTCTGTTATCCGAGATATCGAAGTATGTACTCATTCTTAAATCTCGTGACTTATCCCTTTTACTGAGCTGCATTTGGCATGCTGGGCGATCCAACGACATCAATTATATCAGCTTTTACTTCCGGTTCAACTTTGGGTAGAAGTGATGGTGGGATGGTCAAAGTCTAGAGAAAATAAGAAATAAAATGATATTAGTATTGATAATGATTGTTGAAAATCTTAATCTTAATATATATATTAGTTTTTAATATTCAAATTTCATTTTCACCTTGCCAGGGGCTAAAGCTTCGTATTGATGTCGCAAGGATTGAAGTTCGTAGTCGCAAGTAGCTAAAGCTCCCCTTAGTTCATAGTGTAGGACAATATCGCTGCGCAGTTCATTGAATTGTTGGCAAATCTGTTCCGTCGGTGGCGGGTTCAGTTCTGTAGGAACAAAAAATATTTATATCATGTAAATAAGCAATGTAAAATGTTATAGATACTATTTGTAAATTTTGCTTTTCTCACCTAAATGAAGTTCTGTAAGCATTTGTTCAATGCTTTTCATTTTCTTCTGACCGAGACTGCTGGGCAATTTAATTCTTTGCGAGCGTAGACTAACTCCGCTGTTTTTAAAATCTGGAAATTTTATTCCAGCAGATTCGACCACCTGAAAATTAACAGATTTTCGCGTGTTATTAGCTGAGAATAATTACCTTGGCCAGTTATTATAGCAATAAAAGAAAAAAACAATAAAAATTATTCTATTTTAACTGAAAAATAAATCTAATTGAAGTTTATGAAACTTAATGAAAACCCACGTGAGAAGAGTCGACTTTAGTGGGTCTATTTCTGTTAGAGCTATTATTTTTCTTTGTAGATTTTCTCTCTGTCTTTCTAGGATCGACTTGATGGTCTGCAGCGGTGATAAGTTTCTGTAAATCCTGAGTTTTGCGGTCTCTCTCTTTTTTCCTCTGTTCAATTTTACGCAATTCGGAAAGCAGCGTCTGTTCCTCTTCCACTTGCTCCGGGGTTCTGTCGAACAATTTTTTCAGCTGTTCCTTTCTCCGCTTTTCATGCTCTGCGTCAAAAGTGTAAATCTTATCGTTGTGAGATTTGGCCCTGGTCAGAGCACCGCATACCTGATAATACCTAAAAAAAAATAACAAAAAAAAAAACAAGACCACAATGATAAATCGACATAAAAAAATCCAGCTACATTTTCTCATCATCCTCAACGCACCGTTCTTTAAGATCTTCCACAGACCGATCAGAAAATTTATTACGATCCCATCGATCTTTTATGATGATAAATCTGAGGTCAAATCTTCTGCATAAATCAAATAAGTGATCAGTTTCTGACCTCGTCCATCCGCTGGTTACTAAATGCTGAACGTATTCGCCGTCAGTATAAGACGGTGTAGGAACCCTTTTGTTGAACTTAGCGAATGGATATTCTTTACCAGCGTCAGCTACACGTCGCCAATGGTGAAATACGGCGCCGTCAGTACGAGCCGGGTTTGTAAACGGAGTCCATTTCCACGGTCTTACTTTGCGCATTCCTAATTTTGCTTTTGTTTGTTTATAACCTTTTCCAGTATCAGTTGGAAACAGGGGCGGTACTTCGTTATTGTCTTTGCAGAGGAGGGCGAATACCTCGCGATGCATACCTTCAGGTCTTTTTTGCACTTTGTATTCATATTTTTTCTTGTTCTTTTTGTCTACGCCAAATATTGCCTCTTTTGTTACCTCGGGCGCGGAGGGTACTTCGATATCGAGAATATCGCGGACGTCGGACATTTTGCTATTCTTCAAATGATTCGAAATTATTTTTTAAGAAATTTAGAATATTCGTTTATGCGTTTCGAGAAGTGAGGTTAACTTTCACGAATCACACTACATGTTAGACTTTCACTTTGTTTAGGTTAAAATCAGAGTAGCGTGAATATCTGAGGGAGTTTAGTTTAAATAAAAGGATTTCTTACTCCTAAGTTGACGATTTTATTTTAGTGTATTTATTTAAACAGTATTTATGAAACTTTTGACGAATCTAGTGACAGAATTCGCCATTTAATTAATCTTTAATAAACACAGGCGGTAACTCGGTAGGCGATTCACATCCACGAGTATTTCCGATATATTTCGAACCTTGTCGAAACAGCGGCGGCCATCTTGCATGCGAATTCGAATCGTTCAATACGTTCAATATTCAATACCGACTGGAATTCACATCAGTTTCATATAGCTGGGAGCTGACTCGTGGGGTAAATTCATATTGATAATAGTAGGGATCTTAGATACTAGCAGCCACATTGTTTTCGATTATCAAAAGAAATTCTGGACGTCCCAATTCGCGCGATCGATTTTCCTTCACCGCCTTTCACCGTTGAAAGCTGTCTTTTTAGTCAACGCCCAACGGAATGAGCAATCGAGCGCCTGATCGTAGGCAATTTATTTCACATGTCTTCACGTGCTTAATTCAAAATCAGATGTACTGCTCCGGGGTTTCAGAAGATTCGATCAACGTGGCGCCCTCTGGGTGGGCGTAGTTGGAAACTAGACGTAATATTGGTATTGGTATGGTTTTATCGGTATGGATTACTTATGCTAAAAAAGTACAAGGATGGTAATTCGATAATTGATAATCGATTATCGCATCTTCTAATGAGGGTGCAGATAATCGTAAGACACACAACGGGAAGGGGTACCACCACCGATACTTATAGTTGATACATTATTATAGTTTAGTACATTATCATCAGTAACTTTCGGCTTGGAGTAGCAACGGGTACGCAATTTGCTTTTCAACGGTTTTTTTCTAAAAGTGGGTATGTATAGTATCAAATCCGAGTCGCCATTTTCCAACAAATTTTTACGAGCTAATCGAGAGCTCAATCAATTATTGCCTTAGAATCATTGGAATCGGTTCGTGGGTTAGCCGAGATTAATATCTGATTAATTCGAACGGGCGAGTCGTATACATTTTTGGTATTTTTTTTTTTTTTTCAAGTGGAAAAACCTTCATTTTGCCGTATAAAAATGCGATGCAAGTATAATTCGATCGTAATTTTCGACGCCAACTTGTTGGCCGCCATTGTCTCGGCTTGACTTGGCGTCGGTTCGTTTTATCTACATATTTGCATTTTTTTTCTTGTCGCCTAATAAAAAAATAATAATCTCAATTTTCTGTACGAAAATCCGATACATGTAGTAAAATCTTAATCTTCGTGTATAATTTCGGCGGAAACGCGACCCTGTCTCATCGGCCATTGGCTTGACTTGGGGTTTGCAACGCCGCGACGCATTTTCATGCAACTATTGAGGTAAATATTAACCTCTATAGTATATCGATATTCGAAAAGATTGACCGTTGACGATCATCGCGTTATAAATCTTTGTTATTTAGTTTTTTGTGTACATATTATATGTCAGATGGATGTACATATACGTAAAAGATACGTAAAAGTGTCAATTATTGTGGTGAGGTAAGAATTTCATATGAGCAAAAATGTTTTCCGAAAATATAATAAATTCGTTAGTTGCATAGAGGGCGACAAGTTGCAACGGCTGCCATGACGCTCTTCCCCGGTGGTTTGAAGAAACTTTATATCATTATTAGAATACTACATTCGAATTATTTTACATATTTAATTCCTGTCATGGAATATTATTACCTACTTATCATTTTTCAACTACATGTAAGTTTTATATTTATCTCATGATATGCAATGTTACAGTGATTCGAGTCTTATTTGAATTTTGATAAAATTAAATTCGTACATATAGTTCGAAGAATATTCATTTGTCTTTAAGTTTTACCCATAGTATGATATTCGTACATGTGCATTTGTGTATAAAATTCATCGATGGTATGATAATTCATACATATAATTCAAAGTGCATATGTGTATAAAATTCGTCGAAAGTATGGAATTCATACATATAATCCAGAGTGAAATTGTGTATAAAATTCGTCGAAAGTATGGAATTCATACATATAATCCAAAGTGAATTTGTGTATAAAATTCGTCGAAAGTATGGAATTCATACATATAATACGATCCTATCAAACCCCTATACCCATGAGAATACGATATTAAATGAGGATATATGTTTGTTTCACCCACACGAATCAAGTGTATCTTCCCACGCCCTGCGCCTGCCTCCCCGCTCCAAGATTTCTTCTCCAAAGGATTAAATTTCTAAATTCGAGGTCCACATCTTGTAATACCGATTTTTATCCATTACCGTACATCTGAAGATCGACGATGGTGAGCAATTTTTTTCAAATTTTTTTGCAAATTTTTTCATTATTAGAGTTGCGGTTGCTAAAATTTTGAAGAATAATTTTCTGCCCTACCTTAATTTGTCAAAAACTTAATTATTGTGGAGTTTTTTTTTTCCAAATCACAAACTTTGAGCACTAGTTGCACAATCTACTAATTCTAGTCCCCAAAATTTCCAACTTATACAATTTATTAATTTCCCTCATGGTAATTTCTTCTAATTTTACCTTATTGTCATACTTATTTCAATCTTTAATCAATTCAATACAAAAGTCATATCGTAGTATATTTATTATAAATAATAATCAGACCATTTCGCTCAGTACTTCTAAATTATTCATTTATAATCAATATAACTAATTCTATTTTTTCTCTCTCTCTCTTTTATATCCGATGTATTATTTTCATAATGATTAAAAAAAAACTAATAATTTGTTTCAAACACTTATTTCTACCTTATCGACATTTTCGTCGGTAAGAAAGTATAACTCTTGGGTGTTAATAATCTCTATTACCGGCCGATCGTGTACCCAACTTCACGGGGTTACCGCAAAGGGTCTAAAACCACGACGGCGTGATATATAATATCTCTGATACCGTTATAGTTCTTAAATCCTTCGTAAATATCGTTCTCATTAACCATAAACCATAAAACATAACATAGAAAAGAGTAAAGACTAAATAGTATTATAATCTGCCCACAGTACGACACAAAGCTGTTTGTATAGAACTTGTAGAATTGCGTAGAGACGGTTTTTTAACTTTCCGTGCCTTGGTATTATAACATACAGCTGATCGCAAGGGTTAAAATTATTTTCGGAATTATTTTTAGGCTAAAAACTCGTCTAAATATAACTGAAAAACTCTTTCTCATCCTGAATAGAAAACTCGTATACTACAAACATCGTTGCGTTTATATTAGTTAGGCATAAGTGATAATCGCGAGATATCTTATCACCGGTGATATTACATTATCGTACTCTACGTTTCAGTCCAACTATATTAATATTGACAGTTGTGTGTGTCGTGTCAAAGAAAGACGACGCTGCAGCCATGATGGTAGGTGGTACCTGTTATCACTAATATTATTTTTCCTCATCACATTCCCGGCGTTTATCTATAGCCGCAAATAGTATTTATAAATTGAACTGACAGGCTCGTAAAATTAATAAACAATGAAATTACAAGCCATAATTTATTTCACACAATTTTCACAAACCCCTCATCATCGTCATCAAAATTATTACAATATTTTACAGGACGGAATATGCGACGCCAACGATATACTGAACAGTACACCGCCGAAAAAGGTAAAAAAAAAAAAAAAAAAAAATTTAAAAGAATTTTAAATCGACAAAATTTTTCCCAATTTTTTTTTTTTTTTTTTTCCGTTTCTTAGTTTCGTTAAATTTCACTAAATTTTTTCGCTTCTTATCGTGACCATTAATTTTTCCATTTATTAGACGGTTCACGCCGACACTATCGACCTATCGGACAAATCTCTTCAAGTCGATATATCAGACGCTCTTAGCGAGAAGGATAAAGTGAAATTTACAGTTCACACAAAAACCACACTCCCAGAGTTTCAGAAGCCTGATTTTATGGTCGTTAGACAACACGAGGAATTTGTCTGGCTGCACGATCGGTTTGAAGAAAAGGAAGAGTACGCTGGTTACATTGTGAGTTCATTCATTCAATTATTGTCTATTTTTTAGGTAAAAAGTACGCGAACTTTTCTTTATCAGAATTCCGCTTATCAGATGATGATTAATCAGCTTTGTCGAATTTCTCACTCATTATTCACTCGATTTGTTGTTTTTTTCATCGATAGATTCCACCCGTACCACCAAGGCCAGATTTTGATGCTTCTAGAGAGAAATTACAGAAACTTGGAGAAGGAGAGGGAACCATGACCAGGGAAGAGTTTACTAAAATGAAGCAGGAGCTAGAGGCGTAAGTTATCTGTTGGTGAACAGATAAAAAAACACTTTTGGAGTCAATTTAAAGCTCTAAAAGACCTCCAAGTATTTTTAGAGACTGATAGGATGAGCATAAAGCTCTCTTAAAGATCGAAAACATGTTTTTCTGTCCACATTTTTTGCCATATTTCAATCGTCTTATCTAAACAAACGTATTTCCTTCCTTTTATGAATCTCAATCATCTAATACCTGGATTATATTTCACAGCGAATACTTGGCTACGTTTAAAAAGACCGTTGCAATGCACGAAATGTTCCTCACTCGTCTTGCTCATCATCCTGTATTTCGAAACGACCATAATCTCAGAGTATTTCTTGAATACGACCAAGATCTGTGTGTTAGAGGTAAATATTTGTTGAAGATGAATTCATTAGTGTTATATCTTAATTAGCGGAGTGACAATTCTTATCTATAGATGAAACCTTTGGGTATAATTATTACATTTTTTTTTTTTACACATTTCTGAATTACAGGTAAAAATAAAATGGAAATGTTTGGTGGTCTGGTTAAATCGTTCTCTAAAACAACCGATGAATATTACCTATCCGCCACTGTTAAAGATGTGAACGATTTCTTTGATCAGGAAATGACTTTTCTTGCACAGTATCATCAGAATTTAAAAGAATCTACCGGCAGGTCCGATCGTCAGACGTCAAAGCACAAGGACGTTGCTGATTCGTATATTAAAATATCGACCAATCTTCTACAGCTTGCTACAACTGATAACGGAAAGCTTGAGAGGTTCCTTACAAAGATTGCAGAAACTCTTGAAAAGCTTAGGGTACAAAAAGTTCATTTTTTTTTTTTTTTTAATGAATTGCAACAATTTTATACCTTTATACCTTGAAGAAAATCTAAAGTATATCTTTTTTCCAATTTTTACAGAAAGTTGAAGGAAGAGTTGCGTCAGATGAGGATTTAAAGTTATCAGATACGCTTAGATATTACATGAGAGATACAGCGGCTGCTAAACGGCTACTTTTCAGAAGATTAAAGGCTCTTCACGCTTACGAAACAGCTAATAGAACGTTGGAGAAAGCTCGTGCTAAAAATAAAGACGTTCACGCAGTGAGTGAAAAAAAAGCATTTTACAAATATTCCCTAATTTATTTTTGCTAGTAAATTTCGCAGGCTCGATTCCGTTAGCAAAATATGCTTGTTTTATAAATTTGTAGCTATGCCAGACTTGGGATATATATATCAAATTTTATCCCACAATATAATAATAATAATAATGAATAAGTAATATTGATAATACCTGATGAAATCCTTCTGTATGCGTTATAACTGTTTTCATTCTATTACACTAAAGCGTTTCAGCGATAAAATTCTAATCATAATTCATCTGAAAATTATATCATTCGCATTTTTTTTTTTTACAAAACAGTAGTGTGAAAATTATTTAAAATTCAACTTTATATACATAAATATGTTGAATTTGATTTGTTCCTGCTCCGAAAAGGCACTGGAAGTTGCAGAGGTGTGTCCCATTCTATACATACATTTAATATACCTACTTATACGCATACCTTAAAACTAGTTACTCCCATTTTTAAAAGTCTTTCGAATCGAAGTAAGAAATTATTAAATCGATTAGTTTTCTAACTCAAAACTATAATATCGCAAGTCAATCTTCTTCTGTATTGTTAATCGATTGACTATAAGCAACAATCCTCTATTATTCTTTTGGTTACTTAGCTTTGCTAATTTACAATCGTATCATCCCTAATAAATAAAAATAAATAAATTTCTACCAACTACTACGACGATCCAGACATTATATTATATAGCCAGATATTTATTTCTATCAAAAATAATGACAACATCTCTATATCATTAATCCCATGTACGAAGAGCGGTTTGTCACCAATATCCCAACGCATGTTAATATGCGATCGTAGCTGCATGCAGGTAGAAGGAAAAAAAAAAAAAAAAAATTATTCAACATTTAAATACGATTTCATAATAAAGTTGAAACTGAAAAGTAGAAGGGTATAAAAAAAAATTAAACAGTATTTTACTCAGTTTGGAAATTTCTGTGTAATTAGCGCGCGGTTGTTTAGAAATTGTTTCTATATAACAAGATGTTGTTTATTTTCATAAAGGCCGAACAGTCTCAGACAGAGGCTTGCGAAAAGTTTGAACAGATGTCTGAGAAGGGAAAAGAAGGTACGAAAAAAATTTTGACTGTATTAAATTTGAAGAGTTTTATAATTGTTGAAATGAATTAATGTAATATCACCGTTTCAGAATTAACGGATTTCAAGACCAGACGAGTAGCCGCCTTTAGGAAGAATCTTATAGAGCTAACAGAGTTGGAAATAAAACATGCAAAAGTGGGTAGAAACTAATCGATGATTTTTCATTTAAATGATTGAATTAAATAACGATTTATATTATCGTTATTATAACTAACATATTTTCTGTCTAGGCTCATGCGGAACTGCTTAAGAAGTGTTTGTCAAATCTGCGAGAAGAGTGACGCAGTGGGTTAACAAACGTTCAAAAAAATAAAATAAAATTTAGGGATAGATATAAGATACCTACATTCTACATATAATACAATATAAAGAAAAAAGGAAAAAAGAAAAAAAAAAAAAAAAAAATTATTATAATATAAATAATGATTAATAGTTATGTAAAATATATTTTTTGTTATCACTAAAATAGAGCTTAAGCAGGATACATATATATATCTAAATAAACGTCAAACGTTGTATCAAAAAGCTGCGAAGGGTCTTAAATTTTGGCGCACTATATTTCCTATAAATTTGCTTTAAATACTATATATACCGTTTAAAGATGATAAAAGAATAATAAAAAGATAAATAAAAGGAATCAATCGGTAATAATAGTATACGTATACGTACTGACCTTAGGGAGTTTATTTATTTATTTTTTTCTTTTTTTTTTTTTTTTTCTCATAATTATAGAGAATTTAGATTCGCCTCTGTGATTCAAAGTTTGCTCAGTTTTAAACTTAGAAAAAAAACAAAAAAAAAAAAAAAACAATTTATTGATTGAGGTTTTTATATAATATATTAAATATACCTAATATCGGACAATTAATTAATTAATTATTAGATTGAACAAAGAAAGAAAAATAAGAATGAATAAAAAAAAAAAAAAAAAGAAAAAAAAACGTAATGAAATTGTAATTAAAAAAAAGTCTGTCGATAATTTTAAGCAAATGATTATGCGTTTTTTTTTTTTTTTTTTTTTTCGCGTCTTTTTGCATACATAATAGTAATAATAACAATACTAAGAATAATAATAATATTGGGGTAAAACTTTTTTTTAATTAATATAGAAGAAATAAAAAAAAAAAAATTTTTTTTTTCTTTTTTTGTTTTTTTCTCAAATCGTCACAATATATTACGCCGTTGAATTTACTATATAATTATATACTAATATATATATGCTTCTTCTCATATTAACTATTTAGGGATATTATAATAATAGATATACACATAATCAAGGCGTTATTTATATCGCGATAATCAGAAATCTAGGATAGCGATTTGTTTCTCTCTCAGTGCCAATCTTAACTAGAGGTTTTTGACTGTTATATTATAAATAAACTAGTTATTATAAATTTAGCTGTTCATATATTATCCTTAGCTAATTTTCAGCTGATAATTGTATTATTATTATTATTATATAGTATATATATATATTTTTTTTTCTCCTCTTGATTTTGCATATAATATATGTACTACATACTCTCTCACATCTCTGTAGAATTTACATAAGTATACATATATATATATATATAACTCATTCCTTTACTTGTATACTAATATGAAATAATTAATTATTATTATTCTATTAATAATAGTATACCTTTATTAAACTCGCGAGATATTTAAGAGTTTATAGAGAAATAAAAACAGAAAGAAAGAAAGAAAGAAAAAAAGAAAAAAAAATCTTTAATTTTTATTTTACCATCTATAGCGTTGGTAAAATATTATGAAATTTTTTTTTTTTTTTTTTTTTTTTTCATACGATGTAAAATGATTGATAGGTATACTATTTATCGTATAATAGAGAAGAAGAAAAAAAAAAAAAAAAAAAAACACAAAAATTTAAAAAAATAAAAAAAAATAAAATAAAATAAAAAAACTCGTCATTTAGACCCTGTCGCAGTTTGAATCAATATAATATAATATATGTTATGTTTTATATATTAAGGCCCTTTATATTGTATATTATTATTATACATAAATATATTATATATTATACACAGAGATAATTAGAGCGTTTTCATTCTGTTATATATATTTACATTTATTCATATTTTCCCTCGTTTTATTTTAGTTATTATATTATATTATATTATATTATATTATACAAAGAAAAACAGAATCACACACGTATTTCTTGAAGAATAAAAAAATAAAAAAATATTTTAATATAATAGAGGATTTTCTATAGGGACGAAGTATAAAATAATAAAGGGTTGCAATTATTATATATATTCCATACTATTTTCCATATTTTTATTGAATTTAATCAATTCTTCTATAATACATGATTGCAGACATATATGTATTGAGAAATGTTCGAGTTGCAAGTATCATTATTAGAGTTTTTATTTTTTTTTTATTTTGCCTTTTTTTTTTTTTTTTTCCTTCTTTTGTTAGAATTAATTCGAAATTACATTATATTATTAATTATATATATATATATATATATTCTTATATATATATCATAATATAATATTATCTTAATTTATACTATAAACCGGGCCTAGATACATTAATAATAATAATAATGATAATAATAATAATAATAATAATAATAACAACAATAATGATAATAATAATAATAATCATAATAATAATAATCTCTCATATATATTATATATAATATTAATAATTAGTTTACAATAATTAATTACAGTCATTATTATGATTACATAAAATCATAATAAAAGTATTTCGGTAGTTTTTTTCATTTTTTCAAAATTTTTTACTTTTTAGTTTTCTTCATATATTCGCAATTGAAAATATTCTCGGTATATTATAGTATATATAATATGTATAATTATTACGTCATCATCGTATAATATACATACTATAGAAATTATTAATTTTTTTTTTTTTTTTTTTTTTTTTTAATTTCTTTATTTCTGTACTTGTTGACTTGTTGACTTGTTTCATTTTTTTTTATTTTTACTTTATTTTTTCGAAATTCATTTTCACTTTGTTCTTCTCAAGTATTTATCATAGAGCAATATATTATACATAGTATTATATCGCTGCACCGCAGTTATAATAAATATTATTGTATACCTATATAGACGCGAATTATTTTGTATATAATTATAAATTCAAAATGCGAATAAAGTCGCCAAATCTATTATTATAATATAATAATTTATACACAATATTTAAATTTAACAATAATTATTGTTATAATCGCGTCGATCCGTGCGATGGAGTGCGATCCATTTATTTTTTTCTTACATTTTATTTTATTTGGTTTTTCTTTTTCGCTTTTTTTTTTTTTTTTTTTTTTTTTTTGGTTCAATTTTCTTTTTCAACTTAATTTTCTTTCTTTTTTCTGTTTTTTTTTTTTTTTTAATATTTATTTCTCTCTCTCTCTCTCTCTCTCTCTCTCTTCTGAAAACGGACTCTCAAATATTATACTCTCGACGATGTAGCTCGCATACGATGTATGTTAGGTATCGGTGTTGAATATAGCATATATTTAATATAATATATAGTATATTTTTTTTTGTTTTTCTCAACACACAGCGATAAAACAAACTTTATTTTTATTTTTTTTTTCTCCTATATACTTATAATACCTAATATACTATTATAATTATAGTATATAGCCTTCAAAAAACTAATTATTGCTTTACCTCATGTATATTACTCTTTATCTCGACTTTATCTCAATACCTTATCGTTTGATGTTTGAGTTGCCTGCATGCAGGCGTTTTGAATTTCCTATAGTATAATATGTGTTGCGCCTCGACGAAAATACACGGTATACCTATTTCGGTTCTATTAATTAATTTATTTGAATTATGCAATATCACGTTCTATTTTTTTTTTTTTTTTTTTTTTTTTTATTTTTTTGTTTTTTTTTTTTCAGAAGAATAAATTTTGAAAAATTTTGTTAATTATTAATAAATGCAGGCCTATACATAAGTGGTCCCCTTATCGTTTTGTTTCGTTTTTTTTTTTTTTTTTCCGTCAGAAAAGAAGAGGAAAAAAAAAAAAAAAAAACTGAAGAAAAGGAAAAAGTAAGAAAAAAAAAAAAAAAAAAAAGATAAAAAAAATCCAATGCCTTTGTTGAATCATGAAACATTGTGTGCTGCAGGCCTGCATGATAATTTTCTTGCATATGGCGTGAACCTTATTATTAATTCGTGATTCGCGTGTGTATGGTAGTATAATGAACGAATAAAAAGAAACCGCGATTGTATATTAATTTTCTTCATTTTTCCTTGTCCTCGTCGTCCGCGTCGTCGTCGTAGTCAATTATTATTATTATTATTTTTATTATAATATGTATTGTGTAAGTTGAGTAGACAAGACTCGATAATTAAACGCGGTTTAATAATTATTTTATACGCGGCTTATTTGCGAGCTACATCGCGCAATATAGGTATATATATATAATATCTAGATTGTTGAACAGTATTTTCTGACCCTTAATATCCCCTCCGTATTTTATTTCATATATGATCCCTAACGCTTCAACTTTTAATTAACTATATAACGTATTTTTTTTTTTATTATTATTTTTTTTTTTTTGTTTTTCACCCCAATTTCGAGTCTTAGCCTTTCACCTATATATCTGTACTTTTCATGCAATCCTATTCTACATATTTAGGTACGACCCTTTATCGTCATCATTTAATACACCTTTTTCAGGTAATTTTTGTGTTCCATTTTTTATTTTTTTTTTTTTATTTCCCCCATTTTTACTTCGTATTATTTCACACCTTTCTATAACTTCAATATCACTATTACGATCTCCTTTTATTTATTAACAAATAATTACAATGAGAATGACGTTGATTGGATTATTAGCTAATTGATACAATAATATACAGTATACCGCAGTTTCACTCATCAGGCTTGAAATTTTTTTTTAGGTATATCTCTATAATATTCCTCTAATTCATTTCCAATTTTTCAATATTCTTCTTTGTTATTAACTTTGTTATTTTTTTTTTTTTTTTTAACTTTTTTTTAAACTTTTTTTTCTTCGTTTTTATAACTTTACTTACATCAATAATAAATCTCTGCATACGATGCTGATGCCGACGACGCTAACGAGATACGTAATTAATAATTAATAATATGTATAATACCTACGATAATTATTATGATTATTCAATAATTAATTAATGGTATAATATAAGGTATCCTCTCTCTCTCTCTCTCTCTCTCTGCACTAATTGTCTTCAAATTTCTTTCATCTTTCAACAATTACTCGGGTTTTCAAACTCGTAACAAAAAAAAAAAAAAAAAAAAAAAAAGAAAAAATCGTTCCTTGCTTATTTTCTTTTTAAATTCGTTATAACTTTTCAACTCGCAAACATTGGAAATTATTGTATACATGTATATATACTATATACCAGCTCACGCTGTCGTATAAACTTGAATTATTCATTCGTTGATAAACTAATCGCACGCGAATTGACGAAAAAAAAAAAAAAAAATTACATTAAATTATTGCAGAATCGTATAAATTTCGAAAATCAACTTCACGGACTATAAAACGAAAATTATTCACCATCGATCGATCCCTCGTCGGTTACAAAATGATCTCTTCTCGTACCTCGTAATATACCTCATATACCTCGCACCTACATCGAATTTAACGCTTTTATTTACCGGTGATAGAATTTTATCATTTAGGTACACCGCGGCTCATCGCTCGGTGTAAACAATTTACCTGTTTTTTTTTTTTTTTTTTTTTTTTTGTCGCGCTTCGCGGTGGTGCAACCACCCTTCTATATACGCGGTGTACATATGTATATTCATATTATATACCTAAATATATACCAAACTTTTTTTTTCCAATTTCTCTTCGTTTCACAAGTGACCGCGCCCCACCGAATCAAAAAAAGAAAGTTTAATTGATCGCGTACCACGGTTTCCGTATTATTTTCCAAAGAAACAATAGAGACCCTTATTCGCTACCTGTAGCGATAAAATTTTGGGCTTTGATCGGACCGGTAGAGAGAGGTAGGGTAGGTAGGTATAGGTGGGTATACATATCATACGTACGCAGGTATATGACAGCGTAAGATCGTTTCGCAATTAATTTCGAATCGATATAATTTTATTAATATTACGATTGAAATTTTTTTATTTACGAATTATGAAAGTTTTTTTCTTTTTTTTCTTTTTTTTTTTCTGACGCTGTAGATCTGCGAACAAAACCACTATATACCTATATAAGGTAAAGCTTTGAGAATATTAGATGAGACATTGCTTCAATTCACGATCCGCGTTGTGTTCTCTCTTCAATTTATTCCTTCTTCGATTCTTACTATTTTTATTTTTACATTTTTTTTTTTTTTTACATTATTTTTCCGTTCCTTTTTGGTTCGTTTTTTTTTTTTTTTTTCCATTTCTTTTCTTTTCTTTTTTAGAAAATCGTTTTACTCAACGAACGATACAACAGGTATAGGTATATGTAATGTATAGAGAGATAGATGCGATGATATAAACTATTAATGAATAATTTATCGTTTATAATAATAACGTTGTATATATATGAAAGAATTATTAGTCGAAAGGCAATGATTGGAATGGAGCAAGTTATCTCCTATGGGAGTTTTTTATTTTTATTTTTTTCTATATATATATATATATATATATATATATGTCATATGGTTTTTTTTTTTTTTTTTTTTTTATTCATTTTTTTTTTCATTTTGATTTTTGGATAGAATATACATGATAGACGGAATAATTATATTTGACTCACATAATTATTCATGCCAGCCAATATAATATATATTATATTTATTATACTCGACGCGCCCCGCGCGCCGATCGCACGCGTCGATCGCGATTACGTTAGAAGATAATAACATGAAAGTAGCATAAAAAGAAATTAAAAAAAAATTGAAAAAAAAAAGAAAAAAAAAATGATTTTTTTTTTTTGCCCACAAGTCAGACGCTGTACTTGTTCCTTTTTTGTTTCTCATTTTATTTCTTGCTTCTCTCTCTAGCTCTTTCTCTCTCTTGTTTTTTTTTTTTTTTTTTTTTTTTTTTAATTTCATTCTTTCTTCATTATCGTAATGTGTCATCTGACCGCCGCGAAACACGAAAGAAATGAAAATTAATGTTATTAAATTCGTCGACCCTTCGCAACTCTATATAAAATATAGTATAGCTTTTATTATTTTCATCTTGTTAAATAAATTAGAAAGAGAGAAAAGAAAAAGAAAAAGAAAAAAGAAAAAAGAAAAGAAAATTTAAATTTTTAAAAACGATCCACGAAATTAAAAATCGTGATTTTAATACATAAATCATCATCACTGCAGATTAATGCAATCGTAAGAGAG
The DNA here is from genome assembly GCA_943736025.1 of Tenthredo mesomela. Taxonomy (NCBI): domain Eukaryota; kingdom Metazoa; phylum Arthropoda; class Insecta; order Hymenoptera; family Tenthredinidae; genus Tenthredo; species Tenthredo mesomela. Next base: position 3,168,997 of record OX031022.1, read on the forward strand.
CATACTATTTTTCGATTTTTATTCTCTCTTCTATTTATCACTTGGTATATAACCCCGGGTATAGACATCCACTAGTGTTGCCGCGAGAGACGAGAAAAACGAGACGAGACGAGAATGAAGAGTCGAGAGACGAGACGAGAGAGCGATTTTCTCTCGGCCGTCCAAGTCGAGACGAGACGAGAAAGACACGGCGAGAGTGTCGAGAGTCTCGGCCTATCGATATGATTAATCATGCGAATTAACTGAGTTCTTTTGGTATAATATAAGCATTTTATCTATGGGAAATAAAAATGGGCAATTATTCGGAAAACGAAGATAATGGACATTTATTTATATGAAAGTAAAAAATTGACTTGATTTTATGCCGACATTTTCCATCACGGTCAGTCGAGAAAATTCGAGACGAGACGAGAGACGAATCTTAAGGTCGAGAAAAATTCGAGACGAGAGACCAATTTTTTCTCGATATTCGAGACGAGACGGTATGATCTCTCGTCTCGACAATGTCGAGACAAGACGAGAGAAGAGAAATTCTCGTCTCGTCTCGTCTCGCGGCAACACTAACATCCACCTCTATACTTATACTCTTATCTTATTTTATTTTATCTTATCTTATCTTATCTAGCAATTGCTAGGTTTTATTTTTCCAAAGGTGAAGGGTCGACGAAGATATCTAATTGTTAATGAAAAATGAGTAATAGTAGGTACTGAGACTGCAGCAGACGATACATGTTTCGAATAGAACTTGATGGTTAGAGGAAGGTCACCCCGACACGCGATTTTAGTTTGATGTATAGTATAGGGCGGTTCAAAAATACAAAAAACAACAAAAAAAAAAAAAAATCAAAAAAAGAAAAAAAAAAAAAAAAAAACAGAATTTCACAAGTATAGTATAGATAGATATAGATATTCGTTCCCTCATCGATTTTCTGGTACATACCTTTACACCCCTAAATATTATGACTCACTCGAAAAAGCTCATGATTTGTTTTTTTTCTTCGCAATATATCCATTCCCGAAAATGTTGAAATTTTTATTTTATTTGTCACCATTTTTTTTTTTTTTTTTTTTCTTCAAAATAGAAAACTATATTTAAGGAAGGAGAACTAAATATTGACGAATATGCACGATTAAATAAATAGAAAATTAATGAAATACGTTTGGCGACCTTCCCCGCTTGATCTCTCCATCGTACATTAATTACTCTCCGTATATTAGGTATATATAAGATAGTAGATTTATACGTTACAGTTGTTAAAATAATTATACGTATATATATTTACATAATACATATGCATATTATATATAGGTATAATATATAATATATAACCACCAAATGGTATTTTCTATTCCGCGTGCAAGTGCAGCCCGAATTATTTTTCTATAATATACCTTTCACGAGTTATTGATTTCAAATTATAGGTATTATATATGTATATATATTAGGGTGATTCAAAAAAAAAAAAAAAAAATTTTTTTTTTCTTTCACTAACAGGCTCAAAAGTTTCATTTTGGTCAAAAAGTATGCCTGTTAAAATATGAGCTCTTAATATTAATATTAAGAGTGTGCGCATCGCAATTTTCGATTTTCCATAAGAATAACATGGGATAAATTATTTTTGCCTCTTCTGATTCTTATAACTAGCAAATGATACGTCACACAAAGAATCTACAGACATGTTTTGGTTGGAAAATGAAAAACGAAGAATACAAAAAAATAAAAAAATTAAAATTGAAAAAATTAACATTAAAATCAATTAAAATAAATTAAACTTTGACCTTGAATAACTTTTGAACGAGTGGACTTATTGGAAAATAACTCAGAACTTTTTTGTAGAGCGTTCAATTCTCTACAAAAATATGTCTGTAGATTCTCTGTGTGACATATCATTTTCTAGTTATAAAAATCAGAAGATAAGCAAGAATGATTTATCCCATGTTATTCTTATGGAAAATCGAAAAGTGCGATGCGCCCACTCTTAATATTAATATTAAGAGCTCATATTTTAACAGGCATACTTTTTGACCCAAATGAAACTTTTGAGCCTGTTAGTGAAAGGAAAAAAAAAATTTTTTTTTTTTTTTGAATTACCCTAATATATATACTGTATAGTGGATATATAATATACATATACACGTAGCCCATACATAGTGTGTATATATATATATATATATGTATATGTGTATATCTATATATATATGGAATGCAGTTTAACGCGAAATATAACACCCGAGACTAAATAATAGATCGTAAATAATTTTCATCTATATAATTATACACGTAAATACATAATATACTGTATATATATATATATATATATATAGTATATATTATAGTAATACGCGTGAATTAAATGAACAACAATAATATGACAGTAATCATAATAATAAAAATAATAATAATAATGATAATGGACAATTCGCGAATAAAGTCATATTATTTATCGGACTAGTACGGTGATAACCGCGATGAATATTATAACGAAGGCTAAATTTCCAATGTTCTTTTTCGTTCCTGATGTCTTGCGCCGTTGTATGGCGGCCATCTTGTCACCTGTAAAATAAATTTGAAAAAAAAAAAAAAGTTATTAATAATAATAATTGTATGTATGTTTTATGTATATAGAATTTAGAATGAAAAAAAAAAAAGGAAAATAAAGAGAGAAAAAAAATACAAAAAAAAAAATACAAGAACAAAGATAGATAAATTTTATAGTAGTTTTAATTAACTTTATGCTACATATATATCTACATATTATATATGAGTGTAATATAGCTGTTCAGGGATTCCGAAGGAAGTAGAGCTTCTGGTGTTATATGCAAATATGTATGCATGTATAGGTATACTATATATTGTATAAGGACGATGAAATAATAGCTATTGTATACCTACACATATGGGTATTAAACTTTTGTTTTATACATATATATATATATATATATATATATATACATATTGTATTATATGTATTGTACGTGAGAGAGTCGAGAAATGTTATAACATATAAAGGGAGAAATAATATATGCATGTAATATATGGGTGCATACACCATACATATGTGCGTATATATTATATCTATTTTTTATACTATATATATATAACATATATATATATATATATAGTATATAGGTTGCCGCATGTATACATATAGCAATATTCTATACCTATATATAATCCATACAGGTATACCTGTGTACGTTATAAAAGGTTTCGAGGAAAGTAAAGTCTGGAATACAAAGTGGTGAGTTTATTCAAGATTGCTGTAATTATTCATCGAGCAGCGAACCACCCCGCTCATAGGTAGGCAGGTGGGATACATATACCTACTTTTCTTTGGCATAGAATATTATATACATATATACATGTATAAAAAAAAAAAAAAAAAAAAAAAAAAAAAAAAAAAATTCCAACAAAACTTCTCCTTTTTTTTTTTTTTTTTTTACCCAAATGTACGATTTTTTCATATATTCACTCGTTTTGTATCATCCACCCATTCCCCTGATCGTCTTATATACAATCTAATTTTTAGAGTAAAGATATCTATTGACAATATACCCGAATTTTGATCATTTTATTTAATTTTCTTTTTTTTTTTTTTTTTTTTTTCACTTTTTCTTCATTTGACAAACAACTTTTATTCTAGAAAGAAAAGAGAACCGAAGAATATATATTTTTTAAATAACAGGATTTCACGAATGAACAGTATAGGGAATTGTGATAAGGGCCTGAAGGTGAAAAATGAAAAATAAAGAAGAAAAAAAAAAAAAAAAAAAAAAAGAAAATTTAGTTAAGGGGTTGCGAAATATCTAAGGAAAATTTATTTATCCGTGATCCAAAGGTATTCAATATATATCTACATTGGTAGGTATATACTAGCTAGTACAGGTATATACGTATACGATGTACTATACTATAATAAAGACCGTATATGCGTATATCTTCTATTACGCGCCTTTTCAACAAAATTTAAATGAAAGCTCATGAAAGGCATAGAAGGGGGTTGAAGCCGTTCGCATTTGCGTCAGAAGCGATACAACCTGCGAGCTTCACGTTTAAACGTAGGTAAAGGTTACTCAAGAGGAGAGCTCCAGGCTTTCCGTATGTATATTTCGTACATATGTATATATGCAGTATATATATATATATATATATATACACAACCTACGCACTTACGCACCATGGCGTAGAAATGCGCATCCCCCAGACTGTCTGCAAAATCCGGAGATATCGTGTAACCATGGAAATTACCGTTTACCTATAGGTACCTACTTATATACCTACTCTGTTCAGGAAATTGTACATCTTTCAAAAAAAGAAAGAAAGAAAGAAAGAAAAAAAAAAAAAAAACAGCTTCCCATTGAACTTTTCGACTTTGTTTTCGATTTTCAAAAAAGGAGCAGCTTTTCTAGTAGCAAAAAATAATTGAAAAACAAAATTACGAACTTGAAGCTATATAAAAGCGAACAGAAGCTTAATGAATTATTTTGCATTGATCGAAATAAAGACGATTAGTAGATTTTTGTCAAAGACGTAATTAATTTAATTGTATAATATTTCATTCTTTGTTATATAATGTCGCACGTATGCTATACAAATTAAATTTTTCTATTCGTAAATTTCTTTATACAGTGCGTTGGTATACATACATACTTATATATATGTAAGTATATGTATAAAGTACGAAACGTATCCGGAGCGGATTTACCTAGAAAGTTTTTTTTTTTTTTTTTCCCCCCTTCTATACGAGTAAATAATAAATCATTATTTTTCCTTTTACACAATTTCGTGCGTTTGAAATTTTTTTCTCTTCTTTTTTTTTTTTTTGTTTGTTTTCTCTCTTGTTAAATTTTTTTTTTTTTCTTTCCTTTTTGGCCCCGCGCTTCTAAACTCGTACATACATCCAATTTTTTTTTTTTTTTTTTTTTTTTTTTTTCAACCCCACAAGGGTCCGCTTCTACGATCCGAAAAACTTTATACCTATATATATTATAACAAGTTCTAGCATATATATAGGTACCTATACCAATTTCAAATGATCGATTTAGACCCATTTATTCTATATTCGTTAAACACTCAATTATTTCATATAATATGCATAATATAGTAGGTAGGTAGAGTAGTACGTTAATTATACTGCTGCAGCTGTGCAAAAAAAAAAAAAAAAAAAAAAACAAAAAAAAAAAAAAAAAAAAACTGAAATCAATAAGCGCGAACTAACAAAGCGAGGAAATAATACAATTAAACTAATTATAAAACTGAAGCTGAAGCATATATATATATATATCGCGAATGAAGTATGTATTTTAATCTGTTATTTATATTAAATTAATTAATTTTCGTATAGTACATAATATTATATACGAACAACAAATGAATCGAGTTTTTTCGCGATGAAGAGATATATATACGGGGCAGAGAATCGAGAGATAGAAGAAGAAAGAAAAGGGCTGCGTCAGCTCTCTGCGAGCCAATGATAATAATGGGGGATTGTATTTTTCTTGTTTTTTTTTTTTTTTCTTCTTTTGAATTTTACACCCGACTCTTATTCGACTGAATTTCACTTTGGTATATAAATCCATGAAAAGAAGAGTAAAGAACAAACGAGAAAACAAGCTTGTTATTTTTTTTAATTACTTAATCCCCGAACAATGTTGGCGATCAGTTCGATCGACGCTCATTAGCGCGCGCTTGTTCCATTCAATCAATACGAAAAAAAAAAAATGAAAAAAAAAAAAAAAAAAAACTATAGGGTAAGCTCAGAATTCCCTCACATAGTATGATTTAGGACACACAATATAATATATGTAGTATATGAACTACCGTAAATTAGAGAAATCTCTTACCCAGCAAGCTCTTCGTTAATTTATTTGGTATATGAAAAATGAAAAGCAAAAACTTATACGGCAAGTATATTAATAATTATATCCCCCCCGAAAGTTATACATCATATAAAGTTTTGACTTTATCTCCTATCTCTCTCTATCTCTCTCTATATCTCTCTCTTGTGGGGTTGAAAACAATTTCAACATAACCACACGGGGTATACACGCGTCCTTTACTTTCCACCCTCCTTATATAACAACCCTTATAAACATCAAGTTTGTATTAGATTATTATTTAATACACGTTCACCTCCGGTACTACTATACGTGTAGGTAAGGAATAGATATTTCCGCTTGTCAAATTCGTTTCCGAAAAATCTTCTCTTCTTTAACGAGCTTTAGTATTATATTATATACGGATTATCGAGGGGAATCAATATCTCGAATGAAGCTTAGTTAGTAAACGCGTATCATAGTAGATAACGTCGATAAAACCCCAGTATACATAAATTGATTTTTACGTATAATATAAGAAAAATCATCCAGTCAATTATATATACGCATATTTTTCTCCATTTCATGCGTGGATTCGGGGATATAATAAAGGTTTAGTTTATAAATCAAGAAAATAAATGAAATAAAAGTGTAGGTGTAGAAAAAAAAATATATATATAGATATATAAATATACTTGCCTTCTGTGACGAAAACGAAGATTGAAGCTGGCTCCGTGTTCGAAGCGCTACAGGTATAATTCCCCGTGTCCTTTTCGACGGCATGGCGGATGGTTAGACGACTCTGGGTACGCGGTCCCTGGTCCGTTTCCACGGTGACACCCCCGCGGGCGTTGTCGTAGTTTATCATACGATCGTTGTGGTACCAGAACACGTACTGCGGCGGAGACGGACTCTGCAACACACCGTACTTTGCTCAACAGTCATTACGTACCGATTACACTCGCTCGGTGAACAATAATTATACACCCATGTCTAGCGTATAGTAATATATATCGCGTCACTGATACCATAAGGTCGTAACCGCAAAAAAAAAAAAAAAAAAAATTTTTTGTCTTTTTGGTGGCAAAATCTTTTTCATACGATATAACATCGTTTGGGCATATCCGACAAAAAAAATAATTTTTTTGACGCTTACGACCTTCTGGTATTAGTGACGCGATATATACATATATAGTATAATAACATCGCTGTGTCAATTACCTCGAATAACAGAATTCGTTGTAAAAAATTTTTAAAATAAATGAAAATTTGTTGTTTAATTATGTACTAAATTAATTGTACTTTATATTGTTGAATAAAAGGCAATATACTAGTAAATTGAACGGCTAATAAAAATTGTGGTTGAATGTTGTTTCTAGCAGGAATGTAGGAAAAAAAGAAAAAGATTAGTCAGATAGTCAGTTGGTATCAAACAAAATGTTGAAAAAAGATGCTTTCATCCCGATTCGTATATAGGGTACTACTTCTGTTCACCATTACTAGTCGCGTAATGAATTCGTATATATATAGCTTCGAAGAGCTTTCATTTCAACGAACGAAATGAAAAGAGCAGAAAGATGAATAAAATAAAATAAAATAAAATAAAATAAAATAAAGCGAGTGAAATAGAAAGGGAAGAGAAAAAACGACGAAATGAAAAAAGTAAAAAAAAAAAACAAACAATGAAAACCACAACCAACCAACGAGCAAAGTGACAACGTCGGGTTAGCTCCTGGTTGACGTATGGAAGGACCTGATGAAGTCTGGAGCGAGGACGAGGCATACTGATACAAGCTTCCCCATCAATAATTCAAACCCAATCAGCTTAAATCCTCTCCGATGTCTTTGAGGTATAAAAGCGATCGGTTCGAGCTCGTTTTATTCCTGGATTTTCTAGCCCCGTGTAGTATAAATGCATGTGTATATATTTTATACAATCATTTGATTAGACGTGCGTATTTTCTACTCCGCAGGATAAGTAATATAAAATGCTATAAAAATAGATAATCTATAGTTATAATTTCACCGTTGAATACCTATATAAGTATAGTTTCACACAGAATTTCGTTATCGCGTTGAATTTCAACACTGCGCGCAGTTCATAATAATATATATATATATGCACGAAACTGATGTTTCGTGATTGACATGTTCGTTATTTAGTAATACTACTGCAGTGATGAAACTACACAGGTAGGTAGGTATGTGCATGATGCGTGTAATTGAACAGAGCATGTGTTTAAGTACCTATATTGCAATGGCAGATTGAAAATGCAATGTACACCGTATAAATGATTACGTACCTACACGTCGTCGTTCGTCGATTTCGCAGCTCCCCATATATATATTTATTATATATATATATATATATATATATATATATATATATATATATATATATATATATATATTAGACCGGTTCAAAAAAATCGACTATTCTTTTTTTTTTTCAATTTTCGCATTGAAATACTTTCGGGGGGGTGAAAAAAGATGCCTGTTAAAAGCGGAGCTCTTAATATTAAGATTTAGAGGTCGCTCATCCCGGATTTCTATTTTCCATTTGAATAGCATGGGAAATTTTTTTTTTTTTTTTTTATATAATTTTGTAGCTCACAAACCAATAAACAAATCCATATGACTCAAACATATTTTCATAGGAAATTGAATACTCTACAAAAAACTTCTCTTATCATTTTTCGATAAATTGACTCCTTCCAAAGTTATTCAAGCTCAAATTTCAATTTATAGTTGAGTAAACTATTTTTTTTTTTGTGATTTTTTTTCCACAATGATAGATACATTTTTTAGAGTGTTCAATCCCCTATCAAAATATGTAAGAGTCATTTGGATTTGTTCATTGGTTTGTGAGCTACGAAATTCTGAAGAAAAAAAAATAAAATTCCTATGCTATTCAAATGGAAAATAGAAATCCGCGATGAGCGACCTCTAAATCTTAATATTAAGAGCTCCGCTTTTAACAGGCATCTTTTTTCACCCCCCCCCCCCCCCCCCCCCCCCCCCCCGAAAGTATTTCAATGCGAAAATTGAAAAAAAAAAAAGAATCGTCGATTTTTTTGAACCGGTCTAATATATTTATATAGAGAGAGAGAGAGAATTCATTTATTTAATTATTAACTCAAATTTAATAACTCGTTGTAAAAATATGATTATTATATTATAAGTACCTATGTATATGTACCTACTACCTATATATAGGTATACCTATTTAAATTATGCTTTTAAATTTTTACAAGTGTATTAAAAGCCTCTATTATTATTTAAGTCTGATGCTGAGACGAAAATGAAATTACTTTAAAGCGAGTTCGTCGCGTAGTAGTAGTAGGTAGACGAGATTTTTTTTCGTTAGAATTTTTTTATAATTTTTTTTTTTTTTTTTTTTTTTTACCATGTCTGACCTTAAACCGAGCGCTACTACTGTGCTACTCCTACATCAGGGCGCGGCAACATTTAAATGAATCATTTTAACCCAATGCAAGTTCGCACTTTGAGTATAGTCTCGCTATATTTTTTCCGTGTACATTCTGCATATATAGGTATACTACTATATCGTATATATATACTACATGACATATACGATGTCAAAGTCTGAACCTATATTGTATACCTATTCACACTTAGATGATATAAAGAAAAAAAAAAAAAAAGTATATTAAAGCGAAATACATTAGTATAGAGTATATCTACTTAACTGAGATTTTACCTGCGACCTGGATAACATTGAGGGAAAAGTAAATTGTATTAAAAAAAAAAAAAAAAATATCATTAAAACGGAATAAACACCGATATTCGTATAAATTCAATCGATATAATATATACCTATACAGCTATTAACAAGACGATTTTTAATTATACCCACTATTTACATATATATATATATATATATATATATATATATATATATATATATGTATTTACTATTTTCGTATATTAAATAGAGGGATATGTACACCAATTATTTCACCGATCAGGTATACATATACCTATATATATATAATATATAGCCGGGTCAATTAACCACGTCTATATCATACGATATAACGGTTCGTATATATAGTGTTTGAAAGAGCGAAAATTAAATTGGATATTCGTTGCATTGATGATTATTTGTTTATTTATTTATTTATTTATTTATTTATTTATTTATTTATTTATTATTTAATTAATGAACGAATGAATTAATCAATTTATTTACAATAATTTGTCAACTTTTATATATTATCGTAAGTATAGTATTTTAATGTTATATATATATATATATATATATGTACGAGGGTGCAGAAGAAGTATAATCGTAGCGTTTCGCGGTATATGAAAGAGAGTAGGGCGGTCGCGCACGTTTCTCGTTTATTATACGTGTATACAGAAGGGCTTTGAAATATTTCACAAGCTGTATATACCTACCTTTAGCCGCGGAGTTACGGCAATAATTTCACTCAGCAGCAGCGATTTCGTAGGCAATTGTCGAGGACGTAATTTCCATTGCTTATACACAGCAGCGAGCACCTTGCGCCTCTCGTATACATATATCTACCTATCTACCTACCCCTACACCTACACCTATCCCTACCATCTAACTCTACCCCACAGTCAAACCGACCAACTTGATAAGCGTCTTGAAAATTTAATAAGATCCCAGTCGTTGCGGTATTTGCTTAGCTTATTTACCAGCAAGGAAAGACCGCCACCATAACGCCCTGCACCACCTTATACTGAAAATTTACTTGCGTTAAACACACGCGCGAAAATCTGTCATTTATATACATTAGGGTCCTCCTTAATTTGATCATTTGAGAATTTCAATGTTCCCATGGGCCGCAGGGACGTCTCCAAATATATATATATATTTAAAAAAAAAAAAAAAAATGTAGCCGAAACCCGAGGTTCCAATCTCAATTTTAAGTACCCCGCCATCAAAGTCTTCGAATTTTTCCATTTCAATAAAACACGATTTGTCACATTTCGCGCGGTTAATTTTTTTTCTTCCCCATTGCAGTACCTATAGCTTCGGGAAATTGAAAACTTTGTACACTCCTTACTTGTGGTAGTAGGTATTTCATTGAAATTCGACAGGTTTTCAACGATATAATTTTCGGAGCTAAAGTGCACAATAAAAAAAAAAAAAAAAAAAACCTATATATATATGGAGACCATCGAAACTTCAGGAAACTTCTAGCTTCTTTCTAAGCTCGAGGAGTATAAATTTCGGAGAAAAACCTATCAGCTAATGTCGAAACGATGAAATCGTCGAAGATGTGTTTTTGCTGTCTTGACCATCTGGCGACCTGCCTAACCCGAATCATTCGATTCTAGTATCTCGTAATTTGGTTTTCTGCGTAACGTCCGTGCAGAGCTGTCCCTAACTCCGTCGAGAGCCGCCTCAGGACCCACGATGCGATGTTTGGATGTTATACTACTCCGCGCGTTCCCGCAGATGTTTCTCGCGATGACATAGGGTGCAAGAGCAAAGGGCTGTCCCTTTGACCAGTTCCCTAATTAGATGAAACATGAAAGATGACGCGGGGACGGTCTGATCTCGTAGTATATATCGTATCACCAACTCGCAAGACCTACTCTGCGGTGATATTAACGATCCGACGAAACTGTAATCACTGTGTAAATGTGCGGGACGCCTATTCGCGATATAGACCTATTCGCGGTCGAATGATTCAAGGGATTGATATATATACGGGCGCGTTTAAACATTATATACTGGATTTATATATAGGTATATAAACCTTTACATATAATATACATATACCTACGTGAAAAGATATATATATCTGCTGGCCAATTTCGCTCCGAGTATCATATATATATATAAGACATGACTGCGTAGACTATACTATTCAGGAGTCTCGTTTTATTCCGTAATCGGATTTCCCTACCAGACGAAGGGATTTCATTCCTAATTTTGGGGCCAGACTAAGGTATAGTAGTACGTATACGGTAATCCTGAAACGTGATTGTTGTGGTAACTGTCAACCCGCGGCGGCCCACCCCCGTATCACAGTTTCTACTATAAGGGACAAAAGAGAAACTTGAAACGTTATATACAGCTCGAGGTTTTGCCGTTATGATTTATGGCTCGTAATACTCCCTGCATGTACAGTATATGCATATAGGTAGGTTATCATTATTTTTTTATTTTTTTTTCAGTTTCATACTATGCTTTGAATATAAAAAATAAAATCGCATAAATAAATTTTCTCCATTAAATTCTTATAGCGCGTTTATTTACACAGGTAGTATAAATTAATTCCGCATATATACAACGTAGTAGGTATATAAGTTTTCTTGTCAATCAATTAATTCGATAAAATTTTTATTTACTACGACTATATATTTATAATAGCTGTGGGATAATAATATTGAGTCGGATAAAACTCCCGACGATTACAATAATTTCGGGTAGGTATAACGTCGATTATTATCAAAACGCTTGAGCGGCCATCGAAAGGAATAAAAAAATCGTCAAAGAACGTCGGGCGACTGTAGGGAGGATTGCGGATTTGCGATATGCGAACTGTGCGCAGAGAATAAAGAAAAATTCAACGAGTTGCTAAAAATTTTTGCCAAAAAATTAAGCCCAAGGATCAAAGGTGTGCCGATTGTTGATTGGATTAGGGATTATTATTGGATGTTATAAGAAAAAAATAATAAAAAGATAAGGAAAATAAAATAAAAAATTTGTTATTCTTATTCATTTCTTTCTCTCTCTGATCCTTGCAACGTAAAATTAGTTTTATACTCCGTTATATAATATTTCGTTCTCAAGTCACGATCAGCATACCTAGAATTTCGTTATTTCCCATCCGTCTCTTCGGCGCAAATTGCAATCAACGATAATTTCCTGTACCTAACCGGTACGCTCTGTAATTTTAGTTGAATTTTAAAACTCCTTTAACCCCGCGTATATATATATATACGTATACCATCAAACTCTATTCCGGGGTTTATTCTCTCTCTAGCTATACTAGACGAGACGCGGGGTATTCCAATTTATAAATCCTCACGTCTACTAGCTGGAGTAAATAAGTTATATAGTACAAAGCTTATCGCTGATCATCGAGGCAGACTGCAGACGGTAGCTTAGCAGCACCACCAGCACTAGGTGTTATATAGCTATAGGGAGTGCAGCACAGCAGCAGTGCATATAAGGGCGCAGTATTTCCTGAAGCCGTAAAAATTTGTCTCTGTGAAAACAAACGTGAGTGATCGAGCGCGATTAATGACTATAGTACGGATTAGAACCTTGAAAGGGATTCCCTGGACTTAACAACACGCACACATGTTAAAGCGATAATTTTGAATAGAGAAAAAAAAAAAAAAAAAAGATTTTTTTTCTTTCTTTTTTTTTTTTTTTTTTTTTTTTTTTACTACAAACCGCATAAAGAAAAGAAAAAAAAAAAAAAAAAAAAACACTTTTACCCCCCAACGAACGATCTTATCGGCTTTTGCGGCCTTCGTGACTTTCTACTTGCAGGGCGAAACAGTTTTCACAAACTTTTGTTGTTGTGGTATATATATATACTTATGAAATGCCATATGTATGTAGGTGGAAACTATATACCTACTCTTATACGATATAAGCTAGCAAAAGTTTCAAAGGCTTCCATATAGGTAGGTACGTATAGTTCGTAAACCAGGTATATATTCGCAGGTATATATGTATAATACGTATACTTATATAATATGTATGTGTATATATGCGTAAACTGAGATAATCTATCAAATCACAGTTCGTATAGAAAATCCCCTATGTAGGTATAATATATATACAGCTGTCGCCGATATCGAATTAGTTGTTCCTTTTTTTTTTTTCTTTTTCTTATTTATTAAAAAAAAAGAAACGAAAAAAAAAAAAAAAAAAAAATGACGTAGTACGTTTTAAAATTTCGATTTATTTTTTCTTTCCAGAAAATGAGAAAAATTTTCATTAAATGAGCTTCAAAGAATTTAAAATGTCATATTAATTATATTTTTTGTCTTTATTTATATTTTTCAACAAATTTTCTACCCATCTGGTAAAAATCTCTCTTTGCAGAGTTTAATTTGTCAAAGTAGAGGATAAAAATAATCACTGCAGTACATTTTACGATGTATTTGTAAAGAGAAGGGAACTCACTCGACTCTTGCGAAGATTGATTTTTTTTACCCGGCACTTGGCACTCGAGAGTCTCGCAGCTATTCTTCTAACCTTTTAACCTTACTAACTCCTTTCGCTGATTCTCACAGGGATCCGAAAGATATATACTATCTATCTATAGCTATCTATCTATCGTAGACCCTGCAGCGGGGGATGAATTGTGAAAAATGAAACTGTAGCTTCTTCGGCACAGTATTCGCGTGCCCAGTTTATGCTCGATAAAGTCCTACCCTGCGTTAAATGTAATGGGATCGGCTATTATCGAGGGCAAATGTTATACCAAAGGTTTGGGTCAGCTGCGTCAGCTTGTAGAGTCTCATTCCTCTATAGTAGTAGTAGTAGTAGTAGGTATACACGCCATGTTATACCTTGGGATTTTCGGGCTGACAGTAGTGATGGATTTGGTCAAGCACGCGGAGCCAGAACCGGAGCCAAAGCTGGGAGGCGCGCCTTCCTCCGGTTTGCAATCACAGGATTTAGATTTTCGAGGGACCGGAAGTGGGCTTCGTTCATCCGTGATGGTATAGGCTAAGGTATTCGCACAGATCCCTTAAAACCTCGAGGCGCGAAATGCCGAAAGGATTAATCAGGGTTTCAACCAACGGTCCGGTCGGTTCGCGTTTTAACCGAGGAGCTGAAAATCCGTTCCCGATTAATCACGAGAACCTATTTTTACTGGTAAATTAATTCGTTCGATTATTTTTATACAGTGAAATTTTTTTTTTATTTTTTTTTTTTTTTGAGATACTGAAATTTCCGGAATTTTCAAGCTTGAGGAAACCTTTACACCTTTGGGCAACAAAAAAAAAAAAAAAAATTGTACGGATGGATTTCTTTACCACTTTCTTATTCAGACGGTAAATTATAGAGAATGTAGGCCGATGTAACGGGAGCGATAGCAATTAATTTTTCGAGCTATAAACAAGGAATTATGCAAATTGCCTATTTCAACTCTTTTATCAATTCATCGTTAGAGCGAAAGTGGTAGGTAGAAGTATCGATCATTTTACGACGACAAACCAGCCGAGGTGTCCACAACGACCATTTCACTTCTCGTTACGACCTGTACTATACGTATATAAAGAAATTATACTGTTATACGTATAAATAATAGAATTGTGGCGTGATTTTATTTTTCAAAAAAAATTTCGATTGATTTACAGTCTGCATGCAGTTGTATGGGGTGTAAAAAAAAAAAAAAATATGGAAAAAATGAAAAAAAAAAAAAAAGAATCATTCTTGTATATATTGGTACAAAGAGTGAAATACTACTACATACTTCCATCGTTATTCTAGCGACGTAAAATTTTCTTTGACGTTTTTCTTTTTATTTACGGAAAATGCCAGCTGCCGCAGGGTGACGGGCCTTCAGAGCTCTATTCCCTATAGAGTTTTGTGCGATTTTAAAAGCACCGAATAAAGTTACTCTCTCGCCACGGCTCGCAGGCGGTGTGGAAATCCCCGAAGAAAAAGTGCTTAAAAAGTAGAAACTCGACACCGGATACGCGATCAGTCAAACTTTGACCTTTGAACCATGAATACTTCGTCTACCAAAAAATCCCAACGCTTATTACGTATGGGAATCACGATTTTCTTTCCTTGTTTTTTTTTTTTTTTTTTTTTTTTTATATAATAAATATTTTAATATATGATTATATAATGAAATAAAAAAATAGGTTATATAATAAAGTATGAGACTACGTTTCTTATTCCTAAAGCGTAAAAACCTTATCCCTGCCATATGCCTTACCTATATACAACGTCGCGATTACTTATAGAAATAGTACAGATATCTAGTCGATTTCCGAGTTCATTTCATTCCGGAACACTCAGCGTGAATAATTTATTTTATACCGATACGTTAGTAGCCAATTTACTCGATAGGTCAGAGGTATAAAGATCGAAGTAAAACAAAAAAAAAAAAAAAAAAAAAAGAAGTAATTTCAGAAAGAAAAATGTTTTTCCCTTCTCGTTGTCCACTTATCTTCTATATGTACTATAAAAGCTACATTATCGTTTTCATATTCGTATATAGCTTATTAATTTCGGGAACGAAAAAAGTTTCAAACTGCTTTTCAAACTCGACTTTTTCTATATGCGTTACTTATTTATTTATTTATTTATCACGTTTTATCATTCTGCTTACTCGTATATAGGTATAGTTTTTTTTTTTTTTTTTTTTTTTTTTCCCTATATACTATATTCTATATATACTTTTATATCTACACGCAAGGTATCGCGTAATTGGGTAATTTTGTAATTCTACTTCTGAACAAAACTGCAGAGTATGTACATATTCAGAACTGCCACACCAAACCCCTCGTTTTTTTTTTTCTTTTTTTTTTTCAGCATTAAGCTTGCGAATTTTAAGAAAGAGCGTATCGACCGCTCCACTCTCTCCCAGTTGCGTTGATTCTGCAGGGACGGCGCACCGCGACCACGCAGGGCGTTTGCTCGTCCAAAGCCGGGGAATCCGCGCGATAGATCTGACGATTTTACCTTTTGCTTTCATATATGCCTTATGCCTTCTTATATTATTATATGCCTTCTGTATATATATCTATATGTATACCTATACCCAAAACTCCGCATCTCAAGTTTCTTATCATTTTTCAAACAACAATAACTGACGTGCGTTTCTGTACCCGCGTGATCATCAATAAAGTCTACAGACTGCGGGGGCGCCTCTTTCCTTTTTTTTTTTTTCAAACAATAATTCATAACGAATAAAATATACGCACCCGACGTATAGTATACCTATATATATATATATATATCATTGCCTAATTTTGAGGGATACGAAACACCGCGTAGTATATTTTAGATATTGAAAAATTTATATTCACGCGGTCTGATTTCTCGAGGGGAATATTTTTCCCGCATTAAAAAGAAGAAGAAAAAGAAGAAGAAGGAGAAGGAGGAGAAGAAAAAAAAAAAAGAAAACAAACAGCCCCGAAACCCGATCGGTTCACAAAGATTTCCTTCTTCTCATCCCTTCTCTCTTCTCTCCTCTCTTCTCTTCACTTTGCGAAAAAAAAAAAGAAGAAAAAAAAAAAAAAAAAAAAAATGCTTACACGAGAACGGTTGAGCTATAGCTGGGATATAACGTGAAATCTCGAAAAGTAGCACTTATGCCTGTGCGCAGGACCCTCGAGGTCGCATTCAGGGAAACTGCAAGCGAAGATGACACTCGAAGTAAACAAGGTAAAGATGGGAAAGGAGAGGCTCTGGTAAGCCGGAACTACGAAGCACCACTCTACTCGAAGGGATTTTACCTACTGTTTTTTTCCTTACCCAAGCTCATGCAAATGCGTGATAATATTATTATTAAGGGTAGAAAATCGTCTAACTATATAATATGAGATCCGTAACTTCATATCATATAGTTTCGAAAAATTATTCCTATGTATAGCATCTTCGAGCTAAAAAAATATAAAACCATAGGACACCGTTTTTTTTTTTTCTTTAGTTTCGACTTCCTCTTTCAGAAAGAAAAAAAAATTAGTATATTGAAATGAATGAATTTTTTTTTTTTTTTTTTGGCTCTGCCTTATTTCATATCGCGGAGAATTGGTATATAAGCGGATGAATATTATTGCTTGAAGGTGTAGCGTATAGAAAATATATCGACATAAGATACGTAATACTATAGAAAATATATAGAAAATACATAAATTTGAAAAATTGTTATTTAGAATTACACGCGAGGCTGACGATGCGCGTTAAACGAAGTGAGTGAGATAAAGAAGAAAAAATAAGGGGGGAACAAAATAAAAAAATAAAAAAATAAAAAAATAAAGAAAAAAAGAAAAAGAAAAAATCGCGGAATAGCAAAAAAGAAAAATGGCGCCGGAGGGAGCTCTGAGGGGGCCGAGTCAATCACTTACCGAGGAAGTCATCCGGCCAGTGAACACCTCGGCCTCAGGGCACCCCCGGGTGTCTCGTGGGAACTTTTAACGACTCGATTTCGCGAAGCGACGACAAGACGCCAAATTTCACCGAGTAAATCGCTTTAAGCTTTAGAAAATTGCCGTTCCTTCCCGATCGTGTGCCATCTCTCTCTCTCTCGTCTCTCACCTATATTTCGTCTTTCTTACGTTTCCTTTTTTTTTTTTCTTTTTCATCATTCTCGCTAATTTGTTTTTCTTTTTTTTTTTTCTTCTCTCTTCACTTCAGTTTAGCGCTGAAGCTGATACAAAATTTAAGTGAATTGAATAATGTGAAAACTGCAGAAAAAAAAAAAAAAAAAAAAGAAAAATTGAAACAATTTATAGATTTTATAAAAAAAAAAAAAAAAAAAAATTTCAAATATGACCTAATGCCACTATTAGCCGGTTTAATTAACGAAAAGTGTATAGTTGTTAAAACTCTGTACAGTATAATATCATATACATATTATACACATTATACATATATAGTATGATACCTATCGACCTTTGAAGTTAGATATAGCCATCCCTTCACGCGATGCAATTTAACGTAACGTGCCACCCCGAACGTGGCTTGACATGACGTGACGTAACTCTACCTATAAGGTTAATTTGTAATTATTATTTACTCGGAAACTTGAAGATCAGAATCTGTATATACATATATATATATATATATAGTTTATATATATACTATAAATATATAGATATACCTACTATAGGTATAACTAACGTTTCAAGTATTTTACTTCTATATTAGCTATTGCGTTGTCCTACACCTACAGCACTACCATCGTTACGTGACTAACGATTCGAAGCCTCGAATATATATATTAATTATCAAACTGTCGCAAGTTTCATAATAACCGTGTAACTATTATTTTCTATTTTCTTTTTTTTTTTTTTTTTCTAAAATTGGCTAAAACTTCTATTATACAATTTTCGCGTCAACTTTGAACGATAGGTAGGTATAGATACTGGACACAACATTATTGATGAAAATGTGGTTACGCAACGGGTCGAACCGTGAACGTTGTGTCGACCATCCTTCTCCCTTGTAGTAATATGATGATGACATTATCATCACCACTCGTAATTAATGTTAATTATAGAATAATTATGAAAATGATATGACAAAGTGCGATATTCGTTTGATCTATACGGACCGCGACTCGACTCGATATGGTTGGGTCATAAAATCATGGTGCCACAGGTCACGCGCGTGCAGACTATCTAAATTTTTGAATACCCTTAAAGGTAGTGAAGCTCCCGTTCCCCTCGAAGCTCCGTTACGTTTGAGGTCTCGCGTATACAGCGCGCAGAAAGCGGGACGACGGTAGAGAAAGTCACGTAAGGTTTATACAAGTTAAGTTGGGTTTTCGAGTTTGGGTTGGGTTGGGTTACTTTAGGTCAGGTCAGGTCAGGTCAGGTCAGGCTAGGGTTAGAGTTAGATTTAGGTAAGGTTAGTATCTGAAGAAGGGCGGTACTGCCTACTCTTTGCCTGCGCAAAGGATATGGAAAGACTTGGAGAGGGTGAAGAAGGGCTGTAAGGCTGGAGGGTTGGAGTCGTGAGTTGCTTTGGAATTTCAGTTTCGCTGTAGACGTAATTGGCCGCTCTCTGGACGGTGCTTTCTTTCGATTCCTCCCACTCGTTTGTCGCTCGGCTTACCTGGATCGGAGGCTTAGCTTGGTTTTTATAATTGGGGTACTCTCGGGTCCGACCTTTGACCCAACCCCAGAGATATTCTACTCATCCTCAAAGATTTCGCACGCTCAATCCTCCGTATTACTTAAAACCAACCTACACCGCATAGATTTTAGGAACATCGAAAAACGATCTTCATCTTCTAGTCCTTTTAGTCCTCGAATACTACGCGGTAATGCTAGTATGCTATATACGTACTTAACATTAAACTATGCAAACTTATGTATCGTGTAGGCTCTGAAACTAGATACCAAGTATTTCTCAGTTAATAAGGTACTCGCTAATTAGTTCGGGGTTAATTGCGCGAATTGGTGTTACTGCCTGAGCTACCCACTCCCTACACCCCCCCCCCCCCTACATCCGACACCCCAAACCCGACACCCCAAACCCTAAGGCTTGATGGTTTACCGCTGCGCGTGTCGCACCGCGCCTTTCGGTACGAGATGGTCGTTAAACTCACATTGTCTCCGGTTAAACATAAGCATGTAAACACCGCAGTACCAGAGTTTGTTTACCTTCATTTTGCATCTTTGCGAAGTTTGTTTTTTTCTCCTCTCCTCCCCCCCCCCCCCCCCCCCCTTACCTCATTTAGACTTTATTTTATACGGAGTTCTGGAAAGCATGATTATCGCGTTGGAAATTATAAGCGAAATATTTGTCACCGAAATAAATGAAAAGGTCTGAAATTTTAGATCGAAGAAATCAAGAGGGTTGATAAACGATACCGAAAAGGTATACCTTTTTCGTGATTTAAATCATAAGGAAAAAAAAAAAAAAAAAAAAAAAAAAAAAAAAAAAAAAAAAAAATCAAAATCAACTCGTCGATAGTCGAAATATATTATATTACACTGTGCGTTAATTATATACCTACTACCTTATACATATGTAATATCTGTGAACCGTTGTCAATGCGGAGGATTTAACTGGTGGGAAGTATCAGCTGTGGTTACAACGTGGGTAGCTCTAGGTACTGTTAATTGTAATTACATCTACTTACGCGCGACGAACCCGAAATATCAATCATTTTAGTTGTATAATTGGTGGTGAGCCTAGAAACACTATATATAGGTGTTATAATTTCCTGTCTTAGAACAAGCTATACGGTATGGTATATATATATATGTGCCAATATGCTATTCGTTAGATGTACTATCTATAGTATAAATTCACGAACACCTCAAATACTGTGGGATAATTAATTATTATCAATCTGTGCTGTTCGACGTGATGGCGTTATCCGTTATATACATCTAGATATTATATGGGGTATTCAATATCGGATCGACCTCAGCCTGACGACCCTCGACCTCTCGGATTTGGTTCACGATTTTTTTTTTTTTAAACTGACTATAGGATTTTGTTAGAATTTTTCAAAAATTGTCTGATTTATTTATATGATTTTTGTAAATTAACACATCGTTGACCAGAATTCTAAAATCTGGGATAATTCTGAAAAATCGTGTGTCAAATATTAATAACATTTTTCAGCCTGGATCCAAAGTGGGCTACCGTTCGCTTCATTTTTGTTTTTTTTTTTTTTTTTTCTTTACTTTTTTGATATTTGACACAGAATTTTTCTAAATTTTAGAATTATAAGGCAACGATGTGTTAATTTTCGAAAATCATATAAGTAAATGAAACAATTTCTTTTTTTTTTTTTTCAAATCTAAAAAAAATAATCTAAGTCATTTTTAAAATTGTGACATAATATAATACCCACCCGTTTAGTCTGGAACGTATATATATATTTCGCACCGTCTATTAATAACATATATAAATTTTTTTTTTGTTTTAGAAATGGAAAAGTTTTCACCTAACGCAGATTGTTAACGTAAGAAACCGACGCGACGCGACGCGACGTTGAACGTCGAACCTCAACCGTTCAGCGTCGTGTCGCAGATGCCAGCTGCTTTCTAGCTGATTAGACCAAAGCGGGGTTGACGTCTAAGGCAATAACTTTATTTTTTGGACACCTGCGTACCTCATACTACACGGTATGTTTTTTTTTTTTTTTTTTTTTCATTTTTTTTACATCCCTTTTGTAATTTTTTTCTTTTCTTTTTTTCCTTTTGCACCTAAACGCGAGGCACTTTTCATCCCTGAACTTGTCAACCTGATCACTCCTGAAACTCTGTCGTACAGGGAAACTCTACGATATGTAGTATACGTGAATATATATGTATATAATCTATATAGTACCTATATACCTATTTGTATATAGGTAAGCATGTAGTAAATATATGTATAGTTGTCGAGGAGCCATTCCTGTTTTCAGCTTCATAAATATTCCTGCCGTAAAACGGACCCCTGATATTTTTATCATATATAGGTAGACAATCTTACGCTCGAATTTTCTTCCGAAATATATATATATATATATAGAATTCTTTTTTTTCTTGTTTTTTTTTTTTTTGTTTCTACGACTGAACATAAAAAGGAATAAAATAAAAATATAAGAAAAGGAGAGAGAGAGCGCTGGATATATAACCCGGAAAAAAAAATCTCACAGCCCGGGATATCGATACCTATACTCTCTCGATCCAATATTTAGAAAAAATAAATGAATATAAAAAAATGTATAAAATTATGTATAATAAGAAAATAACGCGCTTCAATTATATATCGGTCAGAAATTGAAGAACGTCGTTGAAATTTCGTGTAATCAAAAAAGAGAACAAAAAAAAAATGTAAAAATTGATAAAATTGTTCAATATCTTCATAATTGTCGGATTCAGTCAGGAAAAAATTGATTCAGAGAATGGGGGTAAAAAAAAAAGATAAAAGAAAAGGAGATATATATATATATATATATATATATATGTATATGTATAGTCGAGTTGCGACAGCTGGAAGAAAGAGCCTGGGGTATAGAGTATCTCCTATAGTATAAAGTAGCGCAGAGTACATCCGACAGGATAATGTAAGACAGGGTCGTTTTGCTGGGATAAAAAGTTGAAGAGCTGCTCTTGAGGAAATAGCCCTGCGGTAGATATAAGGTCCTGATACTTTTTGGCAGGGATATTCCGGGGGACATTTTATCAACGATATATAGCTTCTCAAGTTCATATATTACTCCATAAAATGAACGGGCTGAAATTTATATCACAGGAAATATTAATTGGAATTTTATTCATTTTTCTTTTTTTTTTTTTTTTTTTTTTTTTCTTTTTAAAGGATTTTCAAATATGTATAAGAGCGGAGTACTTGCTATTTGACATCCGGGTTATATTATATTATATGTAGTAATAATATATACGTATAGGTATATAATCTGATAAACTTACCTTCTCGATAATGCATACGAGATTAATTATAGATCCGACGTCGACGTGATGTTCACCACTACCCAATATGAACGCCTCTGGTATTACGATTTTCAGATTGACGAAGTGTGAGAGGATACCGGTACTCGTTGACACCTAAGGGACATAAACGTTTACAATTATAAAACCTTTTAATCAAATCTGATTTACCAACCCCTCGCGTTGTTAATCGCAGCTTAAAATTTAGTGAGAGGTATATTTGAGACGTGCCTTTTAAACATCTTTATTAACAGGTACACGTAGTATGATAATAATCGAATCCTTATTTTTATAAAGATGTTGCGAAATTTGTAAAGGCAAATTCATTTTATAATATATATATATAAAAAATACTTTTAAAATGATACGTATAATGAAACAAAAGGAAGTGTAAAAAAGGTATAGGAAAATGTAGAAAAAGCGAAAAAAAATATTGTGTGTATATAGAGGAGAATAAAGGAGAAAAAATAAAAAAAAAAAAAAAAATTAATAATCAAGGGAACTTCTGTATTATAAGCTTTTTTCGATGGGACTCTAAAACTCTGGTAGATTTCACTATGAAAGCTCATTTTATCTCTCACCTGCCCGAGTGGCAATACCCTCCTTGTCATACCTATATGAGGTTTAAAAGCAATATCCGATCGTGGAGCTGCTGGGTTGCCGGTGATACAAAAGTCAGACGAGAGGAAGGAACACACAGGCTATGTATTATTTAATCCGTTCCCCGTGTATTAATCTCAGTGGAAAAAAGGTTGGGGAAAATTGTGAAATTGTGAAATTGTGAAATTGTGAAATCGTTGAGAACTGCAGAAGCAGCAGCAGCAGCAGCGGCAACGAAGAAAAAAAAGAAAAAAAAAAAAAAAAAAAAAAAAAAGAGAAACAAAAAACCAAAACTGTGTCAAGTGGAAGAAGCGTTTTTAATCGAGCAGACCTTATACTCTGATTTGAATGGTAACTCCCGTGCTAACTGGGGTTCACACACTCATATTACGGCCCCTATACTATAATAGGCTTTTGTTTCTCCAATATTTTGCTTAGAACGAAAAGCAGCTATACGGCAAAGTATTCACGCGGTGTAAAAGCCCCCACAATTATACTTCAGATCGTTTTTCACCCCGCAGTCAAGATTTAAAGCTACGATGACAATTCGCTAATTACAGCCCCGGAATGATCCTTGCTTTACCGAGGCAGACAATGGTAACTGCTAATTACCCCACGGGTTACTCTAGAACTCGGGCAGAACTCGATAAATTATGAAATACACTTTCCGCTAAATCTCGCAGCCTTTCCTAATCGTTGCGAAATCAAAACTCTCAGGTATCCCTTTTTATTTATCTGTTAATTAATTAACGAATATATACTTGAGTGAAGAACAAGAAGACCCTGCAAAACGTTTTCAACCTCTACAGGTGTATAAATGAATTTCTCAGACTTGGTAGAGTTCCAATTTGAGCTTTTTGTTTCATTTATTTTTATATACCCAAAACTTCAGCAGCTGTAGATTCGTAAAGATTGAGTTTCTTTCAAGAAAAATTCAAATATTTACCCCGATGAATCGACAACGATCTGATGAAAATTTGTTTTCAATTTGGGTGCAGAAACTTGACTGATTTATAAATATAACGATTGGTAGTTTGATATTGCCAAAGTTTAGGGTTACTTGACTTTAGTTTCGGTTTGTGCAGGGTTTGATTTTGGTTTTGTATACGTATCGTATTTTAATCTGTATTGTTTGAATTGTGGGCGTTTGTACCTTTTTCTAAGGTGGTGATTTTTTTTTTTTTTTTTTTTTTTGGGTATCGGTGCGGTTTACCGTTACATGAAAACCTCCAAGGTCGTGGTTTGGCTTGCGGATCGAATGTCTATTCACGTCACGCATAAAGGTAAGCCGACTCAACGTTGAAAAGCTGGGCCTCAAGTACGCCGATCGCTCAAAAGACAAAACTTACTTAGCGAGTCGTTGAAGAAGGATCATAAGAGAGCCGTGGCGTGATATGGCGAGACCAAAAGTGTGAGAAATAGTATGAGAAATCGAAAGAGAAAGAGCTAGTTAGTTACCAGAGAAGAGAAGAGAAGAGAAGAGAAGAGAAGAGAAGAGAAGAGAAGAAGCTGTGTGCAGGAGAATAGAATAGGCGAAAGGGAGCGAAAATTTCTTTTCACAATGGTTACAAAACAATGAAGCTACCATTCCGCAGTTTGAACCTTAGCACTTCAGGCAGAATCCACTCCAATACCTCGCTCTACGGTCCTCCAGACTCATTATACTCCTCTCTCCAATTATGTATTATATATCTTCGCTTTCTACTTCGTCATATTTCAAGGGATCTTATTCGGTCGTCCTTCGAGAGAACAGTTGGTTATAGAAATTATACGAAAGAAAAATAATTTCTCGATTAGGGTGTGTAGGTTTATACCCAGACGAAAGTGAAGGTTACTCACACTATATTCGAACGAAAAAAAGAAAGAGAGAAAAAAAAAAAAAAAAAAATCCTTCGTCAAACCGAGAATAATAATTATTATCTTAATCTGGTCCTAATTCAACCGATTAGTAATCGCGATTTTCAGCCCTCTCTATATACCGACCCTAATTGCGTGACAACGGGAAGACCTTTATAAAGACTATATAAGTATAAAGTAGCGAAAAAAAAAAAAAAAAAAAAGAGGGATTTAGTCGGCTGCAATAGCTCAGTTTATTTATGCAGTAATATGTCGGAGCCCGATTCCTAAATCGTAAAAATTGAAGCCCTAAAAAAGGAAAAAAAAAAAAAAAAAAAATAGAAGATCCCCCGATTTCTCTGACATCTGCTTTGTGGGTTTCACTATGGGTTCAGAACATAGCTAGCTATATATATATATATATACGCTATGGCTTATTATATTGTCTAGTTTTTATTCACTGGTATAGGATAGTTATTGATATTCTATTACTCCTATAGGAAATGGTATGATATTTCTTATACACATACATATGCATACACACACACACACACACACACACACACACACACAGACACACACACATAGTACAGCTATTTGTGCGATACCTATCCCATAGCTACTAAAATACTTTGGTAATATAATCCGCTAAAGCGTCTTCGAATATCTCTTCGCGCGGAAAACAACCTATAAATCCGTTGAAAGATGTAAAGGAGCTTTTTGACGACTTCGTAAAACATCTACGACGACTACCGCGTACTATATTTCTATATATGCGATGTATCCACCTTCGATGTAGGTACATACATACCTACTACATGCATTATAGATTTATCTTAACGCGTGTCTCAAAAGTCTTTCCTCTTCAACGTTTCCAAATCTCAGTTTATTCTCTCTCTGTTATTATATATATATATATATATATATATATATATATATATATATATATATATATATATATATATATATATACTAGGGGGGCTACGCCCCCCTGCGCGCTACGCGCGCCAACCCCCCATTGTGTATCATCTGTTGAAGTCAAATAATCTGCGGATTTTTTCGAAAAAAAAACGATTTTGTAATGAAATCTAGTGAAGGTTTTGTCACCCGCGATTATTCATCTTTATATTGGCTATTATTTATTTCTTATTATATAACCAATAATCATTTTGGTAACCAAACTTGGCGCGCCAAGCCCTATATTATCTTATTATCAATGTTGGTTTCAAAGCAATGGAAATTTTCAATGGATCTTTTAACGTATTATATATTATACATATTTATTAATATTGAACATCTATGAATCACATATATATTATCAAAAAGCCTAATTAATTAATTAATTAATAAATTAATTACGGTAGATATGTCGACGCGTTTTTTTTTTTGTGGGTTCTCCTTTAGGTTCATGGTTGTTTTTAAATTATAGCTAATTCTGTAAATATGTTTACTTTAAAATTTCTTTCCAGACTACATTTTTAATTTCTTCTGAATTTTTTGAATTGTTTTGTATATATTTGATTTGAATTGCCAATACCAACTAATTGAATTGCCAATACCATACTAATTGAAATGCCAATACTATAGGGAATTGTCTACGATATTTCCAACATTATCTCCTATATAGTTACTGAACATTTTGAAGTCTATTTTTAGAGGTTCGAATTAAGAAGTGTAACGATAGATTTGTGCAATTCAAATTATTGACCTCTAATCTTCAGCGTGGATAGAATTATTTATTTAATAGTAGGGTACATCCCAAGGTTATGTGGAAAATTAATGCGAATAATACGAATAGTATATAATGGATTTTGTAAATGATGTACAATGATCAATATTAATCTATTATCAATTCGGTATTTTTTATGTGAAAGGAATCTTCATCGTTGTATCAATTCTTGAACTACATGGTGATGGAATTGTTCAAAAGGGCTTGATTGCTCGATCGAAATTTTTCACAGGAATGCTGCAGAGGGAATCGAATTGGGACAAAAAGTAGGAAATCATATTAATAATGCAGAAAACAAATCCAGTTTGAATTCTAAGTTTTTCGTGATGTTGGCGCGTCTTTTTTTATCTAGTGGTATCCTCCTTAGGTCCTATGATCCGAAGGTCTATGGTCCGAAAAGAACCGGAAAGAGCCGAGAAAAGCCGAAGATAGCCGAGAATATCCGAGGTTAACCGAAGATAGCCGAGGATATCCGAGGTTAACCGAAGATAGCCGAAGATAGCCGAAGGGAACCGGATAGCCGAGGATAGCCGAAGATGGCCGAGGATAGCCGAAAGCAGCCGAGGATAGCCGAAGATGGCCGAGGATAGCCGAAAGCAGTCGAGGATAGCCGAGGATGGCCGAGGAACACCGAGGATCACCGAGGATATCCGAGGTCAACCGAAGATAGCCGAAGATAGCCGAAGGGAACCGGACAGCCGAGGATAGCCGAGGACGACCGAGGATAACTGAACATAGTCGAAGAGAGCCGAACCCGGTCCTCCATCCGAGGTGAACCGAAGATAGCCGAGGATATCCGAGATTAACCGAAGATAGCTGAGAATAGCCGAATATGACCGAAGATAGCCGAAGGGAGCCGGATAGCCGAAGATGGCCGAAGATGACCGAAGACAGCCGAGGATAACCGAAGATAGCCGAAGGGAGCCGAACCCGGTCCTCCATCCGAGGTTAACCGAAGATAGCCGAGAATAGCCGAGGATGGCCGAAGATAGCCGAAGATAGCCGAGAATAGCCGAAGATGGCCGAAGATAGCCGAAGGGAGCCGGATAGCCGAGGATAACCGAAGATGGCCGAGGATGGCCGAGGATGGGGGGGGGGGGGGGGGGGGGTAGCGAGCGGGGTCGAGGAGGCCATGGAAAGGGGGGGGGGGCAGCGAGCGGGGGCGAGGAGGCCATGGAAAGTCTGACACGGCGGCGGCGGCGGCGGCGGCGGCGGCGGCGGCGGCGGCGGCGGCGATATATCTTTATAATATAGAGAGATATATATATGATCGACAGTTCGAACAACTCGACTGTATAGTATAGAATCTCTCTCTTCAAAGATCCAAAGTTCAATACCTTTTGATCATCTTTGCGGTTTCTTTGACGATAACCGTTTTGCGTTTCAGCCTATATAGGATCATGCGCGATCTATTGCTCATGCAGATTTCTTACGGTGTATCACTTTTTTCTTCTTCTACATTTCTATAGTACCCCGGGTAGAAATTATTCCAGGCTGCCCTGGATAATTGCAAGGCCCTCAAGTGGCATGTCCCGTCGGTCGGGAATCTGTCTAGCGGGAAATGCCCTTTCATGGCCCTTTTACGTCTGACGTGACAATTTTTAAATTCCAGGCCTTCACGGAAGGGCCCTGTAAAGCCCTGTCCTGACAGAAGTGAAGCTGCAATGAACCGAATTTGCGCGATTGCGAATGAAAAAATTTCGAGCTATTCGAAATAGAACCCGTGTATACTGATAGAAGAATTTCTTGACTGCTAATAAATACATTTATTTGGAAACAATTTTTTAATTTTTCAAATATAATTGAATATTTTATAACATTCAACAAATCAATCTTGTGTACAATAAATATTCATTTGTGAGAAATCTACAACTTTAACAGCTAACAAATATTTATTGCATCCAACAGTTTCGCGAAGACCGCTCATAAATACACGCCATAACCTCAAACACCAATAAGAGGTTAAAATAGACGTACACCTCTAAACTGGTGTTATTCCATGATGTAATCATAATACTATTGAGTAAATTGTTTTTTTTTTCTTTTTTCTTTTTTTTATGATCAGAGTAATATTGAGTCTACAGAGAATAATTATTTGAGGTTCTAAAATCCTCATCAATTAAATTTACTTTAAACGTTGATTATAACTAGCAAAAATTAGCAACACCGAAAATCTGAACACCAGACACCGCATAGACACACTACAGCTTTTTTTACAGTGCTTTATTATTAATTATTATGATTATTTGACTTTTTTTTGTAATGAAAGTATAAATATTATATTCGAGGTTATGAAAACTGTCAATCGTAGAGTTTCTGCATTCACTTTTTGTTTTCCAGACGTCTGAATGAATATTTGTTAACTATTAACAAATATTTATCAACAGTTATTTTTACGGTCAGTTCAACACTGTTTTAGTTCATAGGACAAAAGAATTTGACAAGTAGGAGAGTGTTGGGTTATATGTCATATGGTAGTTTAGCGTAGTGGTTAGGGCGTGCGACTGGTAACCGAGCGGACGTGGGTTCAAGTCCCGGCGGGACGATAAATGCGGCGGTTTTTTCAGTGAATGTATAATATAATTTCATCGATATGATAGGGTCAACTGACGAAAAAATATGTCAATTTCCTTGTCTTTTTTTTTCTCTACCATAATTACTTTTTAATTTCATGAAAATAAATTAGGGGCTACTACAAAAATTAGTAATAATAAAACCTTCCAAAGCCGTGTGTGGGCATTGGCAGGTTTCTCTGGTTTTATCAGGAGGGCCACGCAAGAACCTCGAAAGGCCCCCAGAACAGGGCCATCAATGCATGAGCGTTACATGCCGGAACGGCTCTTGCTAGACTGCCCTGGAAGGCCCGGCAAAACAAGCGTGGCAATCTAGCGAGGGCCGTGAATGTCCCCTGGAATAATTTCTACCCGGGACAGCTACAATATCCACTGTAGCAAACAAGCTTCTTCGCTCTGTTTAGCATAATCCGTTTAAGGAAATTATCCGCTTATTATGTCTTCTGTTACACCACTTAGCCACGCAAGTGGGGTTCTGGGACGTGGTTTGCCACGACTCGACGCTACCAGCTCAATTCCTCGCAAGATCTTTGTCTCGAATTTTTAATCCTCTATTGTATTTTAACTTGTTTTAAAAAATTCGTATATATATATATAATATTTATATTGAATAAAATTGGGATCCGGCATGATTTCCACATTATTAATTATAACATTCGTTAATTAATTAATTAATTAATTAGTAATTATAAAACGCGAATAAATATTCGGTTAGGTAGGTATATAAAACTGATTACACATATTATAATATAATATAACGAAGTATAACGGATAATGAAGAAAAACAAGAGGCGCTCGCTCCATCAGATAAATTTTCCACCATGATATATATTCTTGCAGTAATTTTCGTTCTCTAGCCCTGTGAGCAGTGCCCAAAAGGATTATTAATATTTTAATCATCGCTAGGATGGGGGGGTAAGGGTGAAAAAGGGTATAAGGTAACGGTAACGGTTACGGTAACTGTTACTACGCGTCTCGGTCCCGTCATACTAATGAGTTATAGGTGGTATACGAAATACCTTTGTGTATATATATATATATATATATATATATATATATATATGTACACGCGGACGTAGTTGGGAATGAGGATGATGAGAGACATCAGGACTCCTATACAGGCAAGCCACACAGGCTGAGAAACGAGGATAGAGGATAGAATAAGGCGAGGGGTTCAGCCTACAAATTAACATCTTGGGTAGATATTTCAACCCCCCTTTCCCTAATTCCTCTCTCTTTTGCTCAGTATACTTGCGTATAGTAGCTGGTGCCCTACCAACGCAACGTCCAGCCTCATATTTACCTACCCTCGCAGGTTTCCGTAAGGCAACTATAAGGGGTATAGTACCATACCTTTGGTATGGTTCGTATCCTAGAAGATATATGCCTACGGTATACGTCTAGGCAAACCTCCTAGTGCAGACTAGCCTTCTCCTAGTTCACAAGCCTATGAATTCTACTTAAGTCCGAGTGTTGGTGGTGCACATAGGACGAGCTCGTTAAGGGTGCTTTCGCTGCTGGTTAAGGCGTTAGTATAAATAGGGGTAGAAAATAGAAAACAGAGAACTAGAGGTCGGGCTTTTGTGACCAGCACATTCATTGTCTTCCTTCTCGGTATCTACTCTCTACTACCATTTATACATTGCTGCAGTAGACCGCGAACCGTACCTAACGTGAAACCGTATATATATATATATATATATACATATTATTATATACCTATATAGGTATAACGCGAGCTCTGCCTATACATCTTCTTGCGCAAACTTTAAGACTAACAATACGGCCGCATAAGACCTATGCATTATTCCAACCACGGTCAAAAGGGGAATAAAGAAAAGCTCATCTGACATCGAGACGGTTCTTTGGTACGCCTTCGTTTGACAAATGGCAACCCAGCTATTCGTGTATTCGTTTTGTTCAGATCAAAGTAGTATATATTCTGTATATACATATACTATATAGGTACTTATATATAAATATATAATATACACTGACTTTGACGAATCTATTAGATTGTTTAACATTTTTAACGAGTCGAATTTCGAGTTCGTTATATGCGGAAAAAAAAAAAAAAAAAAATATATGAGAGAGAAAATATATTTTGAATAA
Organism: Tenthredo mesomela; assembly: GCA_943736025.1. NCBI lineage: Eukaryota > Metazoa > Arthropoda > Insecta > Hymenoptera > Tenthredinidae > Tenthredo > Tenthredo mesomela. The sequence continues at coordinate 3,200,767 of OX031022.1, forward strand.
TGAGTAAATATTCAGATTGAATAAATCCAATTTCTGTGTACGCATTTTTTTTTTTTTTTTTTTTTTTTCATTATTTTTTTTCATTTTTTATTCATTTTTGTTCGCAAGGTAAAAAACTGAGTTTTTTCGGTATATTCATACCTGTATAGGTAATATACAGGATTTTTTTTATAAAAAAAAAAAAAAAAAAAAAAAAGAAATTGTTTGTAGTGAAGGCCGGACGTTCGCATATGCCTGAAAGACTTTGAAGTAGCAAGCAACAAGTATATAACGTTAGGTTATATATATATTAAATGTAAAATAAATAATCTTTTTTTCTCTTTTCGTTTTTTTTTGTTTTTTTTTTCAACAAATAAAATATACAATTTCCATATTTATTTTTTCTCTATCTATATACTCTTTTTTTCACACAACAGCTCTGTCTCTTTCTATCTCTTTTATTTCTCTCTTTTTTCCCACTCCTGGATTATTCTTCTATTCTAATATCCGATATAATACCATTTTCAGAATTTTATTTAACGATAAAAAAAAAAAAAAAAAAGTATCATAAGCGCGTATTAGGTATATATTTTATACCCACCGAAATTCAAGGGAGAAGAACGAAAAAAGAAAGAAAAAAGAAAGGAAAAAAATAATAATTCGTAATTTAACTTTATCCATACCACAATATTCGTAACTCTCCTATATTATTCATAATACGAAACAAAAACGATAATAATAATAATGATGATAATAATTTGGAATTAAATTTCGAGTACCTAACCGGAGGGCTGAAACTGACTTTCGGACAAACACGGTAAAATATACTCCGCAATTTTTCTCTCTGATGTAAAATTACAAGGGTGTCTCTGTACCCGAGACTGTTATTTTATTTTTTATTTTTCTCTTTTCTTTAAATTTTATTTTTTAATTTTTTTCACATCCTTCATCATTTTGTTTCTCTATTAATTTTATTTCACATTATTACGAATTGAGTTATTTTATATAATTATGCTATGACACAAGCGCAATTATAAGGCACAGATTAATGCATTCCATCCTAAGTTATTTATAAAGTTCTAAATATATATACGCCCCATGCATTGATGATATAATGTAGTAATTTTGATTATAAGTAGCACCCTTAGTCACCGTTACGAAACTTGACTAGGGCAGATTTTGGAAAATACATCGGGTGTACACACGTGTGTAAAATCGGGCTAACGCCAAGGGAAGTGAGGGGGTACGCGTTTCTCGACGTCGGGACATCTAATATACTCGTACAAGTTGGCTCATCAAAGTGTTATCTATATTAATGAGAAAGCACCCTTCGCGCTTGCTTCCTTCCTTCCTTCCTTCGACGACGATGTACCTGCCCTACCTACAGCTACTGTACGGAGAAACGTGGGCGTCTTATGCATTAGTATAGAATATAGATATACTTATACCTACTGACACAGCCGAGAAGACAGTATATCTGGTTCGCGCAGGAGTGCGAGCGTGGAAAAAGTCCGCGACGCCGACGCCGACGTCCGTGTCGAGACGCTTATTATTATTATTATTATTATTATTTTCAGAGGAATTTTCCTGTCTTTTTCTTTCTTCCTCGCGATTTTTTTTTTTTTTTCTTTCTTTCTTTCTTTTTCCTTTAACTTTTTTCGCCTTTAATTTCTTCTTTTCTCTTTTTCTCTTTCGACTCGAAAGAACGGTTATCTCAAAATTCATGAAACCCCCGTACTTCTAAAAAGTTTCCTGAGTACCTTACGCCGCGCCACAACCCCAACTGAATCTCGAAAAGGGGCTCGAAAGTATATTTTTCACGGTGCCGATTTCCGCACGACTAAAATCTATCGAACCGGAACCCCTGCTGCATGCACGAATCACCGCATCGGGAATCAACTGCGGGAATGATAAATACGTGATTGACCGAAGATTCGTAATCCTCTTCGTACCTATACTGCGGCTGCACTCACCGATATTAATACCTCTTGGGAAATTTCAATCATCCGGATTTACTGATTCGTTACGAAAGCGATACCTTTAATACGATATCGCTGTAGCTGTATTATAATTACAATTGATTTTGGGAAATAAAAACGATATTTTCGGAATTTATATTTCATGTCAGACGCGTATTCTCGATTAAATAATAAATATTTAATAATCACGATCTTATTATATAATTCGATTAGAAAATTTGTGAAAGAAATTTTTTTCTTCAGCTATCTATTTCATCGAGTTTGAATTGCTGGAAATATTTTTTTTATTTAAGACAATTAACGAGAGTGTCAGTCGCTTTTAACTAAGGAAAACGTCCTTTCACGAGGTGAGCAGGAAGCTTTTAATTCCAGTTAATGTGTTACTCTCTAATAATTGTCTTACAAATGGATCGTTTTTTTTTTTTTTTTTTTTTTTTTTTATTCAAAATATACAATAATAATGAGGGTGTATTTTTCACCCCAACGTTACTCTGAGAGATCAAAATCTACACGAGAACGTTTTTGTCAATATAAAAGTTTTAAATTTCGTTTTCCTTTCACCCTACTTCGTCCTTTATACCTACTTCGTCGAAAGAACAAATTTCAATATATTGAAGGACCCTCGTATATATAAGAACGCGGAAATATATATCATTGCATAATATATTTTTCACAATTTTGATGAAAAAAATAATTTTTATATATATATTTTAATTTGAATTTTTATTATACATAACATGTGACACTATTATTTTCTTGCTTATTCTCATTTCTCATATACTCGATCTCGATTCTGAAGTAAGAAATGTAGGCTGTGAGAGGCACTTGCTGCAGTCGTATATAGCAATACCAATAATAGAAAAAGATTGAAGTCAAGCAAAGAAGATATAGCGTATATACCTATGTGTATAGTATACCTGAGTTATACGTTTTACAAGAGTATAAGGAAGGTAGAATACCTACTATGTGCAGATGAGAAGGAAATATTAAAAATGCAAGACGTTTTACTATTGGAGTGCCGAGGTACGCTGAGGGGTTGAGGGTTGCGCTCGTATAGTTGAGGAAATTTACAGGGAGACACTTGAAGCGATACGCGTGTCATACATTCATAATTTCCCGGGGGTACGTTCACAAAAAAAAAAAAAAAAGAAAAAAAAAAAAAAAAAAAAGAAGAAGAAGAAAAATAACTAAAATAGTAATAATAATAAAAACCAAAAGAGAAAAATATACGAAAGAAACGAGGATAATAACTCTCATAATGGAGACATATTTTCCACCGACTTTCATACAAGGGGCACAATATCTCGCTTTTTCAGGTGAAAAACAAAAATGAAGATAAAAAGAAAACTACGTGAATAACCTGCAGCTATACCTACATATTATATACGTTCAAATATCCTCAAAGTTTGTAGAAAAATGTGTTGAAAATTAAAACAAGGAAATTAAAGAAATGAAGAAAAAAAAAAAAAAAAAAAAAAACTTGTGAATATGATTGAAGAAATTTTAGGGGATGAAAAAACAAAATTAGAATAAATAAAAACAGATTTTTTTTTCGTTTTTTTTTTTCATCTTACTTTTCCTTTTTTACTTTTAGATAGGCACATGTTTCCATCCCTATTTTCCCACCCCTACGGGTCTATCTCACGATTTTATATATTAGTTTCGAGCGAGGTGGGATCGATATGGGAAGGAGAGGGGTAGAAAAGGTGGAAAAGATAGCGTAGAAATTGAGCTGCCAACGTTTTCGTATAGGAACAAGAATAAAGTAAGAATCGAGCAGGGATCAGTCTGTCGTTGGCATTATCCCTTTACGCAAGGATCCTAGTTTTTGCTTTAAGGCCTGAGGCGGAGTAAGTATAGGATAGCTGCCTTCGCAGGCTGGATATCTCCTTCGTGAGGATGAAATTATTTCCATTAGGGTGTAAATCGAGACGATCAAATCTTTATTTATCAAATTTCTTCATCAATTTTTTTTTTTTCTTTTTTTTTTCTTTTTTTTTTCCAACGCTTTATCGTAAAATATTATTTCCACCTAAAATTCACGTTGCGTATTACCTTAAGGAAAGGAAAGGAAAAGAAGAAAAAAAAAAAAAAAAAAAAAACGCTGCGAAGAAAGAAAGGACTCACTTTTTTGACGAGCAATCACGAATACTTAAAATTCTACCGAATTTATATCTCTTATATTACGACGTGAGAAGAGAAAAACTAGAGCGAGAGAAAATCGTATGATTGAAAATGAAAGAGAAGAATAAAAAAAAAACGGTATTGAAACAGCTGCGCCACGCTTGTCAGATATAGTATAAATACGAGAGAGAGAGAGAGAGAGAGAGAGAGAGAATGATAGGTGGAAAATTTTTAGCCCCATAAATCGAGGGTAAAATTTTTTATTTTTTTGTATTTTTCAATTAGCGGAAATGACAGAATTTAATCTCCCATGTGGCGGGGAGGAAAGTCGGACTACCGCAGATGTATCAATCGTGTATATTAATCCAGGGGAGCAATCGTGCGGATCACGAGGATCACCGCGGAAGGACCGCAAGCATATTTACTTTTAACGCGGCGCTGAAATTGATATTCGTCTATATTTTTACTTCAAAATATATATACTAAATTTTTTTATTTTTTATTTCTTTTCCTCTTTCCTGTTTTTTTTTTTTTTTTATTTATTTTTTTTTCTTCGCTTTCCTTTTTGTGGTAAACGTCTCAGCTTCTTCTTATTCTTCGGGTTTTCTTTGAAAAACGAGCAGGACTATCTCAGATCTTAGCCCCGTCCATAGTTATCTATCGCGTATCTTTCCTCTCTTCTTCGGTCCCAAAGAATACCATAGCTACCTATACTATACCTTAGGTCCGAGCTTTTTCAACTTCTAACTTGTTTCGGTTTTTCGTACTACTACGCGATGTCTCCCTCGGCGATGATAAAATCGATCCTCAAGCGAAACAACGTGTGTGTTGTCTTTATTCCTTTTACCTCTTTCCCATTCTTTTTATACTCTTTATATGTATTATATACGTATATATGTATATATCTATACATGGATACCTACCCCCCACCCTTATACTATATACTATTGCAGGACTTTCCACCAGGTAAATTGGCTACTAAAATTACATATATATATATATATATATATATATATATATAAATAATATCATACCGATACATTTATACCTATCTAGTTTAGTTTCCGGATATAAAGAGATAATCGATGTGGGTAGTAATCAAAATGTCATAATATACAATCATTTTTATCGTCGTATAAAAAGTGATAGAAAAAAAAAAAAAATTATCATATATCCTGCTGTATTGTACCTACTGGTATATAATTCGTAAAAAAATTCTCCATATACTTTTCTATTTAGAAGTAATTTCCTCGAGTGATTTTTAGACCCTATTTCCCGTTTTTCTTTTTTTTTTTTTTCCTTTTTTTTTTTTTCTCTCTCTCTCGCATCCTTTCTCTTCAGAAATAAATATGTGCTTGAAGGCAATCGATTGAAGTGACAAGTAAATCCAACGGATCGGTATAGCAGAGACGGATAAGGGATGTATAAATCAAAATGAAATGTAGATATCGTTATATGTAGGTATTATATATATATATATATATATATATATATATTATATACCCTAAAAAAAAAAAAAAAAAAAAAAAAATATATTGATATAAAGGGAGGTACTACTACGGGGGCTTACCTGACACTCGTAAGTCCCGTTGTCCCGCTTCTGGACGTATTTTATCTGTAGTGTCCAGTCATCCGATCCTTCGGGATGCAGTACTTGAAAACGCTCGTCGTTTGTGTAGGTAAACATTGAACTGGTCAATATGTGCCAGTCCCGACGTCGAATCCATGATATCTGCAAATATGGATTACAATAAATATCACGTTACTATCCATCCACCCCCGGGGTACAGACTGATTGCTAGTAATTTCATTCCGCACGTTACTGCGCTCGCTATAGCTTGTTGCTGCTGCAGTACGTATCGCAATTTATTAATTCACTTGATTTTCCAGCTGGAACTAAATTATCTCATTAAAAATTGTTATCACATCGCGTTATATACATTTCGGAGTATAAAGGTTCCTGTTCATATTTTCTATATAGACGCGAAATAAATCCCGACTATAAAAATACGCTGCGAGACTAAATTGATTTTATAGATTTTCGCGGTATCAATAATTTGAGAAAAATGTTCCTTTTTTTTTTTTTTTTTTTTCTTTTTTGCTTTAATATTATATATTATGTGTATATTTATAATATCTATAGATACCTGCGGATAATGTACAACGTATTCGTGGAAAAAAAAAAGGATAAGAAAAAAAAAAAAAAAAAAAAAAAAACTTGGTCCTTTTATTATCTTATAAATCAGTGGTTCTATGGCAGAAAAATAGCAATAAATCTGTTCCAACTTTGAGTTATTTAAAAATATATATGTTTTATCAAGTCTTGTGTCGCCTTTCGTTCGTATACGATAATATAGAGCAGTCTATGTATATATATATACATATATATAGGTACCACGTCCTGGATATGTAGTCTGCCTCGGACTATTTGGCAAGAGAAATAGGGATTTTTGTGTTGAAATTTATAGCCAGCCTATGTCCGTAGCGGGTCGCGTTGCGTAGCGTTTTGCCTTTCGTTTCGTTTCGTTTCGTCATCGCGTATATTTCTTTATTTTATTTTACAATATATATTTTCTCACAGTTTAATCAATTTACAAAAAAAAAAAAAAAAAAATTAAAAAAAATCTCGACAAATTTCGTGAACCGCAAAACTTGTTTCTATACTACTACTACTACTTGAATTATTATTGTACGTATAGAAGACAGAAAAATGTAGAAAAAAAAAAAAATTAAAAATTCAAATTTCACGTTTTACCTCTATATAACTACAAGACCAATTTACCAAAAATAATATAGTACCCATATATCTATGTACACATACGAGCTGCAGGGGACGATCGAAAACGACGACACAAGACCAAAGTGTGTCGTCCTATACAGATGCCTGAGTTTCGTTCAACTTTTCTCCAAAATTGGCTAGCCGTGGTTTTGTTTTTTTTTTTTTTTTTCATTCCCTTTTTCTTTTCTTTCCTTTTTCTTTTTTCTATCTTTTTTTTTTTTTTTTTTTCTTTTCCCTTTTTCTTGTTTAGCTTCCCGTTATCGTTCTGCACCCTCTTTCCCAACGTTCATCTTCTATATAGATGTATGCTATACCTACTATACGCGTATATGTATATTATACAATATTGATGTACCAATATTGCATATACGAATATATATATATATATATATTGTACATACATATATATATATACGTATGTATTACATAATAATATATACGCGTATAGGTATAGAATAGGCACATCGAGGGATCGGGAGGGACGTCGTATATGTACTTCGACAAAGGTTTCTCGGGACTTTGGGCTTTTGTGCTGTTAGATCATTTGATCCAGGTCAAAGGTCGAGGGTCACGAGTGCGTCGCGTTATATTAATACACGTCTTTACCCATATAATATATATATATATATATATATATATATATATATATATATACATATATGTGCTATCTATCCATATATATTATTATTATATATATATATATGCCAGGTACTTATAGCAGGTGATCCAGAATTGATATGTAGTGTTATACAAAGGGGCTCAGAAGAGCGAAGAACGTCAATCAGAGTCGAAAGGCTAAAGCTTTTATTCGAACAGGAGTGGAGCACAAGCGAAGTATTATAGGTAGATATACGTATACGTATACATACAATAAATACTTTCTATTGATTGACTCGGATGAAAAATTTGTCAAAAACCAGCTTTGTTTTATACCTATATATCTAAATATTATATATATAGATATATATATATATTAGGTTGGTCCTTATTCAGGGATCAGACAAATTTTACAGCACCAATGCCCACTAAGATCTCTCTTATATGTTAGTTATAGATTTTTTTTTTTTTTTTTTTAAATTTATTACTCTTACAATAAAATATTATGTTAGAGTCGAGATAAAATTTTGAAAAAATTAGAAAATTGTTTTTAAATTATTTGGAGCCGATTTGTGGAGGGTGCCTGTTGAAAAAAAAATTCGTCTAACTTAAGCTCGAAATAAGGACCAACCTAATATTCGTATATATACGAATTTCATCTTTCATCTTTCTTTTATTTTTCTTTCTATAATTGTTATACGTAAAGCGTGCGTTCTGAAAAATAAGAATAAGAATAAGAATAAGAAGAAGAAGAAGAGGGGGAAGAAATAAAAAATTCGTTTCATTATTTTATTCATTCTTTTCTTACTTCCCCTCTTAATGTAGTACATACATTTTTTTTTCTTCTTTTTCATTTTTTTTTTTTTTTTTTTTCATGATTATTATTATTATTATTATTATTATTATTATTCAATCAATCAATCAATGGTTTTATTGTTTGTACCTTTCGGTTTTACAATCTTTACATTTTTCTTTGCTATTTTCATCCTTATCCTATTATTCTGTCTTTGTACATCATATTCTTTTTTTTTACCTCGCAGAATTTACTATAATACTAATAATATTTTGTATAAGTAACATAATATATTATAGTCCATTTGTATCTTTTCCTATATCTAATTGGTACTATGTACTTTGCTTATTTTCTAATTCACTCTTCTGTTCGCCTTCCTTCCATGCTTACTATTTGTTTCTTTTCTTTTCTCTTTTTTCTCCTCCGCTCTCTGTTTTTCTTCTTCTTTCTTTCCTCTCCGTTCTTTCCTCTCGTCTGCTATCTTGTCTCTTGTTCTTTCTTTTTACTTTTCTTTTTCCTTTCTTTGTTTCTTTCTCCTATTTTTACCTCTTATTCTTTGTTTTCAGTCTATTCTCTTCTCCAGTCTCCTCTACCGCTTCCTCTTCTTGTGTCTCTGTGTCCACCTCTCGGTGTTCCCTGTTCTTCTCTTGTACTTGTTGGCTTTCTTCTTTCCCGCAGCTCTTCTGTATCATCATCCCATTCCCATACTCTGTTCCCTATGTGCAGCTTCCTGTATCCTATCTTTGTTGATGATCCGTTTTTTCTTTCGTCGTTTGCTATATTCCATATTTTGTCTTGTATTTCCTTTTCTTTTTTCGTCAGATCTGTTTCTATAATTATTTTGGATCCTTTTAGCTTCCCCTTCATTGCCATTACTTTTCTTTTGTCCTCCCAGTCTCTTATCTTCACTAGGATCGCGCTTCTGTTTTTTCCTATCTCTATTATTTCCGTCGTGGGTATCTGTGTGTTTGTTATTTTTTCCAGGGTTTTGCTTACCGCCTCCTTCATTCCTGTCTCCTCATCTACTTCGAGCCCTTTTACTATTATGTTTTTGCTTCTTTCTTGTTTTTCTCTTCTTTCCCACTCGTTTTCTAGTTTTTTCAGTCTCCTGATGTCATCTTTTCTGTTTTGGTCTGCTCTCGTCTCTGCTTCGCCCTCTTTCTTCGCTCTCTCTCTTTCCTCCTCCACTTTTTCCAGCTTTCTCTCTGCTTCCCTTTCGCGTCTCTCTTTCTCCATTCTTTCTATTATACCTGTTATTTTGCTTCTTTCTGCCTCTCCTTGCTTCTTTACTTCTTCTATTTCTTTTCTTGTCTTTTCCCTCTCTTCTCTTTCGCTTCTTCTGCCTTCTTCTGCTTCCTCTCTCATTATTCTCATTTCTTTTTTCATGCTTTCCATTCCTTCCAGTATGCCTTCTAGCAATTGCAACATATGTTCCGCGCCTGTTTTTCCTTCCTTTTCCTCATCGTTTCCTTTTCTTTCTTTTGTTGTTTCTTCGCTTTTTTCTCGCATCTTTGCAGTTGTTTTCTTTTCTTGCGTGGCTCTGCTCGTTTTTATGCCCTCCTTGACTATTCTTTCTTCGCTCTTTTTCTTTGATTCCTCCGAGTCTTCCTCTTCTGATGTCTCTGCCCTTTTCCTTTTCCAGCAGGCTAGTAGTGATCCGTCCGATGCTGATCTGCTCCTTTCCCACGATTCTGCTTTCGTTATTCTTCCTGGTTTATCCTTTTTCTCGTTCGTCTTGGATCCGCCTTGTGCTGCTTTCCCTTCTTCTTTTTCTTTTCTTTCCTTCTTCTCTTTTATTATCTGTTTCTCCTCCTTCTCTTTCTTTTCTTTGCTGCCCTCCATGCGGTGTTTCTTTCTTATTTTCCTTTTTCTATGTTCGTCGTTGTTGTCGTGTTCTATCTTTTGTTCTTTTCATTAAACTCCCTGTCTCAGTCCCGGTTGAGTCGGTCCGTGTGTCGTCGCTCGTGGCGCCGCTGGTGTGACGTCACGCGCCGTGCGTGTTCCGACTTTATTGCGTACCCGCCTTTCTTGTGTCGCCGGTCTTCTTGTCTATGCGTACTCACTTCCTTTGATTGCGCTCGCTCACCTTCTGCGTCACGTGACTTGTTCGTTCACTTCTTTTCTATTACCTTTTTTTTCTGTCCCTTTATCTTCTGCGCACTCCACTTTCGTTTCCACGCACTCTCCGCCACTCTCGTTTCACTTCTCGCGCTTTTTATTTTTCCGTCTCACTATTGTACCGTCTTTTCTCGTCTATTTTTACTCCCTACTTATGACGTGGGTCCACCTGTTTTCGCGTCAACCGGAACTCCTCTATTATTATTATTATTATTATTATTATTAAATATAATTTAACCCGACTGAGAAATTGTAAAATGAGGAAAAAAAAAAAAAAAAATATAAGAGCTGTCTTTTAGTTACTTATTAAAGTTTCTACTTTAAGATAACACTCGCCCTTAATTTAAAAATTGATAAAAAAAGGAAAAATATATATTATTATTTTTATAATATCTGCGACTTACCTCTGCACCGGAAACAGTACGTTCTGCAAGATTCCGTACTTTGCAATGAAGAAAAGCGTTACCACCCAACTGCACGGTTACATTTGATATCGTGTTGTTGTCGTTCGCGTCGTTGACCCTCTGCAGTTCGTCCAAATTGCTGTACCAAAGTGCTCTCCATTCTGGTGCCATGCTGTAAGGAACTCGACGACCTATATATTAACACAAAAACAAAATCAATAATTAAATGAAAAATAAAAAAACTAATAGGTATATAGATATATATACAATTATATATATATATATATATATAGTAGAAAATATGAAAGAATTAATTAACCCGCTCTGCGTGAAATGATTGAAGGATTAATTAAGTTCTGATGGAACGAAATATAATATATGTGTGTATATATATATATATATGGTATATACAGGTAAAAGGGGGAGAACGCGATTGTTTTTCAGTTAAATGAAAATATATCCGTAGAGGAGAGAATATTATTTGGAAATTCAATATATATATATATATATATATATATATATATATATATATACGACCCATGTATATATTGTATATATATAGATAGTCAAATTCTTCGCTCCGCGCAGACATTTCGTACGGTACAGTTCAATCGCAATTTGGCCAACTGTGTGGGACTAATTGGCCTGCCGTGAAGCCGCTCGTTGTCGCGTAATAATTAGACAATTACAACCCAAACGCAAGAGGACTGAGGGGGGGATGGAGGGGGATGGGGTTCTTCGAACGATACCTATACCTTAGCCGAAAAGTTTCATTGCGAAATCCATATCTCAGAGTTTGCAAAACAGGGAAAGTATAGCCGAAGTATATAGCTGCTGCTGCTGTATGGGGTATGAGAATGGGAATGGGAATGAGAATGGGAATGTAAATGGGAATGGGAATGGAAATGGGATATGGAATTCATTATTATTCTTTAGGCCGTACCTATAACCAGCACCCCCCCCTCCCCCCCCCATATACGTATACTGTGCCATTGCAATGTCATTTTATTAGGCATTCGTTTATTTGAATGAAACTTTGTCACAAAAGTAAACGTCATTGAAAAAGAAATAAGAATAAGAATAAGAATAAGAAGAAGAATAAGGAGCCAGAGAAGAAAAATAAAATGAAATACTTTAACGAGTATGAATATCACGTTTATACGTTATATAAGAAAATGATATTGTATATATATTTAAAAATGAGACCGAGAGAGGATCAGACTTTGATTTTTTTTATATTAAAAAGAGAGAGAGAGAGAGAGAGAAAAGAGAAACAAATCAAGATATAAAGGAATGATTCAAATTTTCAACAATTTAGAATATCTTTTTTGAAAATGTAAAAATAGCATGCGAGAAGTGAAAGAAAAAGGAAATCATTTTCCTCCAAAAACCAAAGAGGCATAATATAATTGTACAATCATAATAGGCCTTTTTGGTTGTAATTCCTTTTTTTAATTAAAATGTTAATTTCAAGTTATTCTAATGCGAATGAGCGAAGAAAAAAAAAAAAAAAAAAAAAAAATTCACTGTGCCTTTTTGGCTTTTATGGTGAATCTCGATATAATATGAACCTATTTCTTCTTTCTTTTTATCATTATAGAGATGCGATATACCTATATGTGTAATAATTAGCGTATGGGTTTAATTGAGATTGGCTTCCATATATAGTCTTGTAGCATACCTATATGTATAAGTGCTGAATGAATTTTATACTCGATTGTAGTAGGTATTACAATAAACTGTTAGCATGGTTCGGTTGGGTAGTTTGAATCTTCTAAAACCACTTACAGGTGAATAGGGAACGTCACCTATCACCAGGTGGAAATTCGCGCTCACTTGGTTACAGTTAACGATCCGAGTCTCGTCGCTTGACAAATGGCTTCTCTTAAGTCTCGTAAAACGAGGAGACAACCCGGTGTGAATATTTCGTTATGAGAATACCACCCTGACACTGGTGTGCACCCCTCTACACCTCAAATCCCCCCCTCCCCCCCCCCCCCTACCATCGCTCTCACACAACCTTCTCCAGATTTTCAGCCCGCGAACTTCCGAGTTATATATTTAAATCACTTTATTCCATTTCTCTTCGAAATCTGCGGATTTACGTCTACATCTAATTTTCACAGTTATACCTCTATATATATATGTATAATGTATATAAGCTATGTAGGTATACCTACCTCGATTATTGATTCCAAATTGCGAATGATACGAATTTTTCTTATTTCTTCATTATCAATTTTCGAGAAAATAGGTATAATAAGGTATAGGTGTAATAAAATTGCATTAATTTTTTTTTTCTTTTTTCTTTCTTCTTTTTTCGCATTATATACTATATTATCTTTGACATATTTGGCAATGATAAATCTACGTTTAGAAATAGTGAAGATATTACAGTAAAAACAGGAAAAAAAAACACAAAAAAAAAAAAAAAAACAGAAAGGCATAAAAGAGGCAAGGCTACCGCTGTCGCTGCAAGAAAACTAAGAAAGACTTATAAGAGCGCGCGGTGATACTTTAAGTAGAAAAGGGGCGCTTTGGTCAGACACCGAGTGATATTGAGAATACGAATGAATCGGAGTGTAATAAAGAAGGCGAAATGCGTAGCGGAGATGTACCGCGCCGCGCGGCTTTGCATAATTCTATACATAAATATATATATATATTTTTCTGTGTATATACTATTTATATAAATATATATATATTCGAAATCCACCTTCACGCTGTTGAACAGCTTGTCGTGTTGCCACACCGTACCGCGGCGTGTTGGATTAAAAAGTAATTAGGGAAGGGCGTAATAGCTCTTCAACCACCAAGTACTCTGTTGCCAGGTGAAACGATGCTTTTTGTCAAATTTGTTTGCCTCTTAACCTCAAGTGGTTGTTTCGAGTCTTGACCTTACGAAGAGAAGAGAAAAAAAAAAAAAAAAAAAAAAAAAAAAACGAAATACAAATGAAAGAAGTACATAGAACAAATAGGTATGTGATGAAATAATAAATTTTAAAGAGATTTTAACGGTCATTATATTTATTGTTTATTATTATGGGAGAACCGCGAATCGTTTTCTCATTTTTTTTTTTTTTTTTGTTTCTCACTGGTCAGAATTAGAAGAAAGGTGGATTATTCTTTAGGTGTAATAAAATTCACCGGTCTTGCGACTTGACCCACTTAACTTTTACCTTTTTTTTTTTTTTTTTTTTTTTTCTTTTCTTTCTTTTTTTTTTTTTTTATTCTATAACACCGCGTGGGGTCAAACCGGAAAGAAAAACTTCAATCCCTTATTGGTCCGGCTCTAATTAACTCTCGGTTATATAGGTATAAGACCAGGTATACTTTATACCATATATATTTTATATATACTGTTATACGGGGGGTTGAGGTATAGGGAATGGGTAAAATAAATGTTGTAGGACGTCGTCCTACTTAGATTGGATCATAAATTTTAGAGTAATTCGATAAGTCGACCTCTTTGATTAAGTTAAAAGTTTTCGAAACGCGAATCGTATCTTGGTACGAACAACTTAATTAACTTCCCTATCGTTCGACGGTTCATCTCGAACGAAAATCGTGCCCTAACGATTCTCTTACCCCCCCCCCCCCCCCCCCCCCCCTCTACCTCCCGTACCTTATACACCTCGCCAACAAAACTCCGTTATCCCTTCATAAGTACATACATACATACACAAACACACATCTTATGTACATATAATATATATATATATATATATATATATATATATATCTCTATATATAATAAACAACGGGATAAGCAGCTCGCTTTACTCGTCTGGAAAATTACCCTTCGAGATTCGAAATGTATGGGAAAATATTCTCAGATCTTACATATATATAGAACAATCTGTTTTCTCCGCGGGGTAGGTATCGGAGTAGCTATACTCAAAACTTTTCTTCCTTTATGCTTTTCTTTCATGACTTCATCATCATCTGTTATATTAGTTTCTTTTTTTTTTTTTTTTTTTTTTTTTTTTTTACATTATTCTTAATTCTTCATGATTGAATAAATTTAACGAAATTAGTAAGTCAAAGATTATTGTACTCATAGAGTATGATAATATTAAGCTCCATGAGTAAACTTAATCTTCTATTATACATTTTCCTCGTATATTATAATATATATATTATATATATATATATACATATATGTATATACCTATGTTGAGCGACGCGGTTTAAACCACCGTTGGCATTCACTGCCTCGTGGCTTTGCTTTGTTCTATATACGCTCGTTGTGTGGCCACAGTATTTTGGCTGATAGAAAACCCCGAACGTTTTCTCTTGTGGATATAAATGCCACCTCCACAATCTACGACTAGACAAGGTAATCGAGACTTCGTGAAAAACAAAAAAAAAAAAAAAAAAAAAAACTCAGGCAAAAAAATTCGCGATTTATATATCTGCCACGTCACTTTTCGAATGATAAAAAATTCACCTGTGAATGAATCGTATCATCGCATTGTGTGCAGACGTTTTTAGGATTATAGAATTTCGTGAAATAATAAAAAGTCTCGGTGCTGGGAAATTGGTTTTTTTTTTTTTCTTCTTCTTGTCTTTTTCTAAGATTGAAGGTAACTGTATTCCCGATGAAAGAAAAATCGAATAGAACTATAATCAGCCTTTTCAAATAGTAGTATAGATCGAACAAAAAATTGTTCTTCTCGAAAAGTTGATGCCACATGCACGTTTATTATTCCATCATGAAACGATCGAAGTAAAGTAGATTTTGCGTAGTGAAAAAAAGTACTGCTTCTTATTTTTCGATCAGTATATACCAAAACATGTGAGATGAAAAAACGATTTCGTCTGGCGAGACGAAAGGGCCTTGAAAAACGCAGTCTGGGTTCGATTCGATTCGAGTTGCGAAATGAAAAGAATAAGCGAAAACTGCGAAACTAAAATGTAAACGAAAATGAAAACGAAAACGAAAATGAAAATGAAAATGAAATGAAAGCAAAAAGAAAAACTAAGACAAAGAGATTAGCGGGAAATCGGAGAGTAAAGCCAGGAAAATGTACGTGACAAAACTTGAACGTTGGTTTTCTCGGTCCCAACGGGAAACGCACAGACCTAGACGACCGCCGTGGCGGCCATACCGTAGAGGTGAACACTTCAGACTGAACTCCGACCTCTCTCTAGCTCTTTCACCCGCAGAATATATCTGCTCCTCTTTTGTTTCCATGGGACAATAGAGGCTCTTGCCTTTTGCGTTGTCCACAAGCTCAACAACTTCCTCGGTCGCTAGGAGGTATGGGTAGCCGCCGCAGACTTCCTTCTCAAGAAAATAAGGAAGAAAAACTATACATAGTATAAGACGAATAGTAGCTGTATAGAAGGAGACGAATAAGAAACGGAAGAATAAATAAAATAAAAAAAAAATAAAATAAAATAAAAAAAAGGAGACGAGGCCTCCTTCTCTTTTATATGGTCGGACTAAGTATATGTTTCTATGTATATACGTGGTGCCAAATTTCTTCGTAGAAAAATCTTCTCTATGCTAGCGCCTTTTTATATTCCGTGCTGATGTCTTCCACGTGGCAGATGGCGAGAAACTATGTGGATTGAATCCAGGCGCTTTCTATTCCATGACATCTACTCTAGTAAGGATGCGGAGTCCTTTTTATATCTAGACATCTTCCACGTGGCCTTAGAGTAGTTTTTATACCGCGTCGAGTCGGACGCAGCTTCTATGCCACTTTTTCGTTATTTTTTCTCTTCTTCTCTTACTTTTTCGTCTTCTTCTTTGACTCTCCTCCGGGTGGACATCGAATCCCGGGGCTCCCGTCTGCGCGGAACATCTTTTGGCATCTTTCGAGATTCCCTCGGGAAATTCGAGGCCCGTAGCTAGCTCGAGGGAAACGGTCGAATTTTATACGATTCTCCAACCTTTTGTCTCCGAGTAGAGAGGTAGGTAGGTACCCGTGTATACAATACACCCTCGCATATTTTTAATTAAATAATTACCGGGGTTAGTATTACCTACGGGATACCCATAACTTGATACTTTATTCTACCCCAGATTATATCGTATTAAGTATTAAATAAATTTTTGGTCAAAAACAGTATCGTATCATATTATTTGCCGTTGAAAATAAAACCTCATGATATAGTATACTATACACACCGTGCGAGGCGATTAACCGTATATAAAACGGCAGAATATTTTCATTCATAAAAAGAAAATGAAAACAAAAAGTATTTTTCCTTTCTTTCGTTTTTCCTCTACGCTATTGAAATTTAATTTCTTTTTTTTTTTTTTTTTTTTTTTTCTCTCAAATTATCCACTTTAATTCTCGTGGGTCTCAGAAATGCACAGATGACGAGGAGGAGGAGGAGGACTCTCGTGTGACGGAACAAAAATAAAATAAAATAAAATAAAATAAAATAAAATAAAATCAAATAAAATAAAATCAAATAGAAAGGACGGATATTCTACACCGCTCCGGTATCACAGGCAAGGTCTAGATGCTGAGGAGGAAAAGGTATACTGCTTTTTTCTTTTTCATCCAACACTAACACTTTTCTATTTATTACACGGACGTACCTCCTACGCGTCAGGCGTATAGTTGACAAGTTTATCAGGGTGGCTTATGAGGTCTTTTTTTTTTTTTTCGTTTTTTTTTTCCATTTTCTTCCGGAGGGATGTTACGAACGGGCGAGAGGACATAAGCGGGAAAGGTAATACAGTAGAGTCTCCGTAGATTCTCAGGCTCGGGGCTGTGGATTCTCAGAATTGAGAATCTACGGAGTACTCCCACTCTGCGAGAGGCGGCCGAGCTACACACATACTACAAGTTCGCTGCGCGCGCACCGCCATTCTAAAGAACAAGGAGAGAGGGAACGTTCTCCTCTTGCGTTCGTGACCATCAAGGGGAAGCGAGAATTTAGAGAGTAGCCAAATTACGGAGACTCTACTGTACCGTTGGCCTCCTACGAAGGGACACACTTAAGATGAGATCTCTGATTTATATTTTATACCTATATATAGCGTATACCTACTTATTACCAGAGTATGGACTACATAGTACTACCTACACTGACGTTGTGTCGTACATAGTGGTATAGCTTCTGATGTTGGAATCGTAAAAGTATAGCGAAGGGTGTAACGAAATAGAACCGGGTTTTTCCTTAGCTCGCAGTAGGATTTATATACGGGAGGGATCCTTTGTTTTTATCCAATCGTAAAGCTCAAGCGTACAGCACAGTGTCTACTACGGGATGAGGGGGAAATCGAACGAAGAAAATTTTCTTCTGCCAGACCGAGTTTTCCAGTTCATTTTCTTTCTGTCTTCTTTTCTCTTTCTGCCCGTCTTCGCATTTTACTATATATATATACTCTTTTTTTTTTTCTTCATTTTTTCACTTTTATTTTTCTTTGCTTGCATCTTTTTCATCTTACTTTATTTATTTTCATTCTCTCTCATCTTCAAGATATCTTGTTTTCGTTCGATACACATCATATAAATAAATATACCTATAATATACGTTGAGAATTGTTTCTTTTACTCCAGTTCGAAGAAAAGGAAAAAAAATAAAAATAATTCTTATATCATCCAAATTTTCGTATATATATATATATCACGGTGTATAGGTATAAATCGCGGTTGACGATTTCCTCCATAAAAAATATCACCGGACTTTTTCTTTTTTCCACAACATTTTTTCGAATACACAATACCAATACGTAAACGAATCTCTTGAAATAACAACAACATCATCTAACCCAACCCGCCCACCAGGATATCATCGCAAAAGTATAAGAAAAAAATTTTTCTCCATCACACGTGATTTCCGGGTTTGAAAATATATCCTCGACGACGTTTCACATACGAACAGCAAAATACCTTGAGGCATAGCCAGACGTTTGCTTCGGTTGAATTAAATAAACCTGCCAGATTTGCAAAACCCTCCATTTCCATGTATCCATGTTTTTTCTTCTTCTTGTTTTCTTATTCATTCGTATATTTTTCCCCGTTTTGTTTCGCACTTCTTACAAGGTTCGATCAATTCTTCTACCCTTTCGATCGTTATATAGGTACCTACCTACCAGAGAGATATGGTGAGAGAGAGAGAGAGAGAGAGAGAGTGTTTTCTCAGTTGCCAGCGTGTTGCCATTGAATAATAAATATTCAATCTCTGCAATATTCGTTCAGCGAAGACTGTAGCCTCGAAAAACGAAACAAAATACAAGAACAAAAAATAAAAAAATGATAAAAAAAAAAAAGAAAAAAAGTCCCGGGAAAGGTTCTGACATGCGAGCCAATTCATTCGCGAAATCGATCCAGCAAACAAACTGTGGACGTATATATACGCATCAGGAAGCAGCTAGAAAGTAAAGCTATATCAAGGCAGAATAAAGTAAAGTAAAGTCAAGTCAAGTAAAGTAAAGTAAAGTAAGCGAGCTAAAATGCCTACGGGTGTAAATGGTCTCTGGCCATGCTTAGGGCCGGAAATAAAATTTAAAAATTAAACAACTTTGAATAAATTTTACCTCGTATATATATATAGTATATTCCCAGATTAACTGTTATAACTATACGAAGCGTGTTGACCAACAGTTTTGAACGAAACTTTCCTGGCTTTTGTATACATCTATCTGAAATGCCTACAAATCTACATTCTATTACTTATGCATATATCTATCAGCGTATTATATTCACGGAGCTTTTCGTCTGTCAGAAATAGAATATTTATTTGGGTGGTCCTTAATTTCATCATTTTAGAATTTTATAATGCTCCCATGGGCCAGTACGTCTCCAAATATATACTAAAAAAATGTAGCCAAAACCTCAGGTTCCTATCTCAATTTTAAGTTAGTACCGCCTCAAAGCCTTCCAAATTTTTCCAATTTTAATAAAACACGATTTGTCACATCTCGCGGTTAATTTTTTTTCTACCGGGAAATCGAAAACTTTGTACACTCCTTAATTGTACAGAAGTAGATATCTCATAAAAATTCGATATATTTTCAACGATATAATTTTCGAAGCTACATTGCACCAAAAAAAAAAAAAAAAAAATCTTATCTCAAAATTGTGATGAATAAAATTTTGTCTTTAAAAACCTGTAAATTTTTCACGAATACCTGCAATACACGGAGAAAAATGTGCTGTTGAATTTACTGTGTGCTTATAATATATGTGACAGCTACTTTTTTGCAGTATAAATGACAAGAATAGTGGTAACATTTACTCTGCTGCAATTGTACCAGATACTAAAATTGTGGTAATTTCTACTGCAAAAAGGAGTTTTCACATATCCAACTAAGCACATAGTAAACATTTTTCTCCGTGTACTATAGGTAAAAAGCGTGCGGAGTTTTAGATTCAGAGAAGCGATAATGGCGATAGGAAGTAAAAACGAAAAAAAACTAAACCCGAAGTACTAAAAATCGTGTGTTATTTAAATGCGAAAGTTCGAAGACTTTGGGGGCAGTATTTAGAATTAAGATAGGAGCCTGGGGATCTGACTAAATTTTTTTGCATAAATTTGGAGACGTTCTGGCTCATGCAGGGAAGATTGAAATTGAAATATGAGAAAATTAAGCACCACCCAAATAAATTCATAAATCCATGGTACATAACTGATTGTCAATACAAAATTATCAGAGCTCCTCATGTTCTTCAACGTATAAATTCTACAGCTACATTTTCTGTATCCGATTTCCGCGCGTCAGTCAATCAAAATTCAAACTTTTAGGATACCTATACAGATGTCTGGTCTTGTTCCAGGGTATTGATTCACCAGGTGGTATTATATATCAGTATAATAATTACATCAACGATAACGTTGACCCATTTTTCTTCTTCTTTTTTTTTTCTGTTTTATTTTCATTCAAAAAATTTATCTAGGGTTCCTATATCACGTTCATTTCGGGTATATGGGTATATATATACATATACCTATATACATAGGTGTAATATAATTTTGGTGGATAATATATCTCTCTTTTATCGCACGTAGTACGTGTATACTGCTGCATGCAGTATTTTGGTATTATTATACAAGATTTATTTATACACATACGTATTTGTGTATATAATATAGATGTATATATATACTATATATATATTATGCAAAAAGCACCGATCCTGGACACACGCAGCTATAGGTACTATATGCACGTATGAACATACGCGGCTTGTACCTACCTATATTTATATATACATATAGGTATGTACATCTATATATATATATATATGCGTTTAAAAAAATGAATCGATGCTAACGTGGTTTCGAATTGATTAACCATCCGTTCACCCGTTTGACCTATAGTCATAAATATTCTCATTGAAGGCTTTACGTACACGCATACACGTATACAATATACATATATGTACATATATTGATATGATTTATTTACTAATTCCAGGTTTACCCCGCGCAAATTCTCACTCATTTATTTATTTATCAATTTATTGATATTTATATATACATATATTGTAGGTAGGTATATAGAATCAGACCTGACGTCACACCATAATACCGAATCTACATATATATATATGCCGTATATAATATAAATGAATATCTGATCAAATGAAGTAGGCAAAAAAAAAAAAAAAAAAAATACAGAAAAAGAAATTGATCAATTTTCTCTATATTATTATCAACCCTCAGCTATACGTGTATATCTAGTCTGTATACTACATGCCTGTACATAGATGTATTACATGTTAAAGCACACGGTCGTAAGTCCCCGTGGAGATAGGGGATCTTAGAGACGGTAAGGGAAAGGAGATGGGAGGACCAGCGTATGGTTTCCAATAACGTTATATCTCGGAAGCTGGGGAAGAGTGATCCGAAAAACGGTCGAGCGACTTATCTCGTGGACACACACGGGGGTTGCTACACTCGAGGGCAATATCCTGGGGATTGTGCGCGTAGGTTGGTCGACGCGGAGTATAAGGTATATAGCTGCGAAAGTACTTGCGTCGATGAATATTCGAACTTGCAGAAAATGATGGGGACCCGATATATAGCCGGAAGCGATTTATTATTTCTCGGCTACACTTTTTCTTACCCATTTTATCATCCCGAATCATTTATCCCTTTCCCTTTCTCTTTATCTGGCTCAGATTTTCCGAGTTAATTCTTTCGACCGTCAAATGACACGCGAGATAGATGAAAAAAAAAAAAGAAATACCTACTCGAGAGGTATATTCGACTTCTGTATATTATACGAACATTATAGATGAAAGATTTGATCCCAGTGTGCAGGGGAGGCAGCATCAGGGATAGAGAGAATATGCCATATGCCGAGTACCATACCAGCCACCCTATACCCACTTCTTTATATATGCTGTGCAGAGGCACGAGCGATTCCCCGCGAAGCCATTCTTTGCGAGAGAAGGGTGGCAAGAGGGAAAGAAGGGCGGCTTCTTTTACGAGGAGATTATTAAAAACGGTGAAAAAGATAAGGGCGAGAGGCATAAACGTTGGGATGAGAGAGATATCTCACCGTCTCTCGTAGCTCACAAATTGACGCAGTGATATATCGCACCTGGGATTACCACCAGCGTACAAAATTTATAAGAATAAAGCAAAAATCTGTGCGTTTACTATATTATATTTAATCAAGAGTTGTTATTGATTTAGGGCTGTTTCTGAAATTTGTTCAGTTCAACTCAGAAATCTAAGATCGTGAAATACGAGCCATATACTGATGCTGCGCAAGTATACCTACAGTAATAAACTTGAGTTTAATTAATTGAAGAAGCGCGCGAGCCCGCAGCTAGGGGGTAAAGAATTTGAAGGGCTGAAGGGGATCGCTGGTTAAAGCAAGTACAGAAATTGGATTCTCGAACCCTTGTTTAGCTTTTTTCTTCTCACTCCTTTTGCACTCTTTTTCTTATTTACCTTTGTCGAGCGATGTGGCGAGCAGAATCGTCGGTAGGAATAGAAAGACCATGTACCACGAGAGCCGGTCCTGCATCCTCAGGGTGTTCCGAATCCTCCTGTAAAACAAAAAAAGAAAGATTATCTTCAGACCCTTCTTTTTTTTTTTCATACTCGAATGAAGCCCGTTCTTATATATATTGTTACACATATATAGTCGCCGCTTTTGCCGTATGTTTAACTCCTGAATGACCGTTAAACCCGATTATGCGGGATTCTCATCCTCATCCTCATCCTTATCCTCATCCTCCTCGAATCGTCAACCTCGAGTTTAAACCTACTTCAAGATAAGATCCCTTTCGGATCTCGACGATTTACCTACCCTTCGTCTTTACCTACTTTGCCTTAATTAAGGACGCCTCATAGTCACGCTCCGTACGTGGCTGTTTACCACTTTGCCGTTTCCTTGTCCGCGTACCTACCTACCTACCCTATTCTACTCCTTCGAGTCAGTATAAGGAGAAAATCGTTTAGGAGCTACTAAATAACGAGCAACTTTTGTTCTCGTCTTTCTCTTGATATATTCTATTAATTAACCCTCCTTATTATCCATATAAACCTATGTATGTATGTATGTGTGTAATCCTATGTACATCATATATATCTATATATTTGTTAAATATAAACGTTACTTACAGAACACTTTTTTCAATAGTATTATACCCTACCACCCTTCGTTCAGGGTACAAAAGGTTGCAGAAATCCTTTAGCTTGTTGCAGTCTTTTTTATTCCATATACCTATGTATAGTACAGCTATATATACCTATAATACACTAAACAGAAAGTATATGGAACCGTTCATTTCCCAGAAAAGTGGGCAGAGATAATCGAGTGAAAATTCTTTCGCTCTTATATATTTCTTAGTCTTTTACTTTTTACTTTCTTTTATTTTTCGCTGTTTTTTATTTTCTTTTTTTTTTTTTTTTTTTTAGTTCTTGCAATTTTTTTTAATTAAACCAATCGTTTTCAAGTTAAAGAGGGATGTAGTCGCCGTCAGGAAATTGGCACCCTGCTTTCTTATTAATTGGATTTCACGTGGTTCATTAAACCGACTAACTGAAATAAGACGAAGCGCGCTTTTTCCCCAAACGATCGTAAAATTAGGAATTTATTTTCTTTTTTCTTTCTTTCGTCTCTTTCTCTTCTCCTTCCTCTTCTTTCTCTCTATATATTATATACATGTAGGTATTTAATTTTTAAACTGTTGAAACTTTAAAAACTTTTCAATATTGTACGAGGTGTATTTAGTTTCCTTTCTTACTTCTTTCCCCCGTCGTCTTCTTCTTCGCCCTTTCGTTTTCCCTTCGTAAATCTCACTTTGATCTCTCTGCTCCTCGAATTTTACTTTTTTTCACCTGAGGCTATTTTTAATTAAACGCAAAGGGGAGGCAGGGTTTGTCATTTTTTTGATGTAAAACGGTTTCTCCCCTATTGCCTACTCTTCTTCTTCTTCTTCTTCTTCTTCTTCATTCTTGCACCGTAAACCAACGGGACAGAGGAGAAAACAAAAAAGAAGAAAAAGAAAAAGAAAAAAAAAAAAAAAAAAGACCAGAAAAAATGAAGGAAAGAAAAGAAAAAACCAACACGCTAATTTCTCTTTCTCATTTCTTTTCTGTCAACCCAATTACCACTAACGAGCTTACTGGGACCTTATTCTTATTTTCCGGCTTGTAATTAGTATTACCGTTTCTGAGTGTATATTTAGCGTGAATTGTCTCGTTATCTACTAATTACTTGCTGTGTCCGTCTTACCTCTATCACCCCGAAGTACCCACTGCGGGTGGGGTATATCCCCATTGGGGATTGCAGGGGGAACGCTACTCCGAAAGTGAGAAATAAGTCATTAAATCAATTCTAATTTTACAGTTCATGTATTTTATCCGCAACCCTTTTCTTTTCCCTTTTATATTGCATTTTAATTCAGGGATAAATCACACACTTTTTACATTTCAAGATAATAATTATGATATAGCTGTGACAGGATTTCGAAAATTTATATATCTTGATCAAAGAATTATATGCGAAATAATTAAAAGAGACATAAGAATATATAAAAAGCTAACTTTTTTTTTCTTCCTTTTTTACGTAAGTATA
Source organism: Tenthredo mesomela (assembly GCA_943736025.1). Lineage (NCBI taxonomy): Eukaryota > Metazoa > Arthropoda > Insecta > Hymenoptera > Tenthredinidae > Tenthredo > Tenthredo mesomela. Next base: position 3,225,548 of record OX031022.1, read on the forward strand.
TATATATGTAATATAAAAAAAAAAAAAAAAAAAAAAAAAAAAAAAAATAAGAAAGAAGATAAAGAACAAGAAGAAGAAGAAGAAGTTGCGTGGTGTGGGATGAGCTTTTTGAGAAGTAGGGTAGTCGAATAGAGTCTGGGATAAGAGAGAGAGAGAGAGAGAGAGAGAGAGAGAGGAGAGCGGGAGTAATCTTATCCCAACTTTAATTCCAGTCAGGATTGCGTCTAATTATCCTAATTCTTGAAACGACGACTAAAATGAGGACCGGACGAAAATGAGAACGAGAGACCGTAGCAGATTTCTACGCTTTAACTCACCCGAATAATAAAGTAAAATAGAAAAAAAAAAGGAAGTAAAAAGAGGATCCAAAAGGAAAAAAATAGCGAAAAAAAAAAAACAAAAAAAAAAAAAAAAAAAAAGAGCGAAAGGGGTAGATTCTATGCAGCCAGATGTACGTACTACTTCGTGTTTTAAAAGTCTTTTGCATCCTTTTGAAACACAAAAGCCTCTCTCAGCTTCGCGGTTTTTTTTCCCGAAAACCGGAGCAAACAAAAAAAAAAAAAAAAAAAAAAAAGAAAACAAAGAGACGAGTGAACAAAAAATATTCTCGTTTCATAATATAACACAAAAATAATTTGTTATTTAATTTTTGTTGCTTTTTATTTTTTCAATTTTTGGAATTTTTTTCCGTTACTTTCAACCCTCGAAAAAATAATCCTCGGTACTTCTGGCACGTCAAGTGACTATCCATTGTTATAGCGAAGCCCCCCCGCCCATTCCCCGCGAGGTGACGTAGGCGAAAAAAAGATTCGCGTAGAGATAAAATGAAGAAATAAAAAAAAAATAAATAAAAAAAAAAAGGTAAAAGAAATTGAAATGACGGAAAATTTGAAAAAAAAACAAAAATGAAAGTAGCGAATCTCTTTGAGAATTTTCGTAAATTGTCTATAATTATTGCACGCAGGCGTAGTATGCGAATTATTGTTAATTTGTAAAATCCTCGCTTTCTCTCATCTACATATATATATACCTATAGTAGAGGCATATATCTATCGCGTAATAATTCAATGGATAATTCTCTCGAGACACTCTCTCACTCGGCAAGGCGCACTTTAGCCACGTTCAAAAGGGCGCTGTGTTGCAGGGTTGGTTGGTATTCGCAGTGGCTGCGAAAGGGTGCGAGAAGGGGGATATAGGGGATGAGGATGGGGGTGTTGAATCGATCGATGGGATAGGCAGGTACGACTAAAAAACGTTGACAACGCTACAGAGAAAAATGCTTCGCAACCAGTCAGTCTGAAGGGGTGGGTTTGCCTATATACTATACCATATGTACATACCACACAAATGCATATATACATATACATATTATCCACACATATATAGATATAAATATATACATACGTACTATGTATTAAATATTTATGTACACATATAAGTATACATACCTATATATACATATACATATTTTATATAGTAAATGTATATGTATAATGGTAACATCGAATTGCACTCGTCGTTTCAGTGAAATATTAGTACATACTTTTATAGAGCAGCAGGTTCTGCTCTATAAAGCTTCCCGTTAAGCAATAAATAACCCGTGAACAATCGGCGATCGTTTTTTTCTTTTTTTTTTTTTTTTTTTGGGAACGAATTCATCGATTTGAATGATTTAAATCGAATCCTGATTTTGCGTTTTTTTTTTTTTTTTTTTTCTTCCATCCACCACTTATCATGCCTCCGTATAGCAAGTTCAAAATCGTTTCTATTGCCGTACAGATGAAATAAGATGAGACAGAAAAATGAAAAAAAAAAAAAACAAGAAACCAGATCACTAAATCGCGTATAGTCTCGCCTCGAGTACCATCAATCAAATAAACGTTGTGTCTCACTCGGCGACAAAACTTAGATGAAAATGCTTGAATAAAATTCTATAGAAGCAACTTTTGCGATAAACTTTTTTTTTTTTTTTTTTCACACTTTATAATAATATATATACATTTATATTTATTTTATTATTATAGCCAGGTCGTTTATAACGATATAGAAAATTTATATAAATATACATTATACATATATGTAGTACTATGTGATAACTAACTAGTATATATAAACTTTAGTATTATTATTACACATTATCTTAGCTTCTGATTTCACGAATAAACTCTCTTATTATATTTAATACATAATTTTCCACAATTTGATATTAGAATCGTAGAATTATTTGAGGGATGTAGAAATAAGGGACATAAAAGAGGAACGGTGGGGCCGGAAGTACCAGCGTTTAATCATTGAAATGGTTGGGTCCCGGGAGTTTCGGGTTAGTTTTTATTTACCCAAAGGGTTTTAAAAATTGATCAATCGTAAAAAAAAAAAAAAAAAAAAAAAGGGAAAAAGAGAAGCTCTAATTAAAATCGACCCGGCGAAAGTTAAAATTAACTCCTGCATTTTATATTACTTTCTGCACCAGTAAGTTCTATATAGGTAATGTTTTACGATGCCGCAATGTAACGAACCGAGTAACGAAAAAAATAAAAAAAATTTTTTGTCTCTTCTTTTTTTTTTTTTTTTTTTTTTTTCACCGTTACGTTTCTGCAATTTTTTATTTTATTTTTTTCTTCGTCTTTTATTTTTTTTTTTTTTTACAACAATATTTCGTTAGTCAGCTACCTTGCTTTTTTTTTTATCATTTTGTTTTATTTTTTTATTTTTTTTTTTTATCATAGGTACTATTCCACACGTACTGCAAATATTCTGATTTCTCTTGCGTTAATTTTCACCCGGGCGGAAGAGAACTTGATTAAACGAAATTGTTTTTTTTTTTTTTTTTTTCTTCTTTTTTTCATCTCTTCTCTGTACATCTGTCGACGGAGTGAAAAGCATACAGTGCTTCAAAAATGAGAATAATTACAAATTTTTTACTCCGCAATTCTGTTCTCACAGACTAAAAACAAAATAAAAAAAAAAATAAGAGGAAAAAAAAGATGTACAACCGTTTCCAGATTTTTGATCGCTATATATTTTATTTTACCAAAGCATGAATTCATCTTTTTTTCTTAGAAGGAGAAAAAAATATATATAACCGCTCTCGGGTAGGTGCATATGCAATATAAAATAGAATAATTAGTTTTATTTTCTTTTGAAACTTTTTTACAAAGGTTCACAGTCCGAATCGTGTTGCTCTGAACTTGAACGATGTGCAGATTTTTAAGAATATTGAAAAGTGTAGAATTTTTTTTTATTTTATTTTATTTTTTTTTTTCAGCGTTAATAATTAATTCTCCGAGAATCCCAATTGGTCGTTTTTTAAATATAATCTATGATTCAGGTGTAAGTATACCTACTGCAGAGTCAGCTGCCCACGTGACACGAGAAATAATAAATGGATGAAAAATGGAAAACGGAAAAAAAAAAGAAAATAAAAAATGAAACGAGGTCTCGCCGAGCTTGAAAGTTATAAATTATGAAAATGGCATTTGTTCATTGAGCAAAGAGGCAATAAAATTTTGGGATTTTCTTTAAGCGAAACTCTTGTTTATTAATATCTTTTCATTTAGTATTTAATTCGTTGAAACGAAGTATAAAAGCTTTTCCTTGTAATAATTAAGCGTTTTGCCCTGCAGCAGCAGCACCACCACCACCACCACCATCACGAGCATAGTAGCACCAGCGTGGAATATCGTAATCGTTTAGCAGTACCTACCTACCTAAGCGAGTGCCGCGCAGTGAAGCTGAAGCTTTCAGCTATAAAGCTCTTCCGTGCAAATGTCGATATACCTATATATATATATATATATATATATATATATATATATATTACCTGACTATAAATGTTTGAAGCCAGTTGTAAGGCAGGCTGTAAAAGAAAGGCTTATACTCAATTCTGCTTTGACGCGATAGGGATTCACTCTATGAGAAACCCATTAGTCCGAATACTCATGTATATCGTGCGAGAAGGAAAAGTGTTGCGGATATGATAAAACGCGATGATAATAATTTTTGTCGAACGCGTAAGTACAGCTGCACTGAATTTGTGTTGCATATTATGAAATTTTCATCGAGATTCGATAAAAATTAACTGAATATAGATTGTGTATACGTATAGTATTGTATAAATGTGTGTAAGGTCGAACTTGATATAATTAAAGTTAGGTAACTATGATACTAGATATTTTCTGGCTCTTGGGTAAAATAAATTTAAATAGAGGTAGAGTGGGTATATTCCTTGCGAGCGTAAGACAAGATCATTATTCCTCAATTTACTCTCAAACCTCCTCAAGGAGGTTTTCTTCTCTCTCAGCTTTTGCCGCGAGATCCTTTCTATCGAATTCGTTGCTCTATCTTCGGTAGGGGTTCCCTCGTCGCCTCATGGATTGGACTTTCATTGATCGTCGAATTCCGGAATGGGGTAAGAGGGGTGGCGTGTGAGAGAAAGGGAGATAGATAAATGGGGAGGAAAAAGTGAGAGAAAGAGAAAGAGAAAGAGAAAGAGAAAGAGAAGGAGAAATAAAGAGAGGGATGGGGGTTGAAAAATTATACTCGTTTAACGGTAATGAGTCGTGCAAAGGACTGGAACGAAAGTCAGTCAAGGTGAGAGGAGAGAATTCAACGGTAGTGGTTGGGAAAGATTCCAACCTTTGCCGAAAACATTCTATCAAGGCAAAACCCCCACGCGAGGAGGGAACCATGATGATCGTCTAACAAACCGAGCCTACGCCACGCCACGCCACGCCACGCCACCGCGATGCTTCCCATTTATTTAATTAATTCTACTTGATTCACGGGATAACCGAAGGAAAAAAGGGGAATGATATGAGAGATGAAAGACGGACGGTTGAATTAAAACCACATTTATCAGATACCTATACCTAATACTTTCTTCGATTGATATTATATCTTTCTTATATACCACAGAGAGAATGTTATTTTCTATATACAAGACATTCATTATTTTATACAGCAAGTTCGAAGTTTTTGATTTGGACTGATTTTTTTTTTTTTTTTTTTTGCAAAAATAAATCGTGTGATGAAAAAAAAATTGTTAGTTAACGAAAAACGAAAAGGAATTAAGAAAAAAGGAAAAAAAGGGTACGTAGCGCTGCTGCTCCCCTAGCTGTAGCGATGAAATCGGTCTCGGAACCAGCCCAATCAGCAAGAATAATGAGAAGCAAAAGCATTTTTCCACATTCCACTTGGTCAAGACTTTAATTTGAAATTAATTGTCATACGTGAAATGGAATTTTTACTATTGAGAGATTAATTAATTTCCGAGTATCTCGTTGCTACGGTAACTCGGATTTCGTATATATATATATATAGATATAGGTATGTGCATATATTGCAGATTGGCTCCCAGGTTGGCTAAATGAATTCAGTGGGTATAATAAAAAGTATCGTCGATTTTTTCGTCTTTTTTTTTTTTTTTATTTATTTTTCATTCATTTTTTTTTTTTTCTTTTTTTATTATTATTATTTTTATGTTTTTTCAAACGTATAAATACGCGACTAAAATTATTTCGTCTCGTTTTTAATTCGATTCAGGCGTGATTTAAACAGAATTTCAATTTCGGATTCAAATCTGATAAACTCGCATCTATCGTGGCTGGTTTTTACTTCCTTGATAGGGCAGAGAGAGAGAGAGAGAGAGAGAGAGAGAGAGAGCTATGGGGCAAAGTGTACGCAAAGTTAGGCAACGAAACGAACCAGAGCTAGTTGAATGCGATTCAGTAAGTCTATAATTACTATTCGCTTCTTTACCTCGGGGTACAATGGAGCCTCGCGCTTCACAATGCTTCGGGTAAACCCAATAAAAGCCGTCTGTAATGAGACGCCTCGCCTCGCCTCGCCTTGCCACAGCCAAGCCCATTTTTCTTTCACTTTTCTTTCACTCTTCTTTCATTTTTTCGTTTTTTTTTTTTTCGACTTGCCTTTTCACATCCCTTCCTCTATCAGAACTATTCGTATAATACTTATTCTATACTTCGTTTCCTCACCCTGCAGGGGTAGACGAATCAAACTTTTAGGTTTCCGTTCATACATATACTTTTATATATATAATATATATATGTATAGATTCCTCTTCGAAACTTCGACTCGCGGTAAAAGTTTTTTTTTTTTTTCTTTTTTTTTTTTCTTTTTGCAAAAATACTTTACCACTCAAAGATTCTCAACGGCAAGAAATGCCCGTATATGCCGAATGGCTTCCTTTTGTCAGAGGGGGTAGAGAAACTCGAATTTCCCATTCCCATTCCCATTCCCATTCCCATTCAATTATTTTTCTGCCCCAGATTTTCCTTCTAGGGATATATATACCACGAAAAGAAAAGAAAAAAAAAAAAAAGAGAAAATTTTTGTATACAAAAAAAAAAAAATAAATAAATTTGACACCTCCATTTAATTCCCACCTTAATAATTCTAATAGCGTATTATATTATGTTATATTATATCCATCCGTCGATTGTATATGACACTCAAGACGTAATTAATCGCAGTTTAAGTAAGGGCACTGTGACGAGGGTTAATCGCATCTGATTCATTTTCACTGGACAGAGAAGAATTTCGCGTGATTAACGTATCGGCGTCGGTGAAAGGCGGCAGCCTCGTTCCCTAACTTCGATAATTAGCCTCTGGAGGAGGCCGATTAATTATCAATGGAGATTATTAATTTCAATTTATACACGCTGACGGTTGCGGCAAGCCGAGTCTTTACTCTCCTCGCCTACCATGACAAAGTATGTCATATCTTCCTTACCTAATATAACCCCGATATTTATTATTACATCATATAGTATTGATCGATTAATTTAATATTTAATTACAGTAACAAAATCGTTTATTTAATTTTTTATTTTGAATATTTTGATTTTTTTTTTTTTTTTTTTTTTTTTCATATGCGGGTTAAATAAATTTGCGTTTTAAATTTTGGGACAGCAAAAAAAAAAAAAAAAAAAAAAAAAATTAAATCGCCACCATCCCAACTTGCACCTACCTCACAAACGTACCAATTAATCCAACCCGTTGTTATAAAGATATATATATATATATATATGTGTGTGTATATATTTTGACCGATCAACTAGCCCCAGGCTTTTCATCAAGCCTGGGTGTAAAATTGTTCAAACATCAACGCGCGTGTTGTCGATTGTTTTGACGAATAATTACAACTGAATATATGAAAAACAAATAGAATAAAAAAAAAAAAAAAAAAAAAAAAAATTGAAAAAAATTTCATCATTCTAGCTGATTCAGGCCTATACATGCTTATATTATATACTTATACGTTTATAAATTTAACAAGAAAATTTCTTCTCGATTTTATACCTATTATAATACCTAAGGCTGTTTTACATGGTTTAAAAGATGTCAGCTGCCCTTGTTCTCAACGTCATTTTCAGACCCTTTGATATAACTTTATATATATATAACAATATATAGGTATATTATATTTCCAGTGAACTTACGGGCAAACTCCCAGCTCTCAGGAGTTACTTTAGCACAAAAGTTAGTCCCTACCACGTACCTACTACTATACGCCGTGCAGAATTCTTTGAGAAAAGTATGAAAGAATAAAGAAAAAAAAAAAAAAAAAAAAAAGAACAAATTATTTCCATGGTCAGCCAATATTTCCACAAGTACGAATACCTATACATTTCTTTCTTATACATATACCTTCTCATACTCGTCAGGGTGAAAATATTCGAAAAAATGTTGGATTTCTTGAAAAAATATACTTTTTTTTTTTTTTTTTTTTTTTTAACGGGATAAAAATCTTTGATTATTATATATAGGCAAATTCATAGAAGACTTTTCATCAATTTTTCACCATACGAATATTTTGTTTTTCTTGATATAGGTAGGTATAGATGTAGTATTATACTACATAATATAATATAATATAATACGTCTGATGACTATTACCAGATACGAGTTCAACAGAATTTATATAGAGAAAGTGCGGGAGAGCTAGGAAGAGAGAGAGAGAGAGAAGTAGAAAAGCCTCTCAGTACGTTGTACATATATATAATATTTATTAGACCGGTTCAAAAAAATCGACTATTCTTTTTTTTTTAATTTTCGCATTGAAATACTTTCGGAGGGGTGAAAAAAAGATGCCTGTTAAAAGCGGAGCTCTTAATATTAAGATTTAGAGGTCGCTCATCGCGGATTTCTATTTTCCATTTAAATAGCATAGGATTTTTTTTTTTTTTTTTCTTCAGAATTTCGTACTTCACAAACCAATGAACAAATCCAAATGACTCTTACATATTTTTATAGGGGATTGAACACTCTAAAAAATGTATCTATCATTGTGGAAAAAAAATCACAAAAAAAAAAAAAAAAATAGTTTACTCAACTATATAAATTGAAATTTGAGCTTGAATAACTTTGGAAGGAGTCAATTTATCAAAAAATGATAAGAGAAGCTTTTTGTAGAGCGTTCAATTTCCTATGAAAATATGTAAGCGTCATTTGGATTTGTTCATTGGTTTGTGAGCTACAAAATTATAAAAAAAAAAAAAAAAAAAAAAAACCGGTCTAATATATATATACCTATAGGAGAAGAATTCTTTACTGAAAAGTATATATATATATAGTATACAGTGGAAAAATGAATCCCTTGACAGAAAAGCGTTCAAAAATATTCTTATATAATAATAATAATATATATATATATAAATATAATTATTATATGTATACAGAATATATCTATTCTTAAAATTCTTTTTCAGAAGCTATTCATACCAGCCTTGCGGCTCTTTCGTGTGGATAGAAAAATTCTCATCAATATCTTCGAGATGCTTTTAGCAACGTATATATATACGTTCTTCGTCGTACTGCAAAATACGGTACTGGTATTTCGCACGTGTAGATATAAATATGAAAGCATATACGGTACTGGTATTTCGCACGTGTAGATATAAATATGAAAGCATATAAGGTATAGGTACACCTAATATAAAGTTTTAGCGAAATTTTTTTCACGCCCTGTTAATATCTTTGTTATTATTATACTACTCCTTCGAGAACGAGCAAAGTCGTCCGGATCAAGGATCCGTAAGGTTTCATATCGGCGTTATATGTACCGTTCCATATGGAAAAAGTCTTTATGCTTGAATAGATATTTTCAATTTCGTCGTGTCGAGATTCACGTCGTTAACGACACGCATCACCGGCGTCCCCATTACTGGAGGATAAAATTTCAACAAATCACTCCTATTTCCAACATTTTCCAATATTGGTAGTACTATATATATAACGATCGATAAACCACCTCATATATCCAGCAACACAATAAAATTCGTCTCCACTTATTATCGACACGATCCCCTAATCCATATACGTTGTAAATTTCTAAAAAATAGAAAAAAAAAAAAAAAAAAAAAAACAACACCTTCTGTATCATCTAATAAATTAAAAAATAATTCTTCATCTTATCTTCCATATATTATGTTTAATGCGCAAGCTCGGTTCTGTAACACAAAGTTGATATTCGGGATCAAAATCGTCCCATCGTATCGTCCGCAGACTCCATGAAGCACCACGTCCGGTCTCTATTGTCCCATACCAAGTAACGTCAAGTACAGGGGCGCCGATCTTTCCCTTAAGGGATCATGACAAGATTCCTACCCCCGAGGGTGGGCTAGCTTTAGTCACTGCTGCAGGATGTCCTCGGTTTCTCTTATACCGCATACGTCAGCTCGCTATAAGTCGTTTGCTATACTACCTATATGAGAAACTGATCAAAATAAATGTAACATCGATCCTGCGCGGTTCGGCTTCTGCTGTATAAAAATATATATCCGAATTACTATACCTACTAGTATAGGTATAACGTTTTCGTTTTCGTTTTCGTTTTCGTTTTCGATTTAGATTTCGAGTTTGTCTTTCCTGGTTTCTGCACCAAGCTTTTATAGTTTCTGTGGTTCTTCGAGCTCGAACCTTTCTTATAAATTGTTGCCTCCGTATATACGCTTGTATACATATATATATATATATATATATTATGTATATATATATATACATTATACATACACACATATACTATGTTATATAGGTATGTGAAAGAAACTCGTATTTATTAGAGCTTGTATACAAGCTGCTTCACTGCAAAGCCGCTTCTTTTATACGTGTCTTGGTTGAATTTAGCTCGGCAAAAATTTTTTGGCACCAGGTGTAACGGATTATCACAGTATTTTTCGCTATACCTATATATATATATAGGCGTGAACATATAGTATATATATATATATATATACGTTATGTATACCTACACACAACCGCATCCAGAGCGAGGATAGGTATATTGATGACGTTATATTAACGGTGACAGTCTGTAGCACAAGATACCTTATTTCCAACCCTTTGAGAGAGATAAGAAATTGATCTAAAGAGGTGATATAAAACGTTTCAAAAGCTTCGAAATATTGATCTAAACGATTTTCTTTTTCTTTTTTCTTTTCTTTCTTTCTTTCCTGAAAGAATATTATTTCTACTTCTTCCTCTTCCTCTTCTTCTCCTTTGCATACAAGACGTCGACTGTCTTATATAAGGGTGGAAAATAATACGGGGTAGATATATATATACATATACATATATATGCATATTTAATTGCGATGTTTAAAAGGCGTCTAGGGATTGGAGTTAAAGCGAAGAAGAAGAAGAAGAAGAAGAAGAAGAAGAAGAAGAAGCAGAAGAAAGAGCATGCGGAGAAGAGAAGTAAAGAAGAGTAACGAGGGCTTGAAGCTTTGTCCTTTGGTACCTATACCTACTTATCTACCTACGTATATACCTTATATTATATATATATATATACCTATATAGCAGGGAATCAAGAATATGGTAGCGCTTGCGCGCCTGTATCGACTTTACGCCGAGGAACCCGAAACTCTGAGTCTGACGCTACGATCTTAACGCTCTTGGAGCCCCTTTGCAGGCCCTTTTGTCGCTTCTACCTGCTCGACCCTCCTCAGCACCGGCACAGCAGCTAGCGCATTATTATTAATATCTCTGTTAATAATACAGAAGTTTGGTAGAAGCCTGGCGCTAACCCAAACCATCCGGCACACCGTCTCCCGACTTTAGCCCTCGGCTTCCTCGCGCCCCACCGGTATACGTGTTTATTGTACCATCCTATTTCCGTGATCTATCTACTCGCCCGTATCCTCATTTTTTTTCTTTCTTCTCTTTTTTTACACGAAAGATACAATTTTTCAAAAAAAAAAAAAAAAAAAAGAAAAAACATTTTTCGTGAATCTAAATTCGGTGTTACTACTTTTTTTTTTTTTTTTTTTCAATTTTTTTTTCTTTCTCTTTTCATCTTGTTTTACGATCGTAATATTGTCGTAAAAAAGACAAAAAAAAAGACAAAAAAAAAAAAAAAAAAAAAAAAAAACAGAAGACGATGGAATAATCTGTATGAGCGGGGCAAAAAAATTTGGGCTTGATATGATACGTATATGAAGTAAAAAAAAAAAAAAAAAAGGAAAAAAGAAAAGTATCACATCATAAGCATAAATATAGGTATATTTTTGTTGGGCAAAAGTTGGGTAGTAAAATATTTACGATTTTTAAATGACAGTGAAAATATTTTATACCTATACGCCTCAATATAATATAATATAATATGTATGTATTATGTATGTATGTAATATATGGGAGGAATCTCTTATAATGAATATATATTACGTATATATCTAGGTATATACGCTATATATACTACGTTTACGATTTTTAAAACACGAATAAGCGCGCATGTATAATGCAACATAAACGAATATGAATTAATTTCAACGAATTTTATCGCTCAATAATATTTAGTAAATTCGAAGTAAATTGGGGTTTTTGTAACGAACGATTTACTACATAAAAAAAAAAAAAAAAAAAAGGAAAAACAATGACAGAACATGCATAATACTTATATACACAATATATTATAAATAAATGATAAAACTAATAAGTAAATGATAATAATAATAATAATAATAATAATTAAAATATTCAACGACGTAGTCCGCGTAACGGGAAATGGTCTGACGGGTTGTCGACGATCCGGAATATCCGAGCTCAACGGGGGGTTAAGAATGACAGATCGAAGGCTTCGGCGGTTTGACACTCATCCAGCTTCGCCCTGCATCTCTCGATATTAAAATATGTAGTACAATAATCTTCAGGGGGAAGATATAACTATCGATAGTAGAAATCGTTATACTGTATAATATATAGTTTATTGGAATCATTTCGTTTCCCTTTTTTTTTTTTTTTTTTTTTTTTTTTTTCTATTTCGTTTTTATTTTCATATCTAACTGCAGCGTGGGAAGAGAATATCGATAATTATCATCAAACTTTGACCTTTCTTTAATTAAGCTATGCATGGATTGGTACCTTCCTTATATATTCCCTTCCTTCCTTCATTCATTCATTCATTCATTCATGATCCTTCATTCCTCACCTTCGATCCCTGCATTTGGCCGCAAACCAATGTTAGTTACCAAACTATACATACTGTATATACATAATATATCTATATGTATAAATTTATATATATACGCGTGGGATAAGCAGTCGTGTTACAGTAAGTTTCCAAATCGTGGAACACCTGACAGACAAACTAACTGACGGGTATAATCCGAGCGATTCCATCGCGTTACGGTTGGAAATTTGCCACGATTCCAAAACTTGATCCGTAGTTTAGACTTTAGAGTTACCTATAGCGGGTATATAGTAGGTATAGGTAACACGTCTAACAACGGATAACTAATTTAACATCGTAGTATATAAGATATTGGCAAAGTGCTGGTAGTGTGTTGGTAAGTTACAATAATTAGTAAGAAATATTAGGGCGAATGAAACCGTATATTATAGTAGCTTTATATATATAACGATTAAGGCCCATCCCTAGTCGCCCACCTCCTTTTCGTCGAAATGTGTCACATTTCGATTATTATCCGAGCCCAGGCGTAAAAAACGCAAAAAAGTCCAACTTGGCGCAAATTCTATTTTAATTCCGAACACATACGTAGTACAAAAAAAAAAATGTTCGTTTCGTGCTAAAATAGAGTCTACAGATGGTTTTTACATTGTTAAAAAATTATTCGAATTCGATTTCCTCGGCGAACAATGTAAAAAAACCATCTGTAGACTCTATTTTCGCACGAAACGAAAATTTTTTTTTTTTTTTGGACGTATGTGTTCGGAATTTGAATAGAATTTGCGCTAAGTTGGCCTTTTTTGCGTTTTTCACGCGCGCCTGGGCTCGGATAATAATCGAAATGTAACACATTTCGACCAAAAGGAGGTGGGCGACTAGGGATGGGCCTTAATTAAATAGAGAAAATTTACAAAATCGTATACCTATATTTAGTTCAACGAACTATGTATGTATATAATGTATATACCTACTATATTATGTAGTAGTACCTACGTAGACAACCCTTTTCGTATAATATATATCCGCGATGTTAACCCGCGTATACAAACAATTGTTGTATCAATTTAACCGTAGTTTTCTCATCTTATCCCCCCCCCCCCCTCCCCCAACCGCGACAAACTTTCGTCTTAATTCTTAACTAAGCCGAATACTTAAGTTTCGTGTAAAATATCCCCGTGGGAGTTTTAGGGTGTATACTAAAGATGGGGAAATGGGAGATGTGAAACGATTGTTATACTATACTTATATATACATAAGGGTATAGTATATAAATGTGTGGGTTGGTATATATATATGTATATATTATAGAGGGTAGAGTATGTGTTAGAGTATTACTTATACTTTTGCCATGCATGTATGTAGTGGAGTATAAAGTTGCCTCGAGAAATCAGGTCGAAGAGAGACGACGACGCTTGTAGAAACCTGAGTGCGGAGAGTGCAGCCTTGCATCTTACCTCTATATAGATTATACATGCAGTACATAGAGTTACATAGATGTATATGTATACTCATACTCACATATATGTGTGAAAATTGTGTGTGCAGATATGCCGAGCGTGAGATTGTAAGTTCAAGCGGCATTAAAGGCTTCCCTATCCGCTTTAGTATAGTAGGTAGGTATGTACAACCGAGTAGTAAAAATGTATACGAAATAGTAGAACCGAATTTTCTCTAGTTATATAATTTCAAAAAATAGCATGAGAAATTTTTAAAGAAATTCATCCGGATTATAGTACAACGCGTATATTAAGATATGAATAAACTATGGTGATAAATTACGATACGTTGTGATATTTTTGAATACTAACGCGTTTAAGTACCCTAGCGATGAATTTAAAACGCGAGCGAGCGTTATAGGTGCGTTTGATAGACGTTTTATTCGAAATGAAATATACATATAAAGTACAATGAAATTCATACGTTCATTTGATATGAAATTATATTCTTTATCATATATATATATTCTCGGACGTTTGCGTCAACGATGGCGAATCAAATGCCCCGCGGCGATATGGACAGGTGAAAACGAAGGCCGTTAGCTAATATCGATTCAATTCTATCATTCGTGTTTGGCCGATAAAATCGCGCGAGTTGTTAGGTATGCCGGAATGGATGTTTGAGCGTTTTCAACCTTTTTCTCTTTCCTTCCTTTCTGTTTTATTTATTTTTTTTTTTTTATTTTTATTTTTATTTTTTTTCACAGAGTTTTAAAGCTCTATTTTAACGCGTCTGTGAACAGTGAAAACATTTTTAAACCACTAACGAAAGTCGATTTCAAATAGCAATGAATAACCCAGCGCGCTATTAGTTGCCAATTCTAATATCTACACACACACAAATTTAGAAAAGCAATTATAAAAACGTGGAAAAATTCTTTTTTCGTTATATGGGTATAGGAATTGGTTTTTATTAAAAATAAATATACGCGCAGAAATTATCAATTTCCTTTATTTCGCAAATTTGACTTCGAATATATATATATATATATATATAACTAACTCGTGTTGTTTTATCGTATTTTACTAATATTAAAGCTACGAGGGTTTACGTACAGGACTTACAAGGCTTCGAAGTGGCAATATATATAAACTCCTCTGTAAATATTTACTGTCTTTAAGGCTTCACACCTGTCGAGAGAATTAACGGTCTTGAAGACAGATAATGAATTGCAATATCCTAATCACCTGTCTGGTTGTATACTCGACACCATGAAAAACACCCTTCGTTCTTATATATCTCTCTCACCCCTGCGCGTGTTTAAATTTTGTCCCTTTTCTTCTTATAGGTACCAGTACCTATACCTACCCTCTATTCGTGACTCGTCGCAATCTGTTACGAGCCAATAATGATCGATGAAAGTTTTGATAATAATATATTTATTTATTTTTTTTCTTCTTCTTCTTCTTCTTCTTCTTCTCGCTCGACAAAACTATTAAAACTATATTAAACAGAGATTATAATTATTTGTTGTACGATATAACGTATATTATTTATATATACCTATATATTCGTATATATATATATATACAAACGCGCGTGCGGGAGTTACTTAGAAATAGTTGTTTCTAAGCCGTGACTTAACGTTTGTGCTCCTGCTTATCGCACGGCGAGGATCTTCTATCGGAGAAGAACAAGTTTTCCCAAAGTACCGGATAGCTTATCCCGCGGCGAAAGGCGAAGCAAAGGATTAGGCTGAAAGATAATACCTTGGTTGGTCGGCTGATGACTCGGAGCATTAGAGAATCTTCTTCAGATAACTTATCATGCTACCAGCCCCTCGCTCTTCGTCCTTTTTTTCTTTTTCTTTCTTTCTCTTCTCTTCTCTTCTCTTCTCTCTTCATTCCTTCGTTCTTCATTCGTCGTTCTTCGTTCTCTTCGAACTCGGAGGTAGCTAAATTCTCTAGCTCGCTATTTCTCGTTGAAAAAGCGAAAGAGATCCAAACGTCTTATACCTATATTGATTTTCATTCCCAGGGATGTTCAATGTCCTCGTATATATTTCCACAGCTTTTCTATTTCCTATTTTATACAGGTATACGTATACGTATACGTATACGTATGTATGTATGTATGTATGTATCTACATTTTAAATTTTCTATTTACTACTCTTCCCTATATATATATATATATATATATATATACGAACGTCTATCGCGGTCGCGTTCTTTTTACACCTCCACCAAAAGGTTCTCCCTTATACCTCTTCAAAGCTCTTCTATTTATGGTCAGGTTACTTATACACGTACTACCTATATGAATTTTGGATATCACAACATGCACTGAACTGTGCTGCTGCTCTCTCATGTGGAAGTTGATAGGGACGCGAGTATACAGGTAGCTATATAATTCTGAGAAAATCTGCACGATGAACCTTACGAACCCCTCGTATAATATATAATATACCTATATATAGTTTAACTGTAAAATTGTTAATTAACTAATCGTTATCTATTCTCTCATCTCTTCTCTTCTACTTTACATTTTTATTTATTTTTTATTCTTCTTCTTCGTCTTTTTCTCTTATCCTTTTTGCGCCGGACTTTTTTCTTTTTTCCTTTTTTATTTTTAATAGAATTATCCTCCAGTGAGGGTGAAAGCTGGTTGTTCATCAATCAACGTCTGGCTGCATACGCTAACGTTGAAATGGTAAATAATAGAAACGCGAAAAACTGACACGTCGGAAATATCGCTGCGGGTAAACCCTACTGTTATATACCTGTGAACTTCATGTAGCAATAGTATATATACCTTATACTTTTATATATATATGTATATACGTCTGAAAGAGAGTATATAGTATCGTCAAGTTGATTCGTTGCCCGATCAAAGTTTAACGCGAACCGAATGGCCCCTCGCGTAGTAGTAGCCAAACCTCCAGAGAAATAAACTTCTTCTCTGAAAGAGAGATTTTTCGATTCCCGTGCGGAAATCCTTACCCAGTATTCGAGATATCTGTATCCTTCGTGTTTTCCACTTTCGTCTCTAAATCTAGTTCTTCCCTCATTCGCAGCGCTTGCAACAGTAAAAGTAGTAGCAGCAGCAGCAGCAGCAGCAGTGCCCCAGAGCAGGAAGCTAATTCCGTTACACATAAAGTCCGAAATTTCTTATTTCCAAATAATTTGTTCAAATCCAAATAAATTTTTGATACCTATACATATACGATATTGTGTATATAAAATATGTATAGCTTTATACCTTAAATTCTGCGATTAAATAAACGTTCGGTTAAAAATAAAAATCTTTAAAACTTTGTGATCATATTTTTCGCGCTGAACCTATTAGTTAGGTAAAAGAGAGCTGTTTAGCCGCTAATCGAAACTCGGCGAGGCTACTAATTAGAATTTTTTTTTTTTTTTTTTTTTTTTTAAAGGTGAAATATTCGTACGGTGAAAAAAAAAAAATCTGCCCTCGATATTAGAAAAGTAAACCTGAAGAAAATCGCGATGAAGGAAGACCTGCTGCAGGGAATTTCAGCGCGCGGGTAACCAAGCCGAACGAATCACTAATCTGTTTCATCTTTTTCCTAGATTTTTATTTTCCTTTTTTCTCTTTTCATTTCATTTCCCTTACGTTTTCTCTTCGTTTACGTATAGACATATGTGTGTAAATACTTGTGCACACACACACACACACACACACGCACACACACACACATGATGCGATAATATGAATCGCGTATTTTATCGACTGGAAAATCAAAGCATAAAAATCTACCGAGGGACTCTTTATTTTTTATTTTTCATCTTTATTTTTTTTTTTTCTCACTGTTTGTATACCAGAATTTTTTAACTGCGTATTCTATTTTCCTTTACTTCAAACTGTTCGTTTAAAAATTTACTATTTTTTTTTTTTTTTTTTTTTATATAAGAGCTATAGTAGGTGTTATCTAATCTCTCTCTCTCTCTATATATACTTCAGGCAGCGAGGTGTTGCTCTTAAATTTGCTCCCGATGTCTCCGTAATAGGGAATCGTGAGGACTACATGCTACGAAGGGGGGGTATTAATTAATTTATATTAATTAGTCACTTTAATTAGACAATTAATTTTAATTAATCAATTAACCACATCCAGACTTTCCAAGGCTATACCGTAGTAGTAGTAGTAGGTAGGTAGGTAGGTACGACGCCATATCTAACGACTATACCAAACTCACTGAGTAGGTATATACCAGTCCATCGAATCGAGTGCCAGTGTCAATCACAACCTTTGATCTCTCTACTGAAGTGTCGTGATGTAACATCCCACTCAAGTCTGACCTTTATAATACGAAGAAAATTTATAAAAAAAAAAAATTTCAATAATTTGCATAAGATTTTGGGGTCTATACCTATACCTTATACATACTATATTAGGGTGGTACCTTATTTAGGGATCGGATGAATTTTTCAGCAGGCGCCCCATAAATCTGCTTCGAATAATTTTAAAACAATTTCCTTATTTTTTTTTGTTTTTTTTTTTTTTTTCAAATTTTTATCTCAACTCGCTAAACCCTCCCAACAAGAGAGTGGACTTCCCCATATCGTATAGAAAACTGCAGTATGTATATACATATGTATGCAATCTACTCCTCTGCAGTCTTCAAAAATTGGATATATAAAGTAGATTTTCTCGATGAATGCTATATATATATCTATACATAATATATAGTATATATGTGCTCGTAGGTACATACCTATATAGTATATGCATATATATAGGTATATAGGTATATGAAAGTTGTGGAGGGAATTTAAGTTCGGATTAGATCGCACCTCGGTGAGAGCGAGAAGAAAGTGGATCGCGTTCGTTCCTCGTATATCTTTTGAGGTAGTGACGTCACGGGAAACAAGGAACCCCACTTACAACCTTCTTCCTGCACTCGTAGCAACCCCTGAAAAAAAAAAAAAAAAAAAAAAAACCTGCCACGATCCCTTATCCCGTCTATACTTCGTTTATGATTGGTAGGCGAGCAATACGTGCGCGAGTAGATATATATATGTATAAGTATATGGTTTTATATATATACTTGTGCTATATATATATATATATATAATATAGGTATATCGATACTGTAGAAAACCGGAAGTATACAGGGTTGGGTCTGATGCCGATTGCCAATAGAAATTGGTCAGAAAAATATTGTTTCGTTATCGCGTAAGAAACTGAACCGATAAAGACCGGACCGGAAACATGGGGCTCGCCGGAATCGCCTAACTTTTATACTTTTTTTTTTTTTTTTTTTTGCCACGAGTTTCTGGCAATCAGACAAAAAACTGGGCCGTCTATATAGGATAGAAAAGTTTAAAAACCGTGATGGTCAGAATTTAGGAACGAAGAAAAAGTAAAAAAAAAAAAAAAAAAAAAAAATAGAAAACGCGAAAAGAGAACGAGAACGAGCTTTTTCTATTATTTGATAAAATTTCAATAATATCGACACTTTTTCTTTTTCTTATTTTTCTTCTTTTTTTTTTTTTTTTTTTTTTTTACTTACTCTACTCACTTTCCTATATACCTATATTGAGAAACGATTCGATATTCTTATTGTATGATTTCATGACTATAATAAAACAATTACGCTCAGTTTTCGCCGTTTTAATTTAGAGAAGTTGTGTAGTGGCCACCTGAGACCCATCGGTTAATGCTACTTTAGCAAATGAATTTTATTGATATATTCCAACTTTTCGATTAAATTATTCCCTCTTATTATTATTATTATTATTATTATTATTATCATCATCATTATTATTATTATTGTATAGAAACTTTTCGTATATTATATAGCTAATATACTGTCTCGATTGAATGGGGCGCAATCATTCTCTAAGCGATCGAATTCTATATAACTGACTCGTATAGCTGACTTTGATGATGTTAAAATCCCGAGTCGAAATTTAGCCCCTATTTTGATCCTCTCAGCATCTACCTCAACCTCTTTAGACCCCGCTATCACCTCAAGCGCCTATTTTGAACCTCCAGGCCCTCCGTAGCCAAAATTTAGCGCCTACTTTAGTACTCATAGCGTACATATGCATCTCTTTGAACACCGATCGACCTCGAGCGTCCGTTTAGGACCTCCAAGTCCTCCGCAGTCATAATTGAGGACCTATTTTGATACTCACAGAGCTCGATCAAGTGTCGAGTATACTCGAATGATAATAAATATTGAAATCTACACTCAGAAAATGATTTATTTGAATCTGGACTTTGTTTAAAATATAATTTTCACCAAGTACATTTTCATCTTTGGCAACCCAATTTCTTTCGTAACAATAAAAAAATGTATTTGCTTCAAAAAAATCTCTAATTGGCGGAAACAGAATCTACGGAATAAATATATTTAAAGTGAACAAATCTTCTCACTGTCACAAATATAGTTTGGCTGCCACAGATAAAAATTTACTTGCAGCAAATACATTTTTGCAATAAGTCAAAATTCAAGTAAATCGTTTTACTGAAAATTTCCGTGTAGAAATTTGTTCGGTAATTAGGCTTAATTGACAACACAAAGGCGCCTATCAGGATCAGTTGTGGATTATACAATAATAAATCCCAATATCACTGCTCGATCGGTTTACCGGATTTGTAAAATATGAAATACATAGGTTACACTGTTAGAGAAAAAAAAAAATGTTCCAGGAAACGAAGTAAAATTTTTACGCTAGTTTCAACACTGTTTTTAGTTCTTGCGACAGAACGATTTGCCACTGTGAGTGAATTTATGTTGTTTTAACTAAAAAAAAAAAATTGCCGAAATAAACATAAAAATTATAGTGGACCTTCTGAAACATTTTTTTTACATCAAAATGGTATATTTAATTCGGATAAACACATATGACCGCGTAAACAAAAAATATATCATATAATATTCAGTAATTAATCGTAATAAAATATGCAAGGACTTTAATCTAGCCCTGCAAATGAAACATTTTGATGTCATTGAAATATCTCGAGTAACAACTTGACACTTTGATAGGCCCTGAACAAGTAAGAAAGTGTTGAGTCCCATGCCATATGGTAGTTTAGCGTAGTGGTTAGGGCGTGCGACTAGAAATCGAGCGGACGTGGGTTCAAATCCCGGCGGGGACTAATAATGCGGCGGTTTTTTCAATTGATGTAAAATGCGGTTTCATCGATATAATGCGTAGGTTCGGTCAATTGACGATAAAATTCGTAAAATTTGCTACTTTTTTTTCTACTATCATTACTTTTTAATTGCACGAAAATAAATTACGGGCTCCGATATGACGGCTAGCCCAATCTTCTACCGAGATTTCTACTAGGGAGCCAGGTTCTACGAGGTTCTCGCGAGGTTCTCGTGAGATCCTCATTTGACCCTAAAATGCTGCATTTGTCTGGTAACTACGAGCTTTAGGCGCTAAAGAGGGTTTCAATTCCCATACAAAATAAACCTCTCTAGACCCTCAAAAACCTCCCAACGGTAAAATTTTGAGGTTCTAATGAGGCGTTAAATTTCGACTCGGGATACGATGAATAAATGAATACGTAATATAAACGATCCGATATCGTTATCAATTGCTTTTATTAATCGTATATCGTGAAAATATTCAAGTATTAAATATCATACCTATTGGAATTATTGTAACTAGGTACTACTACTATACATAATGAAATTAATTCTGAGCCATATGTGTTTGACAATTCTAGAAACAGCTAATCGGTGCTTTGGATTGTTATAATTTATAACAACGATTGGCTGTTTCTTTCATTGTCAAACACATATACGGTTCATAATTGATTTCATTGAGCATATACTTAGCTACACGTTTATATGGCAAAATTTGATAATTTTCAAACTCAGTATGTGATCCTGACTTATAATTTATTAAGATATGTACTACGTATATAAAACACAACGTATATACTATATACCCATCCCTTACTTTACGCTACCAATCAATAAAGCTTTTAATAAACAAATAATTAACCTACCGCATTTGACTAATGCTCATTTATATTATATATTATTTATCTGTAAATAGTATACCTATATGTGTAGGTATATGTGTGTAGCGGTCATCATTTGGGCAAAGGGACAGGCTGTTCGTCGTATATATCAACGAGCATATACCTATATACATACTATATATATACATTTCGGTTGAATTGAATTATTGGTGCTTTGGCGTGAATATTTTGGTCTTTGAAACCAAAAAACAAAGAAAATAGAACAAAAAAAAAAAAAAAAATCAAAAAAAAAAAAAATCGTAATTAGATTTTAGATAGTGAAATAATAATCAAACGGGGTTTGAGAAGAGAAGAGAAGAAGAAAAAACGACTAAAAAATTAAAAAAAAAAAAACTGAAAAACTGAAAAACGGAGTAGAAACTAAAATTTTGATTAATATAAATAAAAATAATTATTTAACATAATATCTACTATATACGTATTCAAAATACCGAGAATTTATGTATTATATAGGTATATAGCTGAAACCTATAGTTTGGGATATAAATGGACATTAATTTAATAAAATAATATCTACACCAGCTCATTACACATATAACTGTATATATATATATATATATATATATATATATATATATATATATATATATATATAACTGTCGCTAACTCGTTAACGCGGCTAACTAACTAACTAACTAACTAACTAGCTATAGCTATAACTAGTTTACTAATTCATTAACTTGTCAGTACCTCAGGCATTTTAAATCCCAGATATTACATTGCACTTGACCGTTAATATGTTTACATAATTTATTCAAAAAGTGTATACTACAACATCATCACACAGCAAAGCGCGTGCTGAAAATTATATATATGTATAAAAGTAGAAATGAAAGAGAAAAAAAGAAGAAGAAAGATCTCATATTTTATACAGAATTTTTTCACCAGTCTCAGTGAAGTACCTAATATTATATCGAACGATCAAGAGTTTATATATTTTTTATACGTTTGTGAAATCGTTTTTCAGATATAATCGGTATATAGTATTATCTAGTATATATTTAAATGTACCGAGGAAGGAAAAAAATAAAAATAAAAAATGAGAGATAAAAGTCCGGGGTTAATTTTAGCTTTTTAACTCTCGACTGTATATATGTGTGTACAGGTAGAGGTATATTATATTATATTATATTATATATAAAAGATAAAGAGTCTCGGAGTGAGAATTTGAGATATGAACCCCAAAAATCTCTGTAAACGATCTCAACGAGTTGCCATTCCTCGGTCGAGAGTCGTTGCAGGGTGAGAGAAAAAAAAAAAAAAAAAAAAAGAAAGACAGAGGATGAAATATATTCAAAACGCTGGTAGGTAGATAGGTTTACATGTACCTGATGTATAATGTCTTTTTTTTTTCGAAACAACTTTACTTCTATACTTCGTCGAATTGTTGTCCATAAAATAGAAAAGAAAAATGAAGATAAAAATTATCGATAAATAGCTATAAAGAAGAATGAAATGGGAAAAAGATGCGCTTCCGTAGGTACAGACGAGATAATAATGAGCGAAACCATACAATGAGATACGTGTATGCGAAGCGAAAAGAGAAAGAAAGAAAGAAAAAAAAAAAGTGTAAAAAAAAAAAAAAGAAAAAGAGTCACTTGCGTTACTCGTCGTCAATATTTCAATTTTCACTCTCTTTTCGTCGTTTTCATTCCTCGGTCTCTCCTCCCTCGTAATTCCCATCGCTCTTCTCGTTCTCGTCGGCCTCTTTAAGCCCGTCACCGCGAAAGCTCTTAAACAGTGATTCAACACCGACGACCATAAGATCAGAGGAAAATGAAGTAAAAAAAAAAAAAAAAAAAGGAAAAAATATGAACGGTCGACTGTGACGGTGACGGTGACGGTGGTGTCGCGCGTATCTCGTTAGCCCTGAGGTAGGTACCTACGTATAGTAGTTGGTATAGCTGTACCCACGACGACGCAGCTTGACGATGAAGATCTTGCTGCTATGAAGCCAGTAACGATCCTCTTACCACCTCAAGGCCTTACTACCCCTCTTCCCACCATCTATACCGGTTACAACCATCCCTGCGTATATTTCGGCTTGGCTTCCCGCGAATCACGATATAAAAAAAAGGAAAAAAAAAAAAAAAAAATGGTAAAAAAAAGAAAAACTCGCTTTCGAGAGACCGTTAGGTAAAGGGCCGCAGGTAGGTACATGATATGGGGCGTCGACGTCGTTCGTTCACGTCGGGAATTACGGTGATAATTAAGATTTCCGGGCTTCAGTTTGAGGGGGGGGGGGGGGGGGGGGGGGGGGGCGGTTAGGTGGGAAAACGAAATTCTAAGATCTCCTCGAAAGATCGGAGAGGGTGGCTCGAGTACCCTAGTAAAAAAAAAAAAAGAGATGAAATAAAATAAAATAAAAATAAAAATAATAATCGAGAAGGAGAAGAAGAAAATATGTAGTACCTTACCATAAAACTAAATTGGCGTTATTGAACTCTCGACTTGTTAGATATTATACAAGATGTTTTTTTTTTTTTCTTTCTTTTCTTCTCTTTTTTATCTTTAATCTTTTTTCCTCTTTCATTTTCAAAGATATTCAATGAATAAATTTTTTTTTTTTTTTTTTTTTTTGTCCATAACATTTTTCACAGTCTATAAAATATATACGGATAAGATGATGATAAAAAAAAAAAAAAAAAAAAAAAACCCATCAACATCTTTTAATTGTCAAACTCTTACAGAATCTTTCTTTCTTTCTTTCTTTTTTTCTTTCTTTACCATACTCGAGGGTTTCGAAACACTCCAACGTTTACTCTTAGCAGACACAGAGCGTTTGGTATAGTAAAGCTGAAGCTTGAGGACTCGCGAGGGCTCGCGGTAACTCGGTAACCAAATAATTGCCGAACGTGCACAAGGAAGGATTTCATATTCTCATGGATATATATATACATATTATATATATATATATATATATATATATAATTATTATAAATTTGTTTGAGGTATACATATATAGTATAAGCTTATCTGAGCATATGTAGATAATTACAAATTACATATACTAGGTATAATATATATATATATATATATGTATGTATAACATAGCATGAAAATAATTGAAGTTTGAAGATCGGAGAGCTGTCGGTTGGTTGAAAATCTCTCGTGTTCCACTTACTAACTAGCATACAACTATAATACGTGTACAACAGAAAAAGCTCCTCCACCAGTGCTTTGAAGAACTTTTAAGTATACAGAGAGAGAGAAAGAGAGAGAAAGAGAGAGAGAGAGAGAAAGAGAAACTTTTTCATTTTCTTTTTTTTTTTTTTTTCTTTTTCTACTCTTTCCCCCATCAAAATTAGACGCAACTTTTTTTTTTTTTTTTTTTTTTTTTTTTTTTCTGTCTCCAGTACATACGTAGGTATATATATATATACCTATACATATATGTATACCTACGTCATATAATATAGGGACATAGCAATCATTATTACAAAAGTTCGGCGAGAGCTTAACAGGTCAAACTAGTGTATACCTACTTACCCCGCGGCCTTAGGAACGTACGATGTGCAAGTTAATTGAAGTCGAGGTATGGGGTAAAGGTGTACGTTACGTATAAATAGCCATATATATATATATATATATATATATATCTATGTACTTGTATAGATATATATTATATACTGTAGAGATGGAGATGGAAGGGCTTTCAACCTGTGTAACGAATCAAATTAGAAAAACCAGTCTGGGCAAATGGAAATTCTCTGATTAACTATATACTATACAACAACCTTTGTAGCGTTACGAAACACGGCCGCCGTTGCCGTGCCGCGGCGAGAAGCCGGAATTGACTTCTCCTCTACTAGCTGGGTATATATATATATATATATATATATATGTATATAACGATTAATTTTCTGCACCAATGCTTTCTCTGACGGACTAAAGAAAAAAAAGAAAACAAAATGAAAAATCAAGAAATAATTAACGAATTGAATTAAATTAAATTAATAAACAATTTTCATACTTATTGGAAACATTGTTTTTTTTTGTTTTTTTTTTTTTCTTTCACACTCATATTTTATTATTACTTCAACGATATCCTTGTATACTTATATATTATATATACATAGGATAACTTTTCGCACGCGGTTAAAAGTCCCCGAAAATATATATATAGTATATATATATATATATATAGATATACATAAGCTCGATAACTTGACTGTAGCTTTTGTTCTTGTTCAACCAACTACAGCTATTACTACCATTGGGTGGGAAGTTTTGGTGCTAAATTGATCGAAGACCATTTTACAAAGCGTTAACGGTGTGAGACCGATCCCACAGCGTGGATGTGATCAAAACGTTAAAGTTGCTGCTGTGAAATAGCCAAAATTGTTTTTTTTTTTTTTTTTTTTCCCTCGAGAAAATATAAAATTCGTTGAAAGAATTTTTAAGGGTTGAAAAATTGAGGGGGATTTTTTTTTTTTTTTTGTTTTTGTTTTTACATCCTCGTGCGTGTGTTCTTCTGTTATTGACAGTTTATTTCTTTGTTCGTTAATTTTTTTTTATTTTCTCCACGGTTATATAAACGATTAATTTTTTTTATTAATTGATACTTTTGCATAACGTGGTGGATTATTAAAAAAAACGACAAATCTATATCGATCGGGGTGCGGGCGTGTGACGCCACGGCGGGGGACACAATGTCTCTGATACGTAGCCATTTTTCACTCCCGTCACGCCGTCACCGATGGGACTTCCCCTCGATTCAGGGTATCCTGATGTTGGCCACCGGAACTAACGACTCGCGAATACCCGAGAGTCGACGGCGCTTAAAACTCACTTATCGTCCAAACCCTTTCCTGTCCGGCTGTAATAACCCGAATAAAAAAATAAAATAAAATAATAAAAAATAAAGAAAATAATAAAACAAAAAAAAAAAAAAAAAAAAACGTACGACACTCATCGTCAGAAAAACAATTTTGAAAAAATCGGAAAATACGGAAAAAAATCAATCCATGAAATTTTACATGAAATTCATATAGTATATATGAAAACGTTTATTTCCCTGTTTTCCCAGATTTGCACGATTTTTCTTCTTCTTCTTCTTCTTCTTTTTCATTTTTGGCGATAACTCGATGCAGTCGTGCGTTGCGGGAGGGTATGGTTCCATAGTTTTTTTTTTTTCCAATAGGTTTAAGAGACACCTGTTTTGAAAGCGTTACGGTTGCGTCGGTTGAGTTGGTGCTCAATGTCTCGATATCGAGGCGTTATTGTCAAAAAAAAAAAAAAGAAAACAAAAAAAAAAAAAAAAAAGAGAGAAAAAGCGAAATGTTTATTTCTCAGCCATTAAACCGCTTAGAAATATTGTGTAACAAGAAAAGTGGTAGAAAAAAAAAAAAAAGATCGAACAAGCTTTTCGTCGAACCTGTCTCCGTCGTACCCTTGTCTCTTTAGATTTCTCTTTCATTTGTTTACGATCTATTTCGCATCGCCCGTTCCCGGGACCGTCAACGCTTTCAAAAGTCGAGGATATACGTTCCGGAACGTGCACGAGAGTTTCCGAAACTCAGAGGTCGGGGAGGAAAAAGGAGGGTGAAAAAAAAAAAAAAAATAAAAAAAAAAAAAAAAAAATAAAGCTCGCGTCCCGACGTTCCGCAATATCAACGAAAACTTAAACCTTGTTGAAAATAAATTTAGCGAAAATTTTCCCACACATATAATATATATATAGATACCTATATGATACACATTCCAGATCTCTATAAAGCCGCATTACGTTTCTTCTTGTTTGAGAAAATTTTCTAGAAAAGAAAAAGAAAGAAAGAAAAAAAAAAAAAAAAAAGAAAGAATCACAAAAATAAGAAAAAGGGAAAGGAAAAAAAAAAAAGACTCGTCATTATTTATATCAAAATAGCTTTGTTCTTCCCTGACATATACGCTTATAGTCCCGCAGCTGTTATATCGATGTTCAAATATTTGTTTTTACTTATATTTACTGTTCGCGCTAGACACGCGATATTAGTTGATAGAAGATATTTATTTCTTTGGCTCAGCACCAGGGTGGAAGAAGAAAAGTAAATAGAAAATTGGCATTATGTGTGTTGCTCGAAGGAGACTTACGAGTTTTATATAGGTATAGGGTACCGCTATATCTCGCGGGCGACACATATCCGTCAAATTGTTCGCAAAAAGAAGAAAAAAAAAAAGGAAAAAAAAAAAAAAAGAAAAAATGTATATAGAACAAAAAAAAAAAAAAAAATATCTTTCTCGCGTCAGACGCACTTGCGTGAAACAATTTTTATATAGGTACGATATTAAATTTTGAGAAAATTGAACGAGGGGCTGCGTCGACTATAAGAAAAGGGATGATGTTGGATATTTTCTCATATAATATATACCCCGCGCGCCCATATATCTACACACGTATATATGATCGACGAATGAATACTATATCGCCGCGAGTCTTATATATGCGATAAAAATAATTATTATTACAAATATTATGTTCAATAGTCATTCGCAGGTTTTCTATATCATCATTTTTATAAAATATCGCATTGATTAATACGTTGAAAAAATAATCTGACGAGTGACGGGGGATGATTTAGCCCTTAAAATATTGATTATATTATATAATAGATGTTGTGTATACATATATTGAAGAATAATGCGCGCCTTTTCGTTTCGGAAGGGAATTAATATGTACATAGGTACATATTTATGTATGTATGTATATGTACGCGTTAGATACATATCGGGATTGTAGGTAGGTATTATATATTACGGTATATCTCACGCACAGTCAAATTCTGAACAATAGTAGACGTGAGAGAAGGAAGAAGAAGAAGAAGAAGAAGAAAAAGAAGTAAAAAAGCAGTAAAGAATTACTTTTGAGAGTAAAAAATATTACCTCTCCATGAGTTATCGTCTCCCCTAAGAAGGCATTATCATATTTATTGATCGTCGATTGTCAAACACGATTTGACGAGGGCGCAAACGGCACGGTGCGGAAAGTATAAGGAAAGGCGGGAAAAAGACGAGGGGTTTCAAAGGTGGTAGAGGGATGGAGAGAGAAAGAGAGAGAGAGAGAAATGTAGGGGTGGGCCAAGTGAGAACTAAACCAATAAATATGTAATTTATCAAGAAATATAATAACGGAGAGGAGGCGTCTCGCGTCGAATTCGCTACTTCGCTATATAATATAAGGGATGAAGAGAAGAACTCCCGAGTGTTGCGTTGCGTTGCGTTGCGTCGTGCGACGCGACGCGACGCGGGAGTAAGGTACGAGGGCGTATCTTTTAAATCTGTATAAGTAGTGAGCGTATTGCGAGAGGACCGAAGCTTCGCGCGCGTCGTCGTGTTTCCTTAGGGGGAAAAAGTATATAAGAAGAGGAAAGAAAATTTTTTCCTTTTATTTCCGTTCTTTGCAGCCGGTTACTTTACTTCTTCGAAAGAGGCCTTATAGCTCGTCGTGAAAGAGAGATAGAGAGAGAAAAAAAAAGAGAGAGAGAGAGAGCGTGTTTCAGCATAATAAAAAAGAAGAAAAAAATATTCAATTTGCGTTCAATTTCGTCGAGTGATAAACTTGTTATAAATAACTTACCCATTCATTGGTTTTGATAATATCTATCTCTCCCCTTCCATTTCCCGTTCCTTTTCCCTTTCCCTGTGTAGTACCTTTCCCTCGGTATTTTTTCCCTCTCTGTACAGAACCCGAACCAGTAATGAGCTTGCATTTCAAGGCTCGACACAAAGAACTGTGTATAAAATATTTATATACACCCCAATTCATTTCTACGTTGAAAACATTTTTTTTTTTTTTTTTTTATTACTATATATACCTACGTCTAACTCGTATACCTAATTTAACTATGCACCCTCTAGTTGATGCTATAAAATGATTTCATCAAAGCTCGAATATTATATAACATCAAAGAAACGTGCAATAAACTTATTTCTATATACTTAGAGAAATAGAGTATAAAATAGAACGCGAGAGAGAGAGAGAGAGAGAGAAATATTCGCGTGTATATATATATATATTACGTATATAAACAATATGAAAATTTCGCAATATATAATTAGCTCTGCAATAAAAAAAAAAAAAAAAAAAAAAAAATAAATAAAGAGAGCCAGAGAGGCGGAATTTTGTTTTCCTACAACAAACCGAAGTAAAACTAAACTTTTATGTATATTATAGACGCGAAGTTTAATTTTCCCTCATAAATTAGCCATGATAAATATACCTACCATGTATAGTAGTTAGTTATAGTGGTATAAAAAAAATATACCTACGTGCGTGAAAAAAAGGCAGCTTGTTAAACGACCGTGAGATTTTTTTCGTTACATCCTTGTTTTTCGTTTTTTTTTTTTTTTTTTTACATTTTTTTGCTTTTTATTATAAAAGAAAAGAAAAATTGGGCGCGTGACGTTTGAGCAAAGCATGAGGTAGTACTATATGGCAGTACGCGAGCGGATTTGAAAACTGGTGCTTTCCATTTTCGATGAAAATACAAACAAAATATCAAACAGATAAAATGGAAGAGAAAAGGGAGAGAAAAGAAAAAAAGAAAAAAGAAAAGAGAAAAGAGAAAATAGATAGAAAAGGGAAAGGAAAATGAAAAGGAAAAGGAAAAGGAAAAGGAAAATCGCAAAGGAAATAACACAAAAGACGTCTCTTCGATACATATATATATATATATATATACTATATGCATATATACGTATAAGGTAGGTACGTCGCGACGTAACAACGCGTTTCTCGTTTGCGAATATATATATGTATGTATATCTTTACATATGTAGGTATATAAGAGTGAAAGGCGGGAATAGTCGAGAAAATAACCACCCGCGTAGAGGAAACTGACAGCTTCGAAGCCAATTTCGAATACTTTGGAATGGCTACGCAACCGGCACATAAGAGAGGCTCTTGGACGTCGTTCCCTCTTTATTCTCCTTGGCTGCAAAGGGGCTATTCTAGCGGAAGTTATAATACCGGATGTACGCCGCGCATAGATACGATACGAGTATAGGTATCATATATGTATCATGTATGTATGTATGTAGGTATGAAATATGTATAGAAAAATAAAAAATGCAAAAATAAAAATAAATAAAGAAAAAAATCAATAAAAAATTGTGATAACATATATAGGTACCTACATCCTGACTATACAAGATGAAATACATTTTTTATCCATTATTATTATCATTATCATTATCATTATTATTATTATTATCGTTTTTTTATCAAAGAAAAGGAATAAAAAATGAACTAATCGTGCAAAAAAAAAAGCTTGCTTTCATTTTTAACACCCCTTTTAACGTTCCGTTATCAGCTACGAGTCTGGGGTTTTTATCGGGATAAATATATACGTAATGTACCACAGGTCTACGTATATGAATATGTACGTATAGCCAAGCCAGCCAGTCAGGTATCGGATGGAAACGATTAACGCTTTCCGTTTATGGGTTTTCGATAATATCGGTAACGTAAATAACCGCATAAGGATCATATGTGTAGATATCTAGTAGTTAATATAGGTATAAGGGTGCATTTACGGCGTAGCTTAGCTTAGCTTAGCTAAGCTAAGTTAAAGCTAAGCTAAGCTAAGGGAGTGTGGGAATTATTATTTCTAAACAAAATAACTAACGGAGGTTAAAAGGTTGTGGGGGCAACGCCTATAGTCTAACGTAACGTAAAGTAAAGTAACGTAACGTAACGTAACGGAACGTAATGTCGCGCGTCGCGTCGCCCAGTTATCGGATTCCGCTCAACCCGTTCGCTCGACCGTCACTTTACCCCCGGGTTTCAGAGAGCCAGCCATATAGAGGCGGATATGCTGAGGAAGAAGGGGTTGATATAATACAGGAATTCTTTCCATCCGGCTAAGTCTAAACAATGAAAACAATGCCTACTGCTGCGGGGTCTAACGAGTCGAAAGAGATAGTTATTTTTTCTATAGATAACCGAACAACCATTTCACAAACAATTAGAACTCACTTTGCCCGTCTCTGACGATAGATATTCTCTCTGATACCTCGGGCTACTACTAAACTCCGCGAAAGTTATTTTACCGATGAAATTGAACAATTTTATTTTCTCTTTTTCTTTCTTACTTTTTTTTTTTTTTTTTTTCTTCTTTTTTTTTTCGAAATAATAATTTATAATAATAAACGAGAGAATACTACGTATGCGAGAATGCGACGAGAGGGAAATCGCGAGGTTTTAATTTTTCAAAACCCTCTTTTCTACTCCCTGCATGGTAGTCGTGGTGCTGCATGGTAGGTAGGTGCCTAGTCCCACGGTATTGAAATTCCAAGGGAATTCCGAGTCAGTTAGCGAACAGAGAATTGGGGAATCCTCCCTTGACTGCATCCCAGAATCGACCGCTGATTTACACGATGCATGCCTGGTCTATTATATATAATATAT